>OY482671.1:167181937-167906937 GCA_960531455.1 Urophora cardui
AATAAAACTTAAAATAATGGAAATGAGTAACTTGTTTACAGAAAAAGGAAAACATATCCTTTGCTTTGACTAAGTGTGTTTCTTGATCAAGAATTGTATTCATCACAGTGGCGTAGTAACGGGGGGGGGGGGGACAAAGCGCTCTAATACTGAGTGGGCGCTTGTTATGGCGTTACCGATACGCTAGGCGTCATTATCGACAGGGAGATCTGCGCGTATTTTGTTGGTGGCGTCTTGTGACGAATATCTAAGTGTGGTGTTTTAAGGAATGAAAGAGTGAAACTTTGTAGCTATGAGAAAATAATGGGTGGTGATAGGTAAAGATATAGGAGAGATTAAAATCTCCAGTTGGTTTTCAGCATACAAAGCATACATTTGCTGAATGGAGGACCTAATAATGAAAACACTTTTGATGCCAGGGGTGAAATCTGACTATACGTAAATGAAATGGTGAGTCCAAAGCACCAATAATACGAATTTGTATGTCTGTAGGTATGTTTTTTGTTCATTAAGTTTACGTCTCATCAGATTTCCATAATTGGCACTTACAATAAGTGCCATCGCGTCACTCTTTTTTAAGTACATATGCACTTGCGCCACAAATGAAGCATATCGACCATTTGTACAAAAACAATGCATTCGCGCTAAACATCATTGATTTTATGTATGAAACACCCTAATACAATTGTAAGTAAGGTTTAACCAAAGATTTTATTTAACACCATTTTTTGTTTCTTGTAAAAATTTTCACAATTTTAATTACAAGTAGGTACATACCTACTTAAAATTATGTTTGTTTGGAAAGTGTGCTATGGAGGGAGGGGAATGCGAAGTTATGAATTAGCTTTTACTTAGTCAGGCATACGCACATTGAGTTCGTAATTTTGCCTACCAACGCCATTCACACTCACTCAAGCACCACTTAAAGACGCTGTCCTAACCACACGCCACTTGTGTTTGGCCACACCATCGTCATCGTTATCAAAAGTATCAGCATCAGCGTGCGGGCGTCGTCCTTAAATATCCTTTTATATATATATACATACTAAATATGTATATACTATATATGTGTGTGTATGCACATAAATGACTACAAATACGCATATTCACATACGCCCCTGTAGGGAAAATCTCTAGTTCCGAACTAGGTCGCTTCTAGTGCATTTTTCGACACTACTAGTGCGAGCTAAATCTCTTTTGCATGTTATCAACTGGCGAATTTAACACGGCGATGTCCTAGGCGGTGTCAATTGTCACTCTCTGCACTACATTTTCGATAGTTCCGAACTAGTACTAAATTCTACAGTTTTCACTAGTTCGTTTATTGGCACAATTTCGATAGTTCTGAACTAGCTACAAGTACCTACAAATTCTACAGTTTTACATCTGCCGCTTAAGTGCAGACTTTGACACACTTCATGCAAGTTGCGCGATGGCCGACTGGCTAAGGCATGTGCCTTTCAATCTGAGGGGCGCGGGATCGAATCCTGTCGGTGTCAAGGTGGATGATATTTTTTTTTTTTTAATTTTTTTTTTAACTAATATTTTTTTATTTATTTATTTAATAAAAATTTGCAATAATATTTAAAAAGTAATAAAATAAAAAAAATTAAAAATAAGCCTGAGGGATCGGAAAAGCATAATTAGGGGAACATTTCATTTCATACAAGATGTAAATAGAAAACTCTTTATATAAAATGCTTCACTAAACATCTGAGAATTGCAGAAATATACAAAGCCGACGGCAATTGAACGAACGATAAATTTTCATAGAATTTTTGTCACTTCGAAATTGCATACCAATCAAAGTCTGTCTTATAATGGTCACTCAATTTACTCCTTCTGAACTGGTCAGGGTCTAACTACAATTCATCTAGTTCCCTTTTGACACCTTTTCGCTAGTTCGGAACTAGAAATTTTGCTCACTAGTTATTGAGTTCCCTGCAGGGGCCTAATTGGCGGTCAAGTGTGTATTTTGGTAATTTAATTTGAATTTTCATGAATCTTACACACATCCAAACATACACCCCCATGTACAACAAACATCCTTCGACATTGTACATAGGTACATTCGCGCAGCCCCAAAAGTGCCAAATGAATGCATGACCTTTTTTCAATGTGCAATGGGAAGTGAGACCAAAAAGGTAATTAAGGTTTTTTTTTGGCGAGTTTTCTTTGGCATAAGTAAATTACTTATGTGCGTGTGCATGTATGCATTTAGATTTGACAATTATATTTTATGCGTTTGCAGGCTTGATATAAATACATACATATGTAGGTACATACCAGACCTGGGTAATATCAAGTACCAGTACATATATATTTTAAAAGAATTGTACTGGTACTGGTACTTGCATTCCCAAATTTTCAAGTACTAGTACAAGTACAAGTACAAGGAATTGAAAAAGAATTGAAGTTTTAGCAAATACTTCAAAGAAATTGAAAAGAATTGAAAGTACTTGAAAAGAATTGAAAAATGTACTTGAATCGATTTTTCAATTCTTTTCAAGTACTTTCAATTACTTACAATCTTGAAACCAATATTTAAAAAAAATTACAAAAATAAACGATATTTTATATATTTTACATGTCGCTTGTAGTACATATTATGTTTATTTAACAAAATGCATTTGAAATTTAACATGAATAAATAATTAAATTTAATTTAAAACAAAAAAATAATTCAACATAAATAAAATTATAAGAAAAAATATAACGTATCTTAATCCTAAATATGTATATAGAAAAACTGTCGAAATTCGACAGTAGGCGCACTCTAGTTTTTTTTTAAATATTGGTTTCAACTTGACGTTCCGTCGTCGATTGTAAGTAATTGAAAGTACTTGAAAAGAATTGAAAAATCGATTCAAGTACATTTTTCAATTCTTTTCAAGTACTTTCAATTCTTTTCAATTACTTTGAAGTATTTGCTAAAACTTCAATTATTTTTCAATTCCTTTTACTTTAGTACTTGAATATTCTGAAAGTACTTAGTACGGACTCATTACTTCAAGATCAAAATATAAAGTATTTAAGTACGTAATAGTCCAATTACTACTCAGTATTACCCAGGTATGGTACATACATGTGTTGTACGCTGTTGATTTTAATATTTTGATAAATTTTATGATTTTTTATATGATTTTAGTAGCATACTCGTATTAAAAATATCATCATCGAAAGTGTACTAAGATCTGGCCACAGGCACGAAACCTATCATTTACACAATGAACTTATATCCTTGTTATTGTTCGTACATCCGCACGTACGAGTATGCAGATAGAATCGTTTACTTACATTCAGGTAATTCTCGTCCCATCACTGTCATTTGCACGCTTGCAAAATCAAAGTAAATCGAAGAACAAACGAAAAGCTGGATATGGGTATTCTTGAGCCGTGTGTAGAGAAGGGTGCTGTTAATTCGATTAATTACAATAATCAACAGAATGTCCGAACTGCCCAAACTCCGCCCATCGTGCAGTAACCCCGGCCAGTCGCGGTGAGCGACTACTGTGCTGACATTCATCAACCCATAGGCAACAGATTAATGGGTACTGAGAATGGAATCCGACATCGCTATACATGCATATAATGTAATAAATATATGTATAAACATAACATAAGAAAATACAATTATGTACATACATACATATGTACATATGTACATTCATGTGGGGCCTGCGGTTATAAATGACATACCCAGAAATGACAAACTTCGTACTCTAACGTTCAACTCCAAATCTTTACACTTTGCAACATTTGCAACAGCAAATGATCAATTGTACATACACATTCACAGACTAGTTTGCGTTAAAATAGATAGACGTATATGACGTAACCGACTCAGTTTATTATTTGGTGGTTCTAACTCTTTTCCTGCTGATACTTACAAGAATTGTATTCTAACACAAAGTCATAAGACGATTTCATGTTCATAAAATGTTTTATTACAATTTGAAATTTTTGCATACCCAATTGATGACACAAAACTTGTTGTACAGTGCTTAAGGCGTGAATGCATCCCAATAAACATGAGGCCAATAAATCTCAAATGAAAATCTTAATTCCCATTCCTTTTTGTGTGCAGTTAAGAATGGAGAAAAATGTTTATTGGGATGTAAGAAAGTACGTACATACATATCGTCGCCTGAGAAAACGAATGTCGTATGTGAAAATCGACGATTTCTAGTTTTTGATACAGATTAACTAAATCGGACCTAATCTTTTAATTTTTCCAATCCATTTTTTCTATCTCTTTTAGTTTTTGAGTTATTTAGTATGCATTTGTCGTATGTTACAAAATTACTACCATTTGGGTAAGCTTTTGTCGTATGTAACACACATACGACAGATTTGCATATAAATTCGTGTTTTTTATACTCAGCTGTACTAGTACACAGAGTATTATAGTTTTAATCACATAACGGTGGATTGTAACAGAATGAAATAATCGAGACAGATATAGACTTATATATATCAAAATGATCAGGGTGAAAAGAGAAATCGATTGAGCCATGTCCGTCCATCCGTCCGTCTGTAAACACTCTAACTCGCGCAAAAATTTAGATATTTTGATGAAATTTGAAATGCAAGTTGGTATCGACACTGGGACGGTTGGTATTGAAAATAGGCGAAATCGGACTATGACCACGCCCACTTCCCCTATATAGAAAAAATCGGAAATTTGGTATCTCAACCACTAATATAGCTAGAGTGATGAAATTTTACCCACGTGTTGAGCTCAGGCCCCTATGAAGAAATTTGATGGAATTTTGGAAAATGGGCGGTGCCACGCCCACTTATTAAGGAGCAAACATTGAAAGCTTTATGAGTCATAACTCAGAAACTGTTGAAGGTATATCGATGAAATTTGGTACGCGTGATATACTTACTTAGGCAAATGTTTGGACGAAAAATTGTCAAAATCGGTTGATGGCCACGCCCACTTTTATATATGTGTATTATAAAGTGACCTAATAAAAACATTTTAAGCGATATCTCTGTCAAATATAAAGATATATCATTGAAATTTTATGCCAGGAGTCCACCTGCGGACATACAACGAAAAACACAAAAATTTTGGAAAATGGGCGTGGCACCGCCTCTTTTTAGAAGCTGGAATATACGAGATTTCTGAGCCCATAACTCGACAAATAATTGATATATAATGACGAAACTTGGTGTGTACACTTTTATTGCTTGTGGAATACATGTTGAAAATTTTAGCGAAATCGGTTGACGGCCACGCCCACTTTTATATATGGGTATTATAAAGTGGCCTAATAAAAACATTTTAAGCAATATCTTTGTCAAATATAAAGATAATTCATTGAAATTTTGTGGCAAGAGTTCCACAACAGACCGGAAACAAAAAATAGACAAATTTTGGAAAATGGGCGTGGCACCGCCTCTTTTTAGACAAAGGAATATACGAGATTGCTTAGCCTATAACTCGACAAATAATTGAGATATTATGACGAAACTTGGTTTATACACTTTTATAACTTGTATTAATAGACACGCAAAAATTTATTGAAATCGGTTTATGACCACGCCTACTTTTTAACAAAGATATTTCTGGAACACCCTTTGGGAATTTGTAACGTGACATCTTTGTAACTAGAAGTCATAAAGGAATGAAATTTTGCACAAAGAATAATATTCATATGCTTAGTTGGATGACTGATAAAAATTTTGAAAATGGGCGAGGCTACGCCCACTTTATGCAGCACTTGCTTTATATAAAGTACCTACACCGTGTTTCCATCAAACGCAAACAAACAATGAAAGCATACAGCTGAGTATCTAATGTTCGATTCCACTCGAAACAAATGTCGTATGTGCCGCTGAGCTACTGAGAATAAACCAAAATATTGTATAGGAGCTATAGGTTATAGTGATCCGATCTGAATAATTTTCACTGACATATTTTATTGTAGTATAATACCAATTACTGCAAAGTTTAGTATAATTTGATCCTTAAATATGGAAGTTATACCCGAAAACAGCTATATCTGAACAATCGGTTGTATGGGAGCTATATTCTATAGTGGTCCGATCTTGACCAATTTCCGTGACATTTATTAGGTCCATATGGGTATAAATACTTCAAAGTTTCATATCCTTATCTCCTCAAATGAAGAAGTTATACCCGAAAACAGCTATATCTGAACAATCAGTTGTATGGGAGCTATATATTATATTAGTCCGATGTAGTGGATTCCGACAAATGATCAAAGTATCATCAAAATATATTCAACTGCCAAATTTCAAGTCGATATCTCAAAAAATGTGAGCCTCATAACCAGGGCCGTAGCCAGGAATTTTTTTCGTGGGGGGTTTTCATCGTAGATTTTTTTTTATGAGAAAATTATATAACATATTTCGTGCACTAAATAAAAATAATAAAAAAATCTGGTTTCTAAAGTGCTATTTAGAACAAAATTGTTTTTACAAAACTTGATTTTGAAATTAGGGTTGTTATAAGAAGTTTTAAAAATCAGGAAACTTTTATTCATTTAAAAATTAGACTGTTCTATTGCAAACACGATGAATACTTTATTTTTGGAGATTTTATCCAAGTGAAAAAAAAATAATATTTTATGGACGAAAAACTCGGTTAGATTACCCAACCATGTGGAAACGAAAACAGCTGTAAAAGTCCGCCCCAAGATTTTTAGCTTATGTTGAGACTCTAACTTGTTTTTTTTTTGCAACTTTGTTATTTGACATCCGATTTTTAAAATTTATAGATATTATTTTCAACTTTGTTTTTTCATTTCCATTGAATTTCATTTTCATTTCAAAATTAAAAAAACAGCGCAGCAGAAGTATAAAAAATAAAAAGTTCTACTGTTAAGTTTCAAAAAATAATAGTCGACTGTTGCTGTATTGTGGAAATTTTTACAGCACAGCAAAGGGCAAACATTAGCTTTGTTCGTTTACGGATATTTTTTGATGTTTTTCGAAAATTTTTAAAAACAAACACTTTGTCGCCGTTCTTTTACGCCAAATCTCCAACAGAAGAGAACCAACTGAGAGAGAAAACTGACATTTCATTTTGTGAGAAGCTGTTGAATTCTGTTGGACAAATTTTTGCCAACAGCAATTTTCCAACAGGAAAACAGCTGATCAAACAACAGCTGACTTGAATTTTTGCAAGTAACAAGATTTGCAAAATATACAAATCAATTATAAAATTGGAAAAATACACTAAATTGGCAACAAATATGGATAAATTAAATATGCAAAATAAGTTACATACTTTTTGCGAAGTATTTATATGTATATTATGTACCTTAGTAAATTGTAATCTCCTTTGCGGGAATATATATTAACGGGGCCGCTGTGGTGCAGTGGGAAATGGTGTGGCGGACAGTGGCTAGTCTGCCATACCAGAGGTCATGGGTTGGATCCCCAGCCTGGATAGAGGGAAAATTTGTATATAATGATCCACGATCCGATAACAATTAATTTTCCAGAGGGTAGGGGTGGTCTCACAGATCACAAAAAACAAAGTACTACCCCACAGACGCTTATAGTTCAGGAGACATTCCTTGTTAAATTAATGTATGTATGTGTAGAACATCTTTCTGCGTTGGCGGTTTTTGGCCGCGCTTCAATAAAATTACCGTCAGCCGGCAGAATTCTCTTTCTGGATTAATATCCATGGAGCAATCCACAGTTGTTTTGTATAGAACACCTTTTGCCTTCAGCCGCGCTTTACAAAAATAACCCTCAGCCGTGAGAATTCTATTTCTGGAGAACTTTAATATTATAATTTAATAATAGTTGAAAGTGTTAAGATAAGATGAATTATCATCTACAGAATATTTCCTGAAAGTTTCACTGAGCCTGGATAGACAACAAATTCTAACTAAAACCCAATTATCCGGATTTTAAAAATAGCAGCCACTCTAGGCAGTGGGTGGCACACCCTCCGAGAGTAGTTCTGCAGTGGGTCGGCTTCAGTATAATGCGCCCGCCGTATTTATTTTCAAACCACTGGAACTTTCGGGAAATCTTCTATGGATGTTAATTTTACTAATTATAACACTCCCGATCGCTCCGCAGATATAATTCGAGAAAGGAAATTTTGCTGGCTGGGGCTATTTTTTTTAAAGCGCGGCCGTTTTTTTTTTGGCATAGTGATAGGGAATGTTGACTGTCCCTCAATTCTTGAGAATATACATTTCTATATTCCCAGTCGGAATTTCCGTAATTTTAATGTTTTCAGAGTTGGCTTAAGCAGAACGGTATACAGCGCAAATGCACCATTAAATAGAACTATGTCTGAGTTTAACTATTTCTCAGGTTTCTTAGATATTGACTTTACTGATCCGATACAGACTGCTCTTGAACTGAACACATATCTTGCGCGCACTTAACTTCCGGTTTACCTTTATATTTAAGTGAAACTTTTGTATATGTATACGCATATCTCATTCAATTTTTCGTTTTCTGTTATATTTTTACTATGTATTTATTCAGATCATAAATTTATACTTATTTGTTATATTAAATTACGCTTAAATGTCTGTGTAAATATGAACTATTTTAGACATCAATAAATAAATAAAATAAATAAATACCGCCAACGCAAAAGTTTGTTCTACTCAAAACTACTGTGGATCGGTCCATAGTGGGTTATTTTTTTAAAGCATGGCCAGGGCCGGGTGCATTAAATTGAAATCTCTTCTGCGGGGCAGCAGACGCGAAGACATACTGCGGTGGAAAACAGTATGGACATGGGTACAAAGAAAAGCAATTGTTAGTGTGATAATTTTTACAATGAAATCCTATTTATTAGATAGTAACAGCGAACCCCAGCGGGTTAGGGGGTCTAGAATATACCCGTTGTAAGGAATGCCTGTCGTAAGACGCGACTAAAATCCACCGGCCTAGAAGGTTGATTATGGCCAGAAAAAATCGTTCGCACGACAGTCGGGCTAGTGTCAGAAGGGACTAGTACCCGAGCGTACCGGATTTATCCGGCAAAGGACTGTCACATCCCCTACACTCCCCAAAACCTTCGGGGAGTGTGTTGGTGGCTACAACAACAACAACATGAAGTTAATTGTATTGCAGATACATACATACATATGTGCATATATCTCCACTGTTTTCAGGCAGAATTGTAACTCCATTAGCATTTATATAGAACAAACAGTGCCGATTTATTATAAAAGCGAGTTCCGGATGCATTTACGAACTTCAAAAAACCTTTTTGCGAGCCTATGCGAACGATTTTTAGATTGAGGAGGTTATCGCGAGGTGACAAAATACTGACCACAACGAAACCCAAAACGAATCAAAGGAAATTAAATAAGAAAAAAACTATGTTTTATTTATTATTTTTATGTTATATGTACATATATACATAATTAACAGCAATAATTTCCACCAATTTTATTATCATTTTAATTTTAATCCTTTTTATCCTTTGAATTTGGGGCTTGTGAATGTAAATAAAAATCAGCTGTTTGCCAAAGCTGTTGAACTCTGAAAATTTTGTGTTCGTTTACCTCTTACGATATTTTTCTCTTGTGAGAGGATAGGTGACATTGTTCTCCAACACCTGGCTGTTGGAGGCTGCTGAGTAAATGCTGTTGGAGAAAGTACGCGAACAAAGCTATTATTTCGAGTTTTTACAGCACTGTTGTTGTGGGTTGTTTTTTAATTTATGGGAACACAATCGAAAGTGTAATGAAAAAAAAAAGCCGCACTGAAAACTAAAATTCTGTTTATCTGTGCTTTGCTATCGCCTGATCTGTTTCAAATTACACAGTAAAGCAACAGCACAAATAAACAAACAAATATATTCGACTGTTCTGTGCTTCGACTTCAGATATTTTCAAAGAAAATCGAAATTCAGAAGTTCTCAAAAAATTATGAGAACAGCAACAGCTTATTTTTTGAGACTGTTGGTGTTATGCTGGCAAACAGTGCCTGGGAAGCTTTATATCTCCCTCTAATGTCCTCCTATATATAAGGAAATATGCTAAAATTTTAGAAAATGTGTGTAACATAATTTAATTTATAAGTGGTATGTCGTTAGAAGCGTACTTTAATTATCTTTCGAACAGAGTAGATACGGTTTGCGGGTATTTGTAACTTCAGCGGAAAGAATTTTTTATTGAAGTTGTAACCAAAAAAACCCAAAATTACGTTATCTCAAAACCCTAACCATAAAGAGATGGTTTTGACCTCAGCAGGTTCATGCCAGTCCTCCCCTATACCTGAAATTCTTGGTATTTTCTCAAATTAATTATTTGTAAACTAGTGTTTTCAACATATAGCTTTGAATATGATGGAAGTAAATTGTATCTACCAGAATTTAGTGGGGGTTCAAACACCCACACCCGCCCCCCCCCTAAATACGGCCTTGCTTATAACCATTCCAGTTTGGAAAAATAGAAGAATTTTTGTCGTATGTGCTATCATAAACAGGTATTGGTGCTCAGACGTCACATACGACAAATGCATACTGAATGAAAAGTCGTTTATCTTCCATAATTTTAAAGATATCCAACTTTTGCAAATTGCAGATCAAAATATATAATACTCGCTACAACTCGTCCAAATAACAGAAAAATCTGTTGTATAGTTTTTGAGAATTTCCACTTTGAACTTCAAAGTCGATTTTCCCGAAACTATGTTTTGTAACATACGGCATTCGTTTTCTCAGGCGACGATATATGTGCGTACGTTTGTCAATATCGAGAGCTCTGCGCAAAAAATACATAAGAGCCAAAATAAAGGGCCAAGGTAAGTTGAGCATCCGTTAGTGTTAAGCTAAATAAACAAGTTTTTATGGCGAGGGTATCAAAAAATTCACAACCTAAATTTTGCTTGTTGATCAAGCAAACACAATTTTGACAATTTTATAAGAGTAATATAAGCACTGTTTTTCTTATAAAGTAAAGTGATATTTTTTACAACTCCATTTTGCATACATATTTACTTTGAAAATCGCGGCTCTTGCGTCTTTTTTGCACACAGTGTTCTCGATAAGTATTTACAGTTATGTTATTGGAATCTGTGTGTAATAAAGTCGCCCAAAGCAGTATTGAAACTAATCACCCGCAGCTTTTTGTTTCGGCGAAGGATAAATGTACTAAATAGCCATAACGGTTTAACAAACACGAAACTACTACATAAACAATCGAAGGATAATGACAATGATAGATTTCCTAATATCTGTCATGTTTATTGGCAAATAAAGAGAAACTAAAGAAAACAAGTAAAACAAAGTGGGAGTGGGTGTGGCTGTGGGAGGCGTCAATCATGCAACAACAACAATTTACTATATAAATATGTACCTACATACAATTATAAAATACAATTGGAAAAATCGCATTAAGACACGATCATATACAGATTACAAAGCGATTGAGTCTGAACAGCTGGCAAATGGGGTGAGTATGAAGTGAAAAAGCAAAAAAAAATTAGCAAAGAAGACGAAAATATAATAAGGACGCAATAGTAAGGAAATCCGAATTAAAATACAGGCATTCGATGTACAGTGTTGAACAACCACTTGGACACACTTTGACGAGAATTGTCTAAACTTATATTTAAAGAGAAAGGAAGTTCCGAAAACTTTATAAATAGAAGGTCAATGAACATGGAATCAATCCCACTTATCGCAAAACTAATTTGCCTTCTTCATAGCAATGGATTTTCTCTTCTAACTCTTCTGTACTCATTCAATTTCCTCAGCTGAATTTTGGAAAGAAACACCGTTTTGAGCCAAGATCAGCCCGGAAAATGTAGTACGTGTTATGCAAAATAACTCAAATGTGTAAAATCTGCATAGGTGATTATCCACCGTTCCAGTCCTCATGTACGCGGCAGAAGCATGGGCAATGTCAAAATCAGATGAGTATTCGATAGGAAAGTTCTTCGGAGGATTTATGAACCTTTGCGCGTTGGCGAGGACGAGTTTCGACAGAGATTTAATGATGAACTGTACGCAGATATCGACATTGTTCAGCGAATAGAGATCCAGCGGCTGCTCCAGCCAAGAAAGTATTTCTATCGAAACCCGCTGAACACAGAAGAACCTCCAGAGAATTGGGAAGGTCAGGTGGACAGCAATGCGGCCTCTCTAGGTATTCCCATGTGGCGCCATACTGCGCGAAATAGAAACAGCCTGGTCGCTTTATTTGACTCGGCTAAAATCGTCTAGATGGTTGCGTGCCAACTAACGAAGGAAGGATTATATTTCTATTTCCAAAGCTGTAAAATCTTCCTTTGGTCACTCACTCACTCCAAATGAAGGCGGCAGCAGCTAACAAATATGTAGTCCATGAATGACGACTAAACGAAAACAATCGAGTTAATTTGGTGCTCCCCCGTCAAATGCTCGAAGCCTCGCAGCTGCAGATAAATTAAGTCATTAGTTAGCTCCATGGATGTAACCACATTGTTGTTGTTTTTGTAACAACTTTTTGTACATAGAATAATATCATTTGTAGTCCTTGAAGTTCAACGTAGGCGATTACAAAATGCCAAACAAAAAATAGCGAACAGATGGGTGGATGGATGGATGGCGGGGGTCGAAAGTGGAGTGGCTCAACATCGTCGGCGGTTTTAGTCGAAAGTGTAAAATAAATCGGTGAACGTTTATTTTGAGATTAACCGCGATTAGAGTGTGCGACGCGAGAATGTTTGGCAGTGCGAGTAACAACAACAACAGAAGCAACATTTATTCTCTTAACAAAAACAACAATAACGTAAAACGAATTAGGAAACTTAAGACAAAAGCCAAACGAATATTCGCAGCTTGAAACTTGCATGCGACGAGCGCGAGCAACGTATACGCTGAAGACAGTTCTAAGCTTAACAAGTAAGGAAGCCTAAGTTCGAGTGGAATCGAACATTAGATACTCAGCTGTATGTTTTCATAGTTTGTTTGCGTTTGATGGAAACACTGTGTACTTTATATAAAGCGAGTGCTGCATAAAGTGGGCGTAGCCACGCCCATTTTCAACATTTTTATCAGTCATCCAACTAACCATATGAATATTATTCTTTGTGCAAAATTTCATTCCTTTTTGACTTCTAGTTATAAAGATGTCACGTTACAAATTCCCAAAGAGTGTTCCAGATATATCTTTCTTAAAAAGTAGGCGTGGTCCTAAACCGATTTCAATAAATTTTTGCGTGGCTATTAACACATGTTATAAAAGTGTATAAACCAAGTTTCGTCATAATATCTCAATTATTTGTCGAGTTATAGGCTAATATCCCTTTGTGTGAAAAGAGGCGGTGCCACGCCCATTTTCCAAAATTTTTCTATTTGTTGTTTCTAGTCTATTGTAGAAATCATACCACAGAATTTCAATGAATTATCTTTACATTTGGCAAAGATATCGCTTAAAATGTTTTTATTAGGTCACTTTATAATACCCATATATAAAAGTGGGCGTGGTCGTCAACCGATTTCGCTAAAATTTTCAACATGTATTACCACAAGTAATAAAAGTGTACACACCAAGTTTAGTCATTATATATAAATCATTTGTCGAGTTATGGGCTCAGAAATCTCGTATATTCCTGTGTATAAAAAGAGGCGGTGCCACGCCCATTTGCCAAAATTTTTGTGTTTTTCGTTTTATGTCCGCAGTTGGACTCCTGCTATAAAATTTCAATGATATATCTTTATATTTGACAGAGATATCGCTTAAAATGTTTTTATTAGGTCACTTTATAAGACCCATATATAAAAGTGGGCGTGGCCCTCAACCGATTTCGGAAATTTTTCGTCCAAATATTTGACTAAGTAAGTATATCACGCGTACCAAATTTCATCGATATATCTTCAACGGTTTCTGAGTTATGACATATAAAACTTGCAAGGTTTGACCCTTAATAAGTGGGCGTGGCACCGCCCATTTTCCAAAATGTCATCAAATTTCTTCCTAGGGGCCTGAGCTCAACACGTGGATAAAATTTCATCGCTCCAGCTGTATTAGTGACTGAGATACCAAATTTCCGATTTTTTCTATATAGGAAAAGTGGGCGTGGTCATGGTCCGATTTCGCCCATTTTCAATACCAACCGTCCCAGTCTCGATACCAACCTGCATTTCAAATTTCATCAAAATATCTCAATTTTTGCGCGAGTTAGAGTGTTTACAGACGGACGGACAGACGGACGGACGGACAGACGGACGGACGGACGGACGGACGGACATGGCTCAATCGATTTCTCTTTTCACCCTGATCATTTTGATATATATAAGTCTATATCTATCTCGATTATTTCACTCTGTTACAATCCACCGTTATGTGATTAAAACTATAATACTCTGTGTACTAGTACAGCTGAGTATAAAAATGCAGGGCAGCAGGAGGGGTAGGGATTTCAGAGTTTATGTTGGCATTTTCATAAACTTCGAACTCGTAACTGTTTGTGCCAAAGGCGCACGAAAGTAACAAAAAAAACTGTATGCTGATGGTTTATGCGCGGGGCATTAAGGTGAGATTGGCACAGAAAAATGCTGGCAAATGCTAGAATAATCATCCTGGATTAGAAGTTTTTCGAGAGAAATTGTAAGCGAAATTAGGTACTTAGCACGCGCACGCATTGGCTTCGATTCGAGCGGTATGACAAAGCTCATTCTCATTTATGTATTTAGTTACCTTAGAATTTATTTTAGAGGCTAAATAGATTAAGTCATTAGACGAAATAGGGAAACTTGAAAGCGTTGAAGGTGGAGGTAAAATTTAAATTTGTAAGCACATATGAAAACTTTAACAAAAAAAGGAAAAGCTATAAGTACCTGCGCAAGGTGAGTGATCTGCGAAAATTTATCTTCTTTGAGATTCTTACTACATAAGCACATTATAGCTTAGCCAGACCTCGGAAATTAGTCGAACATCCTAGCTTTAATTCAGTGGCGTAGCTACCTAGTGGAAGGGCGGGCCAGTGTCCCGGGGCCCTCAAGCTCAGAACTTTTGGAAATTTCTCCCATTTTCAACATAAGTATGACAGGTTGCAACCCCACTTTAATCATGACAACTCACATGAGAGAAATTCAAAAGTAATGCCTAGGGAATTCCCCTAAAGTCTTTCTGTAGATTGGCAGTGTTGTCAATTTGACGGATAGTTATATGTGCGTTTTATTATTCATCGATTCACAATAGTGAATTCGAGTTAAGATAAAAAAAGATAACATCTTTTTGCAAAATGAATTTAGGTAATAAAATTTTTCGCTTGAAGTGCCATTAGATTTTTTGTACAAATTGAAATTTCAAGAGTTTTCATCAAAATTTGCGAATTCATGCACGGTTTATTGAACGACATCAATTGCGCATCCAAAACTTTACAAAAATCGCCATCAATTTGGGCGTGGCGAGTAAAGTTTTAACAGAGACCAAAGCAAAGTTGCAAATTTATAGAAATGATGTCGAATTATTCAAGTGCAAAACCAGTGGAATTTCTAGAAAGCATGGTATTGATACCAATTTCATGAAAAAAAGCAATTAAAAGTTAAAAAAAAATGTTGATTAATTACACTGCTCTACAGCCAAAAAAATACTCTGAACGCCACTATACTATCCATATGTAAGGGAGATGTCGGCAATTTCGCCAATGGCTCCACTTAATCCAGTATGTCTCTTTAACGCATTAATCTATCTACGTTGGAGTAACACCAAACGTTGGAGTAACACCAAGTGGCGCAATGCCACTATACGGTACATTCTATGCATATTTTTCCAATACCTACACATCTACAGTATCAGCGCATTGGCAGCGCAGTAGATACAAGCCCATTTACGGGTATAACATGCCCATTAATTTTAAAATGTTGTTGGGGAGTTGGAATTTTATGGAATCTCTGTGTGAGGAGGGCGCCACGTAGTTTTCCCCGGGCGCCAAATTTCTTAGCTACGCCACTGCTTTCTCCCCCCACTAATCTTGGAGATCAACGCATGGAATTCAGAACATCTCGATGGCTTCATATTCCGAAAGGAATTCCTATAAAATATGTAGACTAAAAAAAATTAAGTATGTATGTTAAAAACTGTTGTTTTTAATATAATATTATCAATTCGAAATATTTTCTAAGCTGAAGCCGGTACATAAATTTTGATAATAAGTTTGAAATCGTCGTTAAAATGTAAGTTAATAGCATGTATCGTAACCCAATGAGTTTTATTGTGCGGTGGTATTAAACTTTTCTGTTTATTCATTTTGATTGATTTTAGACAAAAATACTTTTACACGCCTCCAGTAGCTACTGCTATGAACATACATTTACATACATATATGTATATGTACATATGTACATATTTACCATGAAATAAGCTTTTCAACTAAATTTGTATGCAAGACCAAAGCCGAAGGCAATTAATTGTTACAACGTAATCAGAATTAAACTAATCAAACTCGCTTGCAAAAGAAATTAAGTCAAAAGCTGATCTAAGTAAAACTAATGAGTTGAAGGGCTGTTGACGAATTGTCTGACAATTCGCTTGTAGGAAAGGGAGGGGGTGAAATTCGCAACAAACACGACCCTGCGAAAAAATGTGCGATTAATACCGAAAGATATTTGTCCCGGATTGATCTCTTTCGAGAACAATCGGTCCACAATTAGTCCCCGATTGTTCCCGTACGGGTATATATGTAGACTAATTGTTGGCCAATTGTTCCCTAACGGGTATAAATGTAGATTAATCGCTTTCATCCCGAACGGAAATAAATGTAGATTAATCGCTTTCATTCCGAACGGGTACTAATCTAGATTCCTTAAATGTAGAAATTTTACACAAATATGCAATGTATTTAAAAAATTGTAGAACAACCGGTAAAACGAATTGAACACCCTTTCTTTTAATAACAATGATGAATAATAACTTTAACAAAATGTTGCCTAAAATATCACGGTGAGCTTAAACAACTTATTATGAAAAGTCAAAGTAACCAAGATATTATTTCATGGTTGTATTAGAAGATGTTCTGAGCCAAAATTGAAATCATTCATCGGACACATTTTGAGAAATTCCATGTTTTTTTTAAAATGGTCAATTTTTTCTTTTCATGCGAGCCCCTGTTCTTTTTATGGCACCCACGGTAAAATTACTGTTCTGTTCTTCTAGTATATAAGTGTATAGTAAAATTCATTACAGTAAAAATACATTTTAAGACGTTTATTATTTATTATTTATAATATTTTAATATAAACATAAAAAGGTTGACAGTTTTTTTTTAAATATGAAGAATATTATATTCACATACAGTTTTCTTCAAATTCTCCATATAATTTGGGTTATTTGGTCTAGTTCGATACTTATAATCCCATGTTTTTTGAAATCATAATGCACAGCCTCCATGGCTTGCTCTGAATGATACCCTAATCCTATTCCCTGCCTTGAACAAAAATCTTCTATATGAAAAAAAAAACTGTATGCACTTTTGGGGTTATGGGTATAGAAAGATCGTTGTAACTCTTTCGGAAATTAGAAATACAGTTAATATAATTACTTTTCAAATCAATAGTGAAGCAAGATTCGACCACTGAATGAAAATCGTTAAAAGCTTTTACGTATTTTAGGCGGTCTAAAGGAAATATACTTCTTAATACATCGGTGTTTTCCAATAATTTCTCACAACTATTCCCATCAAAACCTGAGCAACCACGAAAAATCTTTTATTGGACATAGAACTTCTCAGCCCACATTAACGCAATAGTTGTAAGAAATTATTGGAAAACACCAATGTATTAAGATGTCTATGCTCCATGGATATTAATCCAGAAAGAGAATTCTGCCGGCTGAGGGTAATTTTATTGAAGCGCGGCCAAAAGCCGCCAACGCAGAAAGATGTTCTACACATACATACATTAATTTAACAAGGAATGTCTTCTGAACTGTAAGCGTCCGGAGGGTAGTACTTTGTTTTTTGTGATCTGTGAGACAACCCCTACCCTCTGGAAAATTAATTGTTATCGGATCGTGGATCATTATATACAAATTTTCCCTCTATCCAGGCTGGGGATCCAACCCATGACCTCTGGTATGGCAGACTAGCCACTGTCCGCCACACCACAGTGGCCACAACACTCCCCACTGCACCACAGCGCACACTGGTCAGCCCCCATACACAAAAGTCAAAAACGTTGGTGCTTGAAAAAGAAACTTCTGTCATGCATTTCCGTGGGAAATATATTGAATTTTATGGAACACCTCCTTCTATACGCAATAGCCACCATTAAGTGTTACTTTGGCTCATTTAAAGTCAACACATTTGAAAAAAATTTTTTCTGGAAAAAGTTTGTGTAAATAAGTGTATTATGATTTTTGCGATATTTCAAGTTTGAGTGCTAAAAAAAATGCGGATAACTATGGAAACGCAAGAAAAACGTATGTTTCATGATTTAGCGAAAGAAAACAGTGAAAATAATTTATTTTTAGCAAAATACAAGATGAAGAAATCTTGGCTTTTCTATGAGCGTAATTTTCAAGCATTAGCATTTTCATTTAAACTTTTAACAATTAAGGACCACTCTGGACCAGGTCTTATAAGCAGATTTGAGTTCTTTCAAGTCTTCTCTTAAGAAGCCTGTTTATACATTTTTCCCTTTTTTTCCCTTTTTCTTAAAATATCATATTAAATGTAACTAGTCTATACAAAATATTGTTGCCCTTTTACGATTTTTATACATATTTACATCGACTGTTTTCGATAAAACTTTATTTTCGATAAAATCTGAGTAATTGAGTTTTGTCCCACTCTCCATACAATTTTTTTTTTTGATCCCGCGAAATATCGCGGAATAATTTTTTTTATTGCAACTTTGTTATTTGACATCGGATTTTTAAAATTGAAATGTCATTAGTTTAGTCTTTGGAAGCTCTATATTTTCTTCTAATGTCATTTTGACCTATGAAGTCGTTTTCACATAGTTAAGTCACCTAACCAAGTTTTTCGTCCAAAATATCCTTTTTGTTTCACATGAAAAAAATCGCCAAAAATAAAATATTTATCGGATCTCTCTGATATTGCGCTTAAAGTCTTTGCAATTAAACGGGCAAATTTTTAAAGTAATAAAACTTTCCTCATTTTTACAAATTTTTATAAAAACTTAATTTGAAAATCAAAATTTTTTCAAAAATCGCAAAAAATCCACAAAATTTTGATTTTGACCAGCTTTCGCTCAGCGAGTTTTTGTTAGACCACTACAAGTTGTATGTCGTTTGAAGCGTATTTTAATTGCCTTTCGAACGAGATACTGCTTGCGTTTATCGCATTTGTAATTCCAGAGAAAATAATTTTTCAATGAAGTGATAACAAAAAAACACAAAATTACCGTTATCTCAAAAACCTAACTATACAAAAAATTAAAAAAAATAGTTCCAAGCTCAGCAGGTCAATTCTTATCCTCCCCCATTCCTGGTTTTCTTGTTTTTTTTTTTTGGCTGTAAACTAGCGTTAGTGGTGGGCGTGGATTACAACATATATGCTTTTAATTTTTCTGAAAGATGAGTCGTATAGTGGGACACCAATGTGCCAAATTGGGTTTCGGTGGGTCCATCCGTTTCCAAGAAATTGAGTTTTGTCCCACTCTCCATACAAATGAGACCAGTGTGCAGCGGCCCCGTTAATATATATTCCCGCAAAGGAGATTACAATTTACTAAGGTACATAATATGCATATAAATACTTCGCAAAAAGTATGTAACTTATTTTGCATATTTAATTTATCCATATTTGTTGCCAATTTAGTGTATTTTTCCAATTTTATAATTGATTTGTATATTTTGCAAATCTTGTTACTTGCAAAAATTCAAGTCAGCTGTTGTTTGATCAGCTGTTTTCCTGTTGGAAAAGTGCTGTTGGCAAAAATTTGTCCAACAAAATTCAACAGCTTCTCACAAAATGAAATGTCAGTTTTCTCTCTCAGTTGGTTCTCTTCTGTTGGAGATTTGGCGTAAAAAAACGGCGACAAAGTGTTTGTTTTTAAAAGTTTTCGAAAAACATCAAAAAATATCCGTAAACGAACAAAGCTATTATAAATAATAAATAATAAACGTCTTAAAATGTATTTTTACTGTAATGAATTTTACTATACACTTATATACTAGAAGAACAGAACAGTCATTTTACCGTGGGTGCCATAAAAAGAACAGGGGCTCGCATGAAAAGAAAAAATTGACCATTTTAAAAAAAACATGGAATTTCTCAAAATGTGTCCGATGAATGATTCCAATTTTGGCTCAGAACATCTTCTAATATGTCCAAGAATACAACCATGAAATAATATCTTGGTTACTTTGACTTTTCATAATAAGTTGTTTAAGCTCACCGTGATATTCTATGAAAAAATCCTTTACATTACGCTCATATAATGCATACTCAAAACTTACAATTTTTTTTATTTATTTATTAAGATTTTTTTTCAAAAGTAAAACATTATATAATCTTTATTTATATATGCATGAACATTTACAATTTTTTAAAGATTGTTATTAAAAATTGTCTTGGCGAACAACTTTGAAAAATCTACATTTGTACCCATTCGTGCTGGAAGCGATTGATCTACGTTTGTACCCGTTGGGGATGAAAGCGATTAATCAACATTTTTACCCGTTCGGGATGTAAGCGATTGATCTACATTTGTACCCGTTCGGAATGAAAGCGATTGATCTACATTTGTACCCGTTCAGTATGTTAGTGATTAATCTACATTGGTACCCGTTCGGGTATACAAGTTGAACAATTAGGCTGTGTTCAGAAACTCAGTTTGAAGCGCAACCTGATTTTGTAGTACAAGCAGAGCGTTCATAAACGTAAATTTTGAATGAAGCGTCGCTCATCACAATCATCAAAAAAATAATTACTGCCGATGTTGCGTTTCATGCTGCGTTTCTGAACATACCCTTAGTCTCTTCATAGGACATGCTCGAACAAATGCGATCAATTCACTCCATATAAAGGGATGTAAAATTGTATTAGTCGCATGCTCCCTTGCGATTGATCCCGGACACGTCCCGGATTAATCGCATTTTTTGCAGGGGAGTAACGAACAAATTTACACCAATCCACACACACCCACCTACTCTGCTTGCCCGCCTGCGTGACAGTCAAACAAATGACTGACGCCTGTAAAAGCGACTGCCAACATTTGGTTGTCTCCATCAGATAACAAAAACAACAATAGAATAAAGTACAACTATTTATTATTGCGGAGGGAGTTGGAAAAATTAAAAAAAAGCTAACCTCAGAGTAAATAACAAAAAAAGCCAAAGGGAAAATGCAACAACAAAAAATTATGGAACTCACTCGCTTTTAAAAATGTAGGTACCCCAAAAGTTCATTCGTAACACGAAAGAGAACTGGCATAAATTAACTGGGGAGAATGGGCAAAGAGAGTAAATACATAGATATATGTATGTATTAGCCAGTGTTGCCACTGAAAAAAAATTTTACCGACCAAATTACCGCCCAATTCCGCCAAAAAACGCCCAAAAATCAGAAGTCAACTTAAAATGTAATTACATATTTATTTTTAAATACATATGTACATACTAAGTAATCTTGGCTCCCACTCATTCAATTCAGAACTAACACTAGACTGTCGCCGATCTCTAAAGGAGATGGACAAACAGACCTGTCTGCACCTCGTGCGAATGAACTTGCGAATGAACTTGCGAGGCAGAGCACTACCGATCAGGTTCTTCCTGACAAAGAACGCATAGGTATGCCGTTTGCCACAAACAAGCTAATTCTTAAACAGCATGTCTATAAACTAGCAAGCGATAGATGGCAACAGAAGCCAGTATGTCGAACATCAAGGCAAACCTGGCAGAAATGGGTTCAAATAAGTACTCCAAGGAGAGATGACATCTCGAACCTTGTGGGGGCACTCACAGGACACTGCCTCATCGAGAAACACGCAGAGAGGCTAGGTGCACCCTACCGCAGATGCTGCATAAGCTGGAAAGATGATGAGGCGAGGAGACAATCGAACACCTCATCTGCCACTGCCCGGCTCTTAACAGCGGCAGACGACACTTTCTTGGGACTTCCTTCCTGAATAGCCTATGCAAAGTTGCGGATGTCGACATAAAGGACCTGGGCTCTCACTGTGTAGTTTAATTCGAAAGAAAATTCGTTCAATTTCTAATTCTATTCCATATATTCTATACAATAAGAATGTGTTTTCGAATCGAATTTCGCTTTTAAATAGAACTACATAGTGAGGGCCATGGTGAACTGCATTAGGTTCTCAAATTGGTTCAAAAAGGAGGAGTAATCCGTTTTCTTCTTGTGGTATCACAACGGGCCTCTGCACTGGCCTAAGTGCGACTCTATGACAGCCACTCCAACCTCTCCTATTCGTGGAATAGCCCGTATCTTTGCTGGCGCTTTTCAAGTGAAACATAATTTGTGTCAAATTTCAGCATTTTCTTTGCAAAATAAATGTCAGATTGTCTGATTTTGATGTTTCATTAAACTTGTCATGCGAGACGAGTCCCAAGCGAATTTAGATATAACGAAGGCGAAACATCATTTTGATATCACACTCTACCAATTCCCAATATGCCTAGATAGTTAATGGCGAACTAAAGTGAACTACTGAACTAAAGTGAACTAGTTCACTGAAGAGAGCGCTGAACAAAGTGAACTAAATTTCCCAACTCTAATAGATATGCGAATAGTGTGTTTCACTCACAATAAAAGACTTTACACGGGAAAGATAAAATGTTTAGCGTCAGAGAAATTGTGTCCACTAAATATATTTATATTACAAATCGGACCAAAATTGATTTTAGCCGCCCAACAGCCCAAAGTAAATTTATCTGACCAGATTTGGTCCGAAAGGCCCAATTTCGGCATCACTGGTACTAGCATTCTCGTACTAGCATTCCAAACAGCGTTGCCACTTTGGTAACTTTTTAATAAAATTGGTTAAAATTTTTTTCGTTTGGTTACGTGGTTACTTCGTCCGATTTTGGTTACCTTCAAGGTCCATGAGTACACCATGGTTATTCAATTGTTAGGAATACGCTTTTAATTTTTCCAAACTATAAAATATTTGTTATCCAAATTGTTTTGTTGTATTTTTTTTTTATCAAATTCCAAGCAATTAATTGTTGGGGGTAAATGGGAAAAATTGAACAACTATTTCCAGCGAATGTTGAGTGTAAAGCTGTTTCGGGAATAAGAATAAGGCAAAAGTGGGAAAACTTCAACAGCTTTCACAGAGTCTCAGTGGTCGAGCGTGTAAAAGCGTTCGAACATTGCGGCTGAAGATAGAATGTATCACGGGTTCGATCCTCGTGAGGAGCATCCACTTCCGAAAAGTGTGGTAATGATCGAAAATGGTTTTTCGTGAAATAGATATGCTCAACCTTCGCTGGAAATAGCTGTTGAAATTTTTCCATTTACCCCCAAAAATAAAAATAAATTAAATAATTTTCGTGCTAAGCACTAAAAAGCTTTTAAGTCCAAATAATTTATTTGACAGGAGCCAGCGACCACATTAGAAATAAATCTATTCTTGCGAATTTTCGTAGGGCGACTTTCGTCAGCTTTTTGGTTCTGTTTATTCTCATATCTGGCCGTGTTTTTAAATGTTGATAGAACGCTACGACGTTGGATCTGTTTAAGGCTTAAAGATGTAAAACAATTGATATATTTTAGTTTTTGTTAACCGTATTTATTGTTTTGCTTCCAAATAAATAGCCCTAACGTTAATGGGACATATGCCTATACATATTGTTAATTTATTTTGGTTACTTTTATTTTGTATTTTGGTAAATTTAAAATTTTTTAAGTGGCAAGGCTGCTTCCAAAACATTGTTGTAGCAAAACAATAAGAAAGCGTGCGAACTTTCTTGAATTTCCCTGGACTTATGTATGTATATCCGCCACCTTCCACATTAATCTTGCCGGTTTCTTTGGTGGCACGTTGTCTTATTGGAAAGCTAAACATCATAAATGGAAGTGCATACATACATATGTATGAATGTATAAGAAAGAAACTCCTACTGGAATAAACCTGTAGCTGCGCACATTCACTTTCCTACTCGTTCATTTTGTTTGGCCTCAAAAACACATTTCGTGCTCGTCAACTTTTGTTGTTGTGTTTCGCGTGGAAAGTTGGGGTAAATGGGCGTTGACATTTTCACGTGCTGTCTGTTGTGCACGAAGAAGAAGCGAGAGTGCGCGAAGGGAACATGCATGTATAAAAAACATGTGACCACTCCCTCGTAGGGATGGTCTTTGGTTGTGAAAATCATTGAAAATATAATGGGGGTAGGAACCTAACTCATGTAGGAAATGGATGGTATTTTTTTTAATTTTTATTTTAAAAATGTTCATTGTAAAATTTTAAAATCAAGTACCAAAAAACATTTTAAACTAAATTTTGAAAATTTTTGATAAGCTTAAAAATCAAGCAACTCAAATAACGATAGTAGAAGTGATAGCTATTTCGAAGGAAACAAATTCCTCATCATCAGACTTCTCATCCCAAATTTTCAATAATTAAATTAAAAATAATACATAATTTCGTGCTATATACTAAACATGCATAATAATAAAAAAATAATAATTTTTTTAAGCACTGATATTTTGAATCTGAAACTTTCATTTTTATTCCATTTATTTTCACTTTTAATTTAAATACATATCTTTCTTTTTAACACACTCTTATTAGATTCACCTGTATATACCGAATAAACACAGAATCGAGGATGATATCGCGGCGAGTTCGAGAAAGCAGATTTTAGCGAATGTAATTTCTCAGACTAGCCTCGAGTTCGCGGCAAGTTCGAGAAATAGATTTTCGCGATATAATCTTCTCATTTTTTTAAGTTGTTTTGCACTAAAAAATCGATATAGTTCTGAAAGTTTACATTCATTTTTGAACACGAATTTCACAGTTCAGCAGATGATAGCGTGGCGAATTCGAGGCGAGTTCGCGAAAGTAGGATGAATCAGTTTTTAATCAGACAAATATATACGAGTACGTAGAAAAAACCAATCAAAATTGTTTAAACAAGAGGACTTTATTTAATGCAGCAACGAAACAAAATAAATATTACTGCTTAAATTTATTTGAAAAGATTTTGTTATTTCATCAAAGTTGAACTTTCTTTATAAAAATATTTTAAGTGCTTTTTGTTGTTTTATATGGATTTAACCCATTGCCATTAACCAAATTCTAAAATGGCCAATAATCGCCGACGATCCGAGAATTTTTTATTTTTCTAATCGACATTGATAAGAATTCTCGAATCGCTACGTTACGTATACGCAGTGTAGTTCACTGTATGTTTGCTTGTACGCTTGTATGTAACCGGCTCCTTTTAGCATTGCATAAGTTAACGCGAAAGCGTGTGTATATATACAGAAAATAATTTTCGAATCATAATCTAATACACTAAAAATAAAATTTCGTAAAAAAACTACGAAAGACTTTCATAGTCTAGAGTTTCGTAAAATGTACGAAAGTTTCGTATATATCTATTACGAAAGAATTTTTCTCAACAAAATCTAATTTTACGAATCTTTCGTAAATATTACGAAAGGGCTTTCGTAAACCATTTTCTAATATTTTTTTCGTATATATTACGAAATATTTCGTAAATATTACGAAACACTTTCGTAAATTTTCTTAAAATTGTTTTTACGGATAATTTCGTATATTGTACGAAAGTTTTCGTAACATTATAAAAGGATTAAAAGATTTACGAAATACTTTCGTAATATATACGAAATACTTTCGTATAACAATATTTTACCGTACAAGTTTTCTTTCATTGTGAAGTGTTGAGTCGGTGCAATAATATCAAAAATTATTTTAAGTAGTAAGTGCGTAATGAAATAATGTATAAAAAATAATGCATTGTATATAAAAAGACAATATTGATATATAAAATAAACTGTGATATTTTCCAACTTGATTCAACTTAAGGGTGAGTACATTAGTTGCATTTACTTTTTCCTTTTTTCGATCTTATCTATTTTCCTAAATAAATAATTAATAAAATTATATAAAGAGATATTTCTACACTCAGAGAAAAAATTTTAAAAACAAGTGAAAACGTGGACAAAAACGTATTTAAAAGTGATGTAGATACGACCATTTTTATTTTAAAGATGTTCATTGTAAAACAAGAAAAAACATTTAAATTTAAAAATGTTTATTTTAATTCAAGCCCTATGAGATTTCGAACCTAAAAGTTACGCTTTTATTCCCTTCATTTTAATTTTTAATTTAAAAATGATTCTATTTAATCCAAAATACATTTTTATTTCAAAACTTTCATTTTAAATTTACAAATTTTCATTTTTAAAATAAAAACGATCTGGTTTAAAACGTGCTGCTTGAATTTTAAGGTTTTAAGTAGTTTCCCTTTATCTTTATCTTTATCTTTATCTTTATCTTAGTCTTAATTTTTAATTTTTATTTTTATTTTTCTTTTTTTTTCTTTTTCTTTTTCTTTTTCTTTTTCTTTTCTTTTTCTTTCTTTTTGACAGGGTTATCTATTTAAGTGGATCGGAACGACGTCCACATTTGCAAATTGCGATTCCCAAAGTTTCCTATGGTTGTCAGACGTATAAGCAATATGTACCTCTTATTTTATTAGGGCACAACCAGACGATGCAAGAAATTAAGTAAGTGAAAAATTCAAATTTTTGTATTTGTTGCCTTTCTGAAAGTAATTTCTTGCATAGTCTGGCAGTGCCCTTAGTTATTAAAATTAATATAAATATAAATGTAAAATATTAAATTAATAAAGAACTTTTAAATTAATTGAATAAATTTATTATAGTAGATATTTAAAACTAAAATGAAATTATCTAAACTTATTTCTTATGCATATATAAAACATTTTTCTCTTAGCATTATTTTATTGATATACATATTTCGAAAAAGTTTTCAAATTTCGTTGAAATATACATCATATATACATATATATATGTATGTAATAATTAGGGTTTTTTTAGCTTTAAGCTAAAAAATAATTTGGTCAATTGTACAACAATTTGATAGCTCTAACAGCCTTCGTAAATTTACGAAAGCGGTTTCGTAATATTTACGAAATCTTTCGTTGCTCAAAAGTACGAAAGTACTTCGTAAATAGTACGAAAGCCTTCGTAAATACTACGAAAGTATTTTGTAAATAGTACGAAAGCCTTCGTAAATATACGAAAGTATTTCATAAATACTACGAAAGTATTTCGTAAATAGTACGAAACCTTTCGTAAATACTACGAAAGTTATTCGTAAATAGTACGAAAGCCTTCGTAAATACTACGAAAGTATTTCGTAAATATACGAAAGTATTTCGTAAATAGTACGAAATAGCTTTCGTACTATTTACGAAACCATTCGTTGCTCAATTTTACGAAAGTATTTCGTAATATGTACGAAAGATTTCGTAATATTTACGAAATATTATTTTGAGTGTATAGTTCTCTAATCAGACTAATGCGAATTTGCATTTATGTATTTCATAGATATTGAGATTGGCTTATTATCTAATCAGTTTCCGATTTAATTCTAACGTAGTTTTCTTCTTCGTTCTCGTGTTATACAACCCTTCGAATGCAATCGTCAGTAAGCAGATCCTTTAATCAGTGTTTAAAAAACTGTCATAAGTTTCATTTCTGTTGATTTTGATTTTGATTCCGCTTTTAAAAAATCAGAAGTCGCAGTTAATCAATATGAAAAAATATGAAAATGAACGATTTTGCCTGATTTTGATTTTGCGCTGATTTCATATTGCTCAAAATCAAAAGCAGCCAAATATCAAAATTAGCGAATTTGCCTGATTTTCATTTTGCGCTGATTTCATATTGCTCAAAATCAAAAGCGGCCTGATTTCAAAATGAACAATTTTGCCTGATTTTGATTTTGTGCTGATTTCATATTGCTCAAAATGAATAGCAGCCAAATATCAAAATTAGCGATTTTGCCTGATTTTCATTTTCTGCTAATTTTGATTTTGTGCTAATTTCATATTGCTAAAATCAAAAGCAGCCAAATATCAAAATCAGTGCTTTCACAGTTTTGCTATTTACGCTTACATGCGCATACATACATATGTATGTATACAAACGTAATACAGAGGGTAAGAAATTACGTACATACACACATGTGTTCATGTAAGCGTAAATAGCAAAACTGTGAAAGCATTGATTTTGATATTTGGCTGATTTTGATTTTAGCAATATGAAATTAGCACAAAATCAAAATTAGCACAAAATGAAAATCAGGCAAAATCGCTAATTTTGATATTTGGCTGCTTTTCATTTTGAGCAATATGAAATCAGCGCAAAATCAAAATCAGGCAAAATCGTTCATTTTGAAATCAGGCCGCTTTTGATTTTGAGCAATATGAAATCAGCACAAAATGAAAATCAGGCAAAATTGTTCATTTTGAAATCAGGCCGCTTTTGATTTTGAGCAATATGAAATCAGCACAAAATGAAAATCAGCCAAGATTGTTCATTTCGAAATCAGGCCGCTTTTGATTTTGAGCAATATGAAATCAGCGCAAAATCAAAATCAGGCAAAATCGTTCATTTTGAAATCAGGCCGCTTTTGATTTTGAGCAATATGAAATCAGCACAAAATGAAAATCAGCCAAAATTGTTCATTTCGAAATCAGGCCGCTTTTGATTTTGAGCAATATGAAATCAGCGCAAAATCAAAATCAGGCAAAATCGTTCATTTTGAAATCAGGCCGCTTTTGATTTTGAGCAATATGAAATCAGCACAAAATGAAAATCAGCCAAAATTGTTCATTTCGAAATCAGGCCGCTTTTGATTTTGAGCAATATGAAATCAGCGCAAAATCAAAATCAGGCAAAATCGTTCATTTTGAAATCAGGCCGCTTTTGATTTTGAGCAATATGAAATCAGCACAAAATGAAAATCAGCCAAAATTGTTCATTTCGAAATCAGGCCGCTTTTGATTTTGAGCAATATGAAATCAGCGCAAAAACAAAATCAGGCAAAATCGTTCATTTTGAAATCAGGCCGCTTTTGATTTTGAGCAATATGAAATCAGCACAAAATGAAAATCAGCCAAAATTGTTCATTTCGAAATCAGGCCGCTTTTGATTTTGAGCAATATGAAATCAGCGCAAAATCAAAATCAGGCAAAATCGTTCATTTTGAAATCAGGCCGCTTTTGATTTTGAGCAATATGAAATCAGCACAAAATGAAAATCAGCCAAAATTGTTCATTTCGAAATCAGGCCGCTTTTGATTTTGAGCAATATGAAATCAGCGCAAAATCAAAATCAGGCAAAATCATCATTTTAAAAAGCGACGAATATCAAAATCAAATAAAATCAAACATTTCACGACTTTTGCTAATTCCGACTGCAGTTTTTTAAACACTGCCTTTAATACTTACTATATAAATAAATATCTATGTAGTTTCTTAAGCTCAGATGGGATTAAATGTACCCTTTTAGTCCTTATAATTTTTATAGGCATGACTCGGTCTTAAATAACACGGTGTGACAAAAGAAAGAAATGAAAGTATTTTTTCGAGGTTAACATATGTCATAGGTCTTATCAAGTATAAGAAGATTGCATATACATATTTATGGATTAGCTTATATGTATTTTATTTAAAAAAAAATATTTTTATGTTCTACTGTGAACATTTCATAAAGATCGGTTGATTATAGGGATGTGCGATTAATCGCTTAAATCATTTCTTGATTAATCATTATTCTGATTAATCAAAAATATTGATTAATCAGATTCTGATTAATCAGGTCCTGAGTAATCACTGTTTACTCAAAAAAAATTAATTGAAAACTGAGTAACTTTGTTCATTTTCTTCACGAAACATTATTTTTTTATTACACGTACTATTTTCAAAATATTTCAAAATGTCGTTTTGTGAATGCAAAATGCGGAAAGAGCGTGTGCTAGAAAACTTTGTTATTTCGGATGGCTCTGAGTTTGACAAATGCAACTATGCGGAAAGTGGCTGAAATACTTGAAGACTTCGTCTTCTTTGTTGTACCATATTCAAAAAGTTCATGGCATTTCCAGATCTCCACGAAATAGGTAATTATAGAAAAATTCCTTGCAGTGTGCTGAAAAAGTTACTGAGAAGGCGACGAAAATTGCTGGACACTTTCGCCACTCTGCATCTATGCGCCAATGCTTTAAATAAAAAAAATCGAAGTAGATCCTGCAATTGAAAAATAACCTTTTGTTCCGTTTTTATATAAATAAAATTTCTGATTAATCGGCTTATAATTAGTCATATTTCTGATTAATCAAATTATTTAGACTAGAGTGCTGCCTACTGTCGAAACTCGACAGTTTTTCTAGATGTTTACTTATGACTAAAGGTACTGCCAAATGATGCAATTAAAGTGCTTTCAGAAAGTGAAAAAGTAAAATTTTCTCGTGTAGCCACCAAAAAAGTACTTTCTGAAAGTGTTTTCCGAAATTTCAGCAATTACTTTCTTACCAAAAACTTTCATCGTCTAGCTGCGAGAAAAATACTTTTCAGAAATACTTTCCACTTTCAATTGTTACATCTGAAAGTGTTTTACTTTCTGAAAATTGCTAGCTGATAGAGTGTTGTCTAAATGATCGAACCGGCATGTAAATATGTTTTCTTTAGCCGCTTTCGATTCACAATTTCTCTGCTGGCTATAAATTTCCTTCTGTCAAATTTATATGTGAATGATAGCGAGCAGAGGGAAATTTTTATCGACCAGTTAGCGAGTATGGCTATTACTCATTATGGGTTCAAACATTTTTGTTCGATTCGACCTCGCTTGTATGATGGCGAATCGAAAATGCCATTTATAAAAATACATATGTATAAATAAAATAAAATTATTAAAATAATTAATTATCACGTTATATTTTTCATATGAACACAAAAAACACAAAGGCAAAGACACAAAACAAGTTATCTATGCACAAAAGTCACCACCATCACCATCCACGCACAGCTGTTTGCTCTCACACAACAAGCTGTTTGCTCTCCTATATCTGTCTTGCTCTCACAGCTGTCTGAATGTAATTTGACAGCTGCCAGAAAGTACTTTCAAAAACTCATTTCCCTTTCACCGTGTGGACAAATGAAAAGTAATTTCTGAAAGTTTGCGGAAAGTGGAAGTAAAAAGTGCTTTCTGAAAGCACTTTCATTGCGTCGTGTGGATACTCATGAAAGTTCTTTCAATGATTTGACACTTTCGGAAAGCACTTTCATTGCATCGTCTGGCAGGACCTTAAGGTGAACCTATAGTTTTTGTATAATTGTTTGTTGTTATTGTCACTGTTACTATTTTGTTGTTGTTACTGTCACTGCTACTCTCTTGTTGCTTTTGTTGTTGGTATTGTTGCCGTTATCCATCTTCACAATTCTCCTACCTACTTTTTTCTTTCTATTTCTGCCCTTTTATTTCCTTAATTTCTTTCCTACTTATGCTTTCTTATCATTCTTATTACATGACTGTGTTTTTGTTGTAGTGCTTTTGCTACTTTTTTGTGTTTCTACTTCTTTGAAACTACACACCACTTCCAGCCAAACATATGGTAAGTTTGGTGAGCAAGCACAAATTCACCTAATGCACGCGCATTGATACAGCTCTGTTGTGTGCAAATGCATGCAACAACAACCACATGGGAATTTTCCAACGACGATTGTGGGCGCATTTTCCAATTAATTTTAATGAAAATTAGCGCAGTTCTATTTGGGAGCAATACCTTTCTAATGGTGTGCTCAGTTTTAAAATCGGTTCAGTAGTTTCGACGGAGAAGATGGAACAAAATTTATGTTAGCGTATTAATAATATAGATTCTGATTAATCAAAACGTAATTAATCAGGAAAAAAATGTTTCTGATTAATCAAAAATGAGTAAATTATGATTAATCAATTAATCAAGTTTCGATTAATTAATCGATTAATCGCACATCCCTAGTTGATTACTTATACATACACACATACACACGGATTTTACCAATTTCCGGACTTTTCCGGAGCGATTTTCCAAACTTTTCTTCCGTAAGAACCTTCTCCTTGAAAATACGAACTGACGAAATACTGACAAAAAATTTTACAGAAATAGGCCCAGCTTTTCTCATTTGATGAGGTACTACTCGCATACATTTTTTACACCATTTTTAACACGCTTTTATTAGTTTCACCTGTATGTATGTATGTATGTATGTATTTAAACAAGTTACGTATACGCAGTGTAGTTTACCGTATGTTATTTATACGCATTATGTAGCATAAGTTAACGCAAAAGCGTGTATATTCATACACTGAATGGGGGTTTTTCAGTGTGAGATATGCTTATTATATATATAGATTCTGAGTGTGGGGATTACTTATGTAAGTATTTTCTCCATATTCCAATCTGGGAATTACAATTCAAGTCAAGTGCAATATTGAATGTTCCACAGTAAGTGCTTTCTTTGAGATACCCTGAAGCTCCATAAAATGAAAGAAGCGCAAACTGAATTTATGCTATTAAATATCCTTACAGCCCCGCTAATTTTTCACATTAGAGCTTTTGACCCTTTTGACTCTTCTAAAGCCTCCGTTTACCTTTACCATTCTGTATAATCTCTTAAGTCATTACTAATGAAAATCTGATGCAAATATCTGACGAATTAAATATTTTCAAATCCAACATTTTCATTCTTCTCTGATGGCACTTAAAACCCACCTTTCCATCATCGCAGCAAAACTTTGCTTACTCGTATTTCATCAAAAGCATTCCATGGCAGTGAGAATACCACAAGTTACTTTCTTTCTTTCTAATTGTCGCATAATATTTATGCATAAACAAAAGGTAACAACAAAAGTATACAAAAACAAAGCAATGAGTCGTCGACAACAATTATGACTTCGACTTTCGGCTGCCGTCGTCAGAAAACAGCTGAGAATTTAGAAAATGTCCATAATTAAATGTTATGAAAGAGGTGAAAATTTCAAAAATTCTCAACCACTGCGCGTTTACTCGTAGGTATACATATAACGGTACTGCTTAATTTATTTAATTAAATTCAAAGTAGAATTTGTCAAGTGTTCCTTTTGATATTTAAAACGCCCAAGCGAGGGTGGAAAAGCAGAACAAGCTAAATATGAAGAGATGTTTTATGTAGCGAAGGGGTTGTGCAATACAAGTTAACGCAAAATGTAAGAAACATAAATTGAGTAAATTGCTGTCTAGTTCAAATCTATTTTAGTACACTCAGAAAAAATGTTCTTGAGTACATACTACATATTAGGCTTGTTCTAAGAACATTTTTTCTTGTTTGAAATTTTTTTGTATATTAATTTTAAAATAAATAACGAATGCAAATTCCTTTTCTGATCACCTTGTTGAAATATCCTTTGCTGTCATATATACTCGTATATATATATATATACAAAAGCAAAATTCATCATAACAAAGTTTGGAGTCTGTAAAAGCACAAGTGCATATATATACATATATATATATGTATATGCACTTGTGCTTTTACAGACAGACTCCAAACTTTGTTATGATGAATTTTGCTTTTGTAATTGCTCTCAATTATAACAATAATCCGCATATTTATGTATGTATGTAAATAAATTTTAATTATATGAAAAACCAAAAACATTCTGCAACAACTGTGACCAGCTGCGCCAAACAACACGCCAAACAAATTTTTTTACGTTAATAAGCATGACTTCTCTGGCTTGTTCCGGCTTTTCCCGCGCTACAGAAAACGGATATAATTTCAAATTTGGTCGCATGACAACTAAATAATGTTTGCTTTTGCTTCTTTCAGTTGGCGATTTATTATTGGCTTTAAATCATAATTTTGCTGGCGAAGCGTCAAGCACCATCCGATTGATTGGCTAAATGAATTGTCATCGAACAAGTTGGCGTTGTTGTTGTTGTTGTCGTTGTAAACAAACGTTAAAACATATTTAAAAAGTTCAGTGAGCAATGAGCGGTGGGTGGGTGGGTGTTGTGGAAATGTTGAAGCGCCTGCTGTCAATTGTTGACAATCAATCAAACGCGCGTAATGCTCGGTTTCCGTGCGGAAAGATTGTGGAGTAACCAACCAACGGTAAAATACCTATATATACACACATACATACATACATACATATACGATAAAAATTACGATTACGGAAATCGTAGTTTTAAAAAATTTTGACATTGTGATTACTGTAAGCGTAATCCTATATGCTATCGATTACCCACACATGTAATTCTTATCGCCCAGCTCTGGTGTTGCTATCAAGCAATGCACAGTGTAACATTTTGGAGGCAAAATGTGAGCTTCCGTATGAAAAATTTCCTATGCGAGATAAAAATATTGATCTACCAAACTTTAAGATCCGACTATAAATGCCAATGATATGAAGAAAGCTAGTCCTGAAAAATAATTTTTTTTTCGGAAATGTCATCTTAAAATACATTATATGACGATAGGTACAGCGCCCTTTATTATTTTGTTTGTTGGACGAGAGGTCTAATGTACGCACATACACATGATGACATAATTGTTGTTTTTGTTGTTTGTTCTGACTTTTTTGTTTTGACAATCATTAATCACATGTCATAGCCGCTGATTCGCTTTATTCATTTTATTGCAACTGCCAACTTATTTTTTGTTGTGGTTTTATTTACTTTAACAATTGTTGCCAATTGTGCCTGTAGTTGTTTTTGTTGTTGCGAAGCACCGCCAATACCATTTTATTGTTTGCAGACAATTGAGCCGATTTAAAATGTCACCAAAGTCAGCAGACATCGTTTTTCTCGGCCAATCAATCGTGGCGTTCGTTGTTCATTCATGAAGTTAAAATACGATGCTCGACAGGATTTAAATGGAATTAAGCTACATATAAACTGTGCTACCGACAGTGGGGCATGTGGGTTCTGAAATTGATAGGAAAATGAAACAGAAACCTCACCACTGTTATCCGTGGTTGATTAGGGTATATAAAAAATACTGGCGTGGCAAGGTCTCATTTGCGCACTTCCATAATTTTATTGCATAAATTTTAAGTCAAATATGCCACAGTGCGTAAAATTTCGCAAAAACTTAACTACGAAACAAAAGTGGAATTAAATCACATGCTCTGATTAATGACAAAAAACACGACGAAATACACAAGTTTAACTATAAACATTTTCTTCAAAGGAGGTTGAGTTGGTATTTCTGTTTGTATGTATGTACATACATATGCCCTGCAGCGAAAGTCCAAACTAGTCAGCCAACTTACCAGTTAACTGACTAGATAAATTATGGGAGTTGCCCAACTAGATTCATAGGGGACAAATTCAGATTAGTTATGAAACAAGAAGTTTTGCCAAAAAAAAGGGTTTTAAATTAAAAACGAATGTATCCGTTGGTTGCAAATTGTTAGATCATTAAATCAGGTGAATACCACAAATATAACATAGTTTGAGATGTTAATATAGCCCAGTATATTAGATACTACTTCAGCCATAGAAAAAAGTACATGATATGTTTGTATAAAGTCAGAAAATCATCAATATAAATGTCAAGCTTAGAATGGTCAACGTGTTACTTATTCACAATGTTAATGTTGATTTTCCTAAATATTTAATATGCAAGATCACAATCTAATGTGCCTGAATTCATTAATTTAAATATCATATTCTAATAACTAAATAAATGTATTAGAAACTTTATTTTGCAATTTTTATTTTCATTGGAGTAGCATGTAAAACTAGTCAGTCAACTGGTATAGTTCTGATATCTGCACTGACTAGTCAGCAAATTGGTATGATGCTGGTGTGTATACTGACTAGTCAGTCAAGTGGTATGATGCTGGTGTGGATACTGACTAGTCAGTCAAGTGGTATGACTCTGGTGTGGATACTGACTAGTCAGTCAAGTGGTATGATGCTGGTGTGGATACTGACAATTGCCATTTCCTAGGTCATCACCGTGTTAAAAATACCAGTTGCTAATATGGAAAAAAGATAGATGGCTGACTAGTTGAGCTGTATGGCCAACTAGTTGTCAATTAGTTTACAACTAGTTGATTTCGCTGCAGGGTGTATACAGACAATAGAAATACATACATACATAAAAGCTAATCAACCAACACCCTCAGCACAATCGATTCCTTTTCCGATCGACGGGAGGCAAAGAGATTAAAATCATTTCAATTTCTATGATTAATGAAACTTTAAAATTAATATTTTTGAAACAAAGCAAAATCTTTGTCTTCGTTCTTGTCTCTTTGTGAATGGCAACACAACCGAGCCGCCCTCACCACCCAAAACACAAAATCATGGCTCTTCTAATTTCGCATAGAACCATAGAAACCACACAATTTGTGTCTTTCTTGATTAAACTTATGCAATAATATTTCTATGTGTATATACAAGTACATACATATGTACATACTAGGGATTCCAATCCCGGGATCCCGCCCTTTTGGACACCCCGAAAATCCCGGGATCGCTAGAATTTTATCCCGGGATTTTTGGGATAAGATAAAGACAGAATATTCCCCTATTATAGCAAAGAAAAGTTGTATTTTATATAATTTTTAGTGGTCTCAGATCTGTATACTAATAGCATTTCCTATTCTGCATGAAAATGTTGCGTTATTACATTGCACCATTATCAACATGTGCCCAGTGCCCTATAAATGTTGAATTTTTCATGTGATGAATGAAACAAAAATAATGCAATGTGCTAAGAGCAGAAGATGTTGCCCCGTAGTCGGGCCAGTTTTATATTTTGTCAATAGAACAAACAGCCCTAAAAAGTGTTGAGTCTGTGTGGAAGAGAACAAAAAAATGTGACAGCCCGAAGAAAGTGCGACATTTTTGCCAGAATAAAAAAGTCCATTAGTCAAAGTAAGGATTAATATCTTTGATGTTTTTTTTAATAATCAATTTTTTTTGTACGTTAGGTATTTTTAAAGCCTTTAGAATTCTTGTGGTAGAATTCATTTGATAATTTCTATTTCCTGATTTTTGGTCATTTATTTCCCAAGTGGTTTTTGGAATTTTCCCATATGGAAAGTAAATAATGGAAGAAAATGCAAACAAACTTTTAATCAGATTTGATAGTTTTACATTACTCTACTAAAATTAAATACGCAGCTGCATCCTCGGAATTCATATCAAAATATGTGCCTCCGATTTTTAAATATCTTCGGAAGTTGCATTAATTTCAGAATTTTTCGGCAAGCTTGGAAATATTCGCTTAAACGAAGTGTGTCGTTAAATTCTAAAAATTTTTATTGGAAATTATCAAATGATCGCAAACCGTTTTATCCTAATATCTTAAAAGTACCAACTATAAAGGAAAATGTTTTGTTCACCAAATGTATTTAATTTTCTTTCTTGATTGTGTTTTTAGAGTAACTCTTAAGTGTTATTAAATAATAAGCATGATTTTACGTTCCTATTTTATTTTGTTAGTAATGAAATAATAAAAAATGGCAATAAAAATCTATTTTTTCTTTGCATGTTAAAGTTGTAGCGTTTCTCGAAAATATACATATTTAATTTTTCAACCTCAAATGTGGGAAAATAATACTGGTCGACAAATTTTTGTAACAGAAATAAAATTCTACGTTTCAAAAGGATTTCGGTGCACTTTTTGAGATATTCATGTCCAAAGAGGCGAAAAACGCGGTTTTTGGCCACATTCACTCCTCAATATCTTTAAAATTGCTCACTTTCATTAAAAACTGATTAAATCTGTTGAAAGCACGATTTCTCTTGAAGACAATGTTTTGCTTTTTCGGATATCTTACTTGTAACTTGCAATATTACAAATAATAATTTTGTAGCACGCTTTTAGGCAGTTTATTATATTAACAACCAACTGTGCGTTAGAATGAAATAAGTGAATTAATTTATATTAATTTATCGAAAATACGACTAAATTTTGCGTGACTGAAACAAAAATTCCAATCAGTGGCCTACTATGTATATATTTTCTATACTGAAATAAAAATAGTTCTGCAGAGCAGCTACAAAACTTGATTTCGATTAAAACAGCGCTACAAATACTGCGGTTGATTTCGAAGAAAAATACCTTATTGTACAAAAACATATATTTCTAGATATATAAATAAGAAACCCGAGAAAGCTAAGCGCCGTTTTCAAGAGAATTGATCGTTCTTTCAATAGCTGCAATCATTTTTTAATGAAAGTAAGTAATTTAACAGATTGAGCTGTGAATATAGCAAAAAATCGCATAAATATCTCAAAACCTACAAATACTACCGAAAATCCGACTTGAGATTCAGATTCAGGGCACCGAAGTCCTTTAGAAAAGTAGAATTTTATTTGAGTTAGAAAATTTTTTGGAAATTTTGTCGGCCTGTATAATTAATGTCCAAACCCGGGATCGTAAAAATCGGAAAAATTGGAATCCCTAGTACATACATATGTATGTATGGCTGTGTAAAAGTTCATAATAAAAAATAATCTTTATTGTTCGGCAATCGCGTCCCATTTAAAGTTTTCTTGTCCCATCGGCAAGCATAAATTGCCAAAATTTCTATTAGATTTCGATAAGATCTGCATTCAATATGCGTTGACAAACCAATGTGAATGCGTTTTAAGTGAAGGGGCGAAGGGAAACCGCCAAGAATATTAGAAACTTATTGGAAAACTCTTGTTCGATTCATACGTAAGGATATTAGTTAGTGTACGTATGAGTCTGTATGTGTGTGTTTGTATTTATGGCACATGTCATGCATGTCATTCAGCCGCCTGCCAAAGCCATAATAATAAAAGTCATTTTAACAGCTCCTTTGGCGAATTCGCTATGGCTTTTTAGCAAAGATGAAGTTTGCTAAAGCAAATTTACTGGTGTATGCGGTTATTAAGCAAGCGAGCAAGTAGTAGACAGTTTGCAATCGAATCGTAGTTTGCATTAAAACCGCCAGTCATACACTCAGAGAAAAATAGAGTTGTAAATTTTTAATTACTTGTTTTCGTTCTTAAAATTTTAAGAATGATTCGGTCTTAAATATGCTACGGCATCAGTTTTAAAGTAATACAAGTAAGAAATGAATCACTAAAGAAATGTACATCTGCGAACTCGTTGCTGATGTCCTGGAAGAGTGTCTACCCTCTGAAAGCCCACCTAAAGCGATTCTCGTTCAACAAACTGTTTTTTTTTTTATGTTTGATACTTTTCGAACATAGTCCCAATAAACACAGAAGCGAGGATGATATCGCGGCGAATTCGAGGCGAGTTCGCGAAAGCAGATTTTAGCGAATGTAATTTCTCGGACTCGCCTCGAGTTCGCGACAAGTTCGAAAAAATGCGATATAATTTTTATATTTTTTTTAAGTTGTTTTGCACTAAAAAATCAATATAGTTCTGAAATTTTACATTTAGATCTGAACTCGAATATCACAGTTCCGCAGATGATATCGTGGAGAATTCGAGGCGAGTTTGCGAAAGTAGATCAAAACAGTTTTTAATCAAATAAATAAATACGAGTATGTAGAAAAAAACAAATCAAAATTGTTTAAACAAAGGGACTTTATTTAATTTCTTTTTTGTTGTGACTTTATTTAAGGCAACATTGGAATAAAATAAATATTACTGCTTAAATTTGTTTGAAAAGCTTTTGTTACTTCATGAAAGTTAAACTTTATTTATAAAAATATTTTAAGTGCTTTGTATTATTTTATACGGATTTAACCCATTGCCACTAAACCAAACTCTGAAATGGCCAATATAAAAAATATCGTATCGCCAACGATCTAAAAAATTAAAAATTCTCGAATCGCCAGCTAGTGATAGGTGACATGCCTACGAATTCGGATTCGCCGATCTATCGCCGCGAACTATTGCCGCGATAATATAATCAGAGAAAGCGAATCCGACGCGAATTCGAGGCGAATCCGTTGTGTTTATTGGGCTTATATACATACATATATACATATGTATTTACGTATTTAAGCACAATTTATTTATAGGATAATCAAAGTGTACACATATGAAATCTTTTACGTCTCCACCCTCCAGTTAGCGTTTTTCGCCCTCAGAAAACTGCTCATACTTACCGCCCTTTCTTTTGGCTTTGATTACAAGCATTTTCCCTAAAGCATTGTTTCAACTTCTTATCAGCAATTTTCCTTTTTTTGTTTTATTACACTTACATACATTGTTTTTCGTTACTTTTTATTTGCATTTTGTTATTGTTGCTTGGAAAATGAGCGCTTTCTTATTGGATTTGGTGCCATAGAATTTTCCACGAAACCAACACACCGCGACGCGACGCGCAATAAAGATGCCATCGGCGGCAAAGCTTTCTTGTTCGCGTTTGTTTACCGCTCTCGTCCGAAGATCCCCGCGCGGCGTAAAGGGATGTTGGTTCTTATGGCTTTTTGTAGCTTTTATTCCCTTTGTTTTATTTCGAATTTGCTTTAGTGTCATAATAAGGATAATGCTTATGAAAATGTCATTTTTTTGCTGTTATCAGTGCTTTTGTTTTTATAGTTTTTGTTTTCTCTTCTTATTATACTTGAAGCTATCAGTGTTATCAGCTAATGAATAAATCAGGGACCGTAACGGTTATAAGTGATATCCAAAAAGTTGATTTTTAACGATTATTTTCTGAGTTTTATTTTTTGCTCAGAAAATAAAAGTTTTTTCTTGAGTTTTATTTTTTGATCAGAAAATAAAAGTTTTTTCTTGAGTTTTATATTTCGCTCAGAAAATAAAAGTTATTTTTTGAGTTTTATTTTTCCCTCAGAAAAAAAAGTTTTTTTCTGAGTTTTATTTTTCGATCAGAAAATAAAAGTTATTTTTTGAGTTTTATTTTTTTGCTCAGATAATAAAAGTTATTTTTTGAGTTTTATTTTTTTGCTCACATAATAAAAGTTTATTTATAAATTTTACGTATTTATGTGACGCGAGCACATATATACTATTAAAAATGTAATTTTATGTATGTATGTGATTAGATACATAAATATGTATCATTTAGAAACTCTGTAGAAGGACAGAAATAAAGTTGTTGTATGTGAAGCATTTACTTAAATCTAATAACTTTAAACGAGCAATTCTTGTATATATATGTATATATATATGTATATATACACATATACACATATACACATATATATACAAGAATTGCTCGTTTAACACGTTGGCTGCCAGTGTATCACCGGTGATCACGACGAAAAACCACCCCCAGGTGCCAGTGTATCACCGGTGATACACGCCTAGGCGCTTAAAATTTAAACAACATTTTAAAATAAAAAAGCAGATGTTCGCGGGGTCATCACAGCTTAAAAGCATGCTCAGATGCGTCGCCAGCATGGCTTTTACTCTGGGTAAAAAATCCCGTTATAATACAAAAAAGCAAAAGTAATTTTGTTCCTGGCACCTGTGAGTGGTTTTGTTGTGATCACCGGTGATACACTGGCAGCCAACCTGTTAAAGTTATTAAATTTAAGTAAATGCTTCATATACAACAACTTTATTTCTGTCCTTCTACAGAGTTTCTAAATGATACATATTTATGTATCTAATCACATACATACATAAAATTACATTTTTAATAGTATATATGTGCTCGCGTCACATAAATACGTAAAATTTATAAATAAACTTTTATTATCTGAGCAAAAAAATAAAACTCAAAAAATAACTTTTATTTTCTGATCGAAAAATAAAACTCAAAAAAAAACTTTTATTTTCTGAAGGAAAAATAAAACTGAAAAAATAACTTTTATATTCTGATCGAAAAATAAAACTCAAAAAATAACTTTTATTTTCTGAGGGAAAAATAAAACTCAAAAAATAACTTTTATTTTCTGATCGAAAAATAAAACTCAGAAAAAAACTTTTATTTTCTGAGGGAAAAATAAAACTCAAAAAATAACTTATTTTCTGAGCGAAATATAAAAATCAAAAAATAACTTTTATTTGCTGAGGGAAATAACGATTAAAAATCTATTTTTTTATAAAAATCGAAAAAATAAAAGTTAATGCACCTAGAGGTAGTCTGCGTAACGGTGATTACATCTGTGTTCTTCTTTTGCGTTTAGCGTTTCTCCTTCAGTATGATTTTTTTAGTCAAAATTTAAAAAATTACGATTATTTGCAATCCCTGGAATAAATACATATCTGTGGTCATAAGCAATAACCGCTTAAGTCGACTTAGGAAGATTTCGAGTTATATATACCAGGTTATTCTCCTTTTAAAACTCTATATTTCTGTAAAACCCCCATGCATCTACCTTAATTCAATAAAAAGATATAAATAAAAACATTTAGGCTTAACTTACAATAGAGGTATAATAAACTTGCTATAGCAGCCAAAGTAGATGTATATATTTAATCAAATTTCTTCATGACATTTTGTTTTATTTACAAAATTTGATCGTGACATAGTGGATGGCTCACTGATTTTGCGTCCGTAGTTTTTAATCGACTTTTATGATTTGTTTAGAAACGCCTTCGAATATAAAAATCAATTTATCTCGAAATCATATTTTAAGACTTAAGCGATTATTGCAAATTGCCACAGATATGTATGTAGGTATGATGTTAATATTTCATTGATGTTGTCATCTCTAAAGAGAATTGCTTTTGTTGAGTTTTTCTTTTATGCTTTGTCATTGCCAAAGATGATGTTAATAAAATATTTTGTTTTTAGTGATAACGTGGTTAACTAACTTGCCTTGAAGTAAATATTTGCTTAAAACTACAAGGTTTCTCTACTTTACTGCTAGTTTAGTTGCTTAAAATTTTTTCCTTCTTTTCAATCGGTGTTCTGGAACAAATGGTAATGCTGTCAAAGCAATTTCATACGAACTGAAATGAAAATGGTAACAAAATGTTACCACATATTGAGGTGTGCAAAGTTCAAGATTCTTCATTTTAGCAGTAAAGTAAATTATGTTTTCACGCCGGAATTAGGCCGTTAGCAGTAACTTGCAGCTCTTCCAATGAGCCAATACCATAGACAAAAAATGGATAAACAGATAGAACTGCATTGTTGAAATGTCTTTCTCGGATTACTCTAGAAGTCAGCAAGCAAAAACCATTAGAAGTTTCCTCAATTGGGTTTACTTGCATGTCAACTTTACTTATAAAATTCGATCAGCTTGTACATACATATGTATGTATAGGGTTCCTGTTGTTTTAACGACAAAAATACAGCCGTTCTGGGAATTGCAGCTGCAATGCCAGTCTTTGGCCGGATATAAATCCGGATCGTTCCGGTGCCATGGGAATACACCGTGTGGTCATCTAGTTCGGGTAAACAGTTTCATTTTTGACTTTTAGAAATCAAAATGTTGTGCCCGCTTGAACCACTTTCTGTCCTTTGAAATCATTCCTCTTTCATCAGCTCCACTTCCATCAAACAGAAAATTATTATTTTCCAAGAAGATTACACAGAAATGCTGGAAATATGTAAATCAAAAACCTCCAATCCTTAAATAAAAGTCATTTTTTTACATCAATATCTTTTTTAGATAGTTTTATTCTGTTTTTTTTTTTTATTCTTTCACGCAATATTGTATTAGGTATTATTCATATATTATCTAAGTTAAATTTGCTTATATTACACAATATCGTTCAGACATATTTTATATTTATGTATGTATGTATGTATGTCTCTATTTATGAATATCAATATCAGTTTTATGCATAATTTTTGATTTTTGATTGAGCTTCATTAGAAATCCTATATTAAATTTTTTTAAATAAAATAGTTTACCGTTTACACTAGAAGGGCTACAAAATTTTAAATACAGACATATTTTGCTGTTTTATTTTTAATTAAAATTACAGTTATTTGATATTCGATAATGTTATAGTTTATATCTATATTTAGATTAATGTTTCTTCTTATTTTGCTGCGCGCTTCACTAACTTTGGTTTAAAATCTGCTTCACAATTATTTATGTATGTCTGATTACTCTACGCCATTCTTAGTTTCGAAATTACGTTTCAATGAAATAACTTTCAAATTGTCCTGTAATACTTGTGTACCGTTATGTTAATTCGTATAATCCTTTTTTTTTGTTAAATCTTGGTTTTATATAGTGACTCTGAAACTATTTACTGTTGACTTGAAAAGAGTTTTTGTGCCGTAGTTACATACATACATATGTACACATTTATACGAAGATTTCTCTAAATTTCTGTGGATTCCATTTAGTTTTAATATTTTTTTTTTGTATTGCTCAGGGAACTGTTATATACATAGTGCATTGAATGCAGTTCGCCTCCCAATTAGAAAAATACTCATAAAACTTATAAAATATGTACATATGTATGTATGCACTTGTATGTACCCTGCAGCGAAAGTCCAAACTAGTCAGCCAACCTACCAGTTAACTGACTAGATAAATTATGGGAGTTGCCCAACTAGTTTCATAGGGGACAAATTGAGATTAGTTATCAAACAAGAAGTGTTGCCAAAAGAAGGGTTTGAAATTAAAAACGAATGCATCCGGTAATATGAACAATGCCTAAGCTTTTTTTTGCAATAATATGATGACATATATCAAGGCAAATTCATTACATATATGGTAATGGCAGAGTGAATTCGGCAATATTCGCCTCGGTTCGCTTTAAGTTTTTGTTCATCAGAATGTCAAACTCAAAGTCAAATATTTCTTTGTATGACATTCTTCTGTACACGGTGAGTTAAAAACAAGAAAAAGTCAGCTGTTCACTTACCATTACCATATGAATGAATTTGCCTTGACATATGTATATGTACGTCGGTTATTATACATATGTATATGTTCATATTTTTATATGTATATGTACATATTTTTTTAAACGAATTAATGTTAATTTACCTAAATATTTTATATGCAAGATCACAATTTAATGTGCCTGAATTCTTTAATTTAAATATCATATTCTAATAACAAAATAAATGTAATAGAAACTTTATTTTGCAATTTTTATTTTATTGCATGTAAAACTAGTCAGTCAACTGGTATAATTCTGATATCTACACTGACTAGTCAGTCAAGTGGTATGATGCTGGTGTGTATACTGACTAGTCAGTCAAGTGGTATGATGCTGGTGTGGATACTGACAATTGCCATTTCCTAGGTCATCACCGTGTTAAAAATACCAGTTGCTAATATGGAAAAAAAATAGATGGCTGACTAGTTGAGTTGTATGGCCAACTAGTTGTCAATTAGTTTACAACTAGTTGATTTCGCTGCAGGGTATGTATGTCTATTGACAATTCCCTTTATTGCTTCTGGTTGTTTTGCTGCTACATTTGTATTTATGTATGTATTTATTTTTTTTCTATGTCATGGCTATATTCCATTTTACAATCCATTGTAATTAAATATGCAAATTCGAAAATTACAACAAAGAACGTTAATATTTATGTATGTAGTTTAATTTTTTCTGCTTTTTTTGTTTTTTATAGTTAAAATTTTTTAAATCTTACACACGCATACTCTATATATTTACGTACGTACATACATACTAAATTTTAAAATTACATTTCTATGTATTTCCTTAACACAAATACATACACATTTTATTCGCACAATTTACAATTCGACTCTTTATTTCGCAAGTGTGTACGTCACGCCCGTTCATTCATACAAATAGTTTGTGCGTTTAAACGCAGTTTTTTTATTTTTGTTTTGCATTTTTAAACTTTTATGCCCATAAAATTTATTTAGCCTCACATTAAAACTAAACTTAAAAAATAATCAACAATTTCCTTTGTCCACACACGCTCCCTTTGTATGTATGTATTAATATCAGCTTTGCAAAATGTGAAAAAACCGAGCAGACGTCTCATAGCAAAATGTTTTAAATATTTATGAATATACACACGTGTTATTATAAATTAAGTTCATTAATTCTCATGTTTTATGATTTATTTACAGTTGTAAAAAAAGCAGTAGGTACAAATGTACCTACATACATACATATGTACATATTTGCTTAAGCTTAATAATAAAAACAGTTCACTTAACATTTACATAAATATGAAAGCAACATTATGAAAATTATTCCAAATAATTTTACAGTTATTTTTCGAGTTAGATTTACAAATTATTAGATAAAGCTAATTAAAAATAATTTTCTGCATTTTTTATGATGTGCGGTGGGCTGATCGGAAAATCTTTTTCTTCCTCTTTAATTTTCGTAAAGCTGGAGTCGTAAATATGCCCGTCTTTCACACAAAATAAGTGTGAAGTGGAAAATTATTAGAGATAATAAATATATGTATGTATGTATGTACATAAATTCTACAAAATTCTCAGTATTAACAATAAATCAGCCGTTTAAAAAAATGAATTTAGAGTAAAGAATTTTTTTTTTTAATTTTTGGCACACTTCCACATTCACGTAATGGATTTTGTCAAATAGATTTTAAAAGCTTAATTATGTTAATTTTCAGCCGCAATTATTTTCAAAAATATATACATACATTTTTTTCCAATAAAATCAATATATTCTAAACGAACATACATACACAATGTAAAAAAACTAATTTAACAGCCCAGCAGTATTTGAGGTAAGGAGGTGCATATTCAGTATGAAAAATACCCTGAAACTGAGTTCAAAAATCATGCCTGAAAAAATAACTGAACACGCAGTGAAGACATCAGGTGTATTGAAATATATGCTATGGAAGTTCTCCCTGCGTATTCAGCCCTTTTTTCATATGGAAACTCTCCCTTCTCGTTCGGCAGTTTTTAGGTAGTTGATTTTCGACGCCACCTCTATATAAAAACGAAAGCGAAAGTTCAGATTTTGGAACTACATCTCTACCGAATATTCTGTAGGAAATATGTGCTGTTTTCCAGCTGATAAATACTGCAGGGAGTTTAAGCAAATTATATACATACATAGTTACACACAAATTAAATGTAAGTATTGTCCTGACCTAATTGAACTTAAATTAAATTGATTTATAAGCACAATTCCTGTACAGAAATCTACAGCAAACGTACATATGTATGTATGTACAATAGACCTGGCGTTGGTTATATGGGGTATTTTTTTTTTTGGAATTTCAAATTCGGGTAGCGATCAAAATATGCGATTTGATGCCAAAAATGATGTAGCAAATTTTCAGGCTGATCGGATGGTGCCAACCCGTGCCATAATGAGGTCAAAGGTCAAAATTTTTGAAAAACACCCAAATACATTTTTTCAATTAATTTTTTTATTTAATTAGATATACTATACGTAGTATTATTATTATTATTTTTATTATTTTAAATCAATGAAGATTTTGTATAGGCTGGGAAGTCCTTTCGGTAGCCTTCTACAATGTGTAATAAGTACTGTTTATCGGCTTCATTGTGCGTCAAGCATCTGTTAAAGTCAGTTATTAGTTTGACTTTTCTTTCCGCGGCATCATTCACAACAGTAATGCATTTGACGATCTGTTCCCCTTTACGAAATGCTTCATTTTTAGGCCAATTTGATGGATCTAAGCTTAAGAAATCCATTGAAATTTCCAAACGAAAAAAAAACTTTTTTGTGTTGCTAGTTACAAAAGAACTTAAATCTTTGGATGTGAATAATTGTAATTCATCAACACTTATACACACTTTTTTAAAAGGGGAAATATCATCACCGATAGGATTGTCTTTATTGGACTCTATTTGCAATGCTAAAACCATCTTGCTTTTTATTTCTGGTGCTACATGTGGATCGAAAAAGGCAAGTGCAACTGCTTCTTCTGATATATACCACAGATGGTTTCGAATTTTTTCCAATAGGACTGTAGATAATTTTTTATCAAAGTAGCCAATAATATCCTTTATCAGTTCCATATCTCTATTTGGCGCTTCAACTACATTTGCGGTTCTAAACCAATATGGTATGTAGAGAGTTACTAAGAAAACGCACATATTTCGAATTCCATTCAACTGAGTCGCTGACATGTTGAAGTGTGTTTGAAACATATACATTTTTAGGCAATAAATGGCTTTCGACATGAATCTAGCGTGAGACGTAGCTCCAGGTGTACGAAATGTAAAATTTGGAATGCTACCACCAAGAAAAATAAATGCAAGTTGTAGAAGCTCTCTGTAATCGTGTCGAATGTGTACTCTCGCTAAATATTCAAGGCAAAAGTTTTTGCTTGTTTCGCGTTCCTCAAAACATATGACACTCAAAACATTTTGATCCTGCATACAAGTGCTGTATCCTTTTGAATTAAATGTGCCCCATTGCCGTGCAAAACGTTCAAAAATAGCAACCTCTGGGCCACTTGATTTTCCGAAATTAATTTCAAAAACAGCTCTTAACAGAACTTCTGCTATATGGTGGCGGCATGGTAACCACAATAAACTGCGTTGCAGTTTACGTTCTAATAAAGTTGCAGCCCCATTATGAGGGCCAGTATTTGCAGCAGTTGTATCAAAACATATCATTTCTAATGAACTCAGCATATTCATTTTTAACAAATAGTCGTAGACTGATTGAGCCACTGCATCACCAGTTCCAACTTCAATGATGGGTATAGCTATCAATTTTTCAATATTCCCTGACGTGAGTACAATAGCTAACCGATCAACTTTTTCTTTTCCAGCAATTGCGGGAAGGATCTTTCCGTCCCAATGTAAAACAAATGTTTGGGGGATCTATAAAAATTAAGCTTATAGAAGAACTTATAACTTGGCCAAAAAAATATTACCTTAAAATTTTCCATAATTTCTTTGCCATGACGCCGACGATAATTTTTACGCTGCTCACGCAAACTTGTACAATTGAGAACAAAATCTTCTATATTGTGACCCAACGCCTTAAGGGTTGCACTGATAAAATGTATAGCGAATGGAGATGACATATTACCAGCATCCATACAAGCTAACATTCTGTCGTCTATAAAATGCTTTTTTCCACGTTTTTGAATCGGCCTATTGGAGCAACTTGGAATGTTATCAGTTTCTTCCAAATCCATTGCCTGCACGTCATTTTCCGATACATCACTCTCAAATTCAACGTGTTCCATAGTTAGGTCTACACAAAATTATTTGCATAAAAAATTGGCCTCTGTGTGTGCAAACACTATATAATAATTACCCGAAGTGCTTGTGTTCTTTTCATAACGTTCTTTTCGACGTTTTTCATCTTCCAATCTCTTTGCCCTCCTCTTTTCTTTATTTGTGACATTTCGATCGACGCAAGTCATGCTACCAATACGCCCATTTTCTCGCTGCTTTATTAAAAAGTCTCTATCTTCCTGTATACTTATAAGCTTCAGAGCGTCAACGTGGGCAATGTCAAATAAATTGTTTAAACTTTCCTTAAAGTCATTTTCCTTTTTGCGATGACTCGGAAACTGAGATCTAGAAACTTTTTGCACTGTTCTCCACTCTTGATAGAGTTTAATCACTTTTGCAGCACATGTTCTTTGATCTGGCGTTGGGATTCTAGCTTTTTCCCAAAAAGGCAATACTTCATCCAACACCAATCTTGAGCTTTCATTTAATGTTTTGTTTTCACAGCGTACATTATAAAAAAAAACTGAAGTACTTGCTGTTTTGATGGTAATTTTACACCAACTATTTTGGGTTCACATTTACCAATTAAATATACATTTGTGTCAGCAGACCGCAGCGGTTTTAACGATAAATTTGTCTTCCGAGCCATTATTCAAGTTTGAAAATTAATCTCTCCTGTCAAACAAACTGTCTGTTGAGGTGTGAAGGTACTTTTACTTACACCTCGTTGTGCACACACTCACTTATGTTTCTGTTCTTTGTTTGTCCTTTTCTTTTCTTTATATTTTAGTTAAAATCACTATTCTTTTTATTTACTATATTACTGTCTTTTATTTTAGTTTTATTTAAATATAATTTACTTTCTATTTTGTTCACTTAAACTTTAGTTTTCTTTATTTAAAATTGCCGCGCCACCAAACACGTCCAAATTCGCGAATAGAAAAATCAAAAGTCATTCGCCAGGCGGCTTCTATCATAGAAGAGAGAGCCGAGCTGTCAAAAACTGTCAAACCACCATTACTCGTTTCCATTCTGTCCCTACACCTGTTGTCCATTCACAATGGGCAACAAGTGCAGTGACAGAATGAAACAGGTGGGTTCAATAGTTGATGATTTTACGTTTATGCAGGTAGGCTCTGCTACATGTCAAACGATCAGCGGTTTTGCAATTTACTTTCCTGTAGGAACAGTGACGCTCATTTCAGGCAACATTTGTATTGAAATTGTATTTGAAATTCACAGATTTCACATTTTTTACTGGAAGGCAATCTCGTACCTTTTGGTGTTGCTATCTCACTGAGAGCAAATTTTTATATTTTGACAGTTTTACTAGAAATGGTCAGAAAAGTGAAGGAGCACAGCTAATGTTAAGAAAAATTATAGAGAATAAATAAGATTCATGCAAAAAGTAGCAGCACTACGTATAGTATATCTAATGAAATAAAAAAATTAATTGAAAAAATTTATTTGGGTGTTTTTCAAAAATTTTGACCTTTGACCTCATTATGGCACGGGTTGGCACCATCCAATCAGCCTGAAAATTTGCTACATCATTTTTAGCATCAAATCGCATATTTTGATCGCTACCCGAATTTGAAATTCCGAAAAAAAAAATTAACGCCAGGTCTAATGTACAATGTACAATGTACACACTTGTGTTGCATTTAAGTACTAAAGAAGGAAAACTAGAAAATAAATAACTATTTATGTAGCCATAGTATAAATTATAACTGAGTCAAGCAACAATTAATATACACAAACATACGTACATATGTATGTCCAGTTCTGTAACACCGTGCAACAGCATTTTTGTGGCGGAAATGTTGCCAATTCAGACTAAAGGAAAATATTAGAAAAGTAGCCGCCGAAAATATTGGCGTCAGTCAAATATTCAGAATGACAGATGCCAGAACACAACCCGCCAAAGAGGGCAAGTGAGTTAATATATGTAGTTGGGAAGACAAACATTTCTGGTGTAAACCAATATGTATCAGATAACTAATCTAAGCGAAAGCCAGATTAGAAAACTAAACTAGAATTCAGTTGGAAATTGATAAATTGATTAGAGATTCAATGTCTATGAAGTAAATGCAAATTCTCAATAGAGAACTACGTATGTATGTATATTAGATGTCGATTCGAGAACTATCAATTTCCCGATTTGGGAAATACTTAATGTTGTTTTCGTTTGAGAAAGCTCGGCTTTTCGACTAACGTTGGCGATTTGAGGAAAGGACTAGTTCTCGAACCATTCTCTAATCAATATCCAATCTCAGTGTTTGTTGTTTAGGTGTTCATGTTTGAAATTTCGTTAGTTACGAAATTTAATAGTTAAACAAAAGGTATCATATTTTTTTATTTCTATTATCCTTCGTTCTGAGCACAAATTATTCCTGCCTCAAATTTTCCTTACATTGTTGCAAATTTTGTAACATATGTATGCATGTCTGTATGTATGTAATATCAAATATCCTTCTTAGAAAGTGATACTTTCACAACTTTTCTACAACGCCCATTCATCAACTACCCCCACCTGCATTCAGTCAATTTATGTCATAGTATTTTCTTTGGTAGCTTTTACAACCGCCGTCCACACCAACTGGACCGCCCGGACCACCAACACCGACACCACTACACCCACCAACGCCCATGCTAATATTACCATTACCACTTCCGCTGCAATTGCCATTGCCATTACTATTATAGTAGCACCCACTAACACCGGGACCGGCATTGATGCCGCCACTGCCACAGGACAGGGCTTTATTTTAGCTGGACGCGCCCAATGAGTTTTTCATATGCGCTGCTGCTGCCGCCGCCGCCGCTTGCACACCAAACGGTGAACCACCAGCGCCGGTTTGCGGTCCATTATTGTTGTTATGATCGCCCGGTGTACGCGGTCCATTCTGTACCACATTGCCCGGTCCGCCGGGACTACCGGCACCCATCATGCCGCCGGCGCCCGTTGGCGAGCCTTGGCCAATGGCGCTGGCATGCCGTTTCAACATCGGATGATTGGCCATTGAGGCGAAGACGAGGCGCTCCTCATAGTCATATTCACACAGAATTTTATTTTCGCACAGGTAGAAACGATCACCAACACAGAATCTGTAATGAAAGAACGAAAGAAAAAAATTAACAAAAAAGGAATTGGTACTGTAGGGTGGTAAACGAAGGGCAGTGCAGTTTATCTGCAAGCAAAGGAAACATTTTTTCCGCTTGCTTGATTCGGTAATAGAAGGGCATTCATGTTAAATGATATGTGTCGTTATGTCTTGGAACAAAGGAAAGAAATGAAAACGTTATGTGTGCACTTTGATCTTTTTTTGCTTGTCTTCAGCAACCGACATTGACAATTGTTTTCCGCTTATTTATCTGACAGTTGTCAACGAACTTTAAAAATGTAAATGGCAACAATTCTAAATAGACTCCATCTGATATGAAGATGGCAGGGAATGTTGGTGTAGACATGCAAATGGGATTGAAATTGAATGATACCATTTAATTTTTTCCACCTGAATTAATTCTAAGCTTGAAAGACTGATGACAGTAACCTCGCCAGGCTATTATGGTCTCCATAATAGTGTAACTTCCTTTTGTAGTTTAGGCTAACGTGGCTGGTAGAGATAAATTAAACTAAAACCTATGCATGTAATGTGGCAGATTATCTGGAATGTAGTCCGTGAGATTTCAAAAACTCAGAAAACCATAAATTCCCGGACAATCAACCCTCTCTCGCGACCTTTTACCTGGCAGACGAGCGCTCTACCCACTAAACCACAGCGGCTCTCTAAACGCATATTGCTCAAACTTATTCCGGGACCATCAGAGTTCACGGTTTGACTTATCTCTTGGTACCCGATTTAGATATCGAAATTTAATATCTGTATTGAATTTCTGGTTATCACCTTTTATTTTACACCAATATTACTCAAAACTTTCCGGGGTCACATGGGCCCGACTTTTCTCCTATATATTGTGAACGGATTTAAACTTCGATATTGAATTATCGCTAAACACGATATACACCTTCAATTTGATATCAACATTGCCGATAAACATTCCGGGCACAGCTGGGTCCACTTTTGGGGGCGTAGCCTATATAGCCTATTTTATACATACAGATTACATGAACCTACTGTACTAATTTCATAAAGATCTGTTGGGTACTTGAGAGTCATTTTTATATAATAGATATGTATATTAAAAGTTCTATTTGTAAGGCAGGTAGGACTTTGTTTTATAATATGTAGTGATTGAAATAGGCCTAAATATAAACTCGTTCAATTAGTTCAGCAGTTAAAGTCCCAAAATCGGAACGACTTACAAAAGACTAACAAATGTAAAATGCAATGTAAATGTAATGTATGGCCGCTGTGGTGCAGTGGGTAGAGTGCTCGCCTGCTATGCCAGAAGTCTCTGGTTCAAACCACGGTCCGAGCCAAACAAATTTTTCTAATTAGTAAAAATCCAATTATTGGGTTTTTTAAGAGCAGCGGTCACCTCTCGGCAGTGGGCGGCATACCCTCCGAAAGTATTTCTGCCATGAAAAAAGCTTCTCACAAAAAATGCATTCGCCGTTCGGAGCCGGCATAAAACTGTAGGTCAGTGTTGAACGAAAGAGCAATACGGAGCAAAACGGAGCTGCTCGGCTACACATACGAGTCGTGTGTGTGCTGCTAGCAAGCAATTGCGACGCCTACAACCAATTAGTCTGCGCTTGAATTTCATGCTGTGTACATCGATCGCGCAAAGAATTTTTTTCTTTTTTCTGAGCAATAGGTATGCGACATCTGCTTATACGCGCACACTAATGCAAAAATATGTTGCGCTTGTGTAAGTAGCGCAGTCGGCGGTGTGCATCACTGCTGTAGGTCCACCCAATTAGTAGGAAAAACAAAAAGGAGCACACCTCGAATTGGGAGAGAAGCTCGGCCATAAAACTCGTCAGAGTTATAATAGCGCCATTGTATTATATTATTATATTATAACAAATGTAAAAAAATATAAAGAACTGCGAATCTACATGATTTATGCAACATTTATCCAACAAGCAACTCATATTTTTTCGCCGACAAGCTGTACACCAATGTAAGTCGATTGACAGTTTATTTACAACCAAACAAAATGAAAGCGACTAGCAACAAGCAACTGATGCCACACCTAGATCATGTCGTCTGGTATTTAATACTTTCGGTAGTAAAAAAATGTTTGTGTTTATCTTCAAAAATAGAAAACAATATGAAACATTCGGACAAACAGTTACAAAAAGGCGATAAGAACTAGGGGAGCAGAACACCTGTGGCTAAACAAATTGGAGGAGAGAGAAAGAAAGAAGCAATAGTACCGACGAATTCCTACCTGCAAGTGAGGGAGTGGCACAAACGATGCAAAAGTTGCTGATAATCGTAAGTACGAGGGAGGAGTTATTAGTGTGTCGTTTGTTCGTGGTTCATTTATCGGTTGATTTGCTAATTTTTTGAAAGAGATTCGTTTTTTTTTTTATTAAGTTAGAAATCACTTAAGGAACATCAAGCGGCTATCCGGAATATTATCATCATAACTAGACAAGCGTTAGCAGTTCCTACTGTAAACATATTGCAACGACAGTGAGATGAGAGATACAACCAATCAACCATTCACCGAAAGTGTTTTCCGTACCTCGTACAAACCATCACAGGAGCAGCCTCTGATGATGCACACCGCTTGTCGCCTATCAAAGTCACTTTTTTTTTTTAATACAGCAAACCAATCTCTGATTTCCAATTTTACAAAAACAAAAATAGACCAAAAATTGTGTTGCCAAACAAACAGCAAATGGGTACCATAAATCTACAAAAAAAGTATTAATGCAACAAAAAATGTTTCGCAAATTGTACACGATGAGTTGGGCAAGCAGAAAAACTTTAAGGGAAAGGAAAAAACGCCAACCAGAGTGAGGGAAGGTATACAAATGAAAAACGGTAAACGTTTTGCGGCAGAAGCTGTGGGCACTTCCGTATGTGCCATCAAGCATACTTTAGTGTGCAGCGCAAGGAGCCAACGGGCAAACAGCACTAAGCCAGCAGATGGCCAGCGCGCAGGCAGGGGGCAGGTAGACCATTTGCTTTGGATGTAACAGTCGCACCAAAATCAACCAACGACAATTTCCACATTTCGTGGCGGACGAACGCCAATATCGATGACGACAGGAAATTATGCAAACTTTATGCCAAAAACATAAAAAATATACGGAAAAAATACTCAAAAACCAACAAAAATAAAAATTATAAAAATTAACAGTAAAAACAATGGCCTAGCGCAGACATTAATTTTTTCCCTTTTGCCATACGAGAAAACATGAAAACCATTTGTTCGATAAGTTTTCTTTTTATTTTGGTATTTCCTTTATATTATTTTATTTTGTTTTTGATTTGCTTTAATTGATTTTTGTTTTTTTTTTTGCCCTTGTAGTTCTGCAGTTGAAGGCCCGCATTTTAAATTAACACAAACGTCACATTTCCGCTTCAACAAAAGCCACAGAAATTCTTTTAATCAAAAAAAAAAAACAGCAGCGTGCGAACGGCGACTCGCCGCTTAAAAGTGAGAATGGCTCCTGTCGCCCAAACGTCAACGTATGTATGTCCAGCTTGGTTGGAGCTGTGGGCGAGTTTGACAGAGCAAAAAGATACGTAGGTGGGAGGTTATGTAAATTGCATGGCTCAATGATTTTTTGGCAATTGAATTAATTTTAAAAAATTTATTAGCCGCAGCATGCACACAAACAATACGAGTCGTGAATTGAAAATGAATAACGTCGCATTGTCGAATCGAATCGTGAATTGAGGACAATGCATGTGATAAAAAGTAAGGCAATGGAATGACGTTTGAGAGAAATGTTTGAGGGGCAGATTTCAATCTTAATTATGAAAGTTAATTGAAATTTTCCATTATTTGCTTAATACATCGTGAAGAACTCCATGGCCAAAAATCGGCAATTTAAGAAATATTGTTTTACGATTTACACACATACAAATATAAAAACTGGCATTAATTTTTCTTCATGCAACAGAACGTTTTTTTCTTAAGCAAAACACAGCAGCCACGAAGAAAGGCCAGTCGTCATTGTATACGTACAATTGGCTATTTAAATATTTTATTAAGTGGAAAAAATTGAAAATACACAACACACGGGTAAAAAAAAAAAGAAATTGTAGACTATGAGAGTAAAATGAATGGCAGCAATGGCGTAAATACACTTACAGTGCCCATTGTTATTGTTATGCTTGTTGTTGTTCCCGTACCCGATCAAAAGCCAATTATTAATGCATGGAAAAGCGGCATATTGATTTTATGCTTGTTTTGTGTGTGCGAAAAAAAATAAATTGTTTAACCAAAGCGTTATGAGCGTATAATCAATAACAAAAGCAAAATAAGAAATCGAAGCATAAAAATAGGCGCGCGCCAAAATGTATGCAATACAACGGAAACGGAAAGGGACAACAAAGGATTGTATGTGTGTGTGTGTGTGTATGTGTTTATGCATTGAAAAAAACGACGCAAGTGAATTTTATAAAAAGAAAAATCAAAATTCATGAACTGCAACAGTGCAGGGAAATTTCGGATATTCAGCCGGTAAAAGGAAATCTCCTCTCACCCAAAACATGCGTATGTACACATAAGAACAGTTACGTATGTATGTATGTATATGTTGATCTGCTTGCAAGCGGCAGTTATAACAGCATCCGTCTGTTGGCATTTACTACAAACTGATACGGCACATGGATATTCTCTTGAGTGACATTTCAAGAATTGGCCAAATGCTATAAATTCAACAATTTTCCATTAGCATGGGTTGGGAGCGGGGGTGTGGAAGCGAGCCGACGAAAATGAAGCTGCTGCCATGAATATGGGATGATGACAAGTGAATGGGAGGGAACAATTGTTGAATATATAAATATTTGTGGCATGTTGAAAAAATCTACTTGGCACTTGCCACATGATGGCAAAATCAACAACAAAACGAATAATAAGAAAAGGAAAATGAAAGTAGCTTGCCGGTGGAAGAGGGAGGAAGGAGGGGAGGGCGTAATTGCCAATTTATGCGAATCTCCTTGGCGCAGCGGCAACTAACCCTTTGACTTTTGCATAATACATAAATATATACATATGTATGTACGTATGCGTACATGCACGTGTGTTTGTGTGTGTATGCAGATATCAGCAAATAAAAGTGATGCGCATATTGTTGCTGCCAAAACAACAAATTGTAGCATGACAATAAACGGTCATAAACACTTCTACAACAAATGTATGTATGTATGTACTGTTTGTATACATATGTACATATATCCATACAGGGTGTCTGATAAAAGGTACTGAGGTAATACAGATTTTACGTATAAAATTGGCGTGTCGAAAATGTGACATCTCATTAGCTTGCTTCGAGCGAAAACTGCTAAGCCAATTTTTCTGGAAAAATTATACATATTTTATAAATAAAAAAAAAATGGTAAAGTAAGAAGGTCGAACAATCAGCTTAAATTACGTTCAGACATGCCAAATTGAGTCAATTAAGCTTTAGTTCTATCCCTGAACTTAGTGTTCAAAAATGTTAAATTAAATTAATACAAAATTAAGTGTTACATATATCCCAGCCAACCACTTCCGGTGCGCTACAAAGTGGGAGCGAAAAAGTACTCCCAAAATAACCCGACGACGTAGTGCTCTGAACGTGGGGTGAATAGCGCGTCCGAAAAAATTCCCAGGGATAATGTATTAAATAAAAAAAATATTCTTTACAGTTCGGTTAAGATTTATCAATGTGTTTAAATATAATCGGTAATTTATTTCACGAGATTTATTTTAGTCGGTTAAGTTGAAAATGGCCATAATACGGACTACCCTGGTTGGCTGGGATGTACATATCGCACTCTAAATTATAATGTGACACAACTCAAAAATTTTCAGGAGAGGCCAACAGCTTTTTTCCTTTACAAAGAATTACAAGGTAAAAGGCCAGGCATAATGGCAATTTTTCAGTCAAAAGACACACTAATGGGAAATATTTTTATGGCAGTCGCTAGGGATATATCCTGGGTACATGTTTATGGGAAGAAACCGACTTCGAAAAATTTTGAGTTCTGCCACTTGATGATTTAGGGTGCGATCTGTAATCCATTTCCTTTTCATGACATTTAGTTTGCTCACCGAAACGCTATCAAAGCTGCAGTGCAAATTGTTTTCGATTCTCGGACAGTTTATTTATGATTGAATACTAATAAATAGAGTTGTTTTTTGGTAAATGGAGCTCAATTATGGCGTTTGATTGCTGAAAGGCTCTTAACAGTCATAGTATTACGTAACTGTTTTCATCAAACACCCTGTAGGTTACAAGCAAAAGCTTTGTTCGTTTTTGTTGTTGCATTCTTCTGGTGATTTGTATTCGTTTATTGTGTACTTTTTAGTTGTTTTGTGTACTCCATTTATTTTCGCTATCGTTTTTATGCTTTGGAATATGCCATTCTATCTTTTTCTTTGTAAGTATATATTGTTATTGCTATATTTAAGGTTGTTGTTGTTGTTGTATTAGTGTCGATTGCAATTTCGTTATAATAAAATTTAAAGTGCCATTTTGGGTATTATTTGATGCGAGATTAAAAAGAGATTTACTTGGCACTTAAGGACGTGAAAAAAGAGGAGGGTTAAAGAAATGACTATTTCAAGGATACTTAAAAATGCGCAAAAAATTAAATTAGAAAGGGTTGTTAACGGCACTACCATCTACATACATATATGCATATAAATTTATGGTTCAGTATCGATAATTGACCATTCAAATAAATGTTTAATAAAGCAAATTGCTTAACACGCCATAAAAAGGTACATAAATGTGCAAATTTAATGTGAAGTGGAAAAAAGGTGCATCAATTCTACTGCAGATACTTGGTTGTTTATAACTTTATTTCAATTCATAAATTTCCAGCAACGTCTTCATGAATTTCTAAAATGAATGAAAACCCCCATGGCTCAAGGAAGGATCTTTTTTGGTAATGTTAAGGGGAGTATTTAGGGATTTTTTTTTAAATATAGGTTTTTTTTATTTTACAACTCACTTCTTTCGCATCTCACTACCACTCACCTATGATTGCATTGCTGACAAGCAAAACACTCCAAATGATAGACATTTGTGCGCGCTCGCATGACCATCTCAAACGCTGGAATCACTTTGCTGCATGCTGCACAGTAGCCAGTGTTGCCAAATAATCTATAAAACGAAAACAAATAGCAAGAGTCAAAATTTAAATTATTCAACAAAACAAATTCATTTGGTAATTTATGAGCACTGCGCACACACCAACACAATGCCCAAACACCAACACGCCCACACACGCACACTCACCTCAAATAATCACGTTTGCACAACATTAGATTGCCTTTCGTATACAACGTGGAGCCAACTTCGCCCAAACGACAATCACAACAGCCGCATTTCAGGCAATCCTCATGCCACAGCATATCCAAAGCGCGCAACAAATAACGGTCCTGTATGTGTTTGCCACAGCCGGCGCACAGCTGGCTGCCATTGCCATTGTTGTTGTTGTTATTGTTGACATTGCTATTCGCATTACCGACCGCGGTCACACTGCTCATGCCATTGTTGTTGTTGGCATTTGGATTACCAACCATATTCGGATTGCCGCCGCCATTGGCGTTGTTGGGATTTTGCGCGCCCTGTGGATTATTTGGACCCATATTGGGTTCCGTTTTGGTGATGTCCATAGTCATCATCTATTTGAAAAAAAAAAGAGAGAGAAGTAGAAAAAGGAAAAAGAGATAGAAAAATAACACTGCTCTACAGCCAAAAAATACTCTGAACGCGACCATCCTATTTATATGTAAAATCGGTCGCTGATTCCGAAAATCGGGCTCATTTTTAATTCTATGGGAAGGTTTTTGAGATATCGGCAATTTACCGTTATTTGGCCAATGGCTCCACTTAATCCTGTATACCTCTTTAACGCAGTGAGCTATCTTCCTTGGAGTGACACTCAACGAAAGAAAATTAAATTTCCTTTTCATCGCTGCTACAACATTTTTCTGTAACTCTTATAGTTTCTGAAATATTGACGATTCAATTTAAATTTTTTCGATTTTTTACGATTTTTTGAAGAAAAAATTGACTTTGTCAGGCAATATCTTTTAAACCAATGTCTTCACCTTCGGTTTTACTCCTTTACGTGAAGCTCCATTCTATTGGGAAAAGGATAAGCTATCAACGAAGAAAATCCATGGTAAAATAGAAAAGTTATAGGCGATCAAGTAAATACATCCAAGTCGCGCAATGCCTCTGCACGGGTATATTCTATGCATGTTATACCAATACCTACACATCTGCAGTAGCAGCACATTGGCAGCGCAGTAGATAAAAGCCCATTTACGGGTATAACATGCATAGAATATACCCGTGCAGAGGCATTGCGCGACTTGGATGTATTTGCTTGATCGCCTATAACTTTTCCATTTTACCATGGATTTTCTTCGTTGATAGCTTATATTTTTCCCAATAGAATGGAGCTTCATGTAAAGGAGTAAAACCGAAGGTGAAGACATTGGTTTAAAAGATATTGCCTGACAAATTCAATTTTTTCTTCAAAAAATCGTAAAAAATCGAAAAAATTCAAATTGAATCGTCAATATTTCAGAAACTATAAGAGTTACAGAAAAATGTTATAGCAGCGATGAAAAGGAAATTTAATTTTCTTTCGTTGAGTGTCACTCCAAGGAAGATAGCTCACTGCGTTAAAAAGGTATACAGGATTAAGTGGAGCCAGTGGCCAAATAACGGTAAATTGCCGATATCTCAAAAACCTTCCCATAGAATTAAAAATGAGCCCGATTTTCGGAATCAGCGACCGATTTTACATATAGATAGGATGGTCACGTCCAAAGTACAGACAAAAAATTTCATTTTGTGATCCAGTGTAATTAAAAAACGGTACTTAAAGGGTTGCATGGTTGTAACAAAGGCATACACCCAAATGTACATACATACATACATACATACATATGTACATGTGGATGTATAAAGAAATGGGTTAAATAAATTAAGGGTTAAGTATATGCATGAGTAGTTAATCTAAAGAGAAATAAATCTGCGTAGCAAATACTTTTTTAATTTTTTTATGGTTTTATGGCGTGGAGTACGTAAAGACATTTTCAAAATAAATTGCCGAAAAAAGATTTATCTGCGCATCAAAAGTCGCCGTAAGCCTTTTTGGGAGTTTTTGTTGGTTGCCTTTTAATTTTACTAATAAATTAGCTTATTTTCATTCTATTTTGTATATCTACTCTTCTTTTTGTTTGTGATATCTCAGTCTTCTGCCTAATAAATTAGTTGATTTGGCGCTATAAATTACAATGATATACATACCTACAGAACAGAAAGCTAACGCGATGAAAAAAGTATATTTCGGGCTGCACGCCGTGACTCCAGCGTTGCGAAAAAAGAATTACATAATTACGTTTTGAAGTAGAAGTTCTCATAAAAATAATTACTAGCACTTCACTGTCTTTTAAATTGATGCATTTGAGTTGGGTTGCGCTATCAACGACACCACAAAATTAAAAGTTGATATGCGCTAAAAAGGGCTGGAGAAATGTAAGCGAGTGTGTGGGGGTGATTTTTCAGACATTTCTCTTTAATATTTAATGCGAAATAATGCAATATGGAGTGCTTTTTAACACGCTTTTATTAGTTTCACCTGTATGTATGTATGTATGTATGTATATAAACACTGCAAACTTTTAGGCGAAAGCGTGTGTATTCATACACTGAAGTTTTTCAGTGTGAGATGTGCTTATTATTATTGAATTAAAAGCAAGTTCGGCTGTAGCAGCATCATACATTGGGTTATATAAAGACGGTCATATCAGTTTATAGCATCATAGCATACTTTTATGCGCATTAGAATTAACATTGAACTGCCAAGCGCACATATACACGAGTGGTAGGTCTTGTAAGCATTGACGTCGCACCGCATTATCGACCCAACAGCAACGCACTTGAGAAGTGAAACGTTCTCTGGTGAGACCGCCTTAGCGCAGTAAGAACATTTGATTAACCTTTTAAGTGAGTTAGTTTTGGGCTCTTTTTTTTTTAGTTAAAAGTAAAAAAGTTTAAAAGTTAACATTTGATTATACAGTTTTGAGGGCTTGTTCGGGAATTGAACCCGAGACCTCTCGCACCCGAAGCGAGAATCATACCAGTAGACCAACAAGCCGTTGCCAAATTCAACATTTCAGCGATGACGAGGGGCGGCAAAAACATATGGTAAAGAATTATGAATTGCTGAATTACACTGGTCGACCAAATTTCAACAAATTTTTGTTACCGAAATAAAATTCTACTTTTGTAAAGGATTTCGGTGCGCTGAATCCGAATCTGAAGTCAGATTTTCGGTAGTACGTTCAGTTTTTGAGATATTCATGCCCAAAGAGGCGAAAACGCGTTTTTTGGCTATATTCACCCCTCAATATATTTTAAATTACTTACTTATTTTAAAAATTGATTAAAGCTATTGAAATCTCGGCCATTTCTCTTGAAGACAACGTTTTAATTTTTCGGATATCTAATTTAGGTATATAAAAATATATGTTTTTGTACAATAAGGTATTTGTCGTCGAAAACAACGGCAGCATTTGTAGCATGCTTTAGGCGCAATCAAATTTTGTAGTTGCTCAGCAGGACTATTTTTTTACGAAGCCACTTACATATCGTCGGTCACCTGCCAGAAACACGAATGTGAAATTTTTTTTTAGTGCGATGTCTGCTCTTTATCGTTTATATATTGATGTAATAACAATTAATATTTGTATAAATGCTTGTGTAAACATACATACATAATATGCACGTGTATGTACATAAGCATATATACTACACAGAGCCAAAAAGTTCACCTATAATCAAAGAGACTGCCATCTAAAAAAGCTATTTGGCCAAGGAGAGCGAGAGGAGACAAAATGGAAGAAATTTTTACTAGAAAATCTTCTAGATTTTAGCTTGAATTTCTTCTTAAATTTATTGAAAAGGATACCGTCTGAAAACGAGGAGATAACTTCTTATTTATTAAATTTTTATGTCATTTTGTCAAAAAAATTAAATTGTTAGAAGAAATCTGCTTGTTTTTATGAGAAAATTTTTATAAAGCAAATCAATAAGGAAAACTTTTTATTTTTAAAAGAGCCCTTATTAATTAAAATTTTGCTATAAACGTCTTAACGTACGTACATGTATGGATATACTCGTACATACTAGAAATATGCATAACAGTTATTGCATCAGCCACTTTTTTGTATGTGTGCAATAACATGTTCAAGAAATTAAAAGGGAGAACTTTTTATTTTTAAAAGAGCTCTTATATGTTTCCTCCGTTCGTCAATTTCACTACGGCTTTGCACATTTCTACAATTCTCAAACGATTAGTGAAGCACTTGGTATAAAGAGTTTATTATGTCCATCTGCACTTATATGAAATGAAATGTTGCCCTTTGTCTGAATAAGTCCTAGGAAAATACTAGTTGACTAATTATGTTTTCCGATGAAAATCAAGATTCTCTTCTTAATAATATTAAACAGGGTTTCTTCTTAATTTTACAGGTTATCTGCTAAATTTATGTGAAAAGGTTTCGATATTTATTCTAGGAGTCATCTTCTTAATTTTATATAAGAGGGTTTCATCTTAGTTTTATAGGTTATCCATTAAATTTTACTGAAAATGATTTCATCTAAAATCCACGGGTCATCTTCTTAATAATATTGAAAAGGTTTTCATATTAGTTTTACAGATTATCTACTTAGTTTTATTAAAATGAGATATCCAGTCATAATAAGACGGGCATCTTATTGGAGAGAAAGCATAGAGAAATCCGCTAAACTTTGTTCTGATTTACAGGGCATTTTAGGTGGTCTTTTGGCTCTGTGTAATATTAAATGTTATTATATCAATATATAACCGATAAAGAGCAGACATCACACTTAAAAAAATATTCACATTCGTGTTTTTGGCAGGAGGCCGACGATATGTACGTCCATAATATATAATAAACTGCCTAAAAGCGTGCTTCAAAATTTTTAATTATTTTTGTATGGAGAAAATATTGCAAAACTAATGAAGCTTAATATGCAATATTGCAAGTTATAAGAAAGATATCTGAAATATTAAAACGGTTTCTTCAAGAGAAATGTCCGCGCTTTCAATATCTTTAATCAATTTTTAAAATAAGTAAGTAATTTAAAAGATATTGAGGAGTGAGAATAGCCAAAAACCGCCTCGCATGAATATCTCAAAACTGTACGTATTACCGAAAATATGACTTCAGATTCGGATTCAGCGCACCGAAATCCTTTAGAAAAGTAGAATTTTATTTCTGTAACAAAAATTTGTCGACCAGTGTTATTTTTGTATGTTCTCAGCAAAAGATCTATGCCTTAGCTAAGAATTATTACAGTAGATTTAAAGGCATCCGATATAAGGCATGAAAATTCTAAGCGAACAAAAGTTGTATGGGCAAAAGCTTAAAATAAGGCTGATTTTTCTGTGTTGATCTCATCAGGCCGTAAGGACTATTCTCTCTCTGTCTGAGAGAAAACCTTATTCCAAAGGCTTATCCGCCATGGAAATAAGGTTTAGTTATATCCTGTTAATCAGGCCTTATCTGGTGAGCATATACCTTATAATAAGGCTTATTCGTCATGAGAAAAAGGCTTAGCTATTTCCTGATAATCAGGTCTTCTGCGATACTTAAATACCTTATATAAGGAAGTATAAAAAGGTGTTTTTTGTTTAGCTGCATAATTCACATTTTTTCCGCAACTTAAACGTTATGATTCATACATTCCCTGCAAACAGTTTTGCTTATTGTTGGCAAATCAGGTCTACAAAAGGAGTACGCTGGCAGCGCTGCCAGCATAATGCATTATGTTTTGCACTCACTCTGTCTGCTCCTAACTTTGTAATACTTATCTAGGCCTTATTTCGCATGGCGTATAAACCTTTGGAATAAGGTGTGCTCTCAGAGAGAGAGTACTCCTTATGGCCTGATGATATAAACACAGGAAAATCAGCGCACTTAACCAAACACTTGATTGCATGCCAGTGGAAAATAAATTGAAGCGACTATCGTTCCTTCGACAATACGTAATTTTTACGCTCGCAAATTCGCCACACATTGTACTCTCTTTCCACATGTTTGCTCATAAAATTCAATTCCCTCTCTCTCTATTTGCAATATGTATGAGTGCATAATAGAGAATTAAGTATTAAAAAGTTTGGAACAGAGAGACCGAGCGCATAACAGCAAGCATCGCTGACAGTGTATTCCTGTTTTATAGCTTAGGCTTCAGCTATCAGCCTAACCTTTTTGCTGGGTTGCTGAACTAGCAGAGGATGTGTATAATAACAACAACAAAATACATAATTGGACATATTGCTATTTTTAGAATCTATGAATGGGAGAATTTTGTGAAATAAGGAAATGCATACATGTTTGAACACACAAGCATGTGCATGCATATACAATGTATATTAGGATGTCTCACTTTTAGGCAATATTTTTTTTACTGTCGTGCCAGAATATTTGATATCTTATGAAAGCTTTGCTTATTTACAGTTATACTATTTACCAGCAGATCTTCGTAAGCCGCCAAATTTTTAATTTTTTTTTTCATGAGAGGATATCAAATTTTTATCCACCACTTTTTATTTACAAGAACCGTTTCTTTGGCTTGTACTCGTAATTAAAGCAGTACTACAAGTGAAAATAATCACATCATGACATGTTTACACACGACAAAACGTAATACATACTGTAATACCATGTCTCCACATAACGTGTTTCGCTCTTTTTTTCTCCATTTCCTCTCTCAATCTTGTTTCGACACGGAAACCAGTGCCGAAACTCGCCAATTTCCATACAAATTTCTGAGAGCGAGTGAAGATTGAAACACTGTTTCATTCTGAATCATCTTACCAACCTCGATGATATCGATGTCTTCTCTAATTTTGTATCGAAAATCTATCGAAATCTCACACAGCCCAAAACAAAAACGCAAAATATAAGCAAACATACAAACATTTAAGAAGAGCAAGAAAGAGAAATGTTAAACTCAATCACGATCAGCCACGTGGAGACGGGTTATTTAGCGAGATGTTTTGCTAGATGTTTTGTTGGTGAAACAAGTTATGTGGAGACGGGCTTTAAGAGTCATCTGCAGTCAAACGGAATTAATAGCCAACAAATATTTACTTCGCTGTTATTTGCTTTCTTTCCTTTTTTTATTTTTGTTATGCTTCTTTCGTTCTCTGTCGCCGTTCTTTTATCATTCTGCGACAGCGCACATGTTTTGTAAATCACACACAGCGTGTGCTAGATAAGAACAACGTAATCGCATTTACAACACGACGAGCAGCACGAGTGAGACAGCGTGTGTGTGTGCTGAGTTATTGAATGGCATTTGGCATTGATTCAAATCGAGCCTCTTTAGCTCAGTGGTAGAGCACTGGTCTCGTAAACCAGGGGTCGTGAGTTCAAACCTCACAGGAGGCATTTGAAATTTCAACATATTTTTTTATTTTTTATTAATTTTTTTTTAAATTAAATAAATTAGTTGAAAAGTGAAAACCGATCATATGTATTATTTTAGCGTGCGCATGTGTTTGTGTGCAGTTGTAGAATATGTAATTAGAAAGTTTATATTGCTGTCGGTACACATTTGAAAATGATTCATGGCAGGTGACAGTTTAAATTCCACAAAATAAATTATCTTGTCAATTTTAAAAGAGCTCAATTTACATACTTTAATAAGCCAAAAGCAAATATTATTAACTCAATCGGTATCTTTCGCAAAACTACACCAACAAATACATACAAACATACATACATAACTATGTAACAGAGCTGGGCGATAAGGATTACGATTACAAGATGATTACGATTACAGTAATCGTGATCTTAGAAATTTTGAAATTACGATTACTGTAATCGTAATCGTCGTTACAAAAATTACGATTACTGTAATCGTAATCGTAAGAAACTTGAAATTACGATTACTGTAATCGTAATCGTCGTTACAAAAATAAGAATTACTGTAATCGTAATCGTACGAAACTTGAAATTACGATTACTGTTCTCGTTTTCTGGGATTACAATGTGTAAAAAACAGTGATATACTTACCCAACATCGTTTTCCAAGAAATATTAATAATTTTTACATACATATGTACATACATATGTGTTTATTTCTCACACATTAAGTAAACAATTAAAACTGGGATGTGTATTAGGAAGAGAGAAAATTAGCGGAAATAATAAAGATACAAAATTAATACTGCTGTTTGGATAATTTACTTTCAATAATATTCAATATTAGCCTTAAGCAGAACTAATTTTTCAAAAGAAACATCGTAAAGTACATGGCATCGAGGACTGTTTATAATGCCCGCCAATGAAAATAGCCTTTCCACAGGTGCTGACGATGTAAGCGGGGTGCTGAATCTTAAAGATGCTTTCTTTATCAGAGGATATCTTTTAAAACAGCCTTGGCTACTATCAGCATTGTTCAAATATTTAAAAAATTCTTCTCCTATAATGTTTGAGCCACTACCAGGAAGCACTTCAGGTAAATCAGTGTTTTCTAAAGGTATATTGAGTTTTAAATAAAATATATATTAAGTTGTTATATAGATATGTAGTTAGGTATTTACCGCCGAAGTCAAAAAAATCTTCATCTAATATTGGCTTTTCATAGTTATGGTCATTTACATCTTCAAAAGTTGCAGTGGAGTTTTATTACTTTTTAATTTTGTTATGAGATAAACCTAAGTAATTTGTTTAGTAAAATCTAGCAATTGTAATACATATTTTTTATACATGCAAAATCCAAATTTTACGAAGAAAATTAGTGTGAGCTACAGCTCGATTTTTATGCATGAGGCCATTGTCTCCAGCCCACTAAAAGCTGCTATCTCAACCGCAAATATTCCAAAATGTATATAATATGTGTGAAATTGCAAGCTTTACATAATTATTTGTAGGTTCTAGCACTTCTTTCAGAGCCAAGCATATTTTCCTCCCTACACCGTTTAGTATCAAAAAGCAATTTTAATAATTTTTTACATGTAATTCTTAAATTTTGTAATTTAAGATTACAGAAAATAAGGATTACTGTAATCGTAATCGTCAAAAACTTGAAATTACAATTACTGTAATCGTAATCGTCGTTACAAAAATAAGGATTACTGTAATCGTAATCGTCAAAAACTTGAAATTACAATTACTGTAATCGTAATCGTCGTTACAAAAATAAGGATTACTGTAATCGTAATCGTAAAAAACTTGAAATTACAATTACTGTAATCGTAATCGTCTTTACAAAAATTACGATTACTGTAATCGTAATCGTAAAAAACTTGAAATTACGATTAATGTAATCGTAATCCTATGTGTAATCGATTGCACATGTAATCCTTATCGCCCAGCTCTGCTATGTAAGTACATACATGAGCCTTTTAATGCATTTAAAATGAATGTCTATGAAGTAATATTTGGAAAATTACACTTAAGAACTCTTAATTCCTTAAAAATCCCCAACTACAAGATTATACGAGTACTACATATTTCCAATACCGCGGTGTCTCCTCAGTCGCTAAAATGAACGGCGATTAGAGACACCAAAACCACTACCACCATCCATGGCTTTTTTGTTTGGCAAAATCACTTATATTCCAGTTTTGTTTAACACCTGCCAATTCATTAGCGCATACCGAGGCTCTTAAACTGTCTAAAATGCTCTAATTAGGTGATCAGGCAGGTAAGCTAAACAAGTCGAGCAGCCAGTCTGCCAGTCGCCAACCTCATAGATTATACATATCGAAAGACTTACATACATATGTATTTTGTTAATAAGACAAAATGCCCAACAACACTTTTAACAAATATTACCCATAACTATGTACATATTTACATAATCGGTTTTGGTACACATGCCGACATTTTCGAAACTCATAACTGACTAATTAACTTGGCCATTTTGGCCAATTTATGAAATGTGCAACTGGGAGGTTGATTAGTTGGTTGGTTATTTAGTTTGTGGTGTTGGAATGCGAGCATATAATACTTAGTATGTATAGGGTTATCCATTAAATAGTTTAAAAGCACGAAAGGTAAACGGTATTGGTAAATCAATGTTACGCGAAGCACGAGCTGATCCTTGACGAGGGCTTTCGTTTTAAAAAGAATTTGAATAAAGTGCATTTAATTTATGTTTCGACTTTTTTGTAAACCGCCTCATATTCCTGGTGGAAAATACCTTCTGTTTTGAGTTGCTCAATTATACTATGTTTTCGACTGAGTGACGTCATAATGACGTCAATCGATAGATTCTCACTTGCTTTTTAGGTGGTGACAAAGTGTGGAACGTATTAATGTGATGTCATTTTGATCGACAAATTTCCCGATTTTGTTACAGAAACTCACTTCAGAAATTTGCAAAGCCGCATGCGAATGAACGAACGAAAACGCTACATGGCATAAGTTGCTTAAACAATGGTTCTGCCGAAGCTCTGATCCATACGCATTTTAATAATATAGAAATTTAAAAAATGACAAATTGCCTAACCCTTTACATTTATTTACTTATGATGAACGGCCAATTAAATGAGCAATGGCTAGGCAGCAAAGTGGTGGTGGAATGAGTGAGTTCTGTGCCAAAGATGTCAATTTTAATGGTTTATTAAGGTTAATTTAGAGAGGTGAGCGGGAACTGTAGGAGTGCTTTTATTACAAATTTGGACTTTCATGAAATTTGCATTTGTTTTGTGAAAAGAAAAAATTATTCAATTAAAACTACAAAAAATCGCCAAGAAAAAAAGTTGTTGAACCTGCGCGCCAAAATAATTCGCTAATAGGCAATTAAAAGTTGAAACGCGGACAAATGAAACGCTGCAGCTGAGCTGAGCGATAACTATGAAATTCGCCATGGAGCAATATATAATTTAATGAATTGCGATTTTTGGTAACTTAAGAGGAATGTAAATTTTTGCCAAAAGTATGAAATAATTATTAGATTCAAAATATGTTTTTTCTTTTTTGTTTAGAAAAATAATTCGCCCAAAGCGTTCAATTCAAGCTACCGAGATTGTTGCTCGCCTGCGCCTTTTAACTGACATTCATGGTCGTACCTGGAATGACGGAATGTGACGGCGCCTGCATTTATCTCGCTCATTGATTTTCGGCTTTTGATAGCGCCACTGCACATTTGCGCAACAGAGACGCTTTAACCCTTTCGCGCCTACTGGGACAATATATCCCAGCTGCATTCGAAATCACATATCTTTTTGTTTTACTAATAAAAGCCTCTATCTGAAATGTCACAATGAAAGATTTGGGTTTTGTTTATGATAAAAATCCCCCATCGCGTGTTTATCCTTTGCCATTTGGCAGCAATTGGCAAGTATTCTAGCAGATGTTAGGAAATTTCGCCGATTTTGCAGGACAAAAGCTGCCGTTAGCCACGTTATCTAAAGCAATATAGTATATAGAGTTTGCCAATTTCTGCCTATATTCTACCTAAAACACTATAAAAAATACCAAAAAATGCGAGTTTTATATAATTTTTCAAGTCTTGGGATATATTGTCCCAATATGTATTTTATATGGGATTTATTTGTCCCAATACTGTTTTTAACATATGTTGAAGAATATATACACTAAAAATAAAATTTCGTAAAAAAAATACGAAAGACTTTCGTAGTCTAGAGATTCGTAAAATGTACGAAAGTTTCGTATATATTACGAAAGAATTTTTCTCAACAAAATCTAATTTTACGAATCTTTCGTAAATATTACGAAAGGGCTTTCGTAAACCATTTTCTAATATTTTTTTCGTATATATTACGAAATATTTCGTAAATATTACGAAACACTTTCGTAAATTTTCTTAAAATTGTCTTTACGAATAATTTCGTATATTGTACGAAAGTTTTCGTAACATTATCAAAGGATTAAAAGATTTACGAAATACTTTCGTAATATATACGAAATACTTTCGTACAATATTTTACCGTACAAGTTTTCTTTCATTGTGAAGTGTTGAGTCGGTGCAATAATATCAAAAATTATTTTAAGTAGTAAGTGCGTAATGAAATAATGTATAAAAAAATAATGCATTGTATATAAAAAGACAATATTGATATATAAAATAAACTGTGATATTTTCCAACTTGATTCAACTTAAGGGTGAGTAAATTAGTTGCATTTACTTTTTCCTTTTTTTCGATCTTATCTATTTTCCTAAATAAATACTTAATAAAATTATATAAAGAGATATTTCTACACTCAGAGAAAAAATTTTAAAAACATGTGAAAACGTGCTTAAAATGGGCAAAAACGTATTTAAAAGTGATGTAGATACGACCTTTTTTATTTTAAAAATGTTCATTGTAAAATCAAGAAAAAATATTTAAATTTAAAAATGTTTATTTTAATTCAAGCCCTATGAGATTTTGAACCTAAAAGTTACGCTTTTATTCCCTTCATTTTAATTTTGAATTTAAAAATGATTCTATTTAATCCAAAATACATTTTTATTTCAAAACTTTCATTTTAAATTTACAAATTTTCATTTTTAAAATAAAAACGATCTCGTTTAAAACGTGCATTATAAAAATAAAAATTTTTTTTATTTTTTTTTCTCCGAGTGTAGCTGCTTGAATTTTAGGGTTTTAAGTAGTTTCGCTTTATCTTTATCTTTATCTTTATCTTTATCTTTATCTTTATCTTTATCTTTAGTTACTAAAATTAATATAAATATAAATGTAAAATATTAAATTAATAAAGAACTTTTAAATTAATTGAATAAATTTATTTTAGTGGATATTTAAAACTAAAATGAAATTATCTAAACTTATTTCTTATGCATATATAAAACATTTTGCTCTTAGCATTATTTTATTGATATACATATTTCGAAAAAGTTTTCAAATTTCGTTGAAATATACATCATATATACATATATATATGTATGTAATAATTGGGGTTTTTTTAGCTTTAAGCTAAAAAATAATTTGGTCAATTGTACAACAATTTGATAGCTCTAACAGCTTTAGTAAATGTACGAAAGCGGTTTCGTACTATTTACGAAATCTTTCGTTGCTCAAAAGTACGAAAGTATTTCGTAAATAGTACGAAAGCGTTTGTAAATACTACGAAAGTATTTTGTTAATAGTACGAAAGCCTTCGTAAATATACGAAAGTATTTCGTAAATAGTACGAAACATTTCGTAAATATTACGAAAGTATTTCGTAAATAGTACGAAAGCCTTCGTAAATACTACGAAAGTATTTCGTAAATAGTACGAAAGCCTTCGTAAATATACGAAAGTATTTCGTAAATATACGAAAGTATTTCGTAAATACTACGAAAGTATTTCGTAAATAGTACGAAATAGCTTTCGTACTATTTACGAAACCATTCGTTGCTCAATTTTACGAAAGTGTTTCGTAATATGTACGAAAGATTTCGTAATATTTACGAAATATTATTTTGTGTAGCCAGCACGAAAATTCTTATAATGAAGATTTTTTTACTTCTGGGAGCAGCTTCATCTGAAGAGGAAAATATAAGAGAACCTGGTGAAGGTGACAGCGATGTTTTTCTGAATCCGTCGAAGAAGAAGAAGACGAAATATGCGAAAATTCGGAAGAGGAAGATGAGCCATTTGAAGATGACGCAAATGAAACAGACCCCATTGCTACCTGGAACCAGCTTATGGAAGACGTAAATTTTGAACCTAAATTTCAAATTCTTTTCGAAAAAGAACCCCAATTTCTGATAACTTTACCCCGGATTTCTTCCGAGTTCAATGTTCTTAGAAAGTTTTTTGCAAAAATTGTGCGAATTTTCATTGCACAATGCACAAATCAGCGAATAAAAACTCAATAGAGAGAAGAAAACTAATAGGGCCTTAACTCAAAGTCTTTCTGGCACACTTGGAGAAAGGTTTATTACCAAATTAGCTAGTACTACCCCTGATAAGGAAGTAGTTATTGCATTCGAACGATTTTCACTTCAATATCGTTAACGAAACACACTTCTTTTCTGGCCGTTGGAACATATATGCGGAATCGAAAGGAAACACCGGATTTCGAGTTCCGACAAGTACGTAGACAAAGCTAATTCCAAATAAGCTGGAATGGAAGTTCCTTGTAATTTTCAACTGTCACAAACAAGTTATTTAGACAGAAAACAAAAGCATGGCAAAAATAAACTTTTTTGGCTATTTTTGACTACAACCCTATAAAGGGCGGTGTAGACCTGGCCGATCAAAGATCAGCCGTAAATGATATCAACCGAAAATCCAAGAGGTGGTGGAAAAAGAGATTTTTCGAAATTCTGATGCTTTTCATTGTAAATGCTTAGTTTTTACATATTGACTGCTTTGTTCCCTATCATAAATCAGTAAATTATCAGCAAAAAAGTAAAAAAAAAAACTGTTTTCTAAATAAATTTGCAAACTAAAAATTAATGTCCTTTTCAACATTTTGTGTTCATGCATCATATTGGGACATATTATCCCAGTATAAAACCTTATTGGGACAATATGTCCCAGGATAAAAAAGGACATAGGGATTTTTAAAGTATGCAGAACACATTATTTTAAGCATTATTGTAACGTTTTGAAAAGACATGTCGAAAAAGTAGTCTGGGAACCGAAAAAAAACTCCGGCGCGAAAGGGTTAAAAAAGCGAAATGAACAGCTGTCAAAAGGGAGCATACCACATTTCGCGGCAATAATCTCGCAACAAGAAGAATATCTAATGAAATGAAAAACAATAAGGAAAAAGGCGAATAAAGGCAAGTTTTACTGGAACGTAACAAAGAATACCCGGATGCGTGTTTTAACGACAAAAATTACATAATCGTTTTCACTTAAGTATGTCGAAAACTTTTATATGCCAAAATAGTAGGGTATATAAAACATGCTGTGAGTCCAAGCAAAAAGCCACAATAAACAAGTAATAGAGGCGCATTTACCCTCACAACTCGAAAGAACTTGTGAAAATGTTTTAAATTCCGCACATGACACGCGTTGCATGTGCAACACGAAAAATGCAACAACAACGTTTTTCTTTTTGCCAATTCCTTTTGATCGCGGTAACTTTTTCACTGTTTACACATAACTTGTGCGATGCATTTCTTTTTTGGCGCTTCTCTTTTTTTGCCATTTCGCGTGTTATCGCGATTTGTTGCATACTTTTTGGCGTTTAAACGGCAAGCGTTGTCCTTTTTGTAAAACGAAAATTCGACTTTATCCCTTTAGTACGCTTTTGCCGTAGGGGACCAGCTGCAACGCTGTCTGCCGCCATTGATTGGTGTTTATTGCTGCGGTTTGTCTGTTTGATAAGCTTTTCCCTACTAAAAATGTGCATTTTTTCGATTCTTAAACAAATCGGATTTTTTCGAGAAATAAACAAAAATAATACGAATGGTTGATTTCAGATTCATTGCTTAGGGCGCATCTGGTAAATCAGCGAGCCTCCGCTTCAGGACTGTTATGCACTAAATAAAGTAATTTAATTGCATTGTGCTCTATTTTAAGTAGTAAGATTTCAATTGAGCTATGGACACTATGGCGTTGGGGATCAGCGGAACATTTTGAATTTGAGCTCGACAGGAAGCGGATTTTAATTCGCAACACATAAATGTTGTTGAATTGAATTTTTAGCAACTCCCTTTCTTGTTTCAACTAACTTTTTATTAATTGGGCCATTTTTTGTTTTTTCAATCCAATCAAATTCTAAGCGGCTAAACAATAAATTCGCTCAAAACACGCATCAAAAATAAATTTGCCGGAATTGTTAGTTTATTTCAATTTCAATAAAACCTCTAAATTTGAAACAATCACAACTCGACCAAACCAAAATAGACAAATGCAAAAAACCATAAATTTCGGCGCTTAAATGGAAAACAAATTGATTAGAAATTTACAAGCGGAGAAAAATTGAAATTTCGACATACAAAACAAAACCGAAGTACTGCTATGAAAATCTAGTTGGGCGGCGCAAGCACTCATGAGTTTTTGTCAGCACAAATTGGTTGCGACCTTTCATTTCTGGCATTTGGAGTTGAGGGACGGCTCAATTTCATCAATATTTTTAAATTTCCATTTCAGTGGTGAAATTGAAAACAAAAGATCAGACGCTGACGGAAAATAATGAAAAGACAGAGGGTCGCACATACACAAATATCAATAAGAATCGGAATACAGGCTGCGCCATTAATGCCGACAGGACTTCAGAAAAACATCCTAAATAATTATTTTGAATGAAAAAATCAATAACAACAGAGATTTTTGTGATGTAAAGAACTTACAAATTTCATGAGTTGAAGTAAGAACGGAGACATCGATAGCATCATAGACATAAATTCAACGTAAGATCTTTTAAATTAACTATTTGATCAACTCGATTATGCTGCCTATTGGCGAAAGAGATAAATTTCAAAAAGTGCTTACGACACCTTATTTTTATAAGAACATAATAATAAAACTATGTTTTAGGCAGATATTCTTTAAAAAATCCTACTAAACATTGTATAGATACCAATGTATTTACTTGAATATGTACCAATATCAGTACAGTCAGAGAAAAATGGAGTTCTAAAATTAAGGGCTTTTAAAGTAGAATTTTCGATCTTAAAAATTAATTCTTGACCTTAGAATTTTGTACTCTGCATAAGAATGTTCGGTATAGCAGTATAACAGTACTATCGCGACCCAAAACTCTTGATTTGGGTTTGTTTTAAGTGCGAAATTCCTGAATTTTTTCGAGAGTTTACATACATGCATTTAATTTAATGAATAATATAAATATACACACGCAGTCATGCAAAAAAAAAAGAAATGCTTAGCCAATTTCGGACAAACACGAAACAGCTTTTGGTTTGGGTGTGGAATAGGCAAATTGACTCTTTGGCAGCGTTTTTTTTGTTTGGAGCCGCCACCGCGGAATTTTTGTGTTGATGTTTATGGAATACGATTTTTGGAGTCAACCAGCGAGTCTGTGAGGAGCCAGTGCGTGGATGTCGAAGGTGGTGCGGGTTAATACCAATAGGTGGCATGATGAGTTGTCAGCTCATGTAGGTATGTAAATATAAAGCTTGGCACTTGCGCCATATCGAGTTACAAACGATTTCCGCCGCGTTAAATTTACATAAAATGATTTGATTTGACTTTGATTGAATTTTTATGAGGCGCGCACAATTGCGGCCATCAACTGCCCGCCGCAGCACATCTCGCTGCTCACAGGCCAAGTGCTAGAACGATGACGGTCAGTTGGGCAAAACTAACCATGTGGCCAGAGACAATAATGCGAACTCCAGCAATGTTGGTAAACAATGCCATGCTTTGGACAATGAAGCCGACCGGTTGGATAGAGTGTATTGATGGTCAGTGGACGACGACGACATTTAATGGACTAGAATCATTCAAAAATTCATTTCCATTTGATTGGCTGACTTTTATTTGTGTTTGCTAAGTGAATACGGAGTAATTGTGAATTAGCAAGGCATTGTTTGGAAGAATGATGCAAATTTAAAATGTTGGCCCATAAACACAGAAAGATAGATACTCTTTGACTTATGTTTTCCGAATTTCGTGTAATCAAGCGGTGAGTGGGCTGAGTGCACTAATGGGAAATTTAGTTCAGATTTAGAATAAGTACTTATTATTGAAAAATACTTGAACACATTGGCACGTTCTATATAAAAATGAGATCTGGTGCATTATGACATATCATATGTACTGACAGTGGCGGATCCACGGGGGGGTTTTGGGGGGTCAAACCCCCCCCCCCCCCCCTTGTGGTTTATCATAGATCCCAAATTAATGCTCTTATAGATTCTGCGCCCAAATTTCCCAAACTGATCAAGGAAAACTATCATTCCAAAAGCAATGGTTGGACCACATAACATCCAAAATATGTACCTACATGCGAAAAAAGTTCATGTAGGTACCTTTGGACGCACGTGCATAAAATCAAATTTGTCAAATACTATTCGCAAATTGCCAAATCGCAAATTTATTTTCTTTTTTTTTATCCCTATTTTTATCGGGATTGTACAGAATTAATTTAGTCAGAAATGTCTGAATCGTTGGAGAAATTGCCTTTTTCAGAGGCATTTCGGAATTCTTGTTTAAATTAATCATTTAAAAATTTGAGTATATAAAAACAAGAACAAGAAAAATTCTATTAAAAATATAAATATGTATAACCAAAATGTACTACATACATATATTCTTATTTATTTTGGCTTTAAATGCAAGGGTAAGTGAAATTGATGATCAATTTGCCACCAATACCATGGTATAAGTATACCAGGTAAAACAAACGTCAAGTTTTCGTCGCCATATTAACCACCTGACAATTAAGCAGATTATGACATTTCGTGCTGCCATACTCAATGATAAAAATCCTCCATTAATGGCATTTTTCACTGCTTTGTTTTAAAAATAAATTGTAACCATGGTAACGAATTTTTTCAATTTGAATTGAAAGAAATTTTTTCAATTTGAAAAAATTACACATCCTGCAGTAAATTTGTTTCACTGCTGAATGATCATTGATGATTCTTCTGAGTACAATTTTTATTATTATTTTTTTTTTTTTTTTTGAAAAAAGCAAACCATTTATATGAAAAATTCAGCAGTTTTTATTTGAAAGTACTCACTGATGCCTCCTCAGTCATAGATGAATTTCATCAGTAATTCATAAAAGATTCATTTCGGATTTTTACTTCGCAGAATATCAGTTTGGCCGTACTACAAAGTAGCCCCTTTCCGGTATTCTCGGTGAGTTTTTAATTTTTTTTGGCTTACTTATGTATTTATAAGCGGTTTTGCGTCTTTTATTTTGTTCAATAGTGACGTATAGGCGGTTTTGCAGGCGTACGTAAAAACTTTTTTTCAATAAAGCAAAGTTATAATCCATTTCGTGTTTATGAAAGTATAATCAACATAAGTACATTACAGTACAGTTATAAAGCAATAACACCTATTATTCGCAGTATTGGTTCGAAAAATTTCCTTAAAAAAAGCGGTTTTGAAACTGTGTCATTATTTGGAATTGCGTTGTGTGAATCTCAAAATTGTTGCATGAATGGATGGGGACGGACGCCAGGAATGTATTTTTGATGAAATCTCATTTTTGGCAAAAATGTCACGCGGTTTTGCACTTTAAACGGCGATATGTATGTACACCACCATACCAAGTGAGAGTGGATGAAGATTTGTGGAGTGAGCGAAGAGGAGCTACCGGAAGTTCAATAAATCTGCTCACTAGTGCCCTTTCTCTTTCTGTCCTTTGATTCCTGAAATACCCAAACTTTCAAACAAAAATCTACGCATTCAAAAAATAAAAGTCTGGCATCGCTATACTCCAAAACTGACATAAGATTTAACTTCAAAAATCTGCTTTTTAATCAAAAAGACAGCGTCAAAATGACAATGCACATACCTGTATTTTTTATACCATGACCAATACCATACGATACTCATTCGCACGTACCAATGCAAAAATATACATACATACGATTTAGATATTGTTAATTTGGAGGGTTTTGATTTTGTTGTGTTTAAGGTGCGGGAAATGGCGCAACTAGTATATAGAATAATAATAGTAGGTGGTATTAGTCCATATTTTCACCAGCGCACATAGGTAGATTTTCAGGTTTTATGCGGCCAAAAATATTTTATTGTCTACATCTATTCCAAATTGCTTGTTTAATGCAAAATTTTAATAATTTGAGTTAAAAGTCGATTTTATTGAAAAATATATACAGTGACTCAAAAAAAAAATCATACGCCAAAGTTTTTAAATTTATTTCAAAGAGTTCTGTCGAAAATTTTACTTTCTTATTTTAGTTTAAAAATATAGAAAATTGTTCAATAAAAATCGTTTTAAGCAGGATTTCTGAGCTTATAGAAAAAATCTGAAAAATCGTAGAAATATCTGAAAGTGGATTAAAAATTTCAAAGCAAGGCCATAATTTATAGAAGATTTTGAGGAGATTTCTAAGAGTACTGTTATGTAGCCAACCCATTTTAGTGTAAAAAGTGAAATTCCCAATGCTGTGAAAAATTCCGTCAATTTTAGAAGTTTTTTTCTGTAGGGTGTAGGGTGAGACCGTTCCAATTAAAATTTCCGAAAAGCCAATGAAAATTTTCAAAAAGTTGAATGTTGCATATTGTTATATTAAAATTGAATGAGCTGCAAAATTGCATACTCAAAACTCTTCTAAAAAATGTAGCTTTAGGATTCTTAGCCCCTTTTTATGATAAGTATTTCCTTGACTTTGAAAAATTGGAAACACTAAAAATACGAAAGCAGGTAATTTTCCAAATAGGCCAATTTTTAATCCATTGTTGATAATTTCTGGCTTTGCATTTTTCCGTAGAGAAATTGACGGGTAATCGATCGGAGGCGACAATATAACTAAATTGCTTTTGAATTAAAAAATTAACAATATTTTTTCAAGAAAGGCCGATATGCTTGAAAGCTTCAAAATGGTGGGTCTTTTATTATGCTAGGTTGACGATTTCTTCAATAAATAATGATATTTACCTGAAGCACCCGAATCCATGATGTTTACTTTGATAACTGTCTTAAAACTGAAAATATTGACGTTTAAAAATGGGTTACTTAAAATACGTAAAAAAAAAAATCGAAAAAGTGAGAGAATAATAAGTTTCGACTAACGGCAGGGACACCCCCGTTGTCTATAAAAGCCGAGAAGACCGGTTTATTATCGCCCGGTCTATTATAAACGTAGAGCGATTTTGGATTTTGTATTTGCACCGATTTTAAAATTTTCAATTTTGGCCGCATAAATTCGTAAAATCTACCTATGTGCAGCGTCTGCCCTTAAAAATATATTCCAAAAAAAGAAATTTTCAAACCCCCCCCCTTGCCGAAATCCTGGATCCGCGCCTGTGCACTGTACATATTATTTTAAATCATATTGCATTTTTAACAGTGTTAATTGGGACTAATTGTACTCTTAGCGCTTTTTTTAACTTTTAATAGAAAAGACTATGTTTAATGAAAAAAAACAACAGTATGATGTTTGCTAAAAAAAGAAGAGCTTACTTTTCATATATGTATCTTGCCTGCGCAGATGCACGTCGGCCTAGTTATGTATTAAAAAAATAGTCCGACTATTAAGAACGCGCCCCACATTTTATTTATTAATTTTTTTTTTTTTTTTTTTAATTTTAAAGTCAAAAATATATTAACTGTGATGAAATCTATACACTTGTTTTAGCAAAAGAACTAGTAGTTATAATTTGCTAACATGAAGCATATTTCAACCATATTTGTAAATCCCAATAATAATTGCGATTAATTCCTTAGAAGTAAATTTAGTTTATTAAAATACTTAAAATTTATGGCAAGCAATTTACGGTTTTCAATTGCAACGCTGATTCAGCGCTTCAGCCTTACATATATGTACAAAGCAACATATTTATGAATATTTATTATATGCGCCATCTGGCCATAATTAACCCTTAATTGCTTGCAGTCAAATAAAACGCAAAAAAATAGCAAATCTACAAAAAAAAATCAATTAGCCGTTTAATTAAACTGACAGCAGGTGGTCGCTGGACGGCCCAGACACAAACGACAATCGCCTATTTCAAAAAGATAAACGGGAAATGTCAAGCGCTAAGCGTTAAGCAACGGAAAGCTTACGGACAACACCGAAGCAAAGAAGCAAACGCAGAAACAGCTAATCAAATCAACTTTGGCCAGCAGAGACAACTGGAGCCGAACAAATGGCATTTACTGTAATTAGCCAATATTAAACACGGTTAAAATAACAATAACACCAGCAAATAGCAAATGGCAAACAAATAAATCTCTACAAAAATATAAATTAAAATGAATGCAACTGCATTGATTTGTGGTTGCCCCGGAATCGCTCATCCGCTCACTTGGCCATCCGATCTTTCAACCACTCGACCATTTGACCATTAAAACACCTCACTTGCCACAAATGAGCTGCTGCTGTTAATCAAATCATGATTTTTATGTGAGAATGTTGAAATTTAAACAGTGCCCCTTCGATAGCAGAACTACAACAGGACGCAAAGCTGTTAGTTGAATCAGAAAAATGTCTACACTGACAAAGAAAGTTAATGAAAAATTGGCGGTTGGCTCCAGTACTTAAGTATTGGAAAAAGCTTATCTGTAGCATATTGATTCTAAAAAAAAGGTTTTAGGTTAAGTTTTCATTTTGCACCTTTTACTTTCGATATTTGCAATTTGCTTTAAAAGGAAACATCTCTCAGCAATTCTTATTAGCGAGTGCATACTGTACTACAGCAGATTGTCATACGGAATCGGCAGTCATTGCTGCCCAAACTGCCGCTGTGATTGCCACTAATGCTGCTGCCTCATTTGCTGATTGCATCCCATTTAAATCAGCGCTTTTTGGGGTCAAATCTTTTCCAGCTTTTAACTTTTTCAATCGCCAGCAAATGGAGAACCAGACGTGTGGATGCAATAAAAATAATAAAAACAATATAAGTTGATCAGGCGCTTGCTTTCTCGCTTAATTGCATGGCCAGCAACAAATGATCATTGTCTATATTCCGACAAAAGCCGGCAAGCGGCGATTTAAATTACATACAACAATGGCAACAGCAGAAAGGCAACGGTAACAGAAGAACAACAATAATATTTATAGAAAAACAACAGCAACAATAACAAAAAACAACAATCATAACCAACATCATTGTATGTACATTTGCACTTGGACTTCTGGTTTACTCATTCCAATTACTTAATTTACGTTCAGATAATTTCATCAGCAACAATAAACGTCTGTGCGCTTTTCTAGGCATTGGCCCATCAAATTGTGGCAACTGGCAGCTATGACTGACTTGCCGACAGCTGTTTCATGTACAACAACAACAACAACAACAACAACAACAACAACAAGCGGCACAAAAACAACAAACCGATTGAGAAGCAGAAGCACTCACAGAAATAGACAATTGCCAATCCGCGTCCAAATCATGTTTGCCGATTATTTATTTGCTTTTATCATTTTTTTGTTGTTGTTGTTGCTATGAACTTTTTTTAAGTCATTGCTGACGGCAGCTTAAGTGTACAATAACAAGAGCAAAAGCATAAAATAGCAGCTAATTGAATGTAGCAACAACGGCAGCGGCAATTCACGGCAACAGCAAATGTTATTTATTATGCTGGTTTTTATTTCTCACAATGTCACTGTGGCACACTGGGCTGAATTTAGTTGTTTGGCGAGCAAATTATTTTTGAATTCTTAATAACAGTCTCGTATCCTGCACTGAGAAAAGAATCAACCAAAAATTGTTTAATAGTACTATTTTTATATTAAAAATGAAATCAACCTGAGTTTTGGTTAAAACAAAATTTCTGGTAATCTAAATTTTCTTATACGAGCTCTAGGCCACATGCACATATGCATAATGAAACAAATAAGAAATACAATTAAACACATATGAGAAACTAGTATATTTGTTTTAGAAACAAAAAAATAACCCAAAATTGGTTTAGCTGAATATTTCATAGTTAATTTTTTAAATATCATGATTTTAATATAAAAAAAAAATCATCATTATAATATTTACCAAAAATCTGGTTGATTCTTTTTACATGTGAAAATAGTAAATTTTTCTCTGTGAGAGAATAGTAAAACTTCATAGAAAATGTCCAAGAACTCATCCAAACTACAAGCCAACCTAAAAGCAGTTCTTTTGTTACTCCAAATTCCTAAATCATGTGAATTATTTTAAATACTCGTAACTATATTTGTGTTCATCTCCCTTTTCCTACTTTTCTACGGATCCAAGCTCAAGCTGCTTATCTCAAGAAAATCAGTTTCCAATGATCTAAAAAGCACAAATTCTCCATTCCCAAGATCGATTACTTCCCTTTTCCATTCGGAATGCATCTAAATGAGGAAGAAGTGAAAATGCATTCTAAATAAATTGCTGCTTGACGATCAAACGCGCATTCCAAGTCGCCTTATCATTAGTCACCGTTACATGGTAATGAAATATGTTTGTGAAACTCAACTTTGAGTGGAGCGCGCTAAAGCAAACGCAAACACATTCACATTTCGCGAATCGCAATTTGCTTAATTTGCTGTGATCGTCGATCATTAAACTATTTAACTGCAAAAGCTGCAAAATTGCCAGAAAGTTACAGAATAGCACTATGGGAAGAGCAATTATAATATGTACATACATACAGATGGATGTACATATGTATGAACAATTAATGGCATTTTAAAAGCCGAAAAATTGCATAGGAAACCATTCAAAGTGACTGTGGAGTGAGCAAACAAAAAAAGCTGAATCAGACGAATATCAAACATTAAGCGGCATTTGCTGTTGCCAGTGCTGATGTTGCAGTGATTTTAGCGATCATTAGCGCATGCAATGACTTTACGAGCACCAACTAAAGGTACTGCCAAATGATGCAATGAAAGTGTCAAATCATTGAAAGAACTTTCATGAGTATCCACACGACGCAATGAAAGTGCTTTCAGAAAGCACTTTTTACCTCCACTTTCCGAAAACTTTCAGGAATTACTTTTCGTTTGTCCACACGGTGAAAGGGAAATGAGTTTTTGAAAGTACTTTCTGGCAGCTGTCAAAATAAATTCAAACAGCTGTGAGAGCAAGACAGATGTAGGAGAGCAAACAACATGTTGTGTGACTCACACAGTGTGATGCTAGCCACACACCTTGCAATTTTTTATACAACTTGAGCAAGTTGCGCTGGAAATCGCAACATTTTTGGGGCTGTTGTATGAAGTTGTGTATCGGTTGTACGAAAAATCAAAAAGTTTTGATTTTTTGGCAAGTTGTACAACTTGGTTGCATCGTTTGGGGCATGTTGTTCAACATTTCATTTTATGAGAATTCTTGAAGTGAACACATCAAATTAAAATAAGTAAAAATAAGCGAATTCAACACAAAAATCATAAATATTTGTAGAATAAATAACGCAAAATGGAAAGCTTGCAGGAACCACTTTTTTGTAATATTTTTTTCTTTTAATTATCGTACTTATGCTGTACGTTCTTCTTCTTCCTAAAAGCGCAATATTATCCTATTCCATGTTCACTCAAAGTAATTTTTTACAAAATGAGATTGCACAACATGGTGGGCAAACAGTCCAACTCGATTGCAACCGAGTTGGGTGCGACCCGTTCACCGTGTTTGGCTACGGTAAGAGCAAACAGCTGTGCGTGGAATGGTGATGGTGGAGACTTTTGTGTTTTTTGTGTTGATATGAAAAATATAACGTGATAATTAATTATTTAATAATTGTATTTTCATTTAGACAACACTCGTATCAGGTAGCAACTTTCAGAAAGTAAAACACTTTCAGATGTAACAATTGAAAGTGAAAAGTATTTCTGAAAAGTATTTTTCTCGCAGCTAGACGAAAGTTTTTCGTAAGAAAGTAATTGCTGAAATTTCGGTAAACACTTTCAGAAAGTACTTTTTTGGTGGCTACACGAGAAAATTTTACTTTTTCACTTTCTGAAAGCACTTTCATTGCATCGTCTGGCAGGAGCTTAAGGGCTGTTAACTGTACATAATTTTATTTTTTTTATTATTTTGTTGTTTTTAGCTTTTAACTATCATTTGCCTTTCAGTTCGTTTGCGATTGCGCACAGCAGTGCAATAATAATAATAGAAAAGAATTACTATATTTTTTCAGCCTTTTTGTGTTTGTTATTGTTTTTGTTGCATTTGTGCCTAACTGTTGTTGCACCTTTTGTCGTTAGTTGGCATTTGTGTGGCAATTGTCAGCAGCAGATTTATAATTGAACAAACGCGATTTTGACAGATTTCAAAGATAATAAGTCTACAATCGCAGCATGCGGGAGCGGCAGCTGGATGCACATTGATGGCGCAAAGATAGCGACGAAGGGGAGCATTTAAGGGGAGCGTTGAAGGTAGCATGACGCTTCAAGGAAGAGCACGACGAATGAAAAAATCATCACTTAGCAAAACGGCGCGCCAGGCGGTTATCAGCCCATTTAGGCCCACCACGCCCCACCTGCTCCCCTTCAACACGACAGCACCGCACTATGCTTATAATAATCATGTGTAATATTTTTAATAATGTGAAATTATTGTGGGATTCTCAGGCATTGGTTGTCAGGTGCGCTCCCCCCTGCAGCTGCTGCTCACACTCAATGCGCGCGGATATCCAGTGGCATTGCACGCTGCAGTTAATTGCAATTACAGTTACACAACTATTAATGCTCACAAAGGTGTTATTTTCGATTTATTACGATTTTCCAGCACCCAAATGTAAGTATACTCAAAATTGAGAGCCAGAAAAGCGATGCCGATTCCCCTTTTCAACATTTTTTTTTTTAATATTTTTCCAGATTCCTTATGTATGCCCATCATGCGTTGCTGCCACTTATTGTCGTGGCATAATTAGTTTTACATTTGTTGCCAGTCAACATTTAAAAAAAAGGGGCGCTTTACTTCAAAGCGCGTAAGGGAAATATAAAAAAATACATACAGCTGCGTATAAAAAGAATAAAAAAAAAATATTTAATATCATTACATTAAATCAGCATTTGATGCTGCTGCAATATGAACATAAAACCAATAACAATAAAATGCAAATAAATAACAATTGCAACAACAACTGTCAGCAGCAGATGCGCTCAGCTCAGGCGTCCGGTACAAACAAGTACGTGCCACAATGCGGACGCACGTTTCGCGAGGCGCGCAAAAATTATTGATTGCTACAATGTTTTAAAAATAGATGCGAGTATATGAAATTAAATATTCACCTCTAGAGTAACTACATATATATGTTTGTATGTGTATGTATGTATATATGGAGGTGAGGATGATGCCAGTTGTGCACACTGAATTTGCACATCATTCGCAACTTTCAACGTGTCAACGCTCCGGATTCCGTCGGAAGAAATCAGTATGCTCTGATTGATTTATAATTAAATCTTTTTTTTTTTAATTCATGAGCTGTAAATATTAATATGCATATAATGCATATTATGCATATAAACATATGTATGTATGTATGTAAATATGAGATGCTAGTTGCCTACACATTTGGCATTGGCAAATTAGTTGCCGAATAACTGCAAAACTCATTGGCTCTCAAACTTTTGATATTATTTCAACTCGCCTAAAGTTATGCTTTACAAGTAATTAATTTCCAATTTAATGAGCTTTTAGAGTTTTTAAGTGTCAGTTTAAAAAAAGTTTTGAAAAAATTCAGAAAAAAAAGTTTGCAAGTCGTTTGGCTAAAGGTTAAGGAATTTCGAAAAAAAGTTTAAAAAAAAAATTTTAATAAAATGTTTGAGAAGAATATGGCGCACAGTGGTTCGGCTCCATACATTTTTCGGAAAACAGTAGAACGAGTCATTGAGCTTTTGCACACAGATTACACTGCTCTACAGCCAAAAAATACTCTAAACGCGACCATCCTATCTATATGTAAAATCGGTCGCTGATTCCGAAAATCGGGTTCATTTTTAATTCTATGGGAGGGTTTTTGAGATATCGGCAATTTACCGTTATTTGGCCAATGGCTCCACTTAATCCTGTATATCTCTTTAACTCAGTAAGCTATCTTCCTTGGGTGATACCAAACGAAGGAAAAATAAATTTCCTTTTCATGGTTCCTATAACATTTTTCGCTAACTCTTATAGTTTCTGAAATATTGATGATTCAATTTGAATTTTTTCGATTTTTTACGATTTTTTTAAGAAAAAATTGACCTTGTCAGGCAATATTTTTAAAACCAATGTTTTCACCTTCGGTTTTACTTCTTACGTGAAGCTCAATTCCATTAGCAAAAAAATAAGCTCTCAACGAAGAAAATCCATGGTAAAATGGAAAAGTTATATGCTATCAAGTAAATACAGCCAAGTCTCGCAATGCCACTATACGGTACATTCTATGCATATTTTACCAATACCTACACATCTGCAGTAGGAGCATATTGGCAGCGCAGTAGATACGAGCCCATTTGCGGGTATAACATGCATAAAATATTTGCTTTCGTTTGGTGTCACCCCAAGGAAGATAGCTCACTGCGTTAAAGAGATATACAGGATTAAGTGGAGCCATTGATCAAATAACGGTAAATTGCCGATATCTCAAAAACTTTCCCATAGAATTAAAAATTAACCCGATTTTCGGAATCAGCGACCAATTCTACATATAGATAGGGTAGTCACGTCCAAAGTACAGACAAAAAATTTAATTTTGTGATCCAGTGTTATATGTGAGCTAGTTAAGGAATTTTCCAAAAATGTTTGAAATCGGCCGCTTCCTAAGGATACCTCCCTTGGACCTATAGTAAAAATTTGTAAATAAAATTTGTAACTTAAGCTCAAAAAATTAAGATATCTTCACGAAACTAGTTTTATATAACAAGACAGCATGGTACATTTTGTCAATTTTATGCCAATTTAAAGTGACTTTTCGTCATTTAAATCAAGTTTGCATCGCGAGGGAAAAATATGGGAAAATTTTCTTTCTGGAATCGATAGAATAAATCCCAAACTTTCATTTTATTATACTTAGAAAATGTAGCACGCTGTAGCACACACTTTTTGTCCATCGAAATTAGAAAAGGTAGTAGGTATTTATTAAGTACCGCTGGCCTATATATTTTTTTTACTATTTGGTCGATTGCACTGATTTTTTCTTCAGTTCGTCAAGCAAGTTCTATATTTTCTCACAAAGTCACAACAAAAACAATAGAGGTATAAGCTATAAGAAAAATATGTAGCTAAATTTACCAAAAACTTCAAGCAGTTTTAGTTGAATAAAATTCTGATGACTTCTGATGACATTATTTTGCAAAAAAGTTTCAACTTTTTGCAAAGTACATAGTATGTAATGAATAGGGTAGCTAAAAATATGCACGAAAAATTTCAAAATATGCATGCTAGTATGCCCGAAAAATAACTGAAATATGCTCGTAAATATGCACGAAAAAATCTCATAATATGCATATATGCCTAAAAAATACCTGAAATATGCTGAAAAAATGTATGTATTTCATTTCAAGCTTACATTTTATTTTAACGAATTTTGCAAAGTAATAATAATATAAGAATTGAAACGTACAATTCACATTTTCCCCATTTAAAAGATTTGTTTTAAATACTATAAAATACTTTTACTTAAATACTTTTTGGTTGCTTGTTTTTCCGACAGGGATGACGGAAGATCGTTCCACAATACATCACTTTTACTTAATTTTAGATTTGTATTATGTAAATACATGAGATCTTTTTACAAAGGAAGCGAAACCATTCCATTAATATTGCGCAGGGTTGCATTGAACTATTATATGTTTTACTATATTTTCCAGGGTAAATTTTTAGAGGCTTTCGGAGAAAAAATTCTTGTATGCGGAAAACGATTAATATTGACCGTGTAGTATCGAAATTTTGAAATCCGCAATCCGGATCGCAATATTGACAACACGGATTGACTGTGTAGCATGAAAATTTTGCGACCCATCAAATTGAATTGAAAGTGAAAGTGTGAAAAGGACGGAAGTAAAATATTTTAAACCTCAGAGCGAAAAAAATATCGCAATATTCCTATTGAACGTGTAGCACTAGCCTGCGATTCATCAGACCATCAATGTGGATCGCGATCCAAATATCGCGATTCATATTGACAGTGTAGCGTATGCCTATGTATGTCGATACATATTGCATATTATTGTTCCCTTTATCGGAGCAAAGTTTTTTTTTACTCTGGGTTTGCTTCGAGGCTCTGATCAACAGTCACGTAGCCTTGTTTGTATGCATACAAGAACTTAGTGTTTGGCGTGGTGAATTTTTATATGGGAAAATGCTCCGCTCCGGGGTCTAGATCAATAGTTAAATAGCTTTGCTTGTATGTATACGCAACTGTCTGAATTAACCACAGATAAGATGTTTCCAGCTTAATATTTTTCGATATTGCTCGATTAAGTGCAAAAATATGCCAAAATAAGCACGAAATGCTTTTTGACCGTACACGGTAGGCAGGAAGCGACGATAGGTTGCATGAAAATGTCGAGAAAAAAGGAAAGTGGGGTTGTGTTATGTGATGTTTATAGATGAAACATCCGTTGAAATTAAAATCCGAGCTGCTCCTTTTTCAAGGATATCCACATTTTTTGTTTTTTTTTTTTGAAAGGATAAAATATTGAGGAAATCGAAAATTCGGCACCGTCCAAATTTTTCCGATTTCAATACATTATTTGGTCGCTAAGGGATACAAAAAAAGGTATTAAAAAGAAAAAAGGACACCTGTAGTGGAAAAATCCAACGTGAACAGGACCCAAAGGATAACCACTGAAATATAAAATAACACAAAAAGTACCCACTTTAATTTGCGTATAACTCTTAAAATGTTAACTCTACGTGAAAATTCCTTATTATATGTTTCATTCAGAATAAATAAAGAAATATTTCTTTAATATGCAATTTTGATGTACCTGCAGTGCTTAATGTACTTTTGTGCATCTAAAGTGAAAATTTCAAAAAAAAAGTACGTTTTTTTATGGTGCTATTTTAAGTTCAAATATTTTTCTAGTTTATGTAAATATTTTAATCTAATGATCCAACTCTCATTCCTACATATCTATACGTTAATACTAAAAAAGAGTTAGAGCTGAGATACGCGCTAGCTGTGCACGGTGGGCGGGAAGCAACAATAGGTTGCATGGGAATATCGTAAAAACGATGGCCCAACGAATATGTGCCTAGCTGTGTGCTGGTACTAATTTTCGTTTAAAAAAGATGTTGGAGATTTTGCTCACGCTTGCTGTGTGTTTATGAAGTATATTAGAATATCATTTTACGTAAGTTTTTAGCCGGCGATCGTTTTTTCGATATTCCCATGCAACCTATTGTTGCCTACCGCCCACCGTGCACAGCTAGCGCGTATTTCAGCTCTAATTCTTTTTAATATTAACGTATAGATATGTAAGAATGAGAATTGGATCATTAGATTAAAATATTTACATAAACTAGAAAAATATTTGAACTTAAAATAGCACCTTAAAAAAAAATACTTTTTTTTTTGAAATTTTCACTTTAGATGGACCAAAGTGCATTAACCACTGCAGGTACATCAAAATTGTATATCAAAGAAATATTCCATTATTTATTCTGAATGAAACATATTATAAGGAATTTTCACGTAGAGTTAACATTTTAGGAGTTATACGCAAATTAAAGTGGGTACTTTTTGTGTTATTTTATATTTCAGTGGTTATCCTTTAGGTCCTGTCAGTGGCGCACACAAAAATATTTTGGGGGGGGTTTTCAATATCCAACGAAAAATTAAAAAAATACTTAAAACTCGTCCAGACAATTTTTACTTAACGTGGACCTACGTATGCACACATTAAACAAAGGCACCTTTTAAATCTCAATTCATTGCATTTTCTCTGTATTTAAACTAAAACTAACAAGTAAGGAAACCTAAGTTCGCAGCCACGCCCATTTTCAAAATTTTTATCAATCATTCAACTAAGCATATAAATATTATTGTGCAAATTTGCAACTCTTTATGACTTCTAATTATAAAGATGTCACGTTACAAATTCCCAAAGGGTTTTCCAGAAATGCCTTTATTAAAAAGTAGGCGTGGTCATAAACCGATTTCGCAAAATTTTTGAGCATGTATTACCACAAGTTATTGACGTGTACAAACTGATTTTCATCATAACATCTCAATTATTTGTAGAGTTATGGGTTCCGAAATCTCGTAGAATCCTTTGTCTGAAAAGAGGCGGTGCCACGCCCATTTTCCAAAATTTTTCTACTTTTTGTTTTATGTCTATAGCTGGACTCATGACACAAAATTTCAATGACATATCTTTATATTTGACAAAGATATCGCTTAAAATGTTTTTATTTGGCTCCTTAATAGTTCTCATATATAATTTTGGGCGTGGTCGTCAACAGATTTTGGCAATTTTTCGTTCAAACATTTTCCTAAGTAAGTAAATTCATCGATATATCTGCTACGGTTTCTGAATTACGGCTTATAAACCTTTCAATGTTTGCCCATTAATAAGTTGGCGTGGCACCGCCTATTTTCCGAAATTTCATCAAATTTCTTCATGAGAGCCTGATCCCAATACGCGGGTAAAATTTTATAGCTCTAGCTATATTAGTGGCTGAGATACTAACTTTCCGATTTTTTCTATATAGGAAAAGTGGACGTGGTCATGGTCCGATTTCGCATATTTTCAATACCAACCGTCCCAGTCTCGATACCAACTTGCATTCCAAATTTGATCAAAATATCTAAATTTTTGCGCGAGTTAGAGTGTTTACAGACGGACGGACGGACGGACGGACATGGCTCAATCGATTTCTCTTTTCACTCTGATTATTTTGATATATATAAGTCTATATCTATCTCGATTATTTCATTCTCATTACAATCCACCGTTATGTGATTAAAACTATAATACTCTGTGTACTAGTACAGCTGAGTATAACAAACCTCAGCTAATATCCACAGCATACTTTTAGGGAAATATCTCCACACTGCTTGTTTATAAACATAATCAGTAGTTGTTGACAAATATTGGCAATGTACATCCACGAATATTCATAGATTTTACAACATGTATTTACACAAATATTTTTGCACGTACCATCTTTTAAAAAATTATTTTTTTTATGGTGTTGTCAAATTTTGGGGGGGGTGTCCTTTTTTCTTTTTAATACCTTTTTTTGTATCCCTTAGCGACCAAATAATGTATTGAAATCGGAAAAATTTGGACGGTGCCGAATTTTCGATTTCCTCAATATTTTATCCTTTCAAAAAAAAAAAACAAAAAATGTGGATATCCTTGAAAAAGGAGCAGCTCGGATTTTAATTTCAACGGATGTTTCATCTATAAACATCACATAACACAACCCCACTTTCCTTTTTTCTCGACATTTTCATGCAACCTATCGTCGCTTCCTGCCTACCGTGCGTAAATATGCATTTTATGTCGAAATATGCATTTGCATATTTTTAGCTTCCCTAGTAATGAATTGTTCATATCTAGCCATTTCTTTATAAGACTACATCATTAAAATATGAAAATTAGGTATTCAAAAAAATGAATTTTTTCCGCGGCTGAACCAGTCGGTGGGTGTGACGGCTTTTTGGATTGTAAGTTATAGCTTTCAGTCTTCTATCTCTTATATATGCACATCTTGCATACACAGTCTACAGTTAGGTAAGATTAGTTTTTTTCTCTATCCTCATGTTAGATGAACCTTTGGTAGTCCACTGTACAGGAACAACCTAGAATGCCATCAGAAAAATTTAAGAAGAGGAAGCATTGCAAACATGCATGTCGCATACATATTTATGTAAACTTCATACCTTAAAATTTCCCTTCAAAATTTACAACGTTGTAGTGGTCCGAAGCCTACGCAAAATTCTTGCAGCGGGTGTCATATGCAGCACACATGCAACACACAGGCAGGCGGAACGTCAACGCGTTGTGTTTAAAAATAATTAAAACGGTACTCACAGCCGCCGCCCACACACACGGCACAAATACACACAAATCAACGCAAAATGGCAATGTGATTTTTTAACAGCCAGCTTAAATACGACACCACAACGCGGTAAATGCCAGATTTTCCACACGCACATTCACACAAACGAACACATAAATACAAGCAGCGCCCTTTAATCGCCAACAAACATGTCCACCCACTCATACTCAAAAACACACACACACAAACATTGACGCACTTGCTGCCACTCGCATACATTCCGCAAATTCTGTTGATGCGCCACGCCACCAATCAACATGCCATGCCACATGCTGTTGCAGCTACAGCTACAGCAAAAACAAAAACAAGCAACAACAATTCGTAGTTTCAGCAGCAAATCGCATTTTCTGATATAAACGAATTTTCAATGCAAAAACGTTACGGAACACAACAGCAACGGATGACTCTCTGCTGATTACTCCCGTCATGTTGCAAGTCAGTGTGTATGTGTGTCGACTGGCTGTTGGCGTTTGTCATATGAAACTCACCACTAATTAGTGTCATTACATACGCTCCATATGACGTAGCGACAATTTTCCATTACCCAACACCCCCAGAATACAACAGATATGTATGTAAATAGGGTGGTGGCAGCATCCGCCGCAATGAACGGCAAACGAAGCATACGGTAAAAAATATGCACACTGGCCACTGTCGCCGGCATTGCCACCTACGCCAAACACCCAAAAGCCACACCAAGTACAACAACAACAACAACAACAACAACAACAACCAAATCAACATCAACACCTCTACGCCTGCCATCACATGAAATCATCACAGGACGAGCATGACTCGCCAACACAATCGCACTGGGTTTTCCGCTGTGGACATATTTGCGTGAAATTGCATACTTTTAGGCGCAAATGTAAATGTGAACGACTTACATTGAAATGGGCGCTCTGACCATGGTTCACCTTAGTTGGCTTATCGAGGTGGCAGCTGTTGTCATAGACGAATTCAATAGCAACTCCAGTGTCCGTCTAGTTTGCGCGTAAATTGGTGCGAAAAATTACGCCTGAGCATATGTAAACCTTTTGGGGAAAAGCGTGGAAAAAGTGCGAATTTTTATTTTATTTTTGTGCTTTGATGTGATTTTCAACAAGATCGAATTTCTGTTATGTTGCGTTGGGGAGGAGTAATTAGAAAAAGTGGGTAGGAATTTAGTATAACGCACCAGGTAAAGGCAACTAATAGTTTATTAGTAATTGTTGTCTAAATATGGAAATTCACCATATAAAATTTAATGCTTTATAAATACACAGAACGTATTAATATCTTTAAGGACCCAGCCTACTTCCTGACATATTCTAGACCCTGGTGTAGCATGTCAGAAATATTTGAGCACATTCAACTCGTAATTTAAAACACAAAAATATGGAATGCACTAAAAGTGCATTCAACCTATTTCATTTATTTAAATTTATAACGTAAACAAACAACAGCCAAATTTTATGCTGACGCCGTATTTCTGATTTGTCGCATTTGCCTTTAAGCTAAGTCGTATGTACGTATGTATGTGCACGGGCACTTGACTACACTTTAAATGCATAAGCCGTACATATATACATACATATCTACATAGCTAGTAAGAATTAGTGTAAATATGTATTATAGTAAATAAGTAGTACATAAGAAATTTTGTGTATAAAAGGGATTGATTTTGTTCAATAAACAATCAATTTTTGACTCGCTGTCTTAATAGCGAGACCACAAAATACTTGTTTTATTCGCCGAAGAAAGGGCGACAGAATATGGCGATCCTGCCAGTTAAACAGGATCCTGCCAGTTAAACAGGATCCTGCCAGTTAAACAGGATCCTTGCCAGTTAAACAGGATCCTTGCCAGTTAAACAAGACATCCTTGCCAGCATCCTTGCCAGACAAACAGGATCCTTGCCAGTTAAACAAGACATCCTTGCCAGCATCCTTGCCAGACAAACAGGATCCTTGCCTGTTAAACACACCAGGATCCTTGCCATTGATCCTGCCAGATCCTGTCATTAACCAGTCGTTTACACTACATGGTGATGGACGAAGTAAACGCAATATTTGAGAAATGGGAAAAGTATTTTAGTGAGCGGCAGACAGAGCAACAAGCCCAAGAAGAAGAACAACAAAATAAACCCGAACAACAACAAGAGCAACAAGCCCAAGAAGAAGAACAACAAAATAAACCCGAACAACAACAAGAGCAACAAGCCCAAGAAAAAGAACAACAAATTAAACCCGAACATCAACAAGAACAGCAACAGCAGCCAGAACGACAAGGTCCTAGAGCAATTACAATCGAGGAGTACAGGCGACGGCAACAACGCCCAGCTCGCAGAGAACCTGCACAACCACAGAAACCTTTATACCACAGGAGACGTGGTGGTAAAAAATACCAAGCGCGGCGACGAGTTGCCGAACTCTACCAACAACTAGTATTCGCAGATTCTATTGCAAAACGGAAGCATATAAAAAAACTAATAGCGATTGAAAGGCTTACTAATGGCCTTATTAACTGATCACTAACTAATCTTATGGCAACCTTGCGGCTGCCTATTGAAGGGCAAGAGACCAAAAATCCTTGCCGTGTCAATTCTCGATACTAAAAATTTTGCATTTTTACATATACACATTTTTCTGGCCTAAGCCACAACAATACTAATTTTAATGATTTAATTAAATAAATAAATATATATACATACAAAAATAATTATTGTGATTATAATGCCTAAATCAAGGAATTCAGTAGGCTCACTTCCTAATGAAATAGAGAACAGGGACTTAATAAGGGAATTAGAATCCTTAAGGACTCTTTGGCGTATCATAGGCATGACTAGGGAACCAACATTAGAAGACGTCATTAACCCCACGACAAAAATAGAAGAAACACAACGCATGTTTGAAAAATTCGGTATTTTCAGATTTTAGGAATTTTTTTTTAATATTCAATCAATATGGGTGGAACAACATCAAAAATTGATAAACCCAACGCAAATGTAGTTAACTCCATAGAAATTGATCACAGCGAAGCTTTAGATTCAATAAAGCTTATTCTTCTTGTTATTGCAATTGTATCTTGTATAAATTTATTTCTAAAGATTTATTCGGTACACAACAAAATTTTAAAAAAGCGATATATTAGTCGTGCAAATGGATTAGACAAGGTATAAAAATCAATACCGAATAGATCCTTTTCAATGGATAATTGGGATAATATATATGCATCACTACTAAATGAAAAATCAATTGCAGAAAAATCATACAAGTGCATTAACAAGAATGTTTTTATTAGAAGAGAAACAATTATTAAGCATTTAGGTTTTATAATAGATGCATTAAATAGAATAGGAAACGCCTTGAGGAATATAAATAGTAAGCTTACAGCCGATCATCAAAAGCAGGCATACCAAATATACCTATACGTCAGGGATAAACTTGTTTCATCGCTAGCACGATACGAGATTGAAGAACAAGTACCCACGTCATTCAACAAAGACATAAAAATTGACACAAATTTATTACTACCGGACTATCCAACGGAAGCCGAAAACAAAAATTCTTCAAACGATAAAGAAGAAACTAAAACTCATTCAGAAAGTACCAATAATTCAAACACATCCACAATGCCTCAGACAGCGGTAGATTTTATTAAAACAGCTTCATCTGTCCTACCAGAGTTTGATGGCAACTCAGAAAATCTAAATAGCTTCATAGATGCACTCGACATTCTTGACCAAATCAAGGATACTCATGAAGCACTTGCAGTGTCTATGATAAAAACAAAACTAAAAGGCACAGCAAGAAATTGTATTCAGAATGAGAATACAATACAAGATATAAAATTAAAATTGAAAAGATCAATCAAAGGCGAATCAGTAGAAGTATTAACAGCAAAACTGCTAAACATCCAACAACGCAGTAAAACAGCCAACCAATATACTACTGAAATCGAAAAATTAACAAAATCATTAGAAGGAGCATATATATCTGACGGGTTAACCTCAGATTTAGCAGGAAAATATGCTACACAAGCAGCTGTAAAGGCTATGTGTAAAAATTGTTCTAATGATAAAGTAAAACTAATCATGCAAGCCGGAACGTTCACCTCAATGAACGAGGCAATTTCAAAATTTACAAACAGTTGCACTGAAGTAACAGGCAACCCAAACGCAATATTGAATATAAGACAACAAAATCATTTCCGCGGCAACTTTCGTAGAAATTTTCCAAATAACAATTATAGAAATTATCGATCTAATCAAAGATATAACAATTTTAACAGATCAAACAACAATTACTCACAAAGACAAAATAGGAATTTTGGTAACCAACAGCGACAAAATAATCGCAACAATACCAACAACACTCGCAATGTACGTAATTATACCCAGCAGGAAAACCAACAAACTCCACTCCAAACATAGAAAAAAAAATTTGTGTACTAAATTTACACCTAAACAGCTACATATCCACCAAAACAACTTTAAATAATTCAACTTCAACTCTCCTAATAGATACAGGAGCTGACATATCACTAATAAAAAAGGGTCAAATTCAAAATGATGTTAAAATTAATGAATTACAAAAAACAGATTTAAAAGGCATTGGTCAGGGTATAACAAACACTCTTGGAACAGTTAAAACAGATTTAAAGGGTGACGATCTTTTGATTCGACACAAATTTCACATAGTAGAAGATGACTTCCCAATCCCATGCGACGGAATTTTGGGACTCGATTTCATTAAAAAGTATAATTGCATTTTAGATTACCGAAATAATGAAGATAGACTTATATTACGACCATATGATTATCCAGAAAATATAGCAATTCAAATGACAAATGAACCAACCATTAATTGCATATCATTACCAGCTAGATCAGAAGTAGTTCGACAAATTCACATAAAAAATAACAATACTGAATTATTCATACCACATCAACAATTAGCAGAAGGAATTTTTATTGCCAATTCAATAGTAAATCCAAATCAAGCATTTGTTAGAATTATTAATACAACAGATAAAAATGCAACTATTCAAAATTACAATATTAACACAGAAAACTTAGACGACTACATAATTATAAATAATAAACAGAAAAATGAAGCAAATAATAAAGAAAAATTAGAAAGATTAAATAAAAATTTCCCATCATTTGCTAAATCTCAACTTAATACTTTATGTTCAGAATTTATTGATATATTTGCATTAGAATCAGAACCTATAACCACTAATAATTTTTACAAACAAAAACTTTATATGAAAGACGACAACCCAGTTTATGTAAAAAACTATAGAATACCAGAAGCTCACAAACAAGAAATTAATAAACAAGTAAATAAGCTAATACAAGACGACTTAATAGAACCATCAATGTCAGAATACAATAGTCCTATTCTACTAGTACCGAAAAAATCACTCCCAGGTAATAACGATAAAAGATGGAGACTAGTTATTGACTATAGACAGGTAAATAAAAAATTAACTGCAGATAAATTTCCATTACCAAGAATCGACGATATTCTAGACCAATTAGGTAGAGCAAAATATTTTTCTTGCTTAGATTTAATGTCCGGTTTTCATCAAATAGAATTAAGCCCAGAATCCCGAGATATAACATCGTTTACAGCAGACAATGGTACCTACCGTTTCAAAAGATTACCTTATGGTCTTAAAGTAGCCCCAAATTCATTTCAAAGAATGATGACTTTAGCATTCGCCGGTCTAAAACCATCACAAGCATTTTTATATATGGACGACTTAGTGGTATTAGGATGCTCCGAAAAGCATATGATTAAAAACTTAATAGATGTATTCACAACTTGCAGAAAATACAATTTAAAATTGCATCCAGATAAATGTCTATTTTTCAACCAAGAAGTTACTTATCTTGGACATAAATGCACAAGTAAAGGAATTTTACCTGATCCCACTAAATACAAAATAGTTCAAAATTATCCAACTCCCAAGAATGCCGACGAAGCTAAAAGATTCGTTGCATTCTGCAATTACTATAGAAGATTTATACCAAATTTCGCGGAATACTCTAGAATATTAACAAGACTTTGTAGAAAGAAAGTAGTATTTAATTGGACAGAAGAATGTGAGAAATCATTCAACTATCTAAAAAATGCATTAATTAGCCCAAACATTTTACAATATCCCGATTTCAATAAAGAATTTTACATAACAACAGATGCAAGCGGATACGCCTGCGGAGCAGTACTAAGTCAAGAATACGAAGGAAAACAATTACCAGTTGCTTATGCCTCTAGATCTTTCACAAAAGGCGAAATAAATAAAGCAACGATTGAAAAAGAATTAGCAGCCATTCATTGGGCCATCACTTATTTCAGACCGTACATCTACGGCAGAAAATTCACAATTAAAACAGACCATCGACCCTTAACTTACCTTTTTTCGATGAAAAACCCATCATCAAAATTAACTAGAATTCGACTAGATTTGGAAGAATATGACTTTGGGGTGGAGTACATAGCAGGAAAAGAGAATTATGTAGCAGACGCACTATCGCGTATAGATATACAAGATTTAAAAGAAATGTCAATTGAAGCATGTAAAATATTGAAAGTTACCACAAGATCGGAAACTAAGGAAAAATCCAGTAATAATATAAAAAATGAAGAAAAATGTCACAATGAGAACCCTATAATATACGAAGCGCTTAATAAATGTGAAGTAAAAAAGCTAGCTCAGCTCGTTTTCGACCCCCCGAAACTGCAGTTCAAAAAGGGAAAGAAAATTTGTAGCGAAATAAATATTGATAATTTAATTGTTGAGGCGAAGATTGATTTAGATCAATTCTTTGCCAGGCTTATGAAAGAAGCCGGCAATTTGAAAATAAACAAAATACAATTGTCCTTAGGAGACAAATTGTTTAAGAATAATTATACTCGAGTAGATAAATTTAAAGATAAAGGTACCAAAGTTCTCAAAAATTTAATCATTGCATTAACTCCGGAGGTTATGCATGTGACAGATAATGAAAAAATTAAAACTATTCTTCATAAATATCACGATGATCCTGTTAATGGTGGCCACCCAGGAATCAATCGTACAACAAATAAAATAAAACAAAAATTCCATTGGAAAAATATGAAAAATGACATAAAACAATATATTAAAAAATGCGATCATTGTAATAAAAATAAAACAAGAATACATTTAAAAGATCCAATGACTATAACCGAAACACCAACTAAGGCATTCGATGTAGTTCAAATTGACACAATTGGACCATTTCCAAAATCATTGAATGGAAATGAGTATGCAGTCACCATAATATGTGACTTAACCAAATATCTAGTAGCAATTCCAATTGAAAGTAAACACGCAAAAACAGTAGCCAAAGCTATATTCGAACATTTTATTCTCATTTATGGATGTATGAAAACAATACTGACAGACATGGGAACCGAATATAAAAATAACGTTTTTCAAGAACTAAGTAAATTGTTAAAAATTGAACACAAAACCTCAACACCTTACCATCATCAAACGTTAGGCACTGTTGAACGTAGCCATAGAACATTCAATGAATATGTACGTTCATACATATCCATTGACAAAGACGATTGGGATGAGTACCTCAAGTACTTTACTTATTGTTATAATACAACACCTTCAACAGTTCATGGTTACTGTCCTTTTGAACTAATATTCGGAAAACCAGCACCGACATACGAATTTTTACAAGAAGATACAATCAGCCCACTGTACAACTATGAGGCTTATGACAAAGAAGTTAAATATAGACTTCAAATAGCACAAGAAAGAGCTAATAGATTAGTAAGACAAGCAAAAGAAAAACAAAAAATTTACTACGATAGGAAAATTCAGCATAAGGAAATAAATATAGGAGATTTAGTCTTAGTAAAAGATGAAACAGGTCATAAATTAGACAGTAGATATAAGGGACCCTATAGAGTAATAGGTATTGATAAACATAATAACTATAGTTTAATTCCCTATAGAGTAACAAATATTAATAATCACAATAATTATTCACTAAGCTACATGAATAAGAAAATCATAGTACATAAAAATAGACTTAAACCTATAGAATAAGAAATTTTCACTTTTTCCAATAAATGTAAGTATGTAAGCACAAAACAAAAACTGAAATGTTAATTTTACCGAAATAAATAAATAAACACAAGCAAGTAAAATAAGCAATCCATTAAATGTAATAGAATGCTCATACATTGACCCTACAAATGTATAAGCATTCTTTTTAGGAAAGGAGGTGTAGCATGTCAGAAATATTTGAGCACATTCAACTCGTAATTTAAAACACAAAAATATGGAATGCACTAAAAGTGCATTCAACCTATTTCATTTATTTAAATTTATAACGTAAACAAACAACAGCCAAATTTTATGCTGACGCCGTATTTCTGATTTGTCGCATTTGCCTTTAAGCTAAGTCGTATGTACGTATGTATGTGCACGGGCACTTGACTACACTTTAAATGCATAAGCCGTACATATATACATACATATCTACATAGCTAGTAAGAATTAGTGTAAATATGTATTATAGTAAATAAGTAGTACATAAGAAATTTTGTGTATAAAAGGGATTGATTTTGTTCAATAAACAATCAATTTTTGACTCGCTGTCTTAATAGCGAGACCACAAAATACTTGTTTTATTCGCCGAAGAAAGGGCGACAGAATACTGGTACATTATACTAAAGCCAACCCACAATGAATCACTGTCATTCTCATTATTACCCCTTTTACAACCGACCTAAGCAAGTCTATTTTGACTTCATAAAAGCGAACTCTATACGTTTAGGTAAAAATTATAGAAAACATTTATGTATATATTTAACTCTTTAAGCAAACGAAAATTGAAGAATCCGGTTTCGAATTAATTACCACTTTTTCCATTTACACAGCTACGTTACAAAACCACACACATTCTTCACTCTCTCTTAAAAATATCCTGTATGGCCTATTCCAATCATCAATCATAACAGGGATCCCATTTCATTCATAAAACATGACATAAAATTACACCTGACCTGAAAGAAATCAAAAGCCCTGCAGGAGGTTAGCATTCGACCTGCGACAGCGTGTTAGGTACTCATTGGCGATTACCGTATAAAACGTCGTCAAATGTGAATACCCACACTTGCAAAAAAAAACCCTAACTAAAAGCCAACTTAAACTTAGGCCAGCAGTATTAGCTCTTAAAAGAAAGTTACGATGAAGTAACGAGGACCGAGCATGTTTGTATGAGCGAGTAAATGTCTGCGACATTTCTCTGGCAAAAAAGAATTGCGCACGAAACGAATTTGCGAGGAACAAACTTCCGTTAAATGGCGTGTAATATGGCAATTTTACAAGTTACTTTAATTATAATTGTGTGTGGTGAAGGGGTCTCGAAAATGCTTTGCAAGTTAGTAAAATTAAAGGTTGACTACAAACCATACCTGTTAAGTTACGATTACTAATCGTAATCATTAGTAATCTGATTACTTTGTATTTGATAGTAAAATAATTGATTACATTACGAGTATCTTGGTCCCAACTAGATTATGTAATGATTACGATTACAAATAATCAAAAAATAATCATGATTACTCTAGATTACTGAAAAGAATCAAAAAGAATCAAAAATAATCAAAATAAAGAATTGATTCTTTTAGCGATTATTTTTGATTATTTTTGATTCTTTTTGATTCTTTTTGATTCTTTTCAATCCAAAACCCCAAACAACCTTTCTCTTTTTGCTTTTTTTTAATTTTTTATAAATTTTTTATTCAATTTTGTATAACAAATAAAGATATTCAAGACATAACACATAAGATGAATTTCATATCAAAGGCTGAAAAAAACGAACATTTTGAACCCGACCCCCTCAGAATTTGATGAAATTTTGCACAGAGGTACATCTTACCTACTCAAACACAACCTCATTTTTAGAAATTGCATTTTCGAAAAATTGTGGGCGTGGCAAGGTATCGAAATATTCGAAAATATCCGAAAATAATCGAAAAATGACGATAATAGGTAATTTTAAAGTGTGATTACTAGGGAATGGCTTTACCGATTTCAAAGATCTTTATACCATTAGAAAGGTATTGAAATTAGCTTTCAAAAAAATACACTGTAAAATGTTTTAGTACACTGAAAAAAAAATGTTTTCTAAAATAAAATTTGAAACTGAAAAAACACTTCAAAGATCAAGCGATTTTGAAAAATACAAATTTTGTTTAGAAAGGTCCATTTAATATACATATATAACATATCTGAAAACTAAAATGGCCTTTTTCTTTATTTTTTTTTTAATTTATTTAAGTAAATGCATCTCTTGGCTTTCTTATATTTTGATATCACGCGCAAACTAATCAACCGATTTCAAAAATTTTTATACCATTAAAAAGGTATTAAAATCACCTTTTGAAAACACACACTGTAAAAATTCTATATTACATATTACACTGAAAAAAAATTTTCAAATTTTTTTTTTTTTTCAAACTGGGAGAACACTTCAAAGACCAAGCGATTTTGAAAAATAAGAATTTTTTTTAAAAGGTCTATTTAATATATATAACATATCTGAAAACTAAAATGGCCTTTTTTTAACTTTTTTTTTTTAATTTATTTAAGTAAATGCATCTCTTGGCTTTCTTGTATTTTGATATCACGCGTAAACTAATCAACCGATTTCAAAAATTTTTATACTGTTAGAAAGGTATTAAAATCACCTTTTGAAAACATACACTGTATGAAGTATAGATTATATGATTTGCTCTTGTTTGAGTTGTTAACGAAAGATTGGCAACAAGTTAACAACCGTTCTGGAATTCTAACACTACTCGCTTTAGCATTGTTGTTTTTCATACATTAGTAAAAGTTGTTTGGGGTTTTGGATTGAAAAGAATCAAAAAGAATCAAAAAGAATCGTCGAAAAGAATCAATTCTTTATTTTGATTATTTTTGATTCTTTTTGATTCTTTTCAGTAATCTAAAGTAATCCTGATTATTTTTTGATTATTTGTAATCGTAATCATTACGTAATCCCAATATTTCATGCGTACAATTAAATAATCATTACGATTCTTTTTAGAAAATAATCTAACCGATTACTAATCGTAATCATAATTTAACAGCTATGCTACAAACCAACTAGCCAAAGGCTTAAGAGTAACAGAAAAATTGGGAAAAGGGGAATGACGGCAGGCAAATGTAGTACCGGCACGTAATACGACGGCAGCGGCCGAAGGTAATAACGATGGCGCAAAACGGTATAATTAAGGGTTGCCCCATTTTAAAGGTATTACAAGGCGAAAACTCAGTGCGTTCAAGACTGAAGAGTGAAATTATGTTAATGGAGTGAGTTAAGATGACGAGTGTCACAAGTTAACGAATTAAACTGTGAAAAAATTGAATGGCAATGCAGCAAAGAGTTACAAGTTCCACGCAAATAGAAGGTGGGCACCTGTTAAGGATATTTGTGGTATAAGTAGTGTTATTAAAATAATGAAGTGGACACGGAAAATTGGAATATTGATTGCATTTAATGTGATAGAACGTTAACAGAAAGAATTATTTGAATATACAGTCGATTATTTGAATATACAGTCGCGAGAAAGAAATATTATCGTTTTTTTAACCAGTTTTTTGGTGAAAAATTGTGTGTGAAAAATTGTATCCGAGGAAGAGATGTGGTGGCATCCTAAATAGATCTATAACTTCTACCAAAAAATATTAATTTTCCACACCAAAAAATTTTTCCTTAAAAACCTGGTCATAAAAAAGCTCAAAAATGGAGAATAGTTTTTGTTTTATCAAAAGTTAAGAAAAAGCGGTAAAAACACAATTGGTCCTAACACTGTCAAAGGTTTAATTTGCTCTTGAAAGTATGAAACGTCAAATTTATTTCGAAAGCCATATAAACCTGCTATCTTCAGGTTAATCCTGTTTAGTTAATTCGAATTATAACAAACGAAAATTTCTTACTATGGCCATTAACACTGTGTGATGTCAAGTGAAAAAGCTTTCATATTTCGAATGATACCCTATAGCTGGGGTTGGATCTATAGAAAAGCAAAAAAGGGAAGATTAACACAAAAAGAGTGATTCAAAATAATATAATCATAAGCACCACCAGCTACATAAACTATGGCGTAAACTCTCTGAATTTGACACACAAACGAGAATTACCAGCCAGTGTCTCCTCCCTTCGGCTGAGTTAACTCTATTCAACTGCTCAAACGGATGACAGCGTAAGACTAGATAAGGGGTTAATTCTAACTGCTATTTTTCTGCGCTTGCTTGCATAGCCATAAATTTATAGCCACATAACCTAGAATTAAAAATGAATGAGCAGTAAGACCTTCAGAATTGACAGGGTTCTCAGGCGATGCAAACGTAATTCACTTGTTTCCAACATTACTTGACGTACAAACGGTAAATGCGAATTATGAAATTAAGCACAACAAATAAAACCAACACGGAGTTAGCTGAGGTATTAGTATTATTGTATTATTTATTTTTATTATAGTTTCCACAACGTCAAGTGTAGCGGAAACCGAAATACAATTGCGCTGCACGCAGCCAACGCCATGATCGCACTCTTTGTCCTTCCGTACTCCAGCGAGCGCCACCAAAACAACCGGACTCGAGTTTTTTCGAAGATTCGTGTAAACATTTAAAATGCATTTTATTAAAAATATAAAATTTGTCTAACAGGATTTAATTCAGAGAGAAGAGGACTTCATAAGTGAAGTTGAAGGGAGAGTCTGTGAAACCGTTGGTCTAAAATAAATCAGCGCCAGCACTAAAATCCAGAACTCCACTCCTATCATTCTACCGGTTATAAAAATCATTGCATAAGAAACCTAAAGCAGTGACTGAAACCGAGTGCGACCACGATATCATTTGCATATGGAATGTGTTATGGCAAGGTGAGCACGGCGAAGCCCCTAAAAGTAGGCAAGTGGAAAAAAATTTAATTTAAATAAACAAATATAAAACAAAAAGTATTGGCTTCAGCGAAAACAATTAAATAAAAACTACACAAGTGGATAACAAAGCAACAACAAGAAATATAAGAAGAAGAAAACAAGAAATTGTTATTAAATGGAAATTTAAAAACAAACGCAATAAAAACCTACAAAAAAAAACTGGCAAACAATTAAATAGAAAAGCTTGTGCATCAAGGGCAGTTGGAAGCCAACTTTACCAAAGTTAAAAGGCACACGGCGCAAAAAAATTGGGAAGTCCACAAATGTAGAAAACTGCACGACAAAATAAAACAAGCAAATTATAATAAAAATAAAAAATAAATCATTTTTAATTTCTATTTTCATAAAGTTTTTCATTCCGCAAATGTTTTTCCGTTTGTTGATATTGTTGTTCATTAAAATGCAAACAATGCCACAAGCTTCGTTGACAAATGTAATACAAATGGCGCCTCAAACGTGTAATGCTTCTTGCATATCAAAACTAAAGTTTTTTTCATCTTCCTCGAAGTTGTTGCTATTGCCTCGCCCCACCACTCCCCCACATCACACAGCGCTCACGTAACAGGCAATTTAGCGTGGACGATGAAGCCAGAAAAAATCGTAGCGGTGGTCAGACATATCGTTTAAACTTTTTATACGTCGCTTTTAATACATATGTACAATGAAATAGCAAAAGGGAGAAATACATAAATTTAAAAACTCATAACTCCTGAACAGTTAAAGCAAGAAGCAGTGCTTTTTAGTACATTAATCATAGGTTAGTAAAATTCGTATTCTATTTGCAATTGCAATTCAAGTAATCTCATAAGAGTTCCTTTAGTGGCTTGGAATGTTTTAAGTTATTCTTATAATTTATTATTTATTATATTTATTATTTACTTTTAGCTTTTTTAATAGGGGAAACCCGAAATCACTTCCACTATGTGATGCCGTTGGATTCAATTTCAGGTTGATGTCATGGTTCGAATCCGCAGGAGAATATAAAATAGAGAACACTGCAGTGAAGCAGCGTTTTCTTTTCTCATAGTGCTTAAAAAAAATAAACATTTTTAAATTTAAATATTTTTTTTTTTGATTTAACAATTGTGCAATAAACATTTTTAAAATAAAAATGTTCGTATTTGCATCAATTTTAAATACGTTTTTGCCCATTTTAAGCACATTTTCATACGTTTTTATAATGTGTATTAGAAAATTGAGTTAACCTTAATAATATTAATAGCCGTTGACCAACACCATAAGGCATTTCTTCGGGAATTGATTTGTGGCATAGCGCTGCGTACCACAATGCGAATATCAAAGTCAGTGTGCCAACAACACCCGCTGGAATCGCGGTGTGCGTTGGCATCTACATACATACCTAACTGTATTCAATTGTCGCTTATGGCCTGGTTATGCTACCAATCAAGCTGGTCGAGCACCGTGTAATTGTTGTTGTGCACTCCGACGGTGAGAGAATTTTCGGACTCTCACATCCAGCAAATCTGCTGTGTGAAACAGGCAGCCAGCAAACGAGGTTTCAGAGGTAATAATGTGTTATGTTGTGTATGTGCTCAGTAATTATCATGTGTTATGTTGTGTATGTGCGCTCCAATCACCAATGTAAGCATAACCACCTCTCACCAATCACGAAATGTTTCCGATTTTGATTGGCAATGTTGATTGGTACCATAACCACAGCATTAGAGAATTGAGTTGCATGCCGTAAAAAACCATTTGTGGCTGTGCCGCTGTCCACTCTTATAGAGCAAGTGGCTTGTTTTTAGTGTTGTTGCAAGTGTTGCATCTTCTGCTTTTTATGTTAATAGGTACATCAACTAAAGACATTAACGTTGCATACTTTACTGTCAAACGCCGCGAATAGTAACTGTTTAACGGTTGGCCGGGCGGTCGGTTGGTCGACCAGCTTGAAGCGAAACTAAACACTGGATCACACCATAAAAGCGCAATTTGTCGTAATTGTTTACGCGGAATATGCCGATAATGACAGAGATGTGATGACGACAACAATAGCCATTTGAAAACGGTAGCAAAAACAACAATATGTAGAGCAACAATAATGCAAAACCAACAATCGATAGAAATACATACGTACATAAAAACACGGATGATATACCTATTTACTTGCGCAAAGAAATGTCGCATACAAAGCAGCCAAGCTGTTGAAAGCGTTTGAGATTTGCTATTGTTGTGCATTTTTTTTACTAAGTAAATGTGTGTACGTATATACATACATATATACACATATAAAGATATGTACATACGTATGTATTTATTCCATTCGCCAAAGAGTCACAGCAACATATTGCTTAAACAACTTAATAAAAATTCCAATGATGTGTAAAACATGAGTACCAGAACAAAAAAAAAACAAAAACAAGCTACATACATATATACATACACTGTGAGCAACAAACAGCAAATCACAATCGCACCACCGCACCAATAACATTCAATCCCATTGAATCTGAAGCTTTGTAAACGATTCGCTGCGATTTGTTGAATGTCTTCCCTACACTCCTTAGCTTTGGATTTGGCTTTGGCTTGGGTAGGCAGGCAGGCAGCTGAATTCAATTGAAATCTGAAAGTGGCATCGCTATTGACAAATAACTGTAGTCCTCGAAAGTGGGAATGGAAAAGTGTGTGTGGAAAACGCACAGAAAACATTAATATTGTGAAGCAGTTTCGGTCTGTATCCGTGGGGCATGCACGTAGTACATATGTGAATAAGCTTTGGAAAAGTGTTACAAGCTCCGCTCAAACATTAATGGGAACCTCTATCTACATATGCAAGTACGATTTTTTTCACAAGGGTATGCGTCCAGAGACCCGAAAAAAGGGTCACACTTTTTGTGTTAATCTCCCTTTTTCTGTCTCTCTGGATTCAACCACAATAATGTGTAATGTGTGTGTGAAAAACTATAATTACTTGGTCTTCACATCACCCAATATTGATGGGCGTAGCTGTTCTAAATTAAAGATATTTGCAATTTTATTTTATAATTCGCATTAGCTGAACCGGATGAGCTTTGCTAAAAAACTTCCTCTTCCTATGCATTTGCCTCTATGTATTATCTCTGCCATAAGATGTTGCATATTTTTGAGTGCACAGGAAATTCATAGAGAAATATTTCGTTTTTAAGTTTCGTAGTGTTGTTTTTTCGTAGTGATTATAACAAACAGAATCCTGTCGTGCGGCAGTCCTTTCTCGCAGACACTTTTAAATAAAATTGTATAGTAACCCTCCTTTATCACATTCACATACTTACATATATCCTCGCACAGGATATTTTCATCTAAGCAAAACACAGCAAAGCTACCATTTGAAAAACACGAGAAAAACACGCTTCAGCATCAAGCATTGGCAAATAGTACGACTAAAAGCTCTGTGCTCCGCTGAATGGCACTTCAAACTTGAAGTTGGAAGTTGACTGCGCTGCAGTTCAAGTGCTGCTAGGATAAACTATGACTGAGTGGATGTTATGTACATATGTATCGATAGGAACTAAAATCCCAACGTATGACATTTCATTTACGCTGTCAATTGCATGTGAATTGCCTTTAACAACAACAACAACAACATAAACTATAAGTGCAATTTAGCGCTAACAAAATGAGTGCTGAATGAGAGCACTTAAACGCCCATAAATACCAATCAACGACACATGTCGCACATGTAGGAAGAAGCACACAAAAACACGCCTGTATACCTACCCACCAAAAAATCTAAGCCTTATTTAAGAATTAAAACAGCAGATTTAAAGGCTTACGCAATAAGGCCTGAAAATTATAAGGATATCAAATTTGTATGACGTAAGGTTTAAAATAAGACTGATTTTCCTGGGTTGATGTCAAGAGGCCATAAGGAGTACTCTCTCCTTTGTAGACCTGATTTCTCAACAATAAGCAAAACTTTTTTGCTGGGTATATTTATAAGCAGTTTCAGCTCTGAAAAAAAAACCAAATCAAGGGCAAAAAAAAATTAATTCCCATTAAATTTCGCTCAATTTGCTGAACAATAACACTATGCGCCTTTGCGCCTTTGTGTTTCACTTCACACCGCCTTTTTTGTCACTTTGCCTGTTATTACTTGCTGCTTTATTATTACGTTACGTTTTTTTCAGTTGTGAACAAACCGAAAATAATAAATTTTCAGTTTAACTTTTTGGTATGTAATTGGAAAAAAAAAGTCTTAACAAACGGATGTATGATTTTGACGAGTTATGAAGTGGCAGCATATGTGGCAGAATAACAAACATACATATGTACATCCCTACACATATTTGTGTACATATCGCACCTAAGTCATAAAGTGACACAAATCAAAAATTTTCAGAAGAGCCAAAAACTTTTTTGTTTACAAGTAATGATATGGCGAAAAGCCACGTATAATGGCTATTTTTCAGTCAAAAGGGACACCGATTGGAAAGTTTTTTTGGCAATCGCTAGAGATGCATATGTTCTGTGTACCGGTTTATGATGAAAAGTCGATTTCAAAAAATTTTGAATTGTGTCACTATGATTTAGGGTGCGATATGTATCTATGTGGGGATGTGCCTGCCCTCCAGAAATTCCGAGTACTAGATTCGCTAATTGATCCACATTTCATACAAAAAATATGGTCCAGTTAACATTGCATTTGACTATTTTTATACTCAGCTGTACTAGTACACAGAGTATTATAGTTTTAATCACATAACGGTGGATTGTAACAGAATGAAATAATCGAGATAGATATAGACTTATATATATCAAAATGATCAGGGTGAAAAGAGAAATTGATTGAGCCATGTCCGTCCGTCCGTCCGTCCGTCTGTCCGTCTGTCCGTCCGTCCGTCTGTAAACACTCTAACTCGCGCAAAAATTAAGATATTTTGATGAAATTTGGAATTCAAGTTGGTATCGAGACTGGGACGGTTGGTATTGGAAATGGGCGAAATCGGACCATGACCACGCCCACTTTTCATATATAGAAAAAATCGGAAATTTGGTATCTCAGTCCCTAATATAGCTGGAGCGATTAAATTTTACCCATGTGTTGAGCTCAGGCCCCTATGAAGAAATTTGATGAAATTTTGGAAAATGGGCCCACTTATTAAGGGTCAAACATTGAAAGTTTTATGAGTCATAACTCAGAAACCGTTGAAGATATATAGATGAAATTTAGGACGCGTGATTTACTTACTTAGGCAAATGTTTGGACGGAAAATTGTCAAAATCGGTTGACGGCCACGCCCGCTTTTATATATGGGTATTATAAAGTGACCTAATAAAAACATTTTAAGCGATATCTCTGTCAACTATAAAGATATATCATTGAAATTTTATGGCAGGAGTCCAACTATGGACATAAAACAAAAACCACAAAAATTTTGGAAAATGGGCGGAGCCACGCCCACTTATTTAGGGGCAAACATTGAAAGTTTTATGAGTCATAACTCAGAAACCGTTGAAGATATACCGATGAAATTTGGTACGCGTAATGTACTTACTTAGAAAAATATTTGGACGGAAAATTGTCAAAATCGGTTGACGGCCACGCCCACTTTTATATATGTGTATTATAAAGTGGCCTAATAAAAAATTTTAAAGCAGAATCTTTGTCAAATATAAAGATAATTCATTGAAATTTTATGGCAGGAGTCCAACTATGGACGTAAAACAAAAAACATACAAATTTTGGAAAATGGGCGTGGCACCGCCTCCTTTTAGAATCAGGAATATACGAGATTTCTAAGCCAATAACTCGACAAAGAATTGATATATTATGACGAAACTTGGTGTATACACTTTTATTACTTGTGGTAATTCATGTTCAAAATTTTAGCGAAACCGGTTGGAGACCACGCCTACTTTTATATATGGGTATTATAAACTGACCTAATAAAAACATTTTAAGCGATATCTCTGTCAAATATAAAGATAATTCATTGAAATTTTGTGGAATGAGTTCCACAATAGACCGGAAACAAAAAATAGAAAAATTTTTAAAAATGGGCGTGGCACCGCCTATTTTTAGACAAAGGAATATATGAGATTTCTTAGCCTATAACTCGACAAATAATTTAGACATTATGACGAAACCTGTGGTAATATGTGTTTAAAATTTTAGAGACATCGGTTGACGGCCACTCCCACTTTTATATATGGGAACTATAAAGCCAAATCGGCGTATGACCACGCCTACTTTTAGAATGTCCTTCAGAAATTTGTAACGCGACATCTCTGTATCTAAAAGCCATAAATGAATGAAATTTTGCACTAACAAGAATATTTATATGCTTAGTCTGATGATAAATACAAATTTTGAGAATGGGTGTGACTACTCCCACTTTATGCGGCACCCGCTCTATATAAAATATACCGTGTTTCCATCAAACGCAAATAACTAGAGCAAACATCTGAGTATCTTATGTTGGATTCGACTTAGTTTTTTAGTTATATACTTATGTATATGTATGTATAACACCATTTAGAAGTTTACATTTTGGTAACCTTGTAAGTAAAAGTCGGACAGGGATGAAACTCTGCATTGACAAGAAGCTTTAAAATCTTAGATCGATGGTTGATGAAGTTTTAGAAAATGGGCGTGGCTATGCATACTTTAGATAAAATACTTTATGTTTTTCTCCAGCGCGTATAAAACTCATCACACACATAACATACATACATATCGTCGTTGAAGATGCATTTTTGCGTAAGAGGTATTTTCATTTTCGAGTAAGGGACATTTTTGTTTCCTTTTTTTTACACTAAGTTGATGTTTTAGCTAACAAACTGATCTACGTAGCTATTTAAATTTAAGTTTGTACGCAGAAATAAGTAACGGTTTTGAAATGAAATAGTTTTTATGCTCTCCTGTAAAGTTCAACCAATGTCCGCTACGCGAAAATGAAAATACCTCTTACGCAAAAATGCATCTTCAACGACGATATGTAAGTATGTATCTGTGGTAATAATATAAAATTAATTTTGGGATGCATGCTCGCCAATACAAATGTATATGTATTTAATATAATGAAATGGGGTACATATATGCATTCTTTTTGTTAAAACACATGTGGGAATTTCCCCGTCCGCGTATATAAATTTGTATGCATGTAGGAAATCGCATTGCTTGGGATGCAGCGACTGAAGCCTATCAGTGGCTAAGTACTATGGTATATCAATGACAATAGAACAATCGCGAATAATCGCGAACAAGACAATAGATACAAAACAAAATAAGGGATGATCCTCAGTAGTACCATTTCTATATATGTACATACTTCATTTGTGCATATGCGCGCTTTGTTTGTTGTGGTTGTGGGCTATAGAGAGCTAAAAGAGCTATTGTCTGTCTATAGCCGCCTTTACGCCAAGATCAAAATTAACATGGTCAAATACACTTTTTCTCTCATTTTTTGATTTTTACTCTCTGTGAGAGATTGTTGTGTGACGGACTTTTCACGTTCGGTGTCAGCGCCGAATCAAGGCGGATTCATCGTTCGAGTTCAGAACTTTTTTGCCATGTGGTTGTTGTTGTGTTTTCGGAGTGTGAGAGGAATTCCGAAAAGTCCTGAACTCTTTTTTATTAGTTAACTCAAATTCAACTTTAGTTCAGATTCTGAACTTCAGAACTCGAACGATGAATCCCGCTTCAAGGTCAAAATTGAGAGTGGGAGTGTGCACTTCCGCTCTCTCTCTCTCATTTTTCCTCTTAATTTTAAAGCAATAGCAGAGTATTTTACTGATTTGATTTGATCTCGGAGTAAAGTCGGCCTATGTTAACTGAAAAAGTTCGGCGTCGCAATGTCACGTTTGTGTTCCACATACATATGCATTCATATACAAATCTCCGCTTACAGCTGGCGCCAGCGATTTTTTGTTTTATTATGCCCAAAAATGAGGACCAAAGGGATTTTCCCCAGCTCGTTAAGTATTTAACCTTGAATTTTGCGCTGATGCAGATTGTTAATGGATTTGGGTAGAGAAAAAAAACGTTGTTTTAACTATGAAAATAGTATATTCCGAGGTTTCTTCTGTGAGCGATAAAATGGATTTAATCAGTCTTTTTTGGACTTTTGGCGTGTATACAATCCGTTTTTTTAAAAACGAAAATTTTTGACCTACGCGCTTTTTATTAAAAAAAATAAATCGTTTCTTTTGCACGAAAATCTAAAACTAAATCGGATTTTTTTAGTCCAAATTTTCGCGTGTCATATTATCTAAAACTAAATCGAATTTTTTTAGTACAAATTTTCGCGTGTCATATTATCTAAAACTAAATAGGATTTTTTTAGTCCAAACTTTCGCGTGTCATATTTAAAACTAAATCGGATTTTTTTAGTCCAAATTTTCGCGTGTCATATTATTTAAAGCTAAATCGGATTTTTTTAGTCCAAATTTTCGCGTGCCACATTATTTAAAACTAAATCGGATTTTTTTAGTCCAAACTTTCGCGTGTCATATTTAAAACTAAATCGGATTTTTTTAGTCCAAATTTTCGCGTGTCATATTATTTAAAACTAAATCGGATTTTTTTAGTCCAAACTTTCGCGTGTCATATTATTTAAAACTAAATCGGCTTTTTTTAGTCCAAATTTTCGCGTGTCATATTATTTAAAACTAAATCGGATTTTTTTAGTCCAAACTTTCGCGTGTCATATTTAAAACTAAATCGGATTTTTTTAGTCCAAATTTTCGCGTGTCATATTATTTAAAACTAAATCGGATTTTTTTAGTCCAAATTTTCGCGTGTCATATTATTTAAAACTAAATCGGCTTTTTTTAGTCCAAATTTTCGCGTGTCATATTATTTAAAACTAAATCGGATTTTTTTAGTCCAAACTTTCGCGTGTCATATTTAAAACTAAATCGGATTTTTTTAGTCCAAATTTTCGCGTGTCATATTATTTAAAACTAAATCGGCTTTTTTTAGTCCAAATTTTCGCGTGTCATATTATTTAAAACTAAATCGGATTTTTTTAGTCCAAACTTTCGCGTGTCATATTTAAAACTAAATCGGATTTTTTTAGTCCAAATTTTCGCGTGTCATATTATTTAAAACTAAATCGGATTTTTTTAGTCCAAACTTTCGCGTGTCATATTATTTAAAACTAAATCGGCTTTTTTTAGTCCAAATTTTCGCCTGTCATATTATTTAAAACTAAATCGGATTTTTTTAGTCCAAACTTTCGCGTGTCATATTATTTAAAACTAAATCGGATTTTTTTAGTCCAAACTTTCGCGTGTCATATTATTTAAAACTAAATCGGATTTTTTTAGTCCAAACTTTCGCGTGTCATATTATTTAAAACTAAATCGGCTTTTTTTAGTCCAAATTTTCGCGTGTCATATTATTTAAAACTAAATCGGATTTTTTTAGTCCAAACTTTCGCGTGTCATATTATTTAAAACTAAATCGGATTTTTTTAGTCCAAATTTTCGCGTGTCATATTATTTAAAACTAAATCGGATTTTTTTAGTCCAAACTTTCGCGTGTCATATTATTTAAAACTAAACCGGATTTTTTTAGTCCAAACTTTCGCTTGTCATATTATCTGAAATTAAATCGGATTTTTAGTCCAAATTTTCGCGTGTCATATTATCTAAAACTAAATCGGATTTTTTTAGTCCAAATTTTCGCCTGTCATATTATCTAAGATTAAATCGGATTTTTTTAGTCCAAATTTTCGCGTGTCATATTATTTAAAATTAAATCGGATTTTTTTAGTCCAAGTTCGGAAATTTTCTGATTTAAAAACGAAAAGTACGGGCTTTTTATAAAAATATAGCGGTTCTTTTCACGAAAATCTAAAGCTAAATCGGATTTTTTTTGTCCAAACTTTCGCGATAGTATCGGATTTATAAGTTTAAAAACGAAAATTTAAAATTACGGACTTTTGATAAAAATATAGCGGTACTTTTACACGAAAATTTAAAACAAAATCGGATTTTTTTTAGTCTATCGGATTAGGAAATATTTAAATTCCAGATCCGTATTTCTTAGAGTGATCAGTGATATGTGCAATGTGTAGTAAAATCTACTGAGATAAAAGTAAATATTAAAAAAAAAAATATTAAGGATTTTTAAATCCTTAAAAACAAAAAAGTCTATAAGGATAAAAGAAGAGAGATTTCTCTTAAAGCTGTATCAAGCTATACAATTCAAGCTGATCGAACACAATTGATAAGTAAACGTAAGTTTGTAATACATAATATAACTATACAATATCAATATCAATATACATATCTATATATCAGAGATTGAAAATAATTGTCAACCTTATAATTCCTTTGGATTTTTCACAAACAAAAAACAAAAATATTTGAAAATAAAAATTTTTGTCTGTGATAAATACTTTTGAAATAATTTATTTCTCTCTTTTGGGACAAAAAATTTCGATTTATCACACTTGCCGATTTTTATAAAATATTTTTATTTCATATAAACCGAACTAAATAACAGAAATTCATATTGAATTATTTGTCTATCACAATTTTTTTTGTTAAAAATAAAACCCAAAAAATATAAAAAATTTAAATTACTCACTGACAACAAAAATATTATTTTTGTCTTTTAATATCAATTTTTCAGTGAGGGTTTGGATTTTTGCCTTTAAATAATTGTTATTTTAAAAACCTCTTGAAAATATTGACTGAAATATTCGATCTCTGCTATATACATACATACATATATTTATAAAATGCCTAGGTTAAGTAGGAGATCTAATTTATTTAGACGCGCTGATATTAGGAGACGTGTTCAGGCTCTTCGCGAAAACCCGGAATATACTGAGTTAGAACGCTCCCAAAATAGAATTAGCAGGTCCCTAAGCCGATTAAATCCGGCATTTCGTGCTGTAGAACAAAGCAGGAATACCCGCGTTCGTAGATTTCGCCGCGAAAATTCCCAAATTCGCGTTGCTGAGCAAGCGGCAAATACCCGTCAGCGTGGATTGCTGCGCCAAAATCCACAGATTCGCGCGGCTGAGCAAGCGGCAAATACGCGTCAGCGTGGATTGCGCCGCCGAAATCCACAAACTCGCGCGGCTGAACAAACAGCAGATACGCGTCAGCGTAGATTGCTCCGCCAAAATCCACAAATTCGCGCGGCAGAGCAAGCGGCAAATACGCGTCAGCGTGGATTGCGCCGCCGAAATCCACAAACTCGTGCGGCTGAACAAGCAGCAGATACGCATCAGCGTAGATTGCTCCGCCAAAATCCACAGATTCGCGCGGCAGAGCAAGCGGCAAATACGCGTCAGCGTGGATTGCGCCGCCGAAATCCACAGACTCGCGCGGCTGAACAAGCAGCAGATACGCGTCAGCGTGGATTTCTCCGCCAAAATCCACAGATTCGTGCGGCAGAGCAAGCGGCAAATACGCGTCAGCGTGGATTGCGCCGCCGAAATCCACAGATTCGCGCGGCTGAGCAAGCGGCAAATACGCGTCAGCGTGGATTGCGCCGCCGAAATCCACAGACTCGCGCGGCTGAACAAGCAGCAAATACGCGTCAGCGTGGATTGCTTCGCCAAAATCCACAGATTCGCGCGGCTGAGCAAGCAGCAAATTAGAAATACTCGTGAACATCAATCTCGGCGAAGAGATCGTAATTTTTTTATTGAGGGAACGGCAAAGAAATACTCTTTCTCGCAGAAGTCATCGTATAAGGGACCGGGAAGTAATGCAAGATCTGAGACGTGGTACTCAACACAGGGTTCAAGATCATAGACTAGATTTAAGCAATAGGCAAATTGAGAACGAAAGGCAGGCTGAAAGGCAACGTCTAACACGGGAAACCAGAAGTCCCACAAACCAAAACGCCTCGAATGGTGGAGTAGATTTTCGCCAAAATTATTTAAATAGCATTAAGAGTGGACCAACACGGATTTGCGTATGTTGCGGTGGGCTATGGTTTCCTCACCAAGTCCGTTCCTTAAATTTCGACCTTATGTCACAGACCCATCCAAATATTCGAGCTGCCTTTTATTTGTCAGAAAATTTTCCTTCTGAAAATGGGGTTTATGAATTCTGCTCAACTTGTAGGAATGCTGTTTTAAAGAAAACCCTTCCCAAGTTATGCTTGACTAATGGATTAGACTTTCCAGAAATTCCCAATTGTCTTAAAGATCTTACACCTCTGGAAGAACGGCTTATTATGCCTAGATTACCATTTATGACCATTCGTCCTTTGGGGTATCAAGGACAGAGTTCCTTAAGAGGTGCTGTCGTTAATGTACCAATTTCGGTAAACGACGTAGTAACGTCACTTCCACGATCATTCGATCAGACTCATGTTATCCAAATTCATTTGAGAAGACGTCTGGAATATAATCACGATTATATGACGGATACCATACGTCCTGCAAAAATTATGGAAGCATTGAGGTTTTTGGTGAATACACCACTTTATCGGGAGCACGACATCCGCATAAATGAGAATTGGTTGTCTGGCTTTAACGATCAAGAAGAAGTTCCATTTGTTGCATCAGCTGAAGATACGCCCTTACTTCAAAATGCTTCAAATCATCCATTTGTCTTAGAAAATTTTCTGGTAGTAATAGGGTAACTGCTCAAAATATTTTGAATGAGAACTTCGTCCAAAACCTCATTCAACACGATGATGGTTATAGGCTCTTAAAAGGCGTTAGATCTTCTCCAGCGCATTGGGAAGCAGAAAAGAAAAAGGCTGTAGCTATGATTAGGCAATTTGGTCTTCCCACCTTTTTTATAACTTTGTCTGCAGCAGAATCTCAATGGATTGAATTGTTAGTGATTTTATCCAAAACTGTTGATTTTAGAAATATCTCTGAAGAGGAGGCTAGTAATTTATCCACACAAGAACGATATCGTCTAATACGTTCAGACGCAGTTACCTGCGCAAGGTATTTTGACTATCGTTTTCGTCTTATGCTAAAGCTGTTCAAAGAAAATGGAGGTATTTTCAACGAGCATTTTACAAAGCATTTTTATTGGCGAGTAGAGTTTCAACAGAGAGGTTCCCCCCATGTGCATGGTATGTTTTGGCTAAATGATGCTCCAATGGTGGACCGTCAGAACCCTGAATCATTTACAAGTGCTATCGCTTTTATTGATAGGTTTGTTTCAACAGAGGGATCAACATCTCACTTGGAACGCTTTCTTGATTTCCAAAAGCACAACCACAGTCGGTCATGTACAAGAGAAATCAGAGGGCAAAAAGTTTGTCGTTTTGGTATTCCATATCCTCCTATGTCTGCCACACATATTTTACTACCCCTACCGGAAGAAACCGAAAATTTGGATATTCATAAGGCAAATTATTCAAAGATTTTTGACCTTTTGAATTCAAATTTAACACCGTCAGATCTTTCTCTTTTAGATAGTTTTGAAAGTTTTCTTTCCGATCCAAGAATAAATTTAACCCAAGAGGACTATTTGCTTGCACTTAGGTCTAATTTGTTGAAACCCAAAATATTCTTAAAACGAAAGTTACAAGATCGCTTTATCAATGCGTACAATCCTGTAATTTTAGAACTCCATAGATCAAATATGGACATACAATTCATTTTGGATGCATATGCTTGCTGCTCCTATATAATAAATTATATAAACAAGTCCAATAGGGGAGTTTCAAGGCTCTTGAATGAAGCCATGGCAGAAGTTACTGCTGGCAATTATACAATTAAACAAAAGCTTCAGCACATAGGCCACAAATTCATTTCCGGTACGGAAATTTCTGCTCAAGAGGCAGTCTACTGTAGCATAGGACTTCATCTTTCTGAAGCAAGCAATGCTGAAATTTATATAAATACCTCCCGCCCTGAAGAACGAGTTCGAATGGTAAAATCCAGAGCTCAACTTCAAAGTCTTTCTGTTGATTCTACCGATATTTTTCTCGCAGGAACAATAGAACATTACATACAAAGACCCAATCAACTCGAAAACCTGTGTTTAGCTGATTTTGCGGCTTTGTATACTTTTGCTAAATCAATAAGAGGTTCGGACGAAAATGACGATAACGAAGAAGATGTCGAAGAAGATTCTTCTTTTGTTCGTGGAGTAGCAATACCTCTGAGAGATAATAATAATAATAATAATAATAATAACCCACGCCCTCCAATCCCGCCCGACCGCACGAGAGGCGCACCCGCATGACGTACGGATATTTTTATTTACATAAAATGCCGAGGTGTTGAGTGGCAGGAGTTTGTTAAGCGTCGAGATCTTAAACTGCTCAGCTACAGAGAAATAAAATCATCAGCTGAGTATAGTACAATTGAAGTTAGTCTTGAGAATTATAAAAGAATAATCGCTACTATGTGTTAAGATAAGACAGTATTTTTTCCCTTATAATGAAAAGTGAGTCCGAAATATCTAAAAAGCTGGAATAGGAATTAAAGCTCTTACATAAACCCCGGAAAGGTTCATTTAATTCAAAGTTTGATTTACACTGCTTTAAGTAGATAGGGTTGAAGTGTCTTGTTGAACGAGAAGGAATGTTAAAGTTTATTTCAGCTAGCAAGAAAGGAGAAAGAATTAAGCCATTCAAGAGCTTAACGATAAATATTACCCCTAACATTTCTCGTCGACTTGCAAGAGTCGGAAGATTAAGGAGTTTTAAACGGCTAGTATACGGTGGAAGATTGTAACCAGAATCCCAAGGCAAATTTCTTAAAGCAAAAAGCAAAAACTGTTTTTGGACTGACTCTAAGCGATCAGAGTGAATCTGATAGTATGGATTCCAAACTATGGAACCATATTCCAATATAGGTCTTACTAAAGTTGTAAAGAGTGTTTTAGTTATGTATGGGTCGCTGAATTCCTTTGACCAACGTTTTACAAACGCTAAGACACCTCTTGCCTTATTTGCTGTAGCATTAATATGAATGTTAAAACTAAGTTTGCAGTCCATTATTACACCTAAATCCACAAACTCATTTACTTGTTCGAGGCCAAAGCCATTTATTGCATAAGAAGCTGGCTGTACGGTTTTCCGGGAAAAGCGCATGAATTTACATTTATTGAGGTTAAGTGGCATTAAGTTAGTGTCACACCAAGAAACTAAGGAATTTAAATCTTCCTGAAGCAAAGTTCTATCATGAAATGAAGAGATTGATCTAAAAAGCTTTACGTCGTCCGCATACAATGAAATTTTTGAGTGTTTAATTGTAGTAGTTATATCGTTAATAAATAGCAAAAACAGAATCGGGCCAAGGTGACTGCCTTGAGGAACTCCTGAAGTAACATTAATAATAGACGAGTAAGCATTTTTGAAAATCACCCTTTGTGTTCTATTTAAAAGATATGAAGATATCCATTGCAAGAGGCTGGGCTGAAAGCCAAGAAGATCAAGTTTAAGAATCAGCAAGGAGTGATTGACTTTATCAAATGCTTTGCTGAAGTCCGTGTATATAACATCAGTGGGCAAGTTTTGAGAAAATCCATTAGAAATACTAGTGGTAAACTCCAGTAGGTTTGTGACCGTTGATTTACCCTTACAGAACCCGTGTTGTGAATCACAAATTAATGAGGACGTTGAATGAGACAATCTATTGGTAACTATTGCTTCAAATAATTTAGGAATAGCCGAAATATTTGCTATACCTCGATAATTTTCTATGGAGGACCTACTCCCGCTTTTATGAAGGGGGATAATGAATGACTCTTTCCATAGCATAGGGAAAATGCCTTGTTCCAAGGAACTATTGAATAATGCAGTTAGTGGTTTAAACAGGTTTATGGTACATTTTTTTAGAAAGCATGTTGGTATCTGGTCAGGACCATAACTAAATGACTCTTTTAATGATAATAAGGCTGACAACACGTCCTCTGCAGATATATATGGTTTGTAAATTGATGTATTAGGAGATAATCGATATGGATAGTTACGAAATGGAAGTTCTTCTATGTTGGAATAATTATGTTTGAAAAATTGTGCAAAAAGATTGGAAATTTCTTGACTATCACTTGAAGTGTTGTCTTGATATCTCATAGCAGACGGAAACCCATTAACTTTTCTCTTGGAGTTTACGAAACTGTAAAACGATTTTGGATTACGAATAAAATTAGACTTAATTTTACGTATATAAGCTCTATAGCAATTTTTATTTAACACAAAGTATTGGCGTCTAAGCTCAGCATACTTTAAGTAGTCGGCATGCAAGCCCGATTTCTTGTATGATTTGAAAAATCGGGATTTCTTATTTTTTAAAGTTTTAAGCTCTTTTGTGAACCAAGGTTGTATTGGCTCACTGTACTCACGAACACGTTTAGGCACAAGTTTTTCAAATAGGCAATGAATAATTTTATTAAAAAGTAAAACGTTTTGCTCGACATCGTTATTGAATTTTGGCCATGTTAAACTAGCTAACTCATGATTAAGTTTTTTAAAGTTGGCCTTGGAAAAATTATAATATGTACTTGTGTTAGCTGAACTAGAAATGCAGCCATTAATATTGTTTACAATTTCGTATGTAATCTCTAGAGAAGGGTGGTATAAGTCCTCCGGTAGAACAAGAGGGTCACAGCGGTGAAGGACATACTTAGAGCTATCATCTACAAAAACTAAGTCTAAGATTTTCCCGTACGCATTCTGAAATATGTTCACCTGGTTGAGGGAAAGATCGGCAATCTGATCGAAAAAGCTACTCATGTCCGATCTCGATGAGTTCGGAATAATATTCTCCTCTGAAACGCTCCAAGAAATGCACGGAAGATTAAAATCGCCTAACACAAGCATAGAGTCAGAGGAGTTCATCAGCGCGTGTACATCTTTAAGCACAGATGCTAATTCCATATACACGCTTATATTGCAGGCTGGCGGGATATAGCAAGCAAATAAATAAATCCAATCCTTTCCTTGCTTAATTCGAATGCAAATCGACTCCACACCACCAATATTAGGTGTACTGACCACCTCAGAATGTAATGAGGACTTTACAGCAAACAAGACACCACCGCCGATTCTGTTTACGCGATCATTTCTATACACCTGATAATGGTTACAAAAGATTTCAGAATCGAAAACATGAGGCTTAAGCCATGTTTCGGTAAAAGAAATTACATTATAGACGCAGTCAATCGTTTTTAAATAAAAATCACTTAATTTGGTGTTCAGGCCCCTGACATTTTGATAGAAAATATTTAATGCGGAATTTAAGGTTATACTCAGTTTTTTGAAGCAGTACGAGAAATTTTCGCCGTATTGTGACCATGTATTTTAGGCCTGTTTTCAAACTCGCGAACAAAAGCACCAGGTGGCCAAAATGAACTGTTCAGTAAAGTTTGATAATCTTGAGGAGATACATCAATTTTAAAAGAAGAAATGTCTCTTGTGTATGAAAAGTTGAATTTTTTGATAAAAATATTTCCAGTAGAGATTTTGGACGAAATATAGCCCTTTAGATCATCCGCGGTTGTGTCTTTATCAAACCTAGATACGAATATTGATTTCTTCGGTGGAACGACAACCAACTTATTAACAATTGGTTCAGTCGTTTCGGGCATAGTTGATTGTACCGTAATACTTTCGAGAGGTGCATTAGAAGACCTAGAATTAGAAGATGAGTCCTTTGTAGAACAAGACCCCACAGTATGCGGATTCGGTGAAGCTAAGTCAATAAGTTCCTCCTGTGGTTGTACAGGATTTAACTGAAGATTTTTCAACATTGGCACATTACGTGGTCCAGAAGTGGAATCACCCGTCGTACCAAGTAAAGAAGGTAAAGATGCCGATGATGAAGAAGAGAGTTCTAGGCATTTAAATGAATTAAACAGATTTTCGTAGTGCTTGAATTTTTCAGTCAAAGAAAGTAGCTCTTTTCCTATCTCAGAGAAACCACTTCTCGTTTGGCTGAAAAGTTTAGAAAGATCTACTTCGGTCGACCTACAATTCACGCATGACCAACGCAAGCCCTTTCTGTCATTAATCAAATCCAGCATTCTGCCTGTTATGCCTGCACATTTTATATGAGCTAACCCATCACACAGCCAACAAGACACGAAACGCTCGGACTCACTTTTAACAGAACAGTTTTTATATATGCAAGACATATTTAGAGTATAAAATTATATTACAGATAATAAAAAGTAAGCAATCAGAGAGAAATTAAATAAGTGTCAAAACGAATGATAGAACCGAAAGGGTTAATAGATGCGAACAGTTTGAAAGACTGTAAAGTTAGTAAGTTAGTGACAGTTTGGAAAGTAGTGTAGTGTATATGACAGTGAGCAGTTTGAGATGCACAGCAAGACGCTTAAAAAGCAGACGCAAACAGCTGTGACAAGAGAAAGAGAATATAAAAATGAAAATGAAAAAGTGCAAAATAAAGAACGCAAAAAACACAAAAACAATTTATGTTAAAAAGATTAGCCACACAACTGCAACAACAATATGCAAAATGACTCGGCAATCACACTTGAAATTTTAAATTGAAAATATTCAATAAATAATTAACCAAAATCTGTTTAACTTTATTGCTTCTGTAGTGCACTAAATTAATCACTTTTTCGCAAAGAACTTTTAAATTAAAGTAAATTATTATACAATATTAAAACACAAAATTAAGGAGCAAAATAATTATCGATCACACAGCTTTGACGTTTGCGTTAGATGGTAGTGGGTTTGTGAAAAAACGAACCAAGCCATGTGTGATTCGCTCGAGAAGATTTAGCCCGGATACTTCAAGAGTAGATTATTTTAGGGAAATGGTAATGCTCTATTACCCTTGGAGGAATGAGCAGCAGGAGCTTATCGATAATGATAATGAGGAAACATGTATAGCAAATAGAGATTTAATTGAGGAAAATCGGAAAAAATATGATGTTTTTGAGCAAAGAGAGCTAGAAAATGTCCTAAGTAGATTACGGGATGAAGAAACTGTCGAATCTGCAGAAATAGATCAGCCAGTTGTTGTCGATAATGAGTTTAGGGTTCTGGCTCTTCCGGAGATAAACCCTGGAATAAATTTGTTAGACTTGCAGGGTGATAACTCAGACAGCAATGAGGATAACCCCGAAGGCAGTTTAAGAATCATAAAACTTCCTCCTCTATTGCCCATTGAAGACCTACTTTCCTCAATTCAAAAACTTAACTTGAGGCAAAGAATGTACTTAACTCATATGCTACATAAGGTCAAACAAAGCCAGCCATTTTATGAATTTGTTAGCGGTGGTGCTGGTGTTGGAAAGAGCCGGTTAATAGCGTCCATATATCAGGCCTTAAATCATCGCTTAAATTCAGTACCAGGAACCAATCCAAGTTCTTTGAAAGTACTTCTTTGCGCACCTACAGGAAAAGCAGCATTTGGCATAGGAGGCCTGACTCTGCATTCTGTATTTTCGCTCCCGGTCAATCAATCCAACCGGGAATTGCGTCCGCTAAGCAATGACATTGTTAACACCATTTATACAAAATTGTCTGATTTGAAGTTATTATTCATTGATGAAATCTCAATGGTAGGTGCACGAATGTTTGGATATGTAGACGCCAGACTAAAACAAATTTTTAAGAACAACATACCCTTTGGTGGCATTTCTGTTATAGTTTTTGGTGATTTAAAACAACTTTCCCCAGTCGGTGATAGGTGGATTTTTGCTCCGAACCCAAATAATGAATATAGCACCTTAATTGGTTCCCCATTATGGGAACTCTTTAAATATTTCGAGTTGACCGAAATAATGAGACCTTTCGGTCTCGGCCTTTCGCTGTTGCATTAAATAATATGGCTTCAGGTTCTATGTCGAGTGAAGACATTTCTTTAATTACAAGTAGAGTGGTTAATTCAAATCAGGTCCCTGATGAGGCAATTCATTTGTTTTGGTCAAATGAAGAAACCGAAAATTATAATACACTGAAGTTAAGCCGAATTCCTTCCGAGCCCTTTATTTCAAGCGCGAAAGATGTGGTGAAAGGAATGGCAGTAGGCGGACAAAGTGTTAATATTTTAGAGAGAGTTAAGCTATTCAAGACATCAGAGACACAAGGTCTGACTTATAGCTTAACGCTCAAAACTAGTGCCAAATACATGATTACTGTAAATATTAATACAGCTGATGGTTTGGTAAATGGTGCGACTGGCCAGCTTATGGCAATTGATTTAGATTCGTCTGTCCCCTCAACTTTATGGATAAAGTTTTTGGAATCCTCTGTTGGTTTATTAGCCCGATCGAAAAAACCTCACCCTCATGAAAATTCTTGGACGCCTATTGAAAAAGCAGTAAGATCTTTTCAATATAAACGTAATGAGCAGATTACCATTGAGAGGAAGCAATTCCCTGTAGTTCCGGCGGAGGGAATAACAATACACAAAAGTCAGGGATCGACTTATAGTATGGTTGCTGTTCATGTCCGGCCTAGAATGCCGAGAGCATCTGTATATGTTGCTTGCAGCCGTGCTACAAGTGCAGAGGGCCTGTTCATAATAGGGAATTTTGTACCACCTAATCAATTTTCTGAAACGGATCCAGTATTTAGGGAACTTACTGCTCTGAGTTCTACTAAAGCCCTTACCCCGAAGTTCGATTTTATGGTTTCTCGTTTTTCGCATACGCAAATCCTTTTCCAAAACATTCAGAGCCTTCATGCTCATATAAATGACGTGAAAAGCGATTGCCTCATGCTATCTTCAGACATCTTATGTTTTGTTGAGACCTGGAGTTATCCTTCGGAAAGTTTTGAAATTCCCGGTTTTAATTCTTTAAATGAACTAAGAATAGATAGTACTGAAAATCAAAATAGAAATAAACGTGGCGTTTTGGTTTATGCAAAATCTAGCATTGCTTCTAGGATAGAATTAGTAAAGATAAAACAAATTCATTCGGGGCGAAAAGTTTTAGAATTTGTGTTATTCAAGTACAATAGCCTTTTTGTACTTGTACTTTACAGAAATTCATCTTTTCCATTAAGAGACTTTAGAGCAGAACTTCTAGAAATCTTAGATGATAACTTGTGTACTAAGAACGTACTAATTGTAGGAGATTTCAATATATGTTTAAAGTCCACAAGTAGTATAATAGAAGCCCTCCTGAGGGAAAGAGGCTTTAGTTCAATGCTAGGTTTGGACTATTATACTACCCCTGTAGGCACACAAATTGATTGGGCTTTTTCGAATGTGGATGCTGCCCATATGAGCGCGACCACGTACGAAACTGTCCACAGCTTTCACGATAGCATTTGTGCTTCTGTTTTCGATTAGGTTATGTATTTTGTAAATTTTTATTAAATAAAGGTTTTAGTTTAGTTTGTGTTATAATGCAGAATAGTTATATGAAAGTAGTAAGTAAGTAAAACATTATATACGTATTCACATAGCTTAAGTTATATATTTATAACATATTTCAAAATGTGTCACGTAAATATTATAAATAAATAAATCATATACTATATCATATTACGTTGTTTTATTTTAAAACACGACGTAGATACTTCAACGAAACAGAAACTGACTTGGAGCTTTGTGCTCAAATTGCCTCCCGACCAGAGTCCGGACTTGACAGAAGGAGGTTTAGTGGGTTAGAGTCCCACACTGACAGACCAAGGCTTTAGATGCTTCCTCCTCATTAAAAAAAAAAAAAAAAATTCTCCAACTGATTATATTATGACTTAAATTCTCAAATTGACTATTATATCAACGTAGTAAGTATGTAAGTAAAACAAATAGCTTAAGTTATATTAATATGTATGTATAACATATTTTAAAATGTGTCGCGTCAATATTATAAATAAATAAATCATATGTATATCATATCATATTAAGCTGTCTTATTTTAAAACACGGCTTAGAGTCCCAAGCTGATAAACCAACGCTTTAGATGCTTCATCCTCATACAAAAATCCAACTGACTATTAAGCATACAGCTGAGTATCTAATGTTCGATTCCACTCGAACTTAGGCTTCCTTACTTGTTTAAAATTACGATTACTGTAATCGTAATCATTTTGTAATCGTAATCCTTGTCGCCCAGCTCTGACTGGAAATAATGACAAAGGCATATCATATCAGCCAAAAGTCGAACTTGTTACTTTTCGTCAGCCACAAAAAATCGTATGCTAGTTTTCGTATGGTACGACGATTTAGAAAAATTATGAATAACAAGGCTATTCTAAGATTTATCGGAATTTCATGCTAAAATATATGCACATATGTAGCTGATTTCAGCGTTATCGAATGAATCGTAGAATAGCCATGTAAGTAGGTAATAAAACTTGTAATAACTAAAAAAAATGGTCTTTTTTATAACTTTGAAAAATGGTGGATATAAATACAGACATATGTGCATACATATGTATATATATACATATGTACGTGTTAAAGCTCTCCAATGCTTAATAGCAAACACGTTCAGTAAATTTAAGAAATCAACATGTTAGCCAGTTGAACAATTTCCATAAGCCAATAACGGCCTTATTCCGGCGTGGTAACATAAATTACTTTCCTGCTGAAATGAAAAATCTGGCACTTTCAACACCCTTTTCTTATTCCGGGATTTCGGGATAAGATAGGAAGTGCTTTGACAGCGTTACCATTTGTGCCAGAATGCCAATTGAAAAGATGGCAACAAATTTCAGCAACATAAATTACAAGTAATTTTGCGATAACGCTAAGAATAGGACTGTAAGTGTAAATTAAAGACTAAAATACACTAACTTTTATGCATGTGCTTATAAATATTCAAATTCAAAATGTCACCTGAACAGCAGCGAAATGCATAAAATTTACAATCGTTAACAGTTATGATTAAAAGATAAATAAATAAACAAAATAAAATGTTTGTACTGTATGCTAAATGTACATACAAAATAGATGGAGGATAACTAATAAAGCAGCTTGTTTGAGATCTCATGAAAAGCAATTAACGCGCACTCAAGTGGTTACTGTAGGTACATATGTATGTGTTTGTGTAGAATAAACACCCTGTAGGGAAAATCTCTAGTTCCGAACTAGGTCGCTTCTAGTGTATTTTTCGACACTACTAGTGCGAGCTAAATCTCTTTTGCATGTTATCAACTGGCGAATTTAACACGGCGATGTCATAGGCGGTGTCAATTGTCACCCTCTGCACTACATTTTCGATAGTTCCGAACTAGTACTAAATTCTACAGTTTACACTAGTTCGTTTATTGGCACATTTTCGATAGTTCTGAACTAGCTACAAGTACCTACAAATTCTACAGTTTTACATCTGCCGCTCAAGTGCAGACTTTGACACACTTCATGCAAGTGGCGCGATGGCCGACTGGCTAACACATGTGCCTTTCAATCTGAGGGGCGCGGGTTCGAATCCTGTCGGTGTCAAGGTGGATGATGATTTTTTTTTTTTTTTTTTTTTGACTAATATTTTTTTATTTATTTATTTAATAAAATTAACAGTAATATTTAAAAAGTAATAAAATAAAAAAAAAATTAAAAATAAGCCTGAGGGATCGGGAAAGCATAATTAGGGGAACATTTCATTTCATACAAGTTAAGATGCAAATAGAAAACTCTTTATATGAAACGCTTCACTAAACATCTGAGAATTGCAGAAATATACAAAGCCGACGGAAATTGAACGAACGAAAAATTTTCATAGAATTTTTGTCACTTCGAAATTGCATACAAATCAAAGTGTGTCTTATAATGGTCACTCAATTCACTCCTCCTGAACTGGTGAGGGTCTAACTACAATTGATCTAGTTCCCTTTTGACACCTTTTCGCTAGTTCGGAACTAGAAATTTTGCTCACTAGTTATTGAGTTCCCTGCAGGGCATATATGTACTACATACACTGAGGGAAAAAAAACCAAGGCTGCTCAACGAAATGAACAAAATAATTTTGTTTCAAAAAATATCAATAAAAAATATCCAAAAATTTTTTTGTTTTGCTAATTATCAGAAACAAAATTTTTTCGTTTCAAAAATTATCAATAAACCTTTAATCAAAATAGCTTTGTTTCGTTGATATCAAAAAAAATTAACAAAAATTGTATTTGTTTTTATTCATGTACGTATGTACATACATACAAACATATGTAAAAATTGTTTTCTTCATAGAAAACGAAATTATTGAAAAGTAAATTTTTTCGTTTAAATTTGAAACTATATTTTTTTGATAATTATCAAAACAAAAAAAATTTTGATAATTTTTTTTTTTTGATAACAGTTGAAACGAAATGGTTTTTGTTATGCTTTTTACGTTTATAAAATCGAATATTTCAACAGAAACAAAATTTTTTTTGTTTATTGTTAAAAATAACGTTATTTTGCAGCCTTGAAAAAAACAGAGATTGAATTTAACTGTTAACATTTAAAATATTTTTGTTTTTCACAGACAAAAAACAAAAAAACATAAAAATAAAAATTACGGTCTCAACAAAAAAAAAATTAAATTCAGATTTTTTGGTCTTTCGGTAACAAAAATATTTTATTTTTCAAAATAAATCCCACATGTTGAGAAATATAAAAACACTTATGTATTTGAAAAATCTTCATTGAATGTATGTAGATATGTATATATTTTTTTTATTTCTTGCTCAAATTTTTTCTGTTGAAAATAAATATCTAACTAATCTATATATATATAAAAATCAAGCCCATTCCTTTGTCGCCGGCTTTCGCCCAAACGCGTGGAGGGATTTTAACCAAATTTACACACCAGCTTAGTACTTTGCCCTAGATGGTTTATATGCATATTTTTTTCAAATCCGGAAGTCGGTTTCCGAGATATAGGTCAAAAGGTCAAAACGTGGATCCGGCTTTCCCCTGAATATTTTTGGACGATATTGGTATCAAATGAAAGGTATTGAGCAGAGAATGTACATAGAATAGTAATCATTGTGATTCCTCGGTCGGGTCTCCAGATATGGGTCAAAACGTGGACCCGCATGATCCTGGAATATTTCTGAGCGATATTGGTATCAAATGAAAGGTATTGAGCAGAGAATTTACATAGAATAGTACTCATTGTGATTCCTAGGTCGAGTCTCCAGATATGGGTCACAACGTGGACCCGGATGACCCTCGGATGTTTCTGAGCGATATTACTGTCAAATGAAAGGTCTTGATGAGGACTTCAGCACAGAACTATTATAATTGTGATGCCTAGCCCGGGTCTCCAGATATAGGTCACAACGTGGACCCGGATAACCCTCGAATGTTTCTGAGCGATATTATTATCAAATGAAAGGTGTTGAGCAGACGATTTACATAGAATAGTACTCATTGTGATTCCTAGATCGGGTCTCCAGATATGGGTCAAAACGTGGACACGGATGACCCCGGAAAATTTCTCAGCGATATTGGTATCAAATGAAGGGTGCTGAGCAGGGATTTTAGATAGAAATGAACTCATTACGATTCCTGGATCGGGTCCCAAGGTGTGGGTCAGCACCCGGACCCGGATAACACCGGGATATTTCTCAGGGATATTGGTACCAAATGAACGTGGACCCGGATTGCCCCGGAAAATTTCTCAACGATATTGGTGTCAACTGAAAAGCAGGGCTTTTTCATAGAGATGAACTCATTATGATTCCTAGGTCAGCTCCCCAGATGTGGGTCAAAATGTGGATCCGGATGGCCCCGGATAATTTCTCAGCGATATTGTTATTTAATCACGGCGCATGACGATTCCTAGGTGGGATCCCAAGATATGGGTCAATATGTGCACCCGGATAACACCGGGATATATCTTAGGGATATTGGTTATTACGATTTCTTGGTCAAGTCTCCAGATACCGTAGCCATTATGGTACCTAGGTCAAGTTCCCAGATGTGGGTCAATAAGTGGACCCGGATGAGCCCGGGATGCTTCTGAGCAATACTGATATAAAATGAAAGGTGTTGACCGGGTCTGCTATATAGAGATATTTTCATAGTGATTCTTAGTCCCGATACCCAATTATGGGTAAAAGAGACGATTCGGACGCCACGGAATGTTTTTAAGCAATGATGGTATGAAATGAAAATTGGATAGCAGGGTTCCCTAGGGAAAGGGGAAGAGTAATTAGACTGGGAAAGGCAAAGGGACGGAAAAGGAGAGGGAGAATATAATAAAAATGGAAACTTATCTGAATTGTGCTGAGCTCTGCAGCCCGAGGTAATTTCGGTTTCTAGATACTTCCAACATATTTTAAAGTGTGCCGTTTTTCGCTTCAAGTACCTATAATAGGAAGTGGGCTAAAGCAAAGCTTGGCCGGGTACAGCTAGTTATATAAAAAATTGATTGTATGGAAAATGTATGTAACGCGATAACTCAAAAAGTACTGGACCGATTTTAATAATTCTTTTTTTAAAATGTCATAAATTCTGAATTCTCAACAACCATGTACTTTTTTTTGCGCATTTCTGAGACTTTAATACCTTTTTCACGGGCTTAAATTTCGAAAAACTCAAAAAAGCGCAAGCATAGACGAATTCGTTTGGTCATTTGCCGTGTTCAGTGGAGGCGTCGCAGTCGTGCCAGGCAGCGCAGCGCAGACGACTCATATGTTTGTTTTTGCACGGTTGGTTGTTTGGCTCGGTGGCAATCAAAAACCTGTTTACACATGCATACTATGCTATAACTCAAGAACGCCTGCACCTACACGTGCGATATTGGTATCAAATCAACATAGAGTTATTTTCATTGTAATGCCTAGACATCCTCCCCAGTCTGGGTAAGAATGTGGACCCAGATGACTCCGGAATGTTTTTCAACGATATTGGTATGAAATTAAAGGTATTGAGCAGGGCTTTAACACAGACCTATTTTCATTGTGATTTCCATGCCGGGTCTCCTTATATGGGTCAAAAGGTGGATCTGGATGACGTCGGGATGTGTCTGAGCGATATTGGTATCGAATGAAAGGTCTTGATCTGAATTTCAATATAGAGCTCTTTTAATAGTGATGCCTAGGCCGGGTCTCCAGATAAGGGTCAATAGGTGGACCGGATGACCCTCGAATATTTCTGAGCTATATTGCTACCAAATGAAAGATTTTGATGAGGACTTCGACGTAAAATTATGCTATTTGTGATGCCTGGGCCGGGTCCCCAAATATGGGTCAAAATGTAACCCCGGATTAACCCGGAATGTTTCGGAGCAATATTGGTATGAAATGAAAGGTTTTGAACAAGGCTTTTACATGGAGTTCTATTCATAATGATTCCTAGACCGGGTCTCCAGATATCAGTCAAAACGAGGACCCGGAATGTTTCTGAACAATATTGGTATCGAATGTAAGGCCTTGATCAGGACATCAACACAAAACTCTTTTAATTGTGATTCCTAGGCCGGGTCCCCAGATATGGGTCAAAATGCGGGCCCGGATGTTTTTGAGCTATATTGGTATCAAATCAAAAGTGTTAGGAACGGCTTCAACATAGAGCTGTAGTGATGGCTAGACAAGGTCATCAAGTGGACCCAGATAACCCCGGAATAACTTAACTTAACTTAACTTAACTTGGATTGACTTGGCTTGACTTGACTTGGCTTGACTTGACTCGGCTTGACTTGACTTGACTTATTTTGTCATTATTATTTTTGTCTTTGGATTTTTGTTTTTCAAAGATTGTTACAGTTTTTGTCTAAGATTTTTTGTTATTTTCAAAACCCTTAAAATTGTTAACAATTATTTTCAATGTCTGGAAAAAAATTATAAAAACATATGAAAATGTACTTAAAATGGGCAAAAACGTATTTAAAAGTGATGTAAATACCAACATTTTTATATTAAAAATGTTCATTGTAAAATTTTTAAATCAAGAAAAAGCATTTTAAATTTAAAAAATGTTTATTTTTATTTTAAGCACTATGAGAAAAAACACGCTGCTTCACTGCGGTGTTCTCTATTTCATATTCCCTTCCGGATTTGAAATTGAATCCAACGGTATTCTCTTCATCTTCTCTTAGCCTGAGTCCCAACTACAAAAACTTAGCTTCCGCTTGTTCACCTCTTCTTTTCTTCTTCGCCTTAACTGTTTGTCTTTATTTCTTATTCTCCTTTTCTTCTTTATTTTATATTCTCCTCCGGATTTGAACCATGACATCAATATGAAATTCAATCTAACGGCATCACATATTGGAACAATAAACATTATATTGAATTGTAGTAATTTATTTATACTTCCCCTTTCCTAAAAAAGAATCTATGAATTATATGAATCATTGTAAAAATAAAATTGATTCTCATTACTGTTTTTGTTTGACCTCTCATTTAATTTTTGATTTTAAAATGCTGTTTTTCTATGAGTGTACTTATACATGCATATGTATGTATGTATATATAATTTGAATAATAACCTTACGTAAAACAAATTAAAGTAAACAATAAAATTTGTAAAAATAAATTTGCAGTTGAACAACTTAGTAGCAATTTAATCAATTAAGCATGTACGATTGGATGTACAAGTAAATATAGACAAATGCCTACATAAGTAAGCATTAACACAAACTAAAATGGATATGGGGTTTTTATTGTCGTTAACTATGCGCTATTGGTGAGATTATCGATAGCAAAACATGGTGCCACATAAATAAAAATAATTCGGTGCATTTATGAAGTGAAGCTTAATTAAAAACCTCAATCTAATTCCAAAAATGATTGATTCGAAAGCACAATCTAGCGTTGTCTACAGATATCCGATGAACAACTCGGAAACACTACGAGAATTTTTGCTCACAAAATAAAGGCAGATAAAAGAGCAATTACAAATAATAAACATGTACAATAAATGCCATTAGACAATAATTATTAGCAAATAGCAAATTAAATAGTTAAAATAAAACGCAGAAAAAATATGAATCAAATGAAACAAGCAAAAAATCTGAAACCATTTGCGATAAGTAACAGAACTTAATTGGATTTGATTTCAGGCGCAGGTGAAGGAACATTTACCCACACATCACACTTCTATGAACAAACGAACAACAAAAGCACACGTTTTAATACATATTCCTTAAGATGGATCGAATTTTGTCTAGTTGCCCTTTTTATAAGTACAATTAAAGAGAAGCAAATAAATTTAAATTTAAAACAATAAATAGTAAATAGAATAAAGTGCCTAAGCAAAATAGAAATATCCACTATTTTATATATGTGACTTTAGTGAATTAACGTCCAACACAGCTTTCAAATCGAGCCACCCTACCACACATCTATTTACAGTGCTTTGCAATTAAGCCAATGCTGAATGCGGTCGAACATATAAAATTTAATTAACCATCATACTTCCAACGATTTAAACTTTCAGGTAATTTGAAGTATTTACGTACATACATATGTATGTACATTTGTATGTGTATAAGCAAAGAAGCGAAATACAAGTCCAGCCGGGCAGGATTTCAATCAAGAAGGAAAAAACTTATTGGCTTGATATTCTTTGATTTTCAATGGTGGTGGTATAAAACTCTCATGAAGGAACAGATATCACTCATAACCGGTAACATGTGACAAGTTTCCTAGTAAAATCCATGGGAAAAACTCTCCAAGAAGCGGCGAGCGACGAAGGATACAACAAAACAGCAATAGTTTCAATTTGGAGCTAAAGTAAGAGATATTCGCTCTCTGGCGTCAAGAACAAATGAAGAGCAACTTGATTAATTACGTTATTGCCAATTCAGTCTTAAAATGTAACAGTAACAGTGTTGGAATAAATTAAACTCGAACTAACGGTACAGTCATGTCGAACTAATATTGGCAGAAAAACACTCATGGAATTTTATTAAAAACAAATGAACACAAAAAGTAAGAAAGTCATACAATTGATTGAAATAAAATAAACCAAACACATAAATGTTCATTCTACATGTTCGTAATTAGTTACGAGCCATAATGAGTAGTAGCCATACTCGCTAACTGGTCGATAAAAATTTCCCTCTGCGAATGATAGCGATCACATATAAATTTGGAAGATAGAAATTTATAGCGAGCAGAGAAATTGTGAAATGATTTCTTTTTCGAAAACATTTCTGGGAAAATTTTTTCTTTTTTTGTAACTTTCTTTAACATTAATCTTTTGCAAAAGAAGTATTTCGATCGATTCAGTAGAACCGGAAATAAAACACATATAACATTCCGAGGAATATAAGTTTTTCGCTTCCTGTGGTCTTTTGGGTTAATTTTACAGAGATTTTTTCTGAAGAGACTCCTACTGAAATTTTATACCGAATAATTTCCAAGTGTTTCCATTAATGTTTTCGAAAAAGAAATCATATGGGGTGGAGGGGGGCGTACAATTGACCGGTACATATAAGGCGAGACGGCCTAATGTATGTACATACATATGTACATATGTATGAACAAACATAGTATGTACATATGTATATGAATATTCAAGTGAACGCACACAAGTATTTTGCACTAATTAGTCTGTTTTCTAAGATTTGTCGACGATGTCAATACGATTTGATACCCTGCAAGGAAATCAATAACTAGTGAGCAAAATTTCTAGTTCCGAACTAGCGAAAAGGTGTCAAAAGGGAACTAGATTAATTGTAGCTAGACCGTCACCAGTTCAGAAGGATTGAATTGAGTGACCATTATTAGCACACTTTGATTTGTATGCAAGTGACAAAAATTCTACGAAAATTTTTCGTTCGTTCAATTACCTTCGGCTTTGTATATTTTTGCAATTCTCAGATGTTTAATGAAGCATTTTATATAAAGAGTTTTCTATTTGCATCTCTTATGAAATGAAATGTTCCCCTAATTATGCTTTTCCGATCCCTCAGGCTTATTTTTAATTTTTTTTTTATTTTATTACTTTTTAAATATTATTGTAAATTTTTATTAAATAAATAAATAAAAAAAAATTAGTTAAAAAAAAATTAAAAAAAAAAATTATCATCCACCTTGACACCGACACGATTCGCACCCGCGACCCTCAGATTGAAAGGCAAATGCGTTAGCCAGTCGGCCATCGCGCCACTTGCATGAAGTGTGTCAAATGCTGCACTTAAGCGGCAGATGTAAAACTGTAGAATTTGTAGGTACTTGTAGCTAGTTCAGAACTATCGAAATTGTGCCAATAAACGAACTAGTGAAAACTGTAGAATTTAGTACTAGTTCGGAACTATCGAAAATGTAGTGCAGAGCGTGACAATTGACACCGCCTAGGACATCGCCGTGTTAAATTCGCCAGTTGATAACATGCAAAAGAGATTTAGCTCGCACTAGTAGTGTCGAAAAATGCACTAGAGGCGACCTAGTTCGGAACTAGAGATTTTCCCTACAGAGTATGAATGCAGAGCAAGAAAAATAAAAATGGTCAACGTGAATAGTAAAATATGCGCATATATGTACGACGAGGGGTGTTCGAAAAGTAATTAAGACATTGTGGTTTAAATGAAGGCCTTGGCCAATAGCAGGAGAGTGCATGGCGTTCTCAAGAAATAATTCCTAATGAAAAATATCGACCAAGTGGAGCTAATGGTTGTCCCTCGTATCTCCATATGTACATGCAACCAAGTCGAGTAGACTTGCTGACGGACCTAGCCAGCGAGCTGTTTAGCCGTTCGGTTGCGATGCACTGGTACCTACAAAGTTTCATTGCTGTTCACGGGCTTTACTATTTCCACAAGTGCATAATTAGTTCAATTTCTACCGCTATCTTTTAATTAAAGAACCAAATAGAATCACCGTAATTAGCTGTTGCAGATTTGAAACCTATAACATTCCATTTTGCGATCGTTGTTAAAGGAGCTGTTAATGAGCACCTAAAAGTAAAACCGCGGCAAAAGAAAGCGACGACAGAGCATCACATAACAAATGGCAGTGCTCGATTTTCTAGCAAATCACTGCTTCCTGCAGCACCATCCTGCATCCGTACAACAGCCACGACTTGCACAATTTGCAGTGGTGGCTGGTCAATGCCATATTCCCCTACATGCTCATCGATAGCCACAAATAATTGGTGACCATTGTGAGGCATTGAATTTCTACATTTGCCGTAAAATACATTCTCTTTTTCTGATTTTTTTATGGGTCCAATCCCTATAATGCGGTATCGTTCGAGAGAAAAAAGTGCTAATTTGACTGACATTACACAATATTCATGGGCATAGTTGCTCCGAAGAAAAGAAATTTACAATTTTGTTTTGTTGTAATTCGAATTAAATGAACCGGAAGATAGCATATATATATGTATGTAAATTAACTTTACGGGCTTTCAAATAAAGTTTTTAAAAAACAATAAATAAATTAACTTTACGGGCGTTCAATAAATACGCACGGAGTAGCTTAAGACTTTCGTGGTCTCTTAACAACTGCTCTTTATTTTATATTTCACTTCTACTTATACATTTTCTTAAAACTAATTAGACAAAACATCCGATGCAATTATGCAACAGCATAACTGCTCATTTTACAAAATTGCAACAAGAACCAAGTGTGAATCAAATAGCATTGGAATGTGAATTGCAATCTGAATCTTATAGGATTCAAGTTGCACTTTTTAATGTGATTATTGTTTACAATATCGATAAGGCCGCCGTGTGAAAGCTGCCGTTAACTCCCCCTCTCTAAGTTGAATCGTCCCCGATTCTTCAATATTTTCTGTTAATTCCTTGATTCTCTTCAACATATTTCTGTACATTTTATCCTGAATATCTACATTTTCATTTGAATTATAAACTCTAGGTGATTTTCTGTATTTAACACAAATAAAAATTAATAAAATCATGCAAAAAATTATGACAATATAAAAAACAAATAAGTGCGTTTTAACTTTTTTACCTTCCATACCCAATATGTTTATGTTCTCCAATTTTAAATGCTTAGTTTTTGTTTCTAAATATTCCAAAATTTCAAAATTATTCACATTATCATATCTTAAATAATTCCAAATTTTCGCTTCAACATTTTCATATGTAACATTATTTATAATTGTTTGGTTATCAAAGGTAATTAAATATGTTCCTGACAAATTTTGATTATTTACAATATTTCGCCTGAAATTAATATTGCTCCCTGTTTAATAATTTCCATTTGTAAATTCTTTTCCATTATCTTTTTACATTTTCCTTGCTTTTTATTCAAAATGTCTGACAAACATGAACTTTCTTTATTCAATTTGCAATATGTATTTACAATTTCTGTTTTACAGTCCTGTACATTAAAAAATGTGTTATTACAATTTGTTACATTTTGACCAATTAAAAGCTTACCATCTATTTGCGCAATAGCTCTAACTTCGTAATACTTACAACTTAATTTTATCTTCGGGTATTTGATGTAAAGTACAATTATATTATTTTTTTGAACAATCTTAAAATCCGAAATGTCCATTAAGTCCGTAATTGTTATAGTATCTTGTTGGTAGTATGTGATATTTCTCAATTCATCAAAATGCAAAATAGTCGGATTTAAAATTCCTATTTTTCCGAATGTAATTGTATTTACCATAGTCTGTAGTTCCTGCATAATAAACTGATTTCTTTTTTTCCTCATTGTTCTAGCTACTGTGCCTCCTTTTATATTTTGTACGGTGTCAGTCAATTCTGTAATTATCTTAAAAATTTCTGAATTTGTCGTAAACTGTTTATTGTTATTCGCAACTAGTTCATCCAATTTTTCATTGATTTTAATGAAATCATCATGATCTGGAGTTCCTGCCAACCATTTCCAAAGGGTTCCTAATTCATTAATGCCTCTCTTTTGTCTATTTGATTTTTGTTTTAGTTGTCCCAATAATGTTTCAATTACTAAAATTTCTGATTCTGTTTCTGAGCTTATAATTTCTATTTCACTATCGGCTCCACTGTAAAGATCACTGTTATAAATATCGTTTTTTTCTTGTTCTACAATATTCTCAAAATAAGTTAAATTCGTCACGTGAAAAATATTTCCATATTCTTCGTAAATTGAAACTTGTCCGTTTTCAATCAGTACATAGTCTTGTCTTGTATAGTCTATAATATCGGCTGCGGCTGAGCCCATTAACGCTGTGAGGATTAGAAGTATCATACTGAAAAAAGTTAAGTTTTTATGTTATCTTTATGTATGGTTCTATTTCTATTATTAATTATTATTTTATTTTCTAAATTTTCCTTAACTTGCTGTCTTTTATATCTTGGTTTGTTTGTCCCTTCTATCTTTATTATGGGTTTTAAGCATTTTTTCTTGTGCTTGCATGAGAATTTCTGGTAAATGTTCATGATTTACCTTATTATAAAGGACTTCGTTCGGTTGAAAATTTGTAACCGAATGGATCGTCATATTATATTGTTGCGCAGCTCTAAGAATTGCTTCTAAGTCACTGACTATATTATATTCTTCCTTTATGCATCTTGCTACTTCAATTATCGTAGAATGAACGTAGAATGAAGTCTTTTCCTCAATATTAGATTTGTCTTCTATATGTTTTAATACTAAAAACTTCGAATAAGCATCCATACAAGTAATGAACTTCAGTTTCTGCGCGTAAAATATGTCTAAATGAAGTTGTTCTCCTTCTTTTTCTGGAATTAGGGCTTTGCCTATTGGTATCCTTTTGGGATGACGATCATATTTATTTTTATTGCATATTACGCAATTACGAACATATTCTCTCATTCTCCTTCTCATTTCTGGCCAATAGTATAATTTCTCTATTTGTTTATTATTTTCATTGAAACTACGATGAGCTCTATTGTGAGTTTGCTCAATTATCCCCGATTGATCTTCTCGATTAACAATGTCCATTGGAAAACCTTGCGTATAAACGAATTTGTTCTGAAAAGCTTTTCTTAAGGGCACCTGGATTTCATATAAATCCTCTACAGTGCAATGGATTGCAGTTACCAATTTTGGTTGAATAAATTCTTTCAGAATGGTTAGTAAATTCTCCACTGTATCATATTCTATGAGGTGTCTCTTATTTCCGAAATTTTCAATTAACTCGTGAATTGTATATCTATTTTTACACAATATTATTTGTTGCTTAAACTGATTTACAGGTTTTTTTGTTTCCTGTATTCGAAAATTTTCACTGCTTTGTGCGGAATGTTGGGACTCATCACTTTGCGAATCCTCTGTGTCATCAGACATATTATATAATTCAAGACGCGACAGTGCGTCTGCTACAACGTTAGTCTTACCAGGCTGGTATACAAACTTTGGGGCAAACTCCTCTATAAATGCGTGCCATCTTTTCATTTTCGGATTAGGATTTCGGGGTGAAAAAGCAAATGTTAAAGGTTGGTGGTCAGTATGAATTTCAAGATTAGTAACACCATATAAATAATTCCGAAGACTTTTTAAAGCCCAAACGATGGCATACAATTCTTTTTCATTTGTAGCGTAATTTCTTTCTGTTTTATAAAGAGTCTTTGAAATAAATGTAATTGGTTTATTTTCTTGCGAAAGAACAGCGCCTATTGCTACATTGGACGCGTCAGTAGTAAGGATAAATGTTTTTGAATAATCTGGTTGCGCCAATTTCATTTCTGACGCCAAATGTTTCTTTAATTTATTGACTGCAATAATGGCATCTTCATCCAAATCAATTTTCATCTTTTTTGACATATTTTTGGAAACTCTCCCATTTTCTGCTGAAAGATATCTAGTCAGTGGTTTTGCTATTGCGGCATAATCCTTTACAAACTTGCGATAATATCCCGCAATCCCCAGAAATCCTCTTAGTTCCCGCAAATTCTCTGGTATCGGATAACTCAAAATTAATTGTATTTTATTTGGATCTGTTTTAATGACATTTTGGGCCACTATATACCCTAAAAACTCTATTTCCTTTGCGAAGAACTTTGACTTTTCAAGGGAGATCTTCATATTGGCTTTTCTTAATATTTCTGTTATTGTTTCCAAATCCTGCAAATGCTGTTTTATATCCCTTGAAAAAACAATTATATCATCCATGTAAACATGGCAAATTTTTCCTATATATTCACGCAATATATCATCCATTGCTCTTTGAAAAATTCTGGGTGCATTTTTCAACCCAAATGGCATTCGCAAAAATTCATATTTTCCGTTATTGACGGAAAAAGCTGTCTTCTCGATGTCACCTTCTGACAGGATTTGATGAAAACCTGACTCCAAGTCAATGCTTGAAAAATATCTGGATTTACCTAAATTAGATAAAATCACGTTGGTATCCGGAATCGGATAACGGTCAGAAATGGTATGCTCATTTATTTTTTTATAATCAATTACCATTCTAAGTTTTTGTGAACCATCTTCATTTGTTCCCTTCTTCGGTACTACCCAAATAGGTGAGTTATATGGACTTTTACTGGGTCTTATTATATTTTCATTTAACATTTTGTTGATTTCTTTATTGACAAAAGAATTCACTGATAAAGGATATGGGTACTGCCTACTCCAAATAGGTTCCCTGTTTTTCATCCTAATTTTTGCTCTTACATTCGTCATAAACGGAAATCCCGTATTTATTCCCGAATGCGCTTTAGCAATTTTTAATTTATTTTCTCTATTGCCGGTATTACCATCGGCTGGCGCTGTAGAACTTTTTTGTTCCACAAAATTTAATTTTTTTATATTTTTCTTATTTTGGTGCTGGTATGCTTCTTCAGCTGGCTTTTCAGGATCCTTCTGTCCCGAAATAAAATTATTTTTCTTTGATTTGCCGGAATAATCATCGGCCGGCGATTTAGGACTTTCTTGTCCCAAGGGGTTCAAGTTTGCTTTTTTCTCTTCATTATAAAAATTAATATTAAGGCTTTTTTCAATTTTTTCATTGCCATATATTCCCTTATAAATCATTTTTCCATTGCTCAAATCAATACGTGCTTCTATTTTTTTTCAAAAAATTATATCCCAGAAGTATATCTGATTCCAAATTCCTCATTTCATAGAAAACTTGTTTAACTCCAAAAATTGTTATTATATGGTAGTATTTTATTATTGAATAACCATTCACTGTCCTAACTCTTTTGTAGATGGCTAATTCCTTCCTATCTTCTTTTATGCCCTGCTTTATGTAACAGGATGTTGCTCCTGTATCGATAAGTGCCCTTAATCCTTTATTTAATTGGAAGTCGTACAAGGTGATATAGGGGAGGGCGTCCCCTCTTCCCCTAAAAAATAGTCTTCCCGGATATTATTTACACGTTGACTTTTCTCCTGTGGCCTAAAACTACCATTACTTACATTGGTTCGTTTTATTCCCTGTTTAAACTGAAATTGATTTTGGTTCAAATTTGAACCACCATAGGGTCGACCTCCGAAAATGGGTTTTTGTTTTCTAGTCATATGATTGCTAGAATCAACGTCCAGCGACGATTGATAATTTGGTTTCGGACTCTGTAAAAACCTATCATCATTTAATTTATTAATTCTTTGAAATCTGAGTTGGTTATTTGAATTCTTACATTATCCGCAGCTGACAAATTTCTTCCGAACTGAAATGCAAAATTTGCTCGCATATTATTTGATTCTAACTCTTGAGCTTTTGCCAACGCATTTGGCAAATCGCTGGGTGAAAGCGAGAATAAAATATTCGCTAAATTGCCATTTAAACCTGTTATAAATATTCTTAAGGCATCGCGCCTGTTTTTATTATTTAACTCCTTAGTGACAGCACTATCGGAGCCATATGTCATTATGGTTTTATTAATCAACAAGGTCAATTTCTCATTGACCTTATTGTAATACTCAATTATAGTATTCTGACCCTGTCTTAAGACGCTCAACTCCTGTTCAATTATGTGGGCAGGTCTCTTATCTGCATATGCAAAATCAAGACGCGCCAAAATCGCATCATAATTAAGGACCGTACCGTGATTAGACAAAATATCATTTGCCTCCTGGGTCACCTTGTTTCTCAAAATAGTCAAAGCCGCAAAGTACCTGCGACTTCCACGAACATACAAAGACATGACGTTATTTGCTGCCTCTCGCCAGCTAACGTATTTATTTTGCTTACCAGAAAATTCCGGTAGCGATTTGACAACTTGCAATGACTCCTCACAGCGAAGCTGTGGGTCAATAGTCTCAATCTTGTATTCCGTCAATTGATTTGTGTTTGTCAAGTTCTCTACCTGTCTACGTAATTCCGTAACTTCCAATTTTAGAGACTCATTTGTTGCAGCTATCAGTCTAGCTACAACTTCTTCACTACATCCACTGTTTCCACTATTTAAAGTCATGTTTAAAAATTTTTCAGTCAAAATTTCCAGTGTTAATTTATAAAAATTATACAATACTGAAAAATAGTCTTATACGTATTCTTTTTCTTATTCTGCTTCACCTTTTCACCATCCCTCAACCTTAGCTTGTATTACGTCCTTCCTGTTAACTCTTTTATGTAAATCACTTCACAGTGGCAGCACCTGAGATCCGATCTTGAATGATGGGCGTTTCTCTGCTTCAGCTATATGGCACGTTTGTTGTACATATGTATCAATATTTCATCTCATTTATTCATTGACAAGTTACAGGCGCAGGCATTTATGTGAAATGCCATTATACCCATGTAACAACCAGTGTATCCTTTTTTTTTTTTTTTTTAAAAAACGAAGAGGTATGTTTGTGTTGTTTTTTTTTTATTTTCAAGCTTTTTTTAGGTAATTTATTACGACTTTAGTAGAGCTAATCAAAAACACGACCGCCACGCACGTATTGCATTATTTTTGCATATCAAGTATGAAATGTATAACAACGTATTTCTTTTCTTTAAATTATGATGACCGTTGGCAGGCCCCACGTTGGGAGCCAATTAACTTTACGGGCTTTCAAATAAAGTTTTTAAAAAACAATAAATAAATTAACTTTACGGGCGTTCAATAAATACGCACGGAGTAGCTTAAGACTTTCGTGGTCTCTTAACAACTGCTCTTTATTTTATATTTCACTTCTACTTATACATTTTCTTAAAACTAATTAGACAAAACATCCGATGCAATTATGCAACAGCATAACTGCTCATTTTACAAAATTGCAACAAGAACCAAGTGTGAATCAAATAGCATTGGAATGTGAATTGCAATCTGAATCTTATAGGATTCAAGTTGCACTTTTTAATGTGATTATTGTTTACAATATCGATAAGGCCGCCGTGTGAAAGCTGCCGTTAACTTGTATGTACATAAGAAACTGAATACGCTATTCGCTGTAGCGGTTAATTTTACGTATGGGTAGATATCAATTTTTTTTCTTGTGCAAAATCCTAACTTTTTCATACATAAATCTAAACATACCCAGAAATTCTGGGAATTTGCGCGGTTTTCGGTGTAGCTCCATCCAGTTTTTGGAAAAGTGAAATTTTTTTTTCAGTTTACTTACTCTAAAACACCCTATTTTCATATTCCGGTGCCGAAAGGAGGATCTGGGAAGGATTAAAGAATCTCACACAAAAAAAAACGCATCTAGTGTACATACATATGTATGTGTGTCTTTCGAAATAAAGTTAACGTTACATATTTTCAGCAGAAAGCGAAATCTTTGGCAGTGTTGTTTGAAACGAATAGTGTTTGTATGTATGTATTAATAAAAAAAAAACAATATTCCTTCAGCAGGCGATACTTCTACTAGTCACCCTGTATTCGTTAGGTGATGCTAGTCTTATCAGCTGCGTCCATCTTGAAATGATCGACATTCGTTGCTGGTGTTAATGAGTATATTTACATGCCGGACTCAAGATGAGTGCTACATATGTCTCAAGCACCTCACAAACAAAGTTATAAGGGAATTCATAAAAACCACTGAATTATGATATAAATTCTATACCAAGAAAAAATCGATTCATCGCCCATTATTTATTATTTTTTAGTATATACGAGAATTGCATTACTTTGTTGCATTTTAAAGTGTTGTCGATAATTGGCTCCATATCTCAAGTATGTGCATACATACATACCTATTAATTGTTTGGTGTCACATGCCATAGCCGTAATAGCCGATGCCACGTACATACCCACATATGTATGTACAATCCAACACTTCAAATCTATGCAAAAGTTAGAGGTGCGGCCTGTCCATTTCGGGTGTCAGGCGAAGAAGAAATTAGCTGTAATTGCCACCAATTAGTTTGTCCGCTTTTCATTTGGTAGTCCATTTTAGTAATACAAAATTCCAGTCAATGTTTCACCGCTACGATTAACACGATGAAAACTAAGTTTAAAATCACTTAATTAATTTTATTATATTGTTTAATCAGATGGACCACATGGTAAAGTGTGGTTAACGACCAATTTGTTAGTTGAAATTAGTTAAGATTGTATTCGCTCGATAAAGACTTGTTTGAAGGAGGGGCGCACAAGAGCTTGATGAATAGAAGGTAAAACAAGAAGGGAATTTATGTAAAAAAATTTGGGAAAGATTTAGCTTTATGGGCGTCTAATTAATGTTAATTTTCTGGGAAGAGTTTTTAGGGATCTAGGAAACCAGGGGACCAAATCTGCTGAAGTGTGCCCCCGCCTTCTTGAATAGTCTAGGCAGCCATCTCAACGTAATGTAACCTAATCTAAATAACTTTAGGGCAGCCAAGTCATATTCCAGTATAGTAAATATTCCATAGAATAGAAAAAAAGTACTTTTCACACATGTTTAGTCATACTTTGGAGAATCAAAATGCCAATCTTATTATTTATGTGAGCTCTATTTCATAGGTATACTTATGAATTATCAGTCGGATTTATCAAAATGTCTCTGTGTTTTTCAATTCTTGTGGAGTAAAGATTTACTGACTACATGATTTTCGATTAAGCTGCCGCAGCGTAAATGTGCTCATATGTAAGTACATGTGCACTCATATGTCAGTGGCAATCAATGGTAATTATTAAGAGCTATTTAAATTTTAAATAATAAGATTTATATGAAATTGAGAATAAAAAATGCTGAATATCCTTTACGTTGACCACAGCCAATTGCCATTTTAAAATTTTTTCTACAGTAAAAAGGGAAGGAAAGTGGCGTCACAGAAATCAGTGTCAGTGGTAAATGTGTAACCGAAGGAATGTAATACCATGTCTCCACATAACGTGTTTCGCTCTTTTTTTCTGAATTTTCTCTCTCAATCTTGTTTCGACACGGAAACCAGTGCCGAAACTCGCCAATTTCCATACAAATTTCTGAGAGCGAGTGAAGATTGAAACACTGTTTCATTCTGAATCATCTTACCAACCTCGATGATATCGATGTCTTCTCTAATTTTGTATCGAAAATCTATCGAAATCTCACACAGACCAAAACAAAAACGCAAAATATAAGCAAACATACAAACACTTAAGAAGAGCAAGAAAGAGAAATGTTAAACTGAATCACGATCAGCCACGTGGAGACGCGTTATTGAGCGAGATGTTTTGCTACATGTTTCTCTGGTGAATCAAGTTATGTGGAGACGGGCTTTAAAATGCGGCACGGATTGTGGCACTTCATTCGATTGCAATGCAAAATCACGCATGATGCAGCCAACGGATGTTGCAATCGCGCTCTGTTTGTGTGATTGTTTCTGTGTGGTGACTTACATTTATTATCAGCACTTTACACTGTATTTACTTCATTTTAATAAAATTTCATGTGAATTAAATGTGAAAGCGGACGCGGGCAGGGACAAATATGAAACATATACATACATACATACAGATGTATGTACATACAAACATGTGCATGGAGGAGCTTCAAATGAGCAGTGTTCGAGCGAAAATGCCGCAACAAAAAATCGTACATACCTACATATGTACATTAGGGTGTCCCGAAATATTTTTTTTTGGATTTCCTCAACGCAAGACCCCTCAAAATTTGCGGTTTTGATCGCAAATTACGAAACAAGTTTTAAAAACTAAATACAATTAGATCTTCAGGGCTCTACCGATCTTTAAAGTTTTGCGGTTTTGTCATTCATGCAGAACGCCCACAACATATATTACATCCGCATATTGTTTGCATTCTTAATATGTAATTCTTTTCGTTCTTATAAGTTCTATTCGCTTAATTTTTTTATGCAACTTACTTTTAAGTGCAAAAATATGAATTCCATGTAGTTACAATGAAAATACTCGTACATTTACATGTTTTCGACAATGGGTTTGATTGGGCTTCTGTATTTTATTTGCTTTTCAATCGTGGAGAAGCAGTTCGATAAAAAAAAAAAACAACAATACAGTTCTTTCCTTTGGCTAACTTTTGGTTATACGGGGATTGGCTTAGCGATTCCATACAGATGACATTTGCATAGCGGAAAAATTCAAACCCCACTCAAGTGTGCTTTGGGTCGTTTTCTTGTTGATAAATCCTTTTATATGACATGTTTTTTGGGCAATATGACAGCTTAAGATTCTGCTAAATATCCCTGTACTTTATAACGGTCAATGTGTCCTTTAGCGAAAATAACAGACCAACGCTTTACCAGGTTGCACTTCCTTAAACCATCATGTTTCCACCCCAAGCTAAATACAGTAAAACCCGCTTTAGTACCTCCCCGCTTAAGCACCTAACCCGTTTTAGTACCCAAGATCTGCAGGCACTTTGGCTTTTGTAAAAAATATCGAACAAATTTACCCTTTTAAGTACCTCCCCGCTTAAATACTCAACCCGCCTAAGTACCATAATTTGTTGTGCATTAAATAAAATTTTACGTACGTTTTCCCCCGGTTAAGTACCTTTCTGAATACAATTGCTTTTTTCAAGCGGCAACTCTTTATAATCGATTGTTTATTTATACCATTACTAATTTATCGAAAAACTCGCATACATATCTGTCAAAATAAATTGTATGTATGTACATATAAAATAAAGATTCGTAAAAATGCCTGGCAAAGGGCGAAAACTTACAAGTTTGACAATTAAGCAAAAAATACAAATTATTCACTTGATTGACCAGAAAGCAAAATCGAAAAATGAAATTGCGCGGCATTTTCGGTGCGACATATCAACTGTAAATAGAATTTGGAGAAACCGGCAACAAGTGGAGGAGGCCGCAAACGCAACTTGTTTGCGACGTAAACGTTTACGTGGGAGTCCGCACAATGACATTGAAAAAGCTCTTGCTGAATGGTTTGACCAGATGAGAGCTCTTAATACTGTGTTAACCGATGCTCAAATCCTCCAAAAAGCCAGATACTTCGCAGCAAAATTGCATTCCGATTTTATGCCAACAAATGGCTGGCTATGGCGATGGAAACGTCGGGAAAGTATTAAGTTCATACAAATAACAGGAGAAGCGGCTGATGCTGATACCGAAGAGGCGAATAGGTATCGCCAACAAAAATTGCAGGATTTAATGAAAGCTTATGATCCTCGCGATATCTTCAATGCTGACGAAAGTGGGCTATTTTATAAGGCATTGCCGAATGGAACTTTGGCAAGAAAGGGTACAACAGTAACAGGAGGAAAAGGTCAAAAAGCACGGCTGACTCTTCTATTCTTGTGCAATGTTGACGGGAGTTACAAAAAATTGTTTGCTATCGGAAAATCAAAGAATCCCAGATGCTTTAGAGGAAAATCTATTCCTTTGCCTTACTACTTCCAAAATAAGGCTTGGATGGTAGGCTCTCTGTGGTCAACTATTTTAAAAGAATTTGATCGCGAAATGGAAAAGGAAAATAGGAAAGTTTTGCTCTTTGTCGATAATGCTCCTTGCCATAAGGTGGCCGATTTGAACCTCGAAAATGTGAAAGTTGAATTTCTTCCAGCGAATACCACGTCGATATTGCAGCCTCTCGATCAAGGAATCATACACATCTTTAAAGTTTACTTTCGACAAATAATGGTTAGAAAACAGTTGCTCGCAATTGAAAAAGGTTTAACAACCAAGGATTTTTTGAAAACCATTTCGATTTTGGATGCGTTGACCTTTTCAAAACGAGCCTGGTGGCTTGTCAAATGTGAATCCATCAAAAACTGCTTTCAAAAGGTTTGGTTTTTCACTCATACTACATATTTAAAATTAAAAATTATAATTTAATATTACTTTTTAGGCCGGATTTGTGATTCAAAATTATTTTCCTGATGACGAGGAGGAAACACTAATAGATATTCCTATAAACGCTCAAGAGTTTGAGGAATATGTAAATTGCGATAAGGATACTGAATGCTTTGGCCCACTTACGGAGGAAGAAATAGTGTCATGTATTTTGGAGGATAACGCTGGCGAGGTGTCACCATCTGAAGATACTATTGAAAATACTATTGAAGTGAATCCACCCTCTTTTGCAGAAGCGCTGACAGCACTAGAAACAGTGAAAAAATATATGGAGGGCAATAATCTTGAATTTGATGAACTCGAAATATTGGAAGAAAAGTTGTTTAAAAAAAATTTTCAAAATATACGTCAAAAGAAAATTACTGACTTCTTCGCTATTTAAACCTATTTTTCCAATCCACTTTATTTTAAGTGATCTCATAAGATACATATGTAATACGTACACAAAATGTTCCTTTTTTAAAATGAATTTTTAAAGCAATATGAAATACGTTTTTAATTAATATGTAATCAAAATATTTTTTGTTGAATAAATTTTTGTTTGTGTTTAAATAAGTTATTTATTTTCAATATTCTTAAAATTATTAAATGTTTAACTACCCAACAGAAGGTACTAAAACGGGGTTGTTTAAGTACCCAACCTGAGGTACTAAAGCGGGTTCTTTTAAGTGCACAACCCGCTTAAGTACCTCAAGTCCCTGTCAATTTTAGGCAAGGCACTTAAGCGGGTTTTACTGTAGTCCATTTAATGCATCACAGATCGAAATCTTTGTTGTAATTTTTGAGGGCATGACTGCAGCAGTTCAGAACGCCGCCCAAATGGCAAAGAATTTGCACCATGCTATACCTAAAAGACCATTAGGCATGGGGGTGGAAACATAATGTGTCTTTCACCTCTCAATGAGGGATGCCATATCTTATGATTGTATAAACATCTACCTCTTGCATACTTGTTAGAATTTTTAAGAATAAATTATAAAAATAACTTAATTCTGATTGGTAAAAATCGAAGTGATTTTGGGAAAGAGGATGTGTCGAAGTGACAGGCATAAAAGTGAAGTGAAAAACTTCGATCGAAGTGAAAATGACATCACTACTAGTATGTACCACTAATAAATACAAATCTCTATTATTTCACTTTAAAGTATGAAATAATTATTTAGCTCTGATTAAAGTTCATTAAAATGCGACAAATTGCTCTAAATTTTATTTGGATACGAATACTAGAACATAGTGAAATCAGAAGCGAAACATATTTATCTCATAATTCAAACAATCTGAATTTCTTTTCCTTATATCTTTGTTATATCAAAAGTTAGAGCCATTAAACTTATACTAGATAAAAGCTAATTTTATTTGCTCAAAATTTTTATAAATCTTATTAGAATAGGATTACCAGAACAGAGTAGAAACCAAAGTCGAACATATTTATCATGTAACTCAAACTTTACAACCTGAACTTCTTTTGCTTATAGCTATATTATTAATAGGCAAACATAAAGTTTGTTCTATCTTCTCCGTCGGAACTACTGAACCGATTGAAAAAATAAGAACACCTTTAGAAAGGTATTGCTATCAAATAGAACTGCGCCAATTCTCATTAAAATTGGTGGAAAATGGTTGTTATTGCATGTGTTTGATCAGAACGAAACAGAGCTGTAACAATGTGTACGCATAGGTGTGTCGGCGTGTGTTCTCCAAACCATGCAATTCTGAACATGTTTGGCTGCAAGTGGTGTGTAGTTTCAAAGAAGTAGAAACATAAACGGAGAAGCAGAATCACTATACCAAAAACAAAAAGGACAAGGAATACATACGTGGGGTTATAAAGAATAAGTAGGAAAGAGGAAATATATAATGAAATAAGTAGGTACCTGGAATAATTAGTATATAATAGCAACAACAAAATAGTAGTGGCAGCAATAAAAAAAAAACTCAAAAAATACTATAGTCGCAATCTCAAGCAGAAATGCCAAAATTTGGTCAGAAAAATATGTTTGAATTCTAAGTTTTTTAAATTAATCAAATGCAATAAATTTGTTTCTCTGTACTTATATGATTGATCTCAATAATAAAATAACTTTTAAGTATGACATTTTTATTATTTTAGCTCTAAAGTTTAGGTTTCTAAATATATGAAATTGACAAAATTTCAGATCTCGGTAGAGCCCTCAAGATCGAATTCAATTCCAGTTTTTTTACTTTTATTGTGATCTGTATTCAATTACGCAACTTTTGATACCTCTTGCGATAGCGTAGCTCGAAAAAAAAAATTTTCATACATGAACGGAACATCCTAATGTACATATGGATATATTTTCAACAATGTTGCAAATGTGAGCGCCAGTTGCCGTTCAAACCGACCGACCTGCTCCGATTGAGTGTCTACCTAATGCATTCACGTGTGTCATGCTCAAATGCGAAGTGACAGGAGGAGGTAGACTGCAGCACGTTCGTGTGGGTGCGTATATGTGGAGTCAGTGGTGCTATCGGTGTAGGTACTGATGGAGTTGGAGTTCTTCGTAATGCACAATTGCTCATTCGAATGGAAATTATTTACTTACAGCCGTGTTGCATGTTGATTTACAGTGTATTCGACACTTGCAACTCGAAGCAGCCCGATACTACCAATTTACTATAGGACATTTGTAAATTTTTCGTTTTAAAACTGACATACAATTATAAGTCACTTAAGATACAATTGTGTGTATTAAAGAAAATCAAACTTTTTCGTGTTTTCTGTTTTGATGCCTCTACTCCAGGCATTTTGGCGGTTCTTTTCGAAACTTTGTAAAATTCTTGAGCGTACATTTCGGTTGCAACTTTTTACGCAATTTGCAGCTTTTTCTCACATTTTTCATGGTTATGTCCCACAATGCGCCACCATTATTACCAACCAGTGTTGCCAGAATATTTTGAAGCTTATAGCTAAATTAAATAAAAAAAATTGCTAAAAATAGCTAAATAATTTTTTTCATAGCTAAAATAAATATCCAAATTTTTTTTTTTTTCAAAAATAGCCAAATAATGATTTATTTAAAAAGACGTGACATAAAACAACTTCACATATATGAATATTTATAGATACATATATTATAGCCATACATATATTTGTTTGTATGTACTTATATATGTACGTCGCATAATAAGATTATTACAATGAAAAAAATCAATTCATTACATATGTATGTATGTATGTATGTACATTCAATTACAGTATTAAAATAAATTATAATAGCGAATAGTTAATATTTAAACATTAGTTAAAAATTTGATTCAATAACATTTCAAAAATCATATCTTCTTCATTTAATTCACAGGTTGAATCATTATTAATTGAAGTCATTGCTTTAATAATATCGTTAGGAATTTTAAAGTTATTACAACATTTTTCAAGCCTTTTTAGACCATACCTAACAGTCAATAGAGAGAGATAAATAATTGCATTCTATTTCTTTGCTTTGTTTTTATTACGTTCATAACAGAAAATCTACGTTCTATTTCTGTATTACTAAGCGGTAGGATTAGAAAATTAAACAAAAAAGATTGTAGTTCTTCAAACGGATTTTCGTTAAGAGCATTTCTAAGCTTTCTTACGTCTACCCAAAACTTTATTGTAGAGGTAGTTCCCTTCCATGGGTATGCGTGTAGTTTTTCCATTGCATTTCTAAAATAGTGATTTCCTCCGTGTTAAAGTGATCTTTTTCATCCTTGAAAGTGTCAAATATTTTTGGCTTATTTACAGAAAAAAATTCAATATTTTTTAAAGATTGAATATTCTGCGGTAAGCGTTGGCGGAGTTGCTCAATTAACTTGATAATAAAGTTCTGAAAAATTTTACGAATACACCGTGAAAAGGACGGTTTAAATATCGCGTATGCCAATGGTCATTTGCGAATTCAAATAGCAAAATGGGCAACAACAAAATGTATGGCAGAGTTGCTTTTGCGCACTGCGAAAACCTTATTGCATCCAAGGCAGATCTAGGAAGGTAGGCTCGGTGGCGAATTCAGAAACTACTTTTTTATTTACAAAGGTAGAGTGTAATGTCAAAATCAAAGCGAATTCACATCATCACCAATAGGAATGGGCGAGTCTCAAGCGAATTCAGATTTTAACTAAGGCGAATTATCATTTTGACATTACACTCTACCAATTACAATAACAAAATACATGGGAAATTTCTGAATTCGCCACCGAGCCTACCTTCCTAGATCTGCCTTGATTGCATCAACCTTGCATATGAATGCACCAATAATCGATAAAATAAGGAAGGCATGCCAGACTATTAACTTTTGTATAGTTTGATAATCATAAGGATAAGTATACACTTTCAAGTTTTCATAAACTCGCAGATGACTCATTAGCTTAAAATGATAAACTGATATGCAAAATAAAGAAATTAAGAAAAATAGCTAAAAATAGCTAAGCTATTAAAAAAAAAAGCTAACAAAAATAGCTAATAGCTAAACGCAAATATCTGTAGCTAAACGCCAAAAGTTATAGCTAAATCTAGCTACAAAATAGCTAAAGTGGCAACACTGTTACCAACAAACATATGTATGTATATGTAGGGATGTGTGTATGTACCCAGCAGTATTTGAGGTAAGGAGGTGCATATTCAGTAGAATATTCAGTATGAAAAATAACCTGAAACTGAGTTCAAAATTCATTGCTGAAAAAATAACTGAACACGAAGTGAAGCCATCAGGTGTATTGAAATATATGCTATGGAAGTTCTCCCTGCGTATTCAGGCCTTTTTTCATACAGAAACTCTCCCTTCTCGTTCTGCAATTTTCAGGTAGTTGATTTTCGACGCCACCTTTATATAAAAACGAAAGAGAAAGTTCAGAGTTTAGAACTACATCTCTACTGAATATTCAGTAGGAAATATGTACTGTTTTCCAGCTGATAAATACTGCTGGGTATATTTATGTATTTATGTGTACCCTGCAAAAAATTGTGCGATTAGTCTCGAAAGAGATTTGCTCCGGCCAACTCTCTTTCGGGTACACTTGGCTACAATTACTCCCAATTGTACCCGGAGCGGTAAAAATGTAGTTGACAATTTTACTCAAAAGGTTATAAACGAATTTTGAAATAGTATGCTTTTGTAATTGTATTTTTTTTTTTTGCAATTAAGTATATGTACATATGTACATACACTATAAAAGGGCTTGTTTTCTTAAATTGCAAATAATTGGTTTTCCTGTTTATAATATGCATGTATTACGTATGTATATGTAATTTAAACAGCACAATGCATACAGTAAGCAATTTAAATTAAAAAATGCAATTTATTTTACGAATGATTTGTAAAAGTATGTCTAATTCAATAAGCTTTCCTTTAAGACATATTAAAATCAGTAAGTAACGGACATTAAAAAAAACTGCATTGGCTTACAATATTATGGACTTCTCCACACAGGTATTTGAGCTTACACGAAATGGTTAGAGAAAAAATGTATTTCATTTTCATTTCAACTGAAAGAATTTTTTATAATATGAAAACTAATTGTACACACTTTCTTTAAGTATAAACTAACTGCAAGATTCACTCGGCATTTAAAAATAAAAACACCTTGGCTTACAGCATTGCCAAATTCCGTACATTTGTTTTACTCTAATATGAGCACTTAATTGAATTTAATTTTTTGTTTATTATAAATAAATACATAAACACATAAAAATATGTTTTTATTTGTGGAAAAATAGTCGTATGGGACTACTTCCATTTGATATCCGATTGGCATCAAAGTGGAGTTCTCTACTTTCGTACTCGTTCAGGCATAAAAGGGTACAATTAGAAATGCTCAAACAAAAAGAAGATACAAAAAGGGGGTAGTCGCATGCTCCTTTGCGAGTGATCCCAGATGTATCCCGGATTAGTCGCATTTTTTGCAGGGTAAAGAAGCGGTTTGGTTGCAAATTTGCTTATTTGCATAAAGTTGCCAGTGTGTGCGTGCATGCGGTTTATGCGAGTTTATTAATATCCTTTGGCGAGCAAAAAAACAAAAAAAAAAGCTCAAAGTATTCATATTTATTCGGGTACATTCAAGTGAACACTGCGCTCGTATGCATTATGTGTTTTTATTGTTTTTGGTTTTTTACTTTTTTGCAAATTTCATCATGAATGTTTGCTTATGTATGTACTAATTTTGCATAATTTTTTTTTTGACAAATTTTGTATAATTTTTGTAATTAAATTTCGAAATTGTTTGCTTCCAATTTTTTATACTGCTTACTTTTTCTTTAAAAAATGTGTATATGTGCAAATATTTTGCGTCAGCAATATGTATCATAATGTATTATGTATATTTGTACGACCTCAGGTGTTTAACCATTTCCAGTTAACTAAGCACGAAATCTGTTCCGTCCACTAAACATCCCTGATCGAGTGTCATAGAAATATTTGGAGATAAAACGTGTATTACACGGGCAGCCGAAAGTTCATAGAAATATTTTACCGTACCTACATACATACATACATACGTATCCATTCTATCTTCTCTTGATTATATCCTCAATTTATGTAACCCTCATGCTTAGCAATATAAATTATTTAATGCTTACCTGCAAAGAAGAGAATTAAATACGATTTTAGATGCGAAAAATAATTTTTTAAAATTAATTAATAATTACTGAATAAAGTGTTTACAGGATTTCTATCTGAGAGTTCCTCTTCGGGTTGACTTAAATGCTCTTGAGTTTATGTACATATTTACCTATGTACTGAAGAGAAAAAAACCGGAACGGATATACATATGTTCGGCGTTTAAGATGACGTAAAACAGGTAGGTACCTACACTTATGGTAAGAAAAAACTTTAAGATAAATGTAATTGGGTACTACTAGGGTGGTTCTAAAAAATTTATTAATTTTTTTTTGGAAAGTACTTTTCTTTGCGAGAGAGTACATATTCCTAAAAAAATTTCATTTAGATTTTCCAAGGCAAGGCATTTAATGTGCCTTAAAAAGTCGAATGTCATAAGAATATATCATGCATTCAATGCTAAAATGCTATAAATACTAATGGTTAACTACTTTCCAATTTAAGTTAAAAAAGCGAGTCTTAGTTTTCAAGCCATTGAATCATAAAATAAAGCGCTCGTAAATAATTAACATTTTACAAAAGGAAATTCAAATTTTTACCGCATAGTATAAAGGGGTTTTATTATTTGTACATATGTATATGCATATGTATGTATGTATGTACATATGTATGTACATATTCATCAATGGCGGCCATAACGATAATTAGCCAGTTATGATAATTGGCCATTAAACTAAATGAGTGACTGCAGCAAGCAGTTAAACACAAACAAATAATTTACACTTTAAATTATTATTGATGTTAATTAAAATTACTTTTTAAGCAGATAATTTCTGTAGAAACGGAGCACAGAAGACGAAGCAAAAAAAAAATTGCAAGCTCACAAAACTCTTAAGGAGTTAAAAACAAATGAATGGCAAGAGATTTGCTCACATCCACAACGTAGTTTGCGCTCAATATCTACAACCACTTTTAAGCCAGTTTACTCAAATTAGCGCATTTAGGTATTTTGTTATTCGTTTCGGTTTTTAAGTATTTGTAATTGAGTTTAATCATAGGCCATTTACAATCAATTAATAATTGAGAAACAATTTGTAACAATTGTCCACATCAAGATCACCATCAACGGCAGCAGCGCAAACTGGCTTTCGGTTGGTCCGTACTCACAGTGTATTGAAAAATTATGGTTATAAAACTTCCAAAAGAATACATATGTACATATGTCCATATTAGGGTTGCCAGATACCTTTCCCGAAAAAAACGGGACATTGCCTTAAAAAAAAAAAATATATACATATGTACATATGCGGAGAAAATCGTCTGTATTACTGGCATTTTGTTTATGTTTCCGTATCGTTAACTGTCAATTATGTTTTTATGACATGTAACATTCGCGTTGCGGCCTACTTCCTAATTGTTTCATGGTTACAAACGTCAAATGAAAACAGTTGGAAAATTAAAAACAGTGCAGGGTGATAAAAATGAATTTTTTTAGTGTCGGCTAAAAATCAGTACAAATCAGTACAAAATCCAAAAAATCAGTATTTCTCAAGGTTTTTAAAACCATCAGTACAGGGAACGAAAAATCAGTATTGTGCTGATCAAATCAGTACGTGTGGCAACCCTAGTCCATATGTCCAAGTTTTAGTCTGAAAGTTCACACTCTGAAGGCGTTAAAGGTGTTCATTGCTAAAAAGTATCCTCTCTTACGGAGACGCGATAATTCCTTATTATTATTTAAAAAAAAACTTTACCTTTCTTCAAGAACTTTCAAATTTCTACAAAACGCAATTTCCACGAGATTTACACAAAAAAAACAAACTTTAATTGCCGATATTATCACCAAACAAAAAACCTACTTGGAATACATGCATTTCGAGTTAAAGACTCTGCACACGGCATTTGAAATTACGTTGATTAGCCGAAATTACTTTCCGATATCACGCGCATTCACACACGTTTTTGAGTAATTTCATTTAGTCGGGTTTCAGTTACGCTGTTCCTGCGCCAAATAAAAATTTGTACATGGTCAACTTAAATGAAAATATCATTAATAAAATACTCCCACCAAATTAAATTTTTTATAATTAAAGAAACGCTAATGCAATATACAATGAGAATATATCTAAGAAACCGTCGGGAACAAATTTAATAGCCGTTTTTATTTTAGCGCAGATGTATATGCGCTAAAATAAATCTAAGCTAATGTGAAATATTAGCGATGGATAAAGATGTTTTCGATTATAATCGATAAAATTTAGAGAAGAGACCGATTCTAGAGTAATTTCGTGAGTATTTTCGCCGAAATGCGCATTTCAAGGGTAATTTCAGCTGGCATTTTTGTATGGCAAAACAACGTTATTTAAGGGTAATTAACGCCGAAAACACGATTTTTGCTTAAATCATCCTTAAATCATGCCCGTGTGCAGAGTCTTTTAGTGAGAAGTACATCAAGAAGAAATACAAAGCCACAAAAAAACACGAAGCAAGGGCGCTGTCTATAAAAATAAAGAAAAATAAATAACTCAACGCAGTTTAAAGAAAAAACTTAATTGCAAAGAAATCTGTGGGCAACGCAACATGACTCAATTTATTTTTAAATGCCAATTAAGCGTAATTTAACTAAATGTGACAAACAGTTGGGGGGCGCAAAATGAGGTGGCGTCGGCATACATACAAAAAACCAGAAAATCGTACTAAAAATGGCATATATACATATATATAAACATACATACAACATATGCACATTAGCGACAGCAAATCAGTGGCCACTTAAAACTTAAAGCGACCGACCAAACTGCCGGCCGGAAAAAGTGATCAGTCAGTCAGTCAGTCAGTCGCCTCTGACTGCACGAACTTCTTAAAGAAACACTTCACGCCAAAAGATATCATTTAATGCATACAAATATTTATAAAAAAAAAGAGTTGCATACATACACAGATATTCCGAGTGACGACGGGATGTGAGTGTGGATTTTTAAGTGATTGGCTTAATTCAAGCAAAACTTGAGAAAAAGCGAAAAAGCACACACAATTCAAGTATCAACTGAAGCAAGGAAGAACGAAGGCGACGTATGTATGTAAAGAAACAAGCAGAAAATTGGTGTAAAAAAAACAGCAAATAAATATAAAACAAAATACGTAATAGCAAACGATAATTAAAAGGACATTTTTAATTTCACGATTTTTATGTGATTTGACAGTTTAATTAGACTGACAGCGCCAATCAGCGATAGTCAACAAACAAGTAGACAACTGGAGACACACTTGCATCACATGTATGTACATTAGAGCGTCTCGCCTTACAGGCAAAAAAAAAAAGTCGGCCGTACCTCCCCTCATACGAAGTGTTTTTGAGAAACATTTAAGAAAAAAAAATTTTTTTTTCTGGCAACGCTAGATGTCGCCCAATTGCATTTTTCTTCATATCTTCGGCATTTATTGTCGGATTTTAAAGTGTGATACACCAATTTTTTTGTCTCAAGGAGTGGGTTTTTCCCAAAAAAAGCTCTTTGATCTCAGGCGATCCGTTGTGGTACCTACCCATCATATCTCAGTTGTTACCACCCTAATGTTCCGCTCTAATAACAGCAAATTAAAGACCGTAGAAAATCGTAAATCTTTTGCGAAAAAAGTACTTCAATTAATTCAGTAGAACTCCAAATAAAACAAATTTTGTTTTTAGTTGAAAGCCATACATTAGATGCCTTATTATACCTTTCATGAGAATGAAATGGTATTATAACTTTGTGCCGAAATACAAATCTTGAAAGTACCAGAAGGAGACGTGACAGACCCAACAAAATATATACCGATATGATCAGAATCATGAGCTGAGTCGATTAAGCCATGTCCGTCTGTTTGAACGCCAACTAGTCCCTCAGTTTTTGAGATGAAATTTGGAATGTGAGTGTATTTTTAGGAGAAGCTGATCATTTGTCGGAATCGGCCGAATCGGACCACTATAACATATAGCTGCCATACAACCGATTGTTCAGATATGGACATTTTGGGGTATAACTTCTCCATTTAAACAGCTAAGGGCATGCAATTGTGTTTATATCGTATGGTCCGGGCTGTTCATACAGGAGAGTGTGAGGAGAGTTTAGCAAGCGAGAAGCCTGGTGCTATGAGTACATCCCGTTGGCTGACAACAACGTCTCGAATTCTTCGCTATTATATAACGTGCGAGCAACCCTCAATAACACTAAAAACACTTGCTGACTTTATTGTAAAAGTTTATGCTCCTTTCTGGTTTCTGCTTAAAAACCAACCACTTGCAAGTCACGGATGTCGTCACGTTTTCAAATACATCACATGGATTCGCCAATTGCCACAAGACATTCAAAATATTGTCCGTCCGGTCATAAAAAATAACTCGTACTTTCTGCACCCAGAAAATATTTTGATATCGATGATAACCGATACAGATCCATTCGTACGTTCAGATGGATACACGAGGATCTTAGCAGCCCGCAGAGAAGCTAATGGATGTGTTCGTCAAATGTTTGGTCCGAAAGAGGATAATTTTATAAATTTCGAGAGTAACAAATATTGTAATGTAATAGATTGGGATAGATTCGAACCGGCTGAACCACCATGCTTGCAGTTCTTAGCGAAAGATCACCTCGAAGCATTGCAATATTCCAATGAAATAATTGAATTACCAGGCATGCACAACGAAAAGCATTAATTTTTCTTTGCTTCTCTTTTATCGGCATTTTCACTGATCTTTTTCACAGCATATCCTTGTCATTCCCAAAATACCGAGCGATTCGTTCATACAGTTCATGAATCTGCAATGGCCGTCACCGATGAACAACGCATGGGCCACATTTTATCTAAGCTCGAGAGCCGGCAGAAATACAGCAAGCTGGAATCCCGACAAAATTTTATGGACAAAATTTCCGTTACAAAACAAACAATTCACTGACTATTTCGCGAGCGAGGAAAATATATAAAATTTACTTTTTCTTGTATGGCTTTAGACTAAAAATAAATTGTGTTATATTTCTGGTTCTACCAGAGGCGGGCGCTTCATACAAGCCGAGAAGCCCGGCTTGCGTACATATTTTCGTTCATTTCATTTTACGAATTTCTTTAAAATCTGGTTATTTTACGTTTTAAATGTGTTTACTATTTAAGTTCTCAATAATATAGCCCCCACTGTAACATACGGTGCCTAAAAGTATTCTAAGAAAATAGCGCAAATACACCACCAATCCACCTCACCAATCGACCTCACCAATCGACCTCACCAAAGAACGTAAATAGATTTACGTTCTTTGACCTCACAATGTGTATTTTGTTTGCACAGCCAATCACAGCACAGTTAGCATGCCTTAACGTTTCCACACATTGGCTTTTACCTGGCTTTCAAAACAGAATAACATAGCTTGTTTTCTCGCTTTCTCTAAGGAGAAATCAATTGCTTATTTTCAGACTTAAATTGAAAAAAAAAACTAGCAAAGCACTTTTTTTATTTTTCACATTAAATTTGTATGCGAATGTGAAGCTGGCTTCGGCATTCAGTATTCACAGCCATATGCATATTTGATTTGATTTTCGTTTGCATGTACATACATACTTATGCACGTAATTTCTTACATGTGCATGTATCAAATACCAGATTATAAAAGCGTTGATTGTGATATTTGGCGACTATTGGCAAAATATCAAGATAATTTTAAAAAGCGACGGAAATCAAAATCAAATAAAATTTCACGACTTTTGGTAATTGGACCTCAGTTTTTCAAACACTAAAGCACCCATTTTTTTTTTTGATATTAGATAATAAGCAAAGTGTAGCAAGTGGCTACTACTAAAATTTCCGTCGGTATAAGGAAACTAAAAATACCTCTGCGCTTTCGTGTGAGATTTCCCTATAAGTTTGGCGTCATCAATCAATTCAATTGAGTTCTTCCCAATTTATTCTAATAATTTCTCCTCTGCTTTTGTAGATAATTCTGATGGTAAAAAACTTGAATTTACTTTCGACTTAGCCAGGCTTGTTGATATGCTGACTTAAAGTAGCTACAGCTAAAATACCAAAAGTCAAAAACATATGTACCTACATATCTTCATAAGATTCATTGTATATAAAAACTTAAAAATTCTTTATCATCCTCATTTTTTAAATTAAATGTGTTTAGGATTTAAAAATAAAAATTTTTAAATTAAAAATTAAAATGAATGGAATAAAAGCGAAAGTTTTTGGTTCAAAATCTCATAGTGCTTAAAATAAAAATAAAGATTTTTAAATTTAAAAATGTATTGTATTTACATTATTTTTAAACACGTTTTTATATCTATCAAGAAAAAATATCTTAAGTTTAAAAATATTAATTTTTATTTTACGCGCTATGAGATTTTGAATCAAAAACTTTCGTTTTTATTCCATTAATTTTCATTTTTAATTTAAACATGTTTCTTTTTAAATCCTAAATATATTTTAATTTCAAAAATTCAATTTGTAATTTAAAAATTTTTCATTTTTAAAGTAAAAATGACTTGGTTTAAATCGGGCATTATAAAAATAAAAATTTTATTTTTAATTCCTTTTCTCTGATTGTACAAACAAAAAAATGTGTATCAGGAAAACAAAGATAAAAAAATACATATGAAGACAACAAAAAAAAAAAAAAATAAACGAGAAAACACAAACTTCAAATACCCGAATTGTTCGAATGCCCGTACAAACATACGGGTAATAAGCAAACAAAGGAGTGTTCGAGAATTTGAAAAGCATTTATTCGTGCTACTCGAAAATGTTAAAAAAACGCGAGAGCTCTAAATCAAATTCAATAACGGAACGCAATCAGACTTCTAGATAATACAGCAAAGAAAATTACATAAATGACTAATGGTTATACTTCACACATAGGCTTGCCCAGACAATTTATGCTGGGTCCGCCACTGGGTTCTACTGATTGAATCGAAATACTTTTTTCGCAAAAGATTTATGATTTTTTACGGTCTTCAATTAACTGACATTAGGTTGTTACATTAGGGTGGTAGAAACTGAGATATGGTGGGTAGGTACCACAACGGAGCGCCTGAGATCAATTAGCTTTTTTTGGGAAAAACCCACTCTTTGAGACAAAAAAATTGGTGTATCACACTTTAAAGATATGAAGAAAAATGCAATTGGGCGACATCTAGCGTTGCATGAAAAAAAAAAAATTTTTTTAAATTTTTTTCAAAAACACTTCCTATGAGGGGAGGTACGGCCGACTTTTTTTTGGTGATACGCTCTAATGTACATATGTACATTAGGGTGCTTTTAATTTGTATGAAAAATTTAAAAGTTCATAAAAAGACTGTATCGCCCCCTCAATCTGTAGTAACATGGTCAAAGATATCACACATAAATTTTGGTCCCGATTGGTGGCGATTAAGGCGTGGCGCATTGAGGTCAAAGTTCAGAAAACTCTATGAAGGGTTAAAAAATCAAAATATTTTTTTTAATTATCTAATATGTACCCAAAATTAATACTTTTATACCCAAGGATAACAAATATAAATTTTGGTCCCGATTGATGACGGTTTACTGGTGTTTCAAGGGGGTCAAAGTTCAGATTACCATATGCGACAATAAACATGTAAGTCTTCTATGGCAATGTGAACATTGACCCCCTTAAAACACCACTAAACCGCCATCAATCGGAACCAAAATTTATATTTGTTATCCTTGGGTATAGAAGTATTAATTTTGGGTATAATATAATTAAAAAAATATTTTGATTTTTTGACCCTTCATAGAGTTTTCTGAACTTTGACCTCAATGCGCCACGCCTTAACCGCCACCAATCGGGACCAAAATTTATGTGTGATATCTTTGACCATGTTACTATCTACAGATTGAGGGGGCGATGCAGTAAAATATCGTTAATTTGAATTTTAAACGCACTCTAATGTACATACATACATATATGTACTATGTTTACATGCGGCAATGATCTAAGAAGAAAAAACTGTTTAAAAGGAAAATTATCCATTCTTAAATGATAATAGGTACAATAAACAAATTCTCGATTTATATTTACCAATGTTTGGTATGAAAAAAACACTAAAGAATCAATAAATCACGCCGTATCATATCGCACGGAATCATATCGTACGATCTCTATATACACACATACATACTTATGTAATAAATCAACGTATAATCCCAGAAGAAAAGTTGTCAAGCGCTTCCCTTAATAAGGCATTACAGAACGGCTTCTAATCAACAGCAATGTTCATCTCCGCATTGCTGCAAATATAGCTCTTCCAGTGCTCCTTCCCGAGGAAGCGAATTGGGAAGGAGTAAAGCAAATGACGAACAGAAGCTAGTTATATATGTAAGTAAGTAGAACGATGCATTTAGGAAGTGCTTGAAATCAACCCCTTCCATGGGATATCCCATCGGAAGCGAAAGCGCAAGGCCTTGAATTTTGGCTCCTTTAATACAAAAAATAATTAACAAAAGAATCGAGATGGTAAGGTCTTACCGACACCGGTGAAGAGCTGAGAAGAGGTTCTATAATCTCTTCTAACTCCTTCCTTTTTTACTGGGGTATGACTCCTTAATACATTATAATTCATAGCATATCATATCGGAAAGTGCCATATTATATCAAGTCTCCAGCTTAACAGAATAACATTTCATGCGAAAACATGCCATATCATAACGTTCACACTTTAAAACAATTTATTAAGCAATCAAAGACTAACAGCAATAATTAAGTTTATTGAAAGCAATTTCATTTAAATCGAATCCCTCTTGTTGAAACAACGGATTTGATTGCTCTGCATTATGACATTATTAAACGCCTAATGATCCACTTCCCACATTGTTTACATACATAGAACTCACACTGCTCTTTATGTTTTTGTCTTTGTTTTCGTTTTCTTATTTTTCTTGTGGTTTCTGTGTAGTTGAGGCTTAATTGTCACACTTTGCCTACAAAAGCTCAGCGAACGTACCAAGTAAGGTTAAGCAACAACAGCAAAATACGCTTTGAAATAACAATCAAATATAATTGGCAAGCTGGTTGCCACGAACCCCAATAGCAAAAAGGCAACTTCACGATCGGCACAACAATTTTTTTTCTGCATTCAACTTCAACACCGCTACACCGCTCTGCCACAACTTGGGGCACCACCGCATCCATACTCACATACATATGCACCACATATGTATCCCGGTATGTATTATTTCTGCCTTTAGCACCACATTCACTATTTATTAGCGAACTACTTCTTGGTTGTCGCTTCCTTCTGCTTTTTTCTCAGATTTTTTTCCGCTAAGACGAGTTAGTTCGCCTGCGCTGCTACTGTATTACTGCTTCTTCTAATGTTGTTCTTCTTGTTGCATGCTTCTGTGTTGTAGGGATTCCCTTCGGACAGGCTGTATTGAATGTTTATTTATCTTATTACTCTCCTCATTTGTCTCTAATTGCTACTTGCAACATTTATTTTTTAGTAAATGGGCTTTGTGAAAAACAACAACAGGTTTGAGGGAGAACTTTTAACATAAAGGGCAATAAATATTAAGGCTGGTCATCAGTGGCAATAAAATACAAGTAAATCAAATAAAAATGTTGGTATTGTGTGAGTGTTGGAAGTGAAACTGGAAGTTTCTAAATTCCGGATGCTGGCATTAATTAAAGTTTTTCTGATAAATATTATATTCATATGTGCATATGTATGTACATACACTTTGTAATGTATTAATTAAAAAAAAAAAAAAAAACAAACATGCCTTGAATAAGCGCATTTTGTACTATCCTAATAGTTTTCAATTAGCCGACTTTATTTTCATACGTTCCTTAAAGACATTTCCCGAGCTCAAAGCATTTGCACACAGTAGGTAATCAAACACTCCCTCTTCTCTCCATCGCTTTTAATTTTAATTTGCTTGTTATTTTTATCGTTACCGTAATTGCTCTTATTATTGTTGTTGTTATAACTTTGTATTGTGCTCCACTTGTTGTCAATAATTGGCTTAAATGGCTTTTCGTAATTGTTTTTGTTCATTTTGCTCAGTTGGGTGATTTTTTCTTTTTCTTGAAAGCCTCTCATCCATTACCAATGGATTGTCATTGTTGCGCCTTTTTTGTTGTTTATTTTTTCCCCTCCTTAGTGACTTCTTTGGATTTCATCAACATTTTTCGTAGTTGTTAATTAAGTAAAAGAATTATGTTGCATGAACAGAGTTGAGACGAGAAATTAAATGGAATTACATAAATTACATATGTATAAGTCTACGTAACCGAAGAAAAAAATGCAAAATCGCAGGGAAGAAATAAGAATAAAAACCTGAATTAAAAAACTTGTCGGCGAAGCTACAGCCCCCTTTGCTGCCTCTTCATATGGTCAACTGGCTAATGTGACTAAAATAAGCTTATTGCAATCGCTATGTCTACTTCCACTTCCACTGCTCCTTTCCTTTCTCTATTCCCTGCATCTCTTCTTATTACACGTCATTTCATTTCATTTCATTACATTCTTCTACCTTACGAACCCTCCTCTCAATTTGCAATACCTTCTGACCCGTTCATTATCACATATTTTACCTTTATGACGTTGCTGTGGCTCCTGTAATGCTGTTGATTTTTTCGCTCATTTGCTGCCCTTTTTGTGTTGTTTGTGTAATCCTATCATGTGGTGTTTTCATTGCTGTTCTCCATCTTGTCATTTGGACATCATTAAAATACCTTAGCTGTCATCCCTCCTCCTCCTTCCGATCGAATTTTTGTAATTTTTTCATTGTTTCTACTATGTCGGCTTACTTTTAATTAATTTCTCATTATTTTGTTTCCAGTGGGGTTTCATATATTCCTCTTTATTTTTTGTGTTTATTGAGGTTTAAAATATAGATATTGCTTACATGCATTAATCACACACAAATTGTAGCTATTTATATCATACAAGTTTGCTTAATGAGCCCAACTTACTTTAAATGGCCGTGAATTGAATATTTCCGATTTGTTTTTTTTTTTCTGTATCAGCTCAGATAATTGGCTGTAAGCGGGACTAGCTTCAGATGCTGAACACGACTGACTGCACGACTTTATATTACGTCTAGTCGAATGTGTTTTTGTGATGATTATGTGTTCTATACTTAAAATAAGCTTCATGACGTTAATAAAAATACCAGAACTTCAATACAAGTTATTAAAAAAATAGAGGTTGTGATCAAAATATGGTATAGGAGCATATTCGATAAAAATGTGCTACAGTGATCTCAACGGACAACTGAAGCAGAAGAAAAACAAGTAAGGAAGCCTAAGTTCGAGTGGAATCGAACATTAGATACTCAGCTGTATGTTTTCATTGTTTGTTTGCGTTTGATGGATTTTATATAAAGCGAGTGCTGCATAAAGTGGGCGTAGCCACGCCCATTTTCAAAATTTTTATCAGTCATCCAACTAAGCATATGAATATTATTCTTTGTGCAAAATTTCATTCCTTTATGACTTCCAGTTACAAAGATGTCACGTTACAAATTTCCAAAGCGTGTTCCAGAAATATCTTTGCTAAAAAGTAGGCGTGGTCATAAACCGATTTCAATAAATTTCTGCGTGTCTATTAATACAAGTTATAAAAGTGTATAAACCAAGTTTCATCATAAAATCTCAATTATTTGTCGAGTTATGGGCTCCGGAATCTCGTAGATTCCTTTGTCTAAAAGGAGGCGGTGCCACGCCCATTTTCCAAAATTTTTCTATTTTTTGTTTCCGGTCTATTGTAGAAATCATACCACAAAATTTCAATGAATTATCTTTACATTTGACAGAGATATCGCTTAAAATGTTTTCATTAAGTCACTTTATAGTTCCCATACATAAAAGTGGGCGTGGCCGTCAACCGGTTTCTCTAAAATTTTGAACATGTATTACCACAAGTAATAAAAGTGTACACATCAAGTTTCGTCATTATATATAAATTATTTGTCGAGTTATAGGCTAAGAAATCTCGTATATTCCTGCTTCTAAAAAGAGGCGGTGCCACGCCCATTTTCCAAAATTTTTACGGTTTTTGTCTTATGTTCGTAGTTAGACTCCTGCCATAAAATTTTAATGATATATCTTTATATTTGACAGAGATATCGCTTAAAATGTTTTTATTAGGTCACTTTATAAGACCCATATATAAAAGTGGGCGTGGTCGTCAACCGATTTTGGAAATATTTCGTCCAAATATTTGCCTAAGTAAGTATATCACGCGTACCGAATTTCATCGATATATCTTTAACGGTTTCTCAGTTATGACTCATAAAACTTTCAATGTTTGCCCCTTAATAAGTGGGCGTGGCACCGCCCATTTTCTAAAATTTCACCAAACTTCTTCATAGGGGCCTGAGCTCAACACGTGGGTAAAATTTCATCGCTCCAGCTATATTAGGGACTGAGATACCAAATTTCCGATTTTTTCTATATAGGTAAAGTGTGCGTGGTCATGGTCCGATTTCGCCCATTTTCAATACCAACCGTCCCAGTGTCGATACCAACTTGCATTTCAAATTTCATCAAAATATCTCAATTTTTGCGCGAGTTAGAGTATTTACAGACGGACAGACGGACGGACGGACGGACATGGCTCAATCGATTTCTCTTTTCACGCTGATCATTTTGATATATATAATTCTATAGCTATCTCGATTATTTCATTCTGTTACAATCCACCGTTATGTGATTAAAACTATAATACTATGTGTACTAGTACAGCTGAGTATAACTAGTTCAAGAAAAACCGGCAAATACCATCAGTCCCTTTTATGCTTTTAAAGAAGCTATGTAGGCAGAGTATGAATGCTTTGGAAGTTGAAAGAAACCATAAAATTGTCCAATGAAGTTTGATCTGGGTACCAGAAACAAAATGCCGAAATATTTTATCAGTACATACAAATCAAAGACGTCCTCTGCGTCTGTCCGTCCGTATGTCTGACTGTATGACCGTTCACGATAGACGTAAAAACTACTGCACGGATATTCATGCGGTTTTCACCAATAGGTACAGTGATTCCTGAGAAAGGTTTACTTTAGTTTAGCCTCTTAGAACTTGAGAAACACTGTTCGGAATAGCACAAAACTGCACATTTACTTTTTTGGGGTGAAACCCGCGGACAATCTCAAGTATATTATAAATTGAAGTTTCGGTTGATTACGAAGCCACTGCGCATATGTAGGTATCCCTGTAGCTATGATTTCAGCCACATAGCACAATTTTGTTTTATTATACATATAACTCCTTTTGACATATCAAAGCAAATGACAACAGGATAAATCTTAAGAAGTTTGAAATTCACGAGTCGGATGATTTCAGTTTAACTTAGTGAAATAATTCAATTAAAAATTGTGACAAGCTTTTGTTTGCCTCGCACTGAATGTGGCAGCTATATAGTGAGTATATAAGTACATTAGGGCGGGTGAAATCGCGATTATGACTATTTGGGTCATTCAAGTATTTTCGCCCTAGAAACCATAGATCTAAATTTAATTTAATAATAAGAACGGAAGCGCTCTCTAGCGCAGTGATGCCAAGTGTAGGGAAAAGAGGCTACATGTAGGGAAATTCGACCTCAAATTTGCAGTGTAGGGAAAAAAGGACAGATTTTCAAATATTAGCTAAAGGTAGGGAATTTTTGAAGTTAAAAATTATCGTTTCCTTTGCAACGAATTATTTTTTTCTAAGAACCTAAATTTTTTTAATAACTACAATTAAAATGTTTCTGCATGCTTGAATGCAATATTTCATAGCCATGGGTAATGGTGCAATTTTTTTGGCGCTGATACAATAACACCAGCGCCAACTGTAGCGCTAGCGCACGGTTCTGGCGCAATAACACCTTTAGCGCAATTGACATGGAATAATCGATAAATAACACTTGTTCGCTTCTTACTGTCTGATATCCCCGTTTTATTTCTTTTGGCGCAATTCTGATTACATACACGTGGTCATAATAATTGTGCCACAATTAAATTTAGTTTTAAAAATCATTTGCATATATATGTTAAAATATGCTGGAGTCTTCGTTTAGCTGCATCTTCATTATGGAATACGAGGGTCGGCTCCACCCTATTAAACAGAAAAATTCCGGGTCCGAGCGCATTATATCGAAATTTCGAATAATTGTGACGGTGTCGTATACGCTGTGTGTTATTGGTGTTGTGGTGGCCCAATTTTACACTAGCGCTATATTGGAGCCGGTGTTAGAGTTGGCGCTATATTAAGTTGGCGCATTTTCCAAATCGGAGGTAGCGCAATAGCGCTAGAGTTGGCGCTAGCACAATTGCGCCGCGCAGCACAGTGTTACCCATGCCTAATATTTCATAATTATACTTTATTCTAATCTGGCAATATATTCTTTTACCTGCTTACAGGGCCTCGGAGCAAAATTTTTGTTTCGTCAGCTTCGCTCACACAAAAACCCCTAATCCAATTCAGGGTGTTATGCGTTTCCGTACCCATTAGATGGTTTGCAGTTAGGGGTAACCGACACTTTTTCAAGCCAAAAAGCCGTTAATACATGAAATTTATTTGGAGTCAACTAAAATATTTTATAAGCTGACTCAGAATTTTATTAAAAAAACGTAATAAGGATTGATTAGGTCACGTGGCTTTTTGAATAAAAACTTTATTTGCATCAATTATGTGTGTGTTTATTTCAATATAGAGAAAATACGGCGTAGGGAAATATGTAGGGAAAAATTTTGTTAGCGTAGGGAAAAATAGGTAATTTTTTGGCATGCCGTAGGGATTTTTGGTCCAAGAATATTGGCATCACTGCTCTAGCGGCCCTCAAAGGAAGAAATTAATGCCAACAAGTAAGGAAGCCTAAGTTCGAGTGGAATCGAACATTAGATACTCAGCTGTATGCTTTCATTGTTTGTTTGCGTTTGATGGAAACACGGTGCACTTAATATAAAGCGAGTGCTGCATAAAGTGGCGTAGTCACGCCCATTTTCTAAATTTTTATCAGTCATCCAACTAAGCATATCAATATTATACTTTGTGCAAAATTTCATTCCTTTATGACTTCTAGTTACAAAGATGTCATGTTACAAATTCCCAAAGGGTGTTCCAGAAATATCTTTCTTAAAAAGTAGGCGTGGTCATAAACCGATTTCAATAAATTTTTGCGTGTCTATTAACACAAGTTATAAAAGTGTATAAACCAAGTTTCGTCATAATATCTCAATTATTTTTCGAGTTAAAGGCTAAGAAATCTCGTATATCCCTTTGTCCAAAAGGAGGCGGTGCCACGCCCATTTTCCAAAATTTGTCTATTTTATGTTTCCGGTCTATTGTGGAACTCATGTCACAAAATTTCAATGAATTATCTTTATATTTGACAAAGATATCGCTTAAAATGTTTTTATTAGGTCACTTTATAAGACCCATATATAAAAGTGGGCGTGGCCCTAAACCGATTTCGGAAATTTTTCGTCCAAATATTTGACTAAGTAAGTATATCACGCGTACCAAATTTCATCGATATATCTTCAACGGTTTCTGATTTATGACTCATAAAACTTTCAATGTTTGCCCCTTAATAAGTGGGCGTGGCACCGCCCATTTTCCAAAATTTTTGTGTTTTTCGTTTTATGTCCGCAGTTGGACTTACGCGACAAAATTTCAATGATAGATCTTTATATTTGACAGAGATATCGCTTAAAATGTTTTATTAGGTCACTTTGTAATATACATATATAAAAGTGGGCGTGGCCGTCAACCGATTTTAACTATTTTCCGTCCAAACGTATGCCTAAGTAAGTAAATCACGCGTACCAAATTTTGTCGATATATCTTCAATGGTTTCTGAGTTATGACATATAAAACTTTCAAGGTTTGACCCTTAATAAGTGGGCGTGGCACCGCCCATTTTCCAAAATTTCATCAAATTTCTTCCTAGGGGCCTGAGCTCAACACGTGGGTAAAATTTCATCGCTCCAGCTATATTAGTGACTGAGATACCAAATTTCCGATTATTTCTATATAGGAAAAGTGGGCGTGGTCATGGTCCGATTTCGCCCATTTTCAATACCAACCGTCCCAGTCTCGATACCAACTTGCATTTCAAATTTCATCAAAATATCTCAATTTTTGCGCGAGTTAGAGTTTTTACAGGCGGACGGACAGACGGACGGACGGACGGACAGACGGAAGGACATGGCTAAATCGATTTCTCTTTTCACCCTGATCATTTTGATATATATAAGTCTATATCTATCTCGATTATTTCACTCTGTTACAATCCACCGTTATGTGATTAAAACTATAATACTCTGTGTACTAGTACAGCTGAGTATAAAAAGGGATTCCTCGACCTTAAAAACCCCCCGATATACATTTTGGTTAGTTTTAAATACAGCTGTTTTAACAGGTGAGCCGCTTTTTGAAAAAAACAACTACACGATTTCCAGCTGTATTTCAGAAAATTCCAAGTACTTACCCACATTTCTGAAAATTCAAAATATATTTCACAAATTTTCCATACATCTTTTACTTTGAAAATTTCTTAAATACTTTTTAAATTTTCTGAAATACACTTGAACTTTTAAAATATAGTTGAAAATGATATATGTACATATGTAAGTATGTAGATCGTAAAACACCTTACTCGAAATTCATTTTAGATATATGGTTTCTAGGCAAAAATGCTTGAAATTACCTAAACAATCGTAATCGCGATGTGCCTCTGTTAATTTTTTTGGGCCCCTACAAAAATGGACCTGCCCTAATATACATACATATTACATATGTAATATATAAACTTTCGAGTGTGCATATGTAAATGAAAATTACAAAGCTGATTTTGACATTTGCATTTAAGTTGACATTTTTGAAATGCTTTCGACTACGACCAATTAAGTATTAACAAAGAAAATTATTCAAAGGCTTTTAAGTGATACTGAGTATTATGAAATCAACAATTAGCTTTTTTTACACATTTTGCTGGATTTTATCTAAAAGCTGGAGAAATTTATCTGCTCTATAAAAGAGAAGCAATCTAATAGCAATTAAAGGGTTAAGTAAGGGATAGTAGCGCATGTGCTCTTGAATTTGTCAGTGGCATATGCAAATGACACTTTTCATAAAATTTAAGGTTTTGATTGATTATTCCTGCTGCTGCTGGCGCCGAATTACGATTTCTATTTAAACTTTTTCTTTTTAGTTTTCACAAAGTTCCGTGATTTCTCATAATCATCACACATATTCCAAATCCTTAGCCATAAGACATTCTGTGTAGCATGTTTTGTGTTAATTTAAAATCCAAAATTAATATTCCAGTTCGCTTTGCTATGCGCTTTTTATACGTTTCGGGTTTCAGCTTGAAGTATGTAAATATGTACATATGTACCTATGTATCTATGTCCTGCTGCGCTGACGTCTTGTTCGTGCCACATCTGCTAACACGATTTTGGGGAACCTCACACATGAGCGCACACATTTCTGCGGCTAACTTCTCATGCTAATGCCGACGATTTTCTTTTTAGGGTACATATACCCAGATATTTTGGTGGTTGCAGGCTATATGTATGTATCTACATATGTGTATTCAATTTTGATTTTTTGTGACTTGATAGATGATATTCTGAATTGGAAAAGAGCTTGAAGCAGATTACTATTTGCCTAGAGCATATTCTAGCACACATTCGACCCGTAAAATTGCCACAAATATCAAAATCGACGTGCAAAAATTCTAGGCCACAAATGTGCAACAAGAAAATGCACATTTTCATTCACGTAAATGCAACAAAAAAATGCAAATACATACAACTGCAAATGCGGCACGCAAAATGACACTAAATTATTACGCTTCGGTTAATGCAAATCAAATCAATTAAAAGCCATTCATTTCGGTTCAGTTACGCCACTTCAGAGTCTATTTTGCTAGTTTTGTTTCTTCCTCGTTGTAGTGAATTTGTCTTGCTTCGCATTTGATTTCCGCCACTTGGCGAGTATAAATTGCCACTTTGCATTTGGCAGCCGCACAAACAAAACTGTCAAATTCTTTTTAATGACAGATCGAGTGTGTGGCACGAGTAGTAGCAGCGTTGCTGTTGTGCAATTATAAAGAGAGAGAAGGAGAGAAAAACATAAAGCATTGTGATAACTGTGAAAAGTGGAAAGGGGTGGCAGCAACGATGGTCTCCACTTCATGCGGTGTAACAAATTAATTTTGAAATTTCACAATCAATTCGGAGCCAGAGAGGATACATGTAAATATGTAAGCACGCGAGAGAAAGAATTTGAGTAAAATAAACTCGAATGCGAAAAAGGGCCGTTCAAATGCACATTTAAATCATTTCTAAAAATATATGTTCAAAAACAGAAAAGTGAGTGAGTGGAGGACATTTTCCAATCGTGGGGAAGAAAAAACTTAGGTGCACTGAGGCGTAGAATATGTCAGAAGCAGAGATGCAGCAGCTGGCAACAGTGAAAAGCAACGCAGCGGAGTGGCTACAATGTAGCATTATGGCTATCTTCAGCTTAAGGAAAAGAAAAGCAAAAGAATTACCTACATGCCTGCAACAACCAACCAACCAGTTCTTGGCTCAACGATCGCCTCGCACGTTAATAAATACAAAGTACAGTGTAACGCACATTGGGGATTATTTTTTATTGCCGAAATCGAGTATAAAGAGATATTCAATGAAGATACTCATACGTATTAGTTAGAAAGCCAATAAAACATACGATTTTTAGCTTCTACTTACTACATAGAGCAGAGTTTGAGAGATTGTCTGAATCACTTGGAAGGGTTAGCGCCTTCACTTGTTGTGTGAGACCGAAGGTAATAGCCCTTAACGCATCACTAAATTGAAAAGAGAATGGAAAACTTGACAAGGGATGACGGAAAATTGGTCCATAATACATCAGAATGGAAAACACCATCGTCCAAAGATCTTGGATTATGTACCTATACATATACATATTGCTAGCTTAGAGTGAAAACTGTGTAAGTCCACTTTCATGAAAAAGTGTATTTTTATGTAGAACGCTAGAAAAATCAAATACCTACGCACCGCGCTAAATAAGTCTGTGATACTTGTCATATTTCTACTCGTTGTTATTCAGTGATACGCAAATTTTGTAAGTCCAAAACGCGAAGAAAATTGTGTAACTCCAAAACATGAACAGAATTTTTTTTTTATTTCGAAATTTTTTTATTTCTGTTATGCAGTTTATGTATTATAAAAGACATTGTCTTAAAATGCAGCCATGTGAAATAGGTTAAATAAATTGAATTGAATTCTTGTTTTTTGTCTCTCCTGTAAAGTTTGAAAAAAGTAATTAAACAATTTGCACTCTAAGCTAGCGATATGTATGTATATATATATTTTTTTAATTTAGCCATACACGCTCCACTGTGCGCCGCTTCGCTCATTTTCTCGGTGTGCTTGGTTGCGCTATTAAATTATGCTGATGCTGCTAATCACTTTGACAGCAATGGCATTTTGGAAAAGCGGAAAGCCAACCGAAGAACTGAATGAAAAATAAATAAACGAATGAAATCAGTCCATAGCTGCCGCGCAGAGAAGAAGCAGCATCAAGGCATGCACAAACAAACGAACAGAAAATGCACACAGTAGACACACACTAAGCAGCAGCAACTTTAATAAATCGAAATATATCCGCAAATTGTTGCTGCTGGATTTATTATTTGTCTCGATTGTTGGTTTTTGTTGCTGCGTTTACTGGTGTTGCTTGCGCACACATCTTCTATGCATTTATTCATAAAAATTATGTCTAAGCCATGTCACAGGACAATTTAGCAAACAAACTGTCAGAAACATGACAACTCAACATGTGCTACTGTGCGAATGAGGGAACGAACGAATGTACGCACGAGCGTGTGCGGTTGGAGGAAGAGTGAAGCATACAAACAGGCGCATAACACACATGACTGACTGACTCACTGACTGCCTGAGTGACGTTCGCCGGTTGCTGGCGCGGACCGACCGAAAGTGCTCGTGTTGTGTTGCGCAAAATGTAATTGTGCAGAAAAAAAGGAAAGACATTCATGTTGCAGAAGATGAAAGAAACAATTAGCATTTCGAGTGGGCGAAAAGAGTTTTAGGAATTTGAATATTTCACATGAACATCAAGGGATTTTGAGGAAAGAAAACAAGAGGGAGGACTTTGTAAGAAGCAATAGTTTACACACTGGCCGAAATGTACATAATTACAAAAAAAACTTAATGGTACGAAAACATTATAATACTTTAACTTCAGAATCTTTGGATGAAAAAATTAAAACGATATACATATTTGTTGGCGAGTTCCCTAATCGCACAACGTTCCATGAATCTAAAAATCTCATAGAGCCCCGATTACTGAGTGGAGTAATCAAGAGTAAGTAAATCTATGTAAGCTCATCTTCTTCTTTGTTAAATAAATAAACAACTAGTATAACGTCGCTTAAAGTGCAAAACCGCGTATCGTCCATATACAATACCGCGCATCTGCTGGCACCCAAATTTTACAGGAGAGAGTAAAAACTGTTTTAATTCAAACCGGTTCGGAATTTTACAACCCAAAATCAAACCAAGGTAGATTTATATAATTTTCGGCGAAAAACTGTTAAATGTGCATTTATTGGCGTACATATTAGATAACTCCACAATTGTAAAAAACATTTAGAAAGGTCGAAGCCGCGGAAAGAATCTAATGCAAAAAAAAACCGCATCTAATGTGCATACGTATATACACTTTTTCATAAAATTTTATTTAGAACAGCGTTTTTCCATAATAAAAATAAATTTTTTTTTTAAATATATGTATGTATGTATATATATAACTAGCTGACCCGCCAGACGTTGTTCTGCCTAAAATTTATTCCTATAAAGCCTAAAAAAAAGTCCTAGATTACCGTGTTGCTCACCATTATTATTATTAAGTTTGTATGGGAGGTTCCACGCCCCCTTTTGCAATAGCTCCCATTTTTTCTCGTAAGTATGGTACAGTTATCTTTTATCAATTTCCAGGTCCTACCATAAACACTTCCAGAGATATTCAGCATGAAAGGTTAAGTTTTTATGGGAGGTGCCAAGCCCCCTCAATATTTTCAACTTTTTTTAGCGTAAAACCGATTCGGGGTAATTACGAACAAACTTGCAGAAGGAAGTATTCAGTTTAGTTCAGTGGTTTTCAAGTTTTAAAGGACCGAACAAACCACGACTCATTTTTATATACATATATAGAAGAAGATATATATATAATATAAGCGGAAAATCGGTTCACAATACAGAATAATAGAAGCCTTATTTGCCATAGCTTATAAGCTTTAAGAATAAAGATGCCTCTCAGAGAAAAAGAGCATTCCTTTGAACTGATGGCATCAACACAGCAAAATCAGGTTTAATATAAGCAACGCTCCATAAAACTGGTACTCCCTACTAATTAAATTATAAACTTCATGAACATATTAAATAAGCCTCATTTAAGGCGCAAACTTTTTTGAGGGCACTTAACCAGCACATATGTATGTACATATGTATGTATGTACGTTAGATAGGGTTGGTCCCCATACGAAAAAAAAAGTTGTAAAAGTCCGCCCCTAAATTTGAAGCTTATGTTGAGAGGGTTAAGGGACACAAAAAAAAAATTTTTTTGATCCAGCGAAATACCGCCGAAATCGTTTTTTTATTGTAACTTTGTTATTTTTCATCCGATTTTTAAAATTGATACGTCATTATTTTCGTATTTTGAAGCTCTACATTTCCTTCTAATGCTCTTTTGAGCTCTGCAGTCGTTTTCACATAGTTGGGTCAGCTAACTTATTTGTATGTCCATGAACTAACCTCATTAAAGAAAGTGCTTCAAAATTCATGACAATGTTGCCTTTAAAGGGTTTTACTAAATTAATAAACAAAGAAGTTACGTCACTACGAATATTTAATGTACCTATTATTTCTCATTTCTTTTAACCAATTCAGGATATGTAAAGTTGTGAAAGTCCACCCCTAAATTTGAAGCTTATATTGAGAGGATTAAGGGACGAAAAAAATTTTTTTTCTGATCCCGCGAAATTCCACCGAAATGGTTTTTTTCTTGTAACTTTATTATTTAACATCCGTTTTTTAAAATTGATACGTCATTTTTTTCGTATTTCGAAGCTCTATATTTTCTTCTGATGTCTTTTTGCACTCTGAAGTCAAATAACAAAGTTACAATCAAAATACTATTTCGGCCGTATTTCGTGGGAGCAGAAAAAAAATAAAAATTTTTTCTTTAATCTTCTCAATATAAGCTTCAAATTTAGGGTCGGACTTTTACAACTTTAGATATACTGAATTGCTTAAAAAAATTAGTTAAATAATAGCTACGTTAAATAACTTCTTTGTGACGTAACTTCTTTGTTTATTAATTTAGTAAAACCCTTTAAAGGCAACATTGTCATGAATTTTGAAGCACTTTCATTTGGCAATACAAAGAGGATAATTCATGGACATACAAATAAGTTAGCTGACCCAACTATGTGAAAACGACTTCAGAGCTCAAAAGGATATTAGAAGGAAGTGTAGAGCTTCAAAATACGAAACTAATGACGTATCAATTTTGAAAATCGGATGATAAATAACAAAGTTACAAGAAAAAAACAATTTCGGCGGTATTTCGCGGGGTCAAAAAAAAAATTTTTTTGTGTCCCTTAACCCTCTCAACATAAGCTTCAAATTTAGGGGCGGACTTTTACAACTTTTTTTTTCGACCCTATCTAATGTACGTTCATTAATTTATTATAAAATGGGTACATTAATTATTTGGTTTAGTCAACTGTATTTACAAAAGATTATTTAGTTGCCTTGTTTGCTTCCTCGCTTATCAAATTGTATTCCTAAAATATTTTTTCTTGTTTTTTTTTTTTTGTTTTATTTTTAATCTTAGAAAGCTTTTAGTGCAATAAATTTTGGTGAAATGCTCAAATGCTTGCGTTAGCGTCATAAATGACAGCAGCAAAAAAATGTTTACTATTTACAGAGCGAGGTGAAATATTAGAAAAAATTTTGAACTTAAAGAATTTCAGGAAGAACAACAACATTTTAATAATCAGCAACTTTTTAGAAGCTATTAAAATAAAACACTGCATCCGTTAAAATAAAGCACAAACCATGATGAAATTTATGTAGTTTGCCATAAATCAAATGGTTTTAAAAATGCGCCACATAGAACTTGTAGATTTTTTAATACAAATGGCAAATGAAACGAATAGTGTGTGTGAGGAAAAAAAGCCTTTTAAATATTTACTTGGCTCTTTATTATTTACATGATTGATTTTAAAAATAATATAAAATAGAATATCTACAAGAGCGGTCAGCATTACAAAGAGTTGTTGTTGATGATCTCAGATTGAGATTTTAATTAATAAGAAAATAAGTGAATATTTTAAAAGAATAAATACACGCTTAGACTTTTTTAATTCCAACCAGCGCCGTCTGCTGGAAGATAGCACTACTTATAACCTAATCTCATTAGTAAATACATTGCATATATTTAGGCACAAAATGAAATTACATAAAAACATAAATAAATACATACATACATACAGGTAAAGCTAATAAAGGCGTGTTAAAAAAAAAAATACTGACTTTTGACACCAAAAAAAAGAAATACATAATAACAAAATGAAGTAGAATGTTTATAATTTTAATAGAATAATATAATACACTGGCGCGTTTATAACTCTGACGAGTTTTATTACCGAGCTTCTCTCCCAATTCGAGGTGTGCTCCTTACCTTTTGTTTTTCCTACAAATTGGGTGGACCTACAGTTTTTATGTCGACTACGAACAGGGAATGCATTTTTTGTGAAAAGCTTATTCATGGCAGAATTACACTCGGAGGGTATGCCGGCCAATGCCGAGAGGTGACCGCAATAATTGGGTTTTTACTAATTAGAAAAAAAATTGTTTAACTATTGTAAAAATATGTACATAGGTATGTACATATGCAAGTTGTAGTAGTGGGGTAATTTATTTCCGCGCCGTTAGAAGTGAAGAGTTCCCCTTAGGCTTATCAGCCACAGCCACATTTACAACAACAGCAACATCTTTAAACCAACCACTAAGGTCAAATTTTAATGATTGCTTACTGAACTATATTTATTTTGAATTTAACAAAGTAAGTACTTATTAAATTAAAATTTTAATTAGATGTTATTACGAAATGTACAATGTTGTCTTTATTTTCGCTTTTAATTAGTTTGTATGGCACTTTTTTCAAGTGATTGATGTAATTAAATTTTATTTATAATGTAATCAACGCGCTGCTGCAACGTACACGAGCGGCGCCAGGCTTCTTGATTTAAGCTTTCGCTACACTCGGCAAAAAAAGTGTGTTCTAAAATTATATGCGTTCTTGTTGTTAAAATTAGGATACAAATACTTTCATATAAGAATAAGTATTCTTGGAACAAAATAGATATTCTTATTTTTACTTTAAAAATTCTTTAAAAAGAATCAAAATTAGGGAAAATAGTGGAAGAAACTAATATTATTTGCATTTTCTTTCTTCACACTTGTACTTTTTGACCAATAAAGCCCACTCTGTTCAAAATTCTTCAAATTGGATTAAAACGAGACTTAACTTAAGTATTACATACCTATTTCTTCTAAGAGTATATTGTTCTTAAATACGGACAAATTCAGTCTTGGAAGTATAATTTTCGATCTTAAAGAAATATTATTGAAATAAGAATATTCGGTGTGGCCGCTGTGGTGCAGTGGGTAGCGTGCTCGCCTGCTATACCAGAGGTCTCGGGTTCAAACCCCAGTCCGAGCAAACACCAAAAAAAAATTTCTAATTAGTAAAAATCCAATTATTGGGTTTTTAAGAGCAGCGGTCACCTCTCGTCAGTGGGCGGCATACCCTCCGAGAGTATTTCTGCCATGAAAAAGCTTCTCACAAAAAATACATTTGCCGTTCGGAGCCGACATAAAACTGTAGGTCCTCCCAATTAGTAGGAAAAACAAAAAGGAGCACACCTCGAATTGGGAGAGAAGCTCGGCCATAAAACTCGTCAGAGTTATAATAGCACCATTGTATTATTATTATTAAGAATACTCGGCATTACCGTACTTTCATTCCCAAAATGCTTGATTTCAGCTTGTTTTTTTGTTGTTAGAAATTTTCTGATTTTTTTTAGTGTACTTTTTATAAATTAATGGATTTTTTTGGTTTGGCTAAACCTGTATTGTATTGTTTCTTTTGTTAAAATCCACCTTCAACCACCGTACTAGCCTGCTCCTTTCGTTTCGCTCACTCTCATCAAATCGTCGCACTTCATCTGGTTCGTAACATTTTTTAATTAATAAAACTCGCATGCACATTTATGCACTTAAGTATTTACATATGTACGTACGCCTTCAATGATTTAATTATCGTTAGCATTATATTCGCAATTAAAATTACCGATGTTGTTGTTGTCGCTTATCGCTCTTAGTGGATATGCTGCAACAAGCACTTTGCCATTTAATTAATAAATCAATTTCATTAGCGCAATCGATCGACGGACGTACATGCGGCGACTCACGACGAGGCAGCAAATCTCAATAAATATTTTAATTAACTCTTATAATTAAATTGAAAACGAACGAAATATGTATATTTATGAATAAAATAAATGAAATGAATAAAAATAAATTTTGCGAAACGCTTTAATTGCCGGTCTCACATTTAGTGACATAACAAAAAACAACGGCAGAATGCGGGGAACGGTGGTGAAAACTGCACGGTCGCCAAGAACACTCACTAATTAGTTCGTTATTCCATTTAAAGTGGACAAATTTCTTGCTTTTGTTTGGGTACATGCAGATACGCGTATGTATGTATGTAATTACAAAAACAATAAACATCAGGGACCAAAATTAGTTGCAATTATTTGTCTTCATTTGGTTAAAAAGTTTTAGGGGAATATTTTGACTAAAAAACAAATGCAAATTCATCAACCATTGAAAATCCGACTTGAGCTATTAAATTACATTTCTAATTTTCATTTTTTAACAATCCAATGTAAAAAAAAATAATTATCATATCCGTTGCGATCCCTGACCAAAAGAGAAAGTAACATGCTCAACAACAGCTAGTAACATGTAGCTAAGGCGTTTTTATTTATGATCATTAGCGAAACAAAAAAGAACACAAAAATAAATATTTAAATTGTTTTCATAAATCCTTAGCCTCCACTGATTTTAGCGATTTTACTGTCTCTGTTTTCTCTATTGTTATTCATCTAGTGATGGTTGTACATATGTGTGTACATACATACTTAAATTCGTATGGGTCAGTACACTGCACAAGCTAATTTTTTTAGGTTTCCAAGTTTTAGTTGATTCGCTCTTCTGCAGTAACATTTCATCTCATTTACACGTACAGGTTGTACATGCACTGAGAGAAAAGAATACATATGTATATGGATGGGCCAAAGAAATTGCTTACCTATATTGAACACTATTTTCTTTGTTTTGAGTAAATTTTCTCTAAAACATGTTAAAGCGATTATAAAATAAAGTTGTTTACATGCTTTGCTCGAACTAAAATTGTGTTCAGACATGCCAAATAAACAACATTTGCCATTTTCAATTAAACGAATACACAAGTAGGTATTATATACCAGCCAACCACCTTCGGTGCGAAGAAGGACTCCTATTCTTTTATAACTGACGATTAATTGCATTTGTATTGCTTTTAATTGCTGAAATTCCCTTAATACCACTGGATCACAAAATTAAAATTTTTTTCGGTCGCTGATTCCGAATAGATAGCTCAGTGCGTTAAAGAGATATACCTACAGGATTAAGTGGAACTATTGGCCGAATAACGGTAAAGCGTTCCCATAGAATTAAAAATGAACTCGATTTTCGGAATCATTGACCGATTTTACATATATGTCGATAGGATGGTGGCGTTCAGAGTATTTTTTGTCTGTAGAGCAGTGTAGTCTACTAAGAACATGTTTTGAAAGAAATAATAAATCTGAGTTTAAATACATATTAAGTGCTTGCTTACTATGACCAGAGCTAGCGAAAAAGTAACCAGAGCTAGCGAAAAAGTAACCAGTAGCTTGCAAACGTAAGTAGCTTGTTGGAGTGCTCTGATATGTACACACTTAGTATATACTTCGGCTTTTTCGCTAATTGCATAAAATGTAGAAAAACTCATAAATTTTAATGAGGTCTCTTTAATTAAGCTGCAAATTGTTGTTACACCGCCGCTTTGCCCCGCACCGATTCTGACTTGAGTACACACGAAGAGGTGGTGTGGTGACTTTGTTCGCTCCAAGTTGCCTTCAAGTGACAAGCAAAACAAATATGTACACATGAATGTAGGACCTACATTGTAGGTACGTGTTTATACGAGCGGATAGTGAATGCTTTGACAAATATGCCCAGGAATTATCAATCACCTTGGTACACATGTACAAATGTGTGCGAAACCCGTTCGCTTTCAAGATATTTTAATGGCAAGTTTGAATAATGAAGTACTGCGGTGGTTAATAATAATACAATGGCGCTATTATAACTCTGACGAGTTTTATGGCCGAGCTTCTCTCCCAATTCGAGGTGTGCTCCTTTTTGTTTTTCCTACTAATTGGGTGGACCTACAGTTTTATGCCGGCTCCGAACGGCGAATGCATTTTTTGTGAGAAGCTTTTTCATGGCAGAAATACTCTCGGAGGGTATGCCGCCCACTGCCGAGAGGTGACCGCTGCTCTTAAAAAACCCAATAATTGGATTTTTACTAATTAGAAAAATTTGTTTGGCTCGGACCGTGGTTTGAACCCGAGACCTCTGGCATAGCAGGCGAGCACTCTACCCACTGCACCACAGCGGCCACTGCGGTGGTTGGGTGAGATAATAAGCGGCGAGAGAAATTGAAATGATTAGAGATGGCATATAAAAAGTGACTACGATAATTGGGTCTGCGCGAAATAACAACAGAATGTTGTGAATACGACACAGGAGATGTAAATTACTGGTCAACTTCGGATGCAACCTAAGCAGATACAAGGCCAAAACATAAATGCATGCATATGTACATATGATATTTTAACATCATTATACATAGGTATGTACATATGTACATATCTGCCGCAAAACATTTGAGTGAAATTTTGAGCAACTTCTTCAATGACACAAATCTTCCACACATTCACATCAAATGCATCTTGATTTATGTTTTATCGTTTAGCTTACAATTATTATCAGCCTCCTCACTGACTCGCGGCAACACACGCACAACAAAGTGACCGACTGAACCGCCGAGGACCAGGGATTGCAATTGATCGCTATTTTTAAATTGTTGACCAATAAAAGCATACTCGTACTGAAGGAGAAATGCTAAATGCAGGAAAAGTACACAGATACATATAATCACCGTAACGCAGACTACCTCTAGGTGCATTAATTTTTGTTTTCTCGATATTTATATAAAAATTGATTTTTAATCATTATTTTCTGAATTTTATTTTTCCCTCAGAAAATAAAAGTTAATTTTTAAGTTTTATATTTCGATCAGAAAGTAAAAGTTATTTTTTGAGTTTTATTTTTTATGGATAAATCTACAATTGCAGCCAAAATTAAACTAAGAAACTTTAATTCTCTGAGCAAAAAAATAAAACTCAAGAAATACTTTTACTTTCTGATCGAAATATAAAACTCAAAAATTAACTTCTATTTTCTGGTCGAAAAATAAAACTAAGAAAATAACTTTTTCTGATCGAAAAATAAAACTCAGAAAATAATTATTGAAAATCAACTTTTTGGATATAACTCATACCCGTTACGGTCCCTGCCGAGGACCAGCAAAGGTGCAACCATTGCAGGCATTCCACTCTGGCAAATACCTTTTTTTTCCTTCTTCGTTCGATTCGAGTAAATTTTGTGCAGTAAAATGCAATAAGGAGTGAATACCAAACAAAAATGCGGAATGCGGATTAATCAGTGTCACCAAATGGGCATGGATACACGGACATCCTTCTTCAAAAAATTAAAAACAAACTCGCGCTTGCGACCGGGATTTGTGCACTTGTTTGCTCATCATAAAAATGCAGACAAAAAGGGACATACATTTTGCTTAAAGTAAGAAAAGGAAAGAGTTGCTATTATCAATTTCGTCTGTAGCTGATGTATACCCAGTGGGGGAAATTGGTCTGCAGTTTTGTATTAAATAATCTCGATTTTTCTGCTTTTATATCGATCAAACTCCATCAGTGCTATTTTGAGTTGACCTCACACAATATTAGTAGAGTAGGCATAGTTGCTGTGAAGTAAAGAAATTCGCAATTTTCTTTTCTTATAATTCGAATTAATCCAACCGGATTAACTAAACCGAAAGATCGCATATAGCTTTTGGAATACTTTCAGGAGCCAATAAAATCTTTGACAGTGTTTATTGGTACTTACCGTGATTTTACTGCTTTTACATTTAATAAAAAAATATAAAGAAGATGTTTTTAATAAAAACAAGCATAAGCTTGCTCTTCATATGTGTATGACAGCGCAGATGCGAAAGAGTACGCCTCGTATTGTTATAATTTTTATTTAAAAGGCACAGCTGGGTATCTAAAATTCTCGTATTTTTCAGCTCCACTTTTTCCCCTTTATTTTTATACCTTTCATGAGAATGAAATGGTATTATAACTTTGTGCCGAAACTCGAATGGTGAAAGTACCAGAAGGAGGCGTGGCAGACCTACCAAAATATATACCAATATGATCAGGATCATGAGCTGAGTCGATTAAGCCATGTCCGTCTGTCTGTCTGTCTGTCTGTTTGATCGCAAACTAGTCCCTCAGTTTTTGAGATATCTGCTTGAAATTCGGAATGTGAGTGTATTTTTAGGAGAAGCTGATCATTTGTCGGAATGGGCCGAATCGGACCACTATAACATGTAGCTGCCATACAACCGATCGTTCAGATATGGACATTTTGGGGTATAACTTCTCAATTTAAACAGCTAAGGCCATGAAACTTTGAATTGTTTGTACCAGAGATGCTTAACGAACGAACGGATTCTATTTCGTTTTGTTAATTCACGATGCTAAATTATCGAAATGGTTCTGTTTCGTTAATTCGCAACGCTAAATTATCAAAACCATTTCGTTTCGATAATTCACAAAACTAAATTATCAAAATGCAACCGGTAACGTTGAAACGAAGTAAATCAACAAAAAGAGGTGAATACATACGCAGCTGTCACTCAAATCGTAGCAGTTCGTGTGCATATGCATATACATATGTATGCATGCGAGTACTCGGCCGATTGTTCGCGACAGCATTGCGAGCGCATTAAGCATTTCAACGTTATAAATTTGGTTATGATAACGCTAATCAACGAAATGAAATTATTTTGATAATTTCTTTTCGCTAATCAACGAAATGGTATTATTTCGATAATTTCATTATCGTTATTTTGCGACTATAAATTATTTTGATAATTGCGAAAACGGTAAAAACCTGAATAGTTTCAACGGAAACGATTGCTTTTTTCGGTAAACGATAATATTAACGTTACGGTGCATCCTTGGTTTGTACCCATATGGACTTAAATAATGTCACCGAAATTTGTCTAGATCGGACCACTATAACATATAGCTGCCATACAACCGATTGCTCAGATATATATATTTTAAGGTATAATTCTCCATTTAAATCATGACACTTTTTTCTAGTGAATCTTTGCATAAATAACTAACAGAATTGGAAGTATAAATTAAACAAAATCAGACAATGCAAATTTTCATTTCCCCATTCATGAAAGGTATGAAGTCTTCGGTACGGCCGAAGACAGCCGCGCTCTTACTTGTTTTGTTACAGAATTGGATATCGCTCTGACATGTCTCATAAACGTTCCATTCGATCAACAATGCAATTCATTATTTTAATTAAATTGCACTTATGTATGTATGTAGGAATATCCCGCTAACAGTAATGCGCATGCGCGCACGCATTTCGCATTTCGCAAAGCCAGCCATTGCGTAAGGTGGCAAACAGCGAAGGCAACCACGAACTTGGCCATGGCAACTACCAAAATGACGACAATAAACGATTCGCGGCAAGCAGCAGTGCTTTTTTGTTAACGGCGACCATGGCTAATGGCCTAACTAACATTGTCGTCGTCATTGTATGTATGTACATACATATGTGGTTACTGATGATTTGTCGTGTGGTGAGATGAGGTGTGGTGTGCTGTGCACAAGAACCGATTGCTCACACTACATTGCAATTGATGCACTTATTAGTTAATAATATAAAAAAAAAGTGCTATGCCAATCGCTGACGTGCTAACCAGCCTCCGGTTGCCAAGTCTGAAATGCTCAGCTCTTTGCTGATTTTTATTTATTTTTATACTCAGCTGTACTAGTACACAGAGTATTATAGTTTTGATTTCCTAACGGTGGATTGTAACAGAATGAAATAATCGAGATAGATATAGACTTATATATATAAAAATGATCAGGGTGAAAAGAGAAATCGATTGAGCCATGTCCGTCCGTCTGTCCGTCTGTCCGTCCGTCCGTCTGTGAGCACGATAACTCGCGCAAAAATTGAAATATTTTGATGAAATTTGGAATGCAAGTTGGTATCAAGACGAGAACGGATGGTATTGAAAATGGGCGAAATCGGACCATGACCACGCCCACCTCCCCTATATAGTAAAAATCCGATATTTTGTATCTCAGTAACTAATAGAGCTGGAGTGATGAAATTTTACCCACGTATTGAGCTCAGGCCCTTATGAAGAAATATGGTGAAATTTTGGAAAATGGGCGGTGCCACGCCCACTTATTAAGGGGCAAACATTGAAAGTTTTATGAGTCATAACTCAGAAACCGTTGAAGACATATCGATGAAATTTGTTACGCGTGATATACTTACCTAGGCAAATGTTTGGACGAAAAATTGCCAAAATCGGTTGACGACCACGCCCACTTTTATATATGGGTATTATAAAGTGGCCTAATAAAAACATTTTAAGCGATATCTCTGCCAAATATAGAGATATATGATTGAAATTTTATGGCAGGAGTCCACCTACGGACATAAAACAAAAAACACAAAAATTTTGGAAAATGGGCGTGGCACCGCCTCCTTTTAGAAGCAGGAATATACGAGATTTCTTAGCCTATAACTCGACAAATAATTGAGATATTATGACGAAACTTGGTGTATACGCTTTCATTACTTGTGGTAATACATGTTAAAAATTTTAGCGAAATCGGTTGACGGTCACGCCCACTTTTATATCTGGGAACTATAAAGGGGCCTAATAAGAACATTTTAAGCGATATCTTCGGCAAATATAAAGATAATTCATTGAAATTTTGTGGCATGAGTTCAACAATAGACCGGAAACAAAAAATAAAAAAAATTTTGGAAAATGGGCGTGGCACCGCCTCCTTTTAGACAAAAGAATGTACGAGATTTCGGAGCCCATAACTCGACAAATAATTGAGATATTATGACGAAACTTGGTTTATGCACTTATATAACTTGTGTTAATAGACACGCAAAAATTTATTGAAATCGATTTATGACCACGCCTACTTTTTAACAAAGATATTTCTGAAACACCCTTTGGGAATTTTTAACGTGAAATCTTTGTAACTAGAACTCGTAAAGGAATGAAATTTTGCACAAATAATAATATTCATATACTTAGTTGGATAACTGATAAAAATTTTGGAAAATGGGCGTGGCTACGCCCACTTTATGCAGCACTCACTTTATATAAAGTACAACGTGTTTCCATTAAACGCAAACAAACAATAAAAGCATACAGCTGAGTATCTAATGTTCGATTCCACTCGAACTTAGGCTTCCTTACTTGTTTACTTTTCTTTTTTCCATTTTATTTTACTTATTTCGGCATGTGAAAGTTGAAATTCCGTGCGCGTAGAATAATGAGTACAGAATGGCGAAAAATAGTTTTTATCTTCCGAAGGAGTGACAACGCTAAGTGGCATAGCGTATTGTCCATTTTTGGTCACCATTTAGTAATTAAATCAATGATTTTGTCATGGTGAAGTATTATTTCTAATAATAAGTTTTGAAATTAAGGTTTTACTTCTTAACTTATTCCAGATTTATATATGATACTGATCCACATTTCGACGCTTCCATACAATACTGTACTAAGTCTGAAAACTGTGGTTTGCAGGGGAAGCTCTCAAAGTTTAAATTCGATATGAAACTTCAGTTGTATGCTAAGTGCATCTTCACTTGTAAATTCTATTTGGACTGAACGATTAATACTAAAACTCGATACCATCTAAGTTAGGGTACGCTTTATATAAAAAAAATAAAAACTTGCTACGTTGTTTTTCCTGGTAAGATATAATATTTTATTCTGTAAAAATCTCGCGTTGTATTATAGGTACACTTTTGCTTATAACTTTAGATTGAATTATCCGATTGATACGAAATTTTGACAGCATCCACACTAAGACACGTAATACTTGAAAATCCCCCAAATAGGAAAACGTAGTAAGTCGACTTAGTACAGTGTTGTTTTGAAGCGTCGATTTTATATATTCTGGAGTTCCACCTACTGTCGAATTTCGAAAGTCTAGGTTTTTTCTATAACTAAACAGAGACGACATTTTTTAATAAATTTTGTTGTGATGGTGGGTAGTACTATTCTATGCTCCTTCTATATCTTCCTTTTCTATTTATGCTTCACAATTTTCGTAAACTTTTATAATCGGTATATCGCCGAAGAATCGCCGAAGAAGCGTTTACATAACCCTGCTAGAATTGTGTGACCGAAAGTACTAACACTATTACAAAAATATAATATTACCAACACATTTGCACTCATATGTGTTTCTAGCCAAGTTCAAAACCGATGAGATAGATAAGGATAGAATGGAATTTGAAAATACACATACGGGAACGTGATGAATGAAACGGTCACAAAAGTTACCGATGCCCTTAAGAATGTGATAGGAAATATCCCAAAACTTTTGGTCATGCCTGCCGGTCATATGACCGGTCAAATGACCTGCACAGTTCTTGCAGGGTTACTATCACATTCTTAAGGGCATCGGTAACTTTTGTGACCGTTTCATTCATCACGTTCCCGTATGTGTATTTTCAAATTCCATTCTATCCTTATCTATCTCATCGGTTTTGAACTTGGCTAGAAACACATATGAGTGCAAATGTGTTGGTAATATTATATTTTTGTAATAGTGTTAGTACTTTCGGTCACACAATTCTAGCAGGGAAATATCCCAAAACTTTTGGTCATGCCTGCCGGTCATATGACCGGTCAAATGACCTGCCAAATGACCTGCACAGTTCTTGCAGGGAATCTATGTTAGCGCATTAATAATATTTTTATTTTTTATTTATGTATTTATAAAAGCTTATAAAAGGTAAATAACATACATATGTATAAACGAATAGAAATTCAGCGCTAGCTTCATAGGCTATCGGCTGCATTATTAACGCACCAATATCGATCTAGAAGAAGGGGGAACACACACTTTTTTGGTTAAGCTTTCGAAACAGCTGTGCGCAATGCGGCTACGAGTTGATGGCATGAAGAACAAATTGCGAACGAAGCAATAACAACAACAATGCAATGAAAATTGTAGAGGAGAATGCGTCTGAGTTAATTACGTTTCAAGTGTGCATTAAAATATTGAATTTCGTAGCAAATTAGAAAAATGTGATTTTATTCTAAAAATTGTTGGATTGTGTGTTTTTGTCGTCGATTTATAAAAGTTTCTGTTTTATTCGCGTTGTTTTACGTGCCATACACCAAAGTAAGTCAAGCGGTAAAAAGTGATCGTGTGGAAAAAATTGGGAATTAAAAAATATACATATATACATATATTTGCAGGGGATAAAATATTCAAGTAAATTTGAAAGCTTAGCAACGCATTAGGCACTTTTTCTGTTGTTAGCGAAAGCCAAAGCATTCGAGCGTAACAAATATCGTAGGTGCACAAAATGGAACAAGGGCGACAAACAACGAAAAAGATGGAAGCAAAGAAAAAAGGCGAAGTTTAAATATTTGCGATCAACATTAATTAACTTAGTAGGGTCCAGGCGAGCGTGTGCTCACTTTTACCACTAATGACATGCGACAAAACGAAAGAATGCGAAAGAAATCAACGACACAAGTGAGCCAACACATACTTCAAAGGCGAGTGGTGAAGAAACAACCAGAACGAAAAACATCAGTCTGTAAGAAAGACGTAATAACAATTAGGTTGCTAAAAAAAAGTAAGGCAGAAATGTTGCAAGTTGCAAATTATTGAGCAAACAAGGAAAAAACAAAAAATGAAACCAAAGAGAAGAGAAAACAAACAGAAATACGGTATTAAGGGTATGAGTAAAGTACATATATTTTTCTTGTAAGCGACGTACATAAGAACGCCGAACTTGCTAAACTTTAATTTTAGTTTTATATAAGCACTCCCCGTTAGAGGGCTTCGGACGGATTCGAGTTTTTGCCAGCAGAGTTCGGTTGTGTTGAGCTAGTTAATAGTCTGCAACAGCGGCAACACTCGTGGCAGATTCACGACAATGCTAACAAATATCAACAATATAACAAACCCAGACGCTGGCAAGTATTTGGGAGCAATCACAGCAAGAGTACCACTTAAACTAATAATCACAAGAGACGAGTATAAAAGCATAAATTGGTAGCACAAATCTTATGCGTGGGCACTTTTGTGTAACGCGGCATCGCTGGCATGCAACATCTTTACTTCGGCCGGCTGTGGGAGCGGCATCTTTACATATATGTAACTATAAGATCGCAGCCAAACTGATGGAGAGAAGAGAAATATGGAAACGCTTTGTGGCTGTTGCACGGCATTTTTATTAGCAAATATTTTGTTAGGAAGCAACAAAAACAAACAAGCAAACATAGTAGTTGGCGTGGCTAGCACTATTAAATTTCCTAAATGACAACAAATTGCAACAAAAAATATCCATACATATGTACATATATGTGCCGGCTATGGTGTAATGGGTAAAGTGCTCGCCCGTCATACCAGAGGTCTCGGGTTCAAACCCCAGCCCGAACCAACGACAAGAATTTAATTAAATTAAATTAATTAAAACGCAATTATTAGGGTTAGGTCATCTCTCGGCAGTGGGCGGCGTACCCTCCGAGCGCATTTTTGGCTTCACAAAAAATGCATTCACCGTTCGGAGCCGACCAAAAATTGTAGGTCCACCCAATAAGTAGGAAAAACAAAAATTAAGAAGCGCGCCTTCCATTGAAGAAGAGAAGCTCGGCCCTAAGACTCGTTAGGGTTATATCAGCGCCAGTGTATTAATAATATAATACAATGGCGCTATTATAACTCTGACGAGTTTTATGGCCGAGCTTCTCTCCCAATTCGAGGTGTGCTCCTTTTTGTTTTTCCTACTAATTGGGTGGACCTACAGTTTTATGCCGGCTCCGAACGGCGAATGCATTTTTTGTGAGAAGCTTTTTCATGGCAGAAATACTCTCGGAGGGTATGCCGCCCACTGCCGAGAGGTGACCGCTGCTCTTAAAAAACCCAATAATTGGATTTTTACTAATTAGAAAAATTTGTTTGGCTCGGACCGTGGTTTGAACCCGAGACCTCTGGCATAGCAGGCGAGCACTCTACCCACTGCACCACAGCGGCCACACGTCCGGACGGATGGCGTAGCCCAGGGTTATTTTTTATAAGCGCGGCCAAAGGCCGCCAACGCACAAAAGTGTTCTGCGCAAAATCACTGTGAACCGGGCCATAGATATTACTCCGGAAAGAGAAGATAAAGAAAAAACTTTTGCGGAGAACAGCTTTTGCGTTGGGGGCCTTCGGCCGCGCTTATAAAAAATTCTCTTTCCGGAGTAATATCTATGGCCCGGTCCACAGTGCTTTTGCGCAGAACACTTTTCTGAGTTGAGTATTATATTATATTATTACATGCATATGTAGTACATATGTACAAATAGGCAGGACAAAATTAATCAAAGTGTTTCCATCTCATTAAATAAGCGAGTGTTGGAGGCCGTGGGTCACGGCTGATGGCAATGTTGTCACCTTTTTTTGGCTTTTACAGCAACCATAAGAGGAAACAGGGAGCCGATTTTCAAAAACTTTTCAAATCAGAACTATGATGTGTATTTTAAAATCGTGCAATTTCGAATTTCAAAAGCCCATAATTCAAAAAACTATGGCCAGACTAGAAAAAATACTTTGATCACTGAAATCAGCGTACTCGAGTTGTATTTACCAATACTGGTATGACTCATAAATGTTTAAAAAAAATGAAAAGTCGAGCACAGTGTTAATAATACCACAATGACAATTTCAAATCAAGACCAGCAAGCCTGTCCTGTTTGTTGCTGATTTAATGGCTTTTCCTAAGTGACATTACCCATTTAGAAGAAATCACAAGTGTAATTTTTTTCAATACTGCCAGCCACCGCGTCCTCCGCCATTCCAACAACATACCTACATACATATGCATGTACCAGGCGCGGATCCAGGGTTTCGGCAAGGGGGGGAGGGGTTTTGAAAATTTCTTTTTTTGATGTTTTTTAAGGGCAGACGCTGGTGAAAATATGGACTAATACCACCTACTATTATTATTCTATATACTAGTTGCGCCATTTCCCGCACCTTAAAAACACCAAACACAAAACCCTCCAAATTAACAATATGTATGTCATCACATAAAGTTCAGGAGATTTCAATTGAAGTTCTAAATAACATGTATAACGTACATTATTTAATAAATTCATAAATTAAAAAAGCCGGCATATGCGGGTGTTACGCCTTCAGATGGCTCTGAAGCTACTTTATTATAAACTTGACCACTGCGCGACACCTAGTGAAGGGTATCAGTTATTATATGATATAATTTGAAGCGCGAGGTCGCTACTGCGTGTTCTGAATTTCCAAACGTGCAACCAAAGAACGTATATTGTATAGGAAGGGAAAATTCGGTATTTTGGACGAGTGAGGTGGAAATCGTTTAGTCAAAAAAAAGATGATGACTTTGCGAGTTGCCTCCCATCATTCTGCAAGCTCGAATTCGTTTGTTTTTTCGCGGCGAAAAATGAATTCATTTTGACATTTATTTTGCTTGACATTTAGTTATTATTTCTATTCATACTCTACCGCCACTGCAAAGATGCAAACAGTGTTGCCAGGTTAGCCTTTTCGAGGCTAGATTTAGCCTTTTTTTTTTGTCCTTTAGCCTCATAATTTTCGGTTTAGCTTCGTGGCTTTTTTTCTAGCCTTTTTTACTCAAAATGTTACTTGTACTAATTTGTATAACAAGAACTTGCAGTAATTCATGTGAACGCCGTTGTACGTATGCGACGCCATGAATGTGTTCTGACCGTAAGGTTTTTATAGCAACCTTGTTACATTGTTGTCAAAATATAGTAGGCCTGGTTTTCCCCGAAATATATACATGCATACATATGTTCTTTTATTTCGAGTTGTAGGAGTGAGTAATGACACGATTTTTTGGGAGTTGACACATAAGCACTGACTCACTAAAAAGAGTCGACTCACTGAGTTGGCACGATTGTGCTACAGCACATATTACTTTCGTGCTATTGTCAACCAAAAAGTGTTACTGTGTGCTATCAGAGACTGTGTCAGTGAAAGAGTCGCTCCGATGATGAATTGATATTTGTACGAGAATGGCATATAAATCAATAATAAAATTGAAGTGATAGGTGTGGGTGGGCAAATATATGGAAAATTAATTAGTTAATTAATTAATGTCGTTTTTGTTGTTAATTATTGATTTAGACCCATGTAGCTCTGAGATATAGGGTATTTAGGGATTTTTGAGATGTTCATGAAGTACACATATTGGGCTATCTGATGGATAAATAAAATATACATATGTGTGCCAATATAAACTTAGTTGATAAGATCAATTACAATATTTCAAATGAATGTATCTTTTTATATATGCACATACATACGATAATGGGTTAAAGTCCAAAAGTTGGGAAAAATCATCTAGTTTCTGAATATCATAACAAAATTTACCAAAATTAGGGGGAACAACCGAAAAAAAACCAAAATAAGTGTCCATACAAAAACGGGTTAGTGTCCAAAAGTTAGTGCAATTCTATGTATAAGTATTTATTTAAAAAACAAAGTCATGTACTAGTCAAGAAAATGTGCCTGATATGTGTTCAAACATGAATAGTTCCTTTAAGTAATGTTTATAGTTTTCATATGCAAATGAACAAAACTTAAATAAATAAAATTTGAATGAATTTCTTAAAAAAAATGCTGACTTCTTTTTAGCTTCTTTTTTTTTTAGTTTCAGCCTTTTCTAACTTTTTTTTTTGCCAATCTAGCCTCGTTTTTCTTCATGACCTGGCAACACTGGATGCAAAGATGGTTGAAAATGAGCCGGGCTGCAAATTTTAGAATTTTATAAAAACCTTGATCTGATGAAAAGCTCTGTTGAAACTTTTTTTTATCCTTTGTTGAAACATTTCAGTTTATGAATGAATCGCTTGTAGTATTTTAACTTCGTATTCGTTTTAATTCTTGTTTTTGGTGGTTGATTGGATTGTGCTTATACATATGTATGTATGTATATTTTTGCATTGGTACGTGCGAATGAGTATCGTATGGTATTGGTGGCAAATTGATCATCAATTTCACTTATCCTTGCATTTAAAGCCAAAATAAATAAGAATAAATGTATGTAGTACCTTTTGGTTATATTTATATTTTTAATAGAATTTTTACTTTATTGAAGTTCTTGTCCTTCAAGAATTTTTCAAAAAGCCTCGAAAATTTAAACATGATTGAAAGTTTGACAGAATCGACAATATAGTACGCGCTTATTGTATTAGATTTAATTCCTCTAAATTTCGGGTATTTTCTATTTAACTATAAGTTGTAATTGTATGTTATTATTGCCTACAAGGACAACTATTTTAATGAACTGATTCAATTGTACCTGTTTCACCTTGTGGATATGTGCATATAAAATATAATCTGAAAATAAATGAAAATAAATGTCGAGTTTTGCCTTTGGCCAGCTAAACCCATCCAACCATTGCACATAGGTAGATTTTCAAGTTGTATGCGGCCAAAATTGAATTTTGTGAAGTTGTTACAATTACAGAAAAAAACATACCCACATATTGGAAATAGACTGGGGAACAATAATTCGTCGCTTTTTTCCCGACCTCATACTCTGGACTTGCTCCCAGATGGTCGAAGTTAATTTTTTAGTTTTTTTTTACCAATTTTTTAAGTGCTATTTTCAACGTGAATATTTATTATTTAAAGCATTTCATTTAAGTAATCGTGATGGATCCTACATCTTAAAGCAATTATTAACACTTTTCAATAATATCCTTGATTTCCAATAATTCTAAGTTTATAGTTTTAAGCTTTTAAAGTTGGGATATTTAAAAAAAAAATTCACTCTTTTTTGTGTTCAAAATTGATTTTGTATTGTTGCTCTCTCAGACTCAGTCAAATTAACCCTCGGACATGATATCTAGTACAATTAGTATTTTTCCGCCAAAAAATTACGTCGCACAAAGCCGCACTTCACCACTAGATACAGGGTTTTTGATATGTACCTACAATAATTATCTTTTTTGTGTTTTATATTTGATTTTAATGTTTATATTTCTAACGCAAATCTTGGTTAATGTAGGTGATGCTCGAAAGAAACCGAGATATTTATCACCGATTAATGTTAACTTTTTAGGCAGTATTTTTAGTATTTCCAATTTTTAAAAGTCTAGGAAATACTTATCATAAAAAGGGGCTAAGAATTCTAAACCTAAATTTTTTAGAAGATTTTTGAGTATGCAGTTTTGCAGTTCATTCAATTTTAATATAATAATATGCAACATTCAACTTTTTGAAAATTTTTATTGGCTTTTCGCGAATTTTAATTGGAACGGTCTCACGTACATATATGGCAAGCACCCTGCAGAAAAAAATTTCTAAAATCGACGGAATTTTTCAGAACATTGAGAATTTTTTTTGACACTATAGTTGGTTGGCTACATAACAGTATACTTAAAAATCTCCACAAAATTTTCAATAAATTCTGGCCGCGCTTTGAAATTTTTAATCCACTTTTAGAAATTTTCACGATTTTTCGGATTTTTTCCATAAGCTTAGAAATCCTGATTAAAACGATTTTTATTGAAAAGTTGTCTACAATTTTAAACGAAAATAAGAAAGTCAAATTTTCGGAAGAACTCTTTGAAATAAATTTAAAAACTCTTGCATTAAACAAGCAATTTGGAATATATGAAGACAATAAAATATTTTTGGCCGCATAAAACTTGAAAATCTACCTATGTGCATTGCTTTTGGAATGATAGAGTTTTCCTTGATAAGTTGGGAAATTTGAGCGCAGAATCTATAAAGGCATTATTTGGGATCTATGATAAACCACAAGGGGGGTTTGAACCCCCAAACCCCCCCCCCCGTGGATCCGCCACTGGCATGTACATATAATTATACCTTTCATGAGAATGAAATGGTATTATAACTTTGTGCCAAAAATCCAATCTTGAAAGTACTAGAAGGAGGCGTGACAGACCCATCAATATATATACCGATATAATCAGAATCATGAGCTGAGTCGTTTAAGCCATGTCCGTCTGTCCGTCCGTCCGTCTGTGTGAACGCAAACTAGTCCCTCAGTTTTTGAGATATTTGATTGGAATTTGGAACACGAGTGAGTTTTGATGCTCAATCGATCATTTGTCGGAATTGGCCGAATCGGACCACTATAACATATAGCTCCCATACAACCGATTGTTCAGATATACACATTTTGGTATATAACTTCCCCATTTAAACAGCTAAGGACATGAAATTTTGAAGTATTTGTACACATGTTGGCCTAAACAAGGTTACCGAAAATTGTCCAGATCGAAGCACTATAACATATAGCTGCCATACAACCGATTGTTCAGATATACACATTTTGGTATATAACTTCCCCATTTAAACAGCTAAGGACATGAAATTTTGAAGTATTTGTACACATGTTGGCCTAAACAAGGTTACCGAAAATTGTCCAGATCGAAGCACTATAACATATATCTCCCATAAAACCGATTGTTCAGATATGTACATTTTGGGATATAACTTCTCCATTTTAACAGATAATGACATGAAACTTTAAAGTACTTGTACCCATATCGGCCCAAATAGAATTACCGAAAATTGTCAAGATCAGACCACTATAACATATAGCTGCCATACAACCGATTGTTCAGATATACACATTTTGTCGTATAACTCCTCCATTTAAATAGCCCAGACACCATTTTTTTCTAATAAATCGTTCCATAAATAACCCACAAAATTGAAATTATAAATTATACTAAATCAGGCTATGCACAACATACATAGGTAGCTTTTCATTTCCCCACTCATGAAAGGTATGAAGTCTTCGGTACGGCCGAAGACAGCCGCGCTCTTACTTGTTTTAATGTGTCTTTACGCCCACAAGCTTTTGAACTTTCATCGACTATGTTTCCTCGTATATATGCACATATATATATATGTAATTATGTATTGCTATTAATTATTATTGCATCTTCCATTACACAGAGACAAAAGCGAATAAAATGCAATAAAAGCAATGCTGATGACGGCAACTGCACAACGACGCCAACATTTGCTTCCCCGTTGCCGCTGCGGTCACTGCGTTCCTCCCCAATGAGGCTGCGACAAGCTTGTTAACAATGAAAACAACTAATGATCGATCACATTAGCTGTCTGGCTGCTGCTTGGCATCTATGCATAGTACCGGTAGCCAATAGATATTCATAGGTGCATGTGTATCTGTTTGTTTGGATTTTTAATTAAATGTGATATCTAAATGTTAAAAGGCAAGCAAACCAACGATCATTGCGCCCAGCTCGCTCGGTGCAGCACAACAACAAATGGACGAAAAGCTTGGCGGCGAAGCGTTCAAACAAACAAGAAACTGTGGCGGTACTGCGCGGGTAGGCGGCGATGATCGCGCAAAAACATTCGTAAGTGGCAATTAAGAAATGCTTCGCCTTCTTTTCTGCGTTAGAGTCACTTAATTCAGTAGGAAAAAATCACACTGCAATTTAACACGCACACACGAATGGTAACAGTGGGTAAATTCCAAAGAAATTTCGCTCAAAACTGAATATCTCCGGAAGACATAAAACTTAGATTTCCAACGATCAGCGCACGCTTTTCATGTGCTTTTGACATTGATCGACGAAAGCGCTCTCTAAAAGGTCTCTACTTTCCCGGCAATGAAGAACAGCGGATGACTAAAAGGTATCCCATGATACTAATTTAGGTTAGATCCAGGGTTTGAAATTCCTTAGCTACTTTTGCTGCATTTGCTTTGCTTTTGCTAACAAAAAGTAAATTAGCAAACTCGGCCAGCCGAGTAAAAAACGAGAACACGATTCATTCGCTTCAGTTTTCAGCTGAGCCGTGTTTGCTTGTATAGCAGACCCCGGCAAAACTAAAACTGAGATTGTGTTAGTGAGAACAGAGAGATTTATGCAACAGTGGTGTAAGAACTAAGCATATGGGGCAAACGTACAAAATAGCAACGTTTTGAAAATAAAATAAATATTTGAATAATAACGAAAAATGTATTACTTAGGAATTGTTAACTTGAAAAAATGTTTTATAAATTAATTTGGATTCACCAATCTAATAATAACGAAAAATGTATTACTTAGGAATTTTTAACTTGAAAAAATGTTTTATAAATTAATTTGGATTCACCAATCTAAAATATTGGAAATTAACTTAAAAAAATGTTTTATAAATTAATTTGGATTCAACAATGTAAAATATTGGAAATTCCAATAATAAAAAAATATCTATAAGGAGTTTTTAGTGTAAAAAATATACATTAAAAATTTATTTGAAGAATATTCATTGAGAAATAGTTTAAAGTTGATATCATTTACGAAATTTTTCCAAAAGTACATAACTAAACTTGTTAAGGCATGCAAGGATGGGGCGTAAGTTATAACTGAAGATTTAGTAGAACCTTTAAGAATAAGCAAATTTTATTATATGAATTGAAAAATAAAGCATTGCAATTTTGCAACTTGAAAATTTGGTTGCACTACAAAATGATTTATTATTCATGGTCATACATACGCAATGGCACACTGTCGCATAACAAACAAAGCAACGCAGCCAGTGCTTGTGTTGCTTTTTCGCTGTCTAAACCAGTGATAGGCAAAATTGAAATGCAACTGTATTAGTGAGAGCGCCGTAATAGCGCAAATCAATTGGTTCGTTTTCGTTTAGTCGCTAGCCATGGGTAATGGCGCAATTTTTTTGGCGCTGATACAATAACGCCAGCGCCAACCGTGGCGCCAACTCACGGTACTGGCGCAATAACACCTTTAGCGCAATTGTCATCGAATAATCGATAAATAACATTTTTTCGCTTGTTACTGTTTACCATCCCCATATTTTTTTTTTAGCGCAATTCTGCTTACATATACGAGGGCACAATTAATTTTAATTTTCATAATCATTTGGAAAAATATTCCGTATATATGTGAAAATATGCTGGAAATTGGAGTCACTTAGATCACTATCAAGCACACATAATTGTGACGTTGTCATACGTATACATATACTACGGTGCTGTTATTGGCGTTGTGGTTGCGCCATTTTACACTAGCTCTATATTGGTGCTGGTGTTAGCGCACGAAATTGAGTCAGTGTTATATTGCAATAGCGCATCATTGAGTTGGCGCTACATTGAGTTGGCGCTATACTGAGTTGGCGCTACATTGAGTTGGCGCTACATTGAGTTGGCGCTATATTGAGTTGGCGCATTTCCCAAATCGGAGTTAGCGCAATAACACCAGGGTTGGTGTCAGCGCAATTGCGCCGCGCAGCGCAGTGTTACCCATGCCTATTAGTCGCTTGCTGGCCCTCAATTAATGCGGTCGTTTATAAAAATGACAAGCATGCGTACATATGTATAAGTAATTATGATTTTACATATATAAATATGCGCAACCAAGCGACATTCACCCACGATGTTGCTACGCCACTTCCTGAGCGACGACTAAATCGTTTACAAAAGAAAGAGCATAACGTGTCTGTGTGATTTGAGCGCGATCAATTGATCTATGAAACGCCTATCACTGGTCTAAACCACGACTTAGTGATGGGCGAGTCCGAGATGTTTTATTCGATTCTCTCGATTGTTGAAACATCTCGAATGCTCTCGATGGTTTTCATTCGTGTTCGAGTCAAGTCGTAAATGGCCGTCAGTCGAAACAATCGCTAAAACATCTCGGACTCGCTAATGATTCCTCTCATTTTCAAAGCAACCCTACATTTCGGACTCGCTGCAAAAAATACATAACATTTGTTGTTGCCGCTTGAATATCAAAATTGCTTAAAAAAGTATACAGTGGTACAAATCTATTGCCGTTGTTACTGCTCGTAAAATTAATTTGTTTCGTAAGCGTCTCACTTCAGAGAATTTATTAATGTATTAATGTTTAAATAATTAATTGTATTTATTAAGCACGACACTCTTTAATTGTGATTGCAAAAATGCAGCGTCTATATATAGCATATTTTTCAATTTGGTGCATTTATTTACATATTTATTTGCCTCACTTCCATTAACAATCCTACTTTCTTCATCAACAACACTCATTCAGTTTATTTTATCAACTAAAACATATCATCAAAACAACAGCCGGCCCGCCGACTCGGAACAATCGCAAAAACATCTCGCTTGTGTAGTCGAGATGTCATCGAAACAACCTACGACTCGCCGACTCGGAACAATCGCAAAAACATCTCGCTTGTGTAGTCAAGATGTCATCGAAACAACCTCCGACTCGCCGACTCGGAACAATCGCAAAAACATCTCGATTGTGTAGTCGAGGAGCGAGTCAACTTTTGACTCGATTGTGATTTTGCAACGATGGCGATTCTCTCGATTGTCTAAACATCTCGGACTCGCCCATCACTACAACGACTGAATCACAGAGCGTAAGCCTATGTGTGTTATACTCATTAACTCACGTGAGTCGATTTGCCGGGCCTTGTTGTATAGTTAAGCAAAGCAACGCGATTTGGGGGATTTCATTTTACTTCCAGCAATTAGTTGTGTCTGCATTTTTTCTGCTTTTGCTTATTTTGCTGAAACGATTTGGTTACGCATTATTCGATTTTTTATACATATTTGCTTATGTATGTATGTACGTGGCCGCTGTGGTGCAGTGGGTAGAGTGCTCGCCTGCTATGCCAGAGGTCTCGGGTTCAAACCACGGTCCGAGCCAAACAAATTTTTCTAATTAGTAAAAATCCAATTATTGGGTTTTTTAAGAGCAGCGGTCACCTCTCGGCAGTGGGCGGCATACCCTCCGAGAGTATTTCTGCCATGAAAAAGCTTCTCACAAAAAATGCATTCGCCGTTCGGAGCCGGCATAAAACTGTAGGTCCACCCAATTAGGAGCACACCTCGAATTGGGAGAGAAGCTCGGCCATAAAACTCGTCAGAGTTATAATAGCGCCATTGTATTATTATTATTATGTATGTATGTACACATAATATGTATGTATGTCCATTTGTAAACATCTTTTCATGTTGAATTCTGCTTAAAACTAGTTTCAGCAAAATAAGCAACTGTAAGCAAAAATTTACCACTCAACTAATTGCTGGAAGTAAAAGCAGCGCTCTCAAATTGAGTTGCTTGGCTTAACTACACAAGCAAACACGACTCAGCTGAAAACTGAAGCGAATGATTCGTGTTTTCGTTTTTGGCTCGGCTGAATTCAGCAATAAGCAAAAAACATTGGCTATTGCTGTTTTGCAGCAAGCAAATTCAAACCCTGGTTAGATCTCAGTCGAAGCTAAGAAAAAAGCATTAGCATTGTAATAATTTCTGATTTCTTTCTTTTTTCGAATCCATGCGAAAACTTTTCCTATACCACCGTGCAGGCAATGCAGTAGCAGCGGCGAACTTGCTTAACCAAAAGCCACTTGTCCTCACTCCTATCCGTTTTAAGGCAGTAGTGATTTTCTTTTTCTGCCGACCTTGAAAAAAACGCTCCAACTTACTAAATAGCTGATTGCGTGCTTACTTGCAACCCTAGTGTCACCTATCAAAATTAAATGTTCTGAACGAGAAAAGTAAATAAATACTTAGATTAATAAATTTTGCATAAAATGCGTAAATAGAAGCATAGGGCTGTAGTCATAGTCGTTCACGAAAATCGGTTTTAGTTAAAATCGGTATTAAATTTAGAATGATGTTTAAAAGAGTGGTGTGTCATAGACCAGTTAGAACAACGTTTTTGCTAAAATGAAACGGAACAGGGTTACCCATATAAAATAATAAGAATCGCTCTGTAATTTTGAGAAATTTCGAGTGTTTTAAAAGTTCACCCTGTGTCAACTTTTAAATTGAAAAGTTCACCCTGTGTCAACTTGTATATTGAAAAGAAAAAAGTAAGCGCATCTATCTATTCGACTTTTGATGTTTGCATATTTTAACTTAATCGTATATTTAAAATACGCTAAAAAACAACTAAAAGTGAGTTAAATTTTGAGATAAAACTACACACTTCATATAAATCAAAATGAACTTGTGATTTTAGGGAACAACAAGGTCTCGTGCACCGAACTGGAGCGCAGGAGAAAAAGCTTGTCTGCGGGAAAGCATTGAGTGCCACCTGCATATTTATTAAAATGTCTTCTTTATACGTTTTATTTATTTATTTTTTATTGTATTCACGTACTCTCTTTCTATTTTTATAGTTTTCATGACGAATTCCCAGCTTGGAACAATATTTTAAGATTTTAAAATGACATTCACCTCATTTTAAAGATAGAACGCTGTTTTAGTGATAAAACCGATTTTAAGTCGACTATGACAGAGATAAAATGACGTTTATGCTAGCATCATCCTAAGTGTGTTAAAACACTGTTTTAAATCGACTATGACTACGGCCCATATATTTTAATATAACCAGCCAAGAAAGAAATGATGGAGGAAACGAAATGAGTATTTAATTATGCATTTTCAAGTGCTATTCACAATAGATTCATTATTTTACTTTGCAACACGGCTGCTCAGATCAATAGAGTGTTAAGCGCTTTCCACTCAACTCGCTTAACTAATGCAGCTAGCTTAGATTTGGTTGTTGCTTTCCACGTTATTCGCCATAGAAAATACTTGAATACTTGGGCCCCTCCTTGTCATTTAGTGTCGCCACTACCCACTTTTCCAGTGCTCCTATCTCCTATTCTTGTGCTGGTCCACTTCACTGCTCCATTTAATTGATGTATTTTGGCGATACGTGAAAATATTGAAGTTGTTCAAACAAGTAATAATACACTGTGGAACAAATTCAGGCCAACAAAAGTTAACTCGGTTCTGAAAGTTAGGGGTGAAAATAGAGGCTAAATTAGAAGACCCGTATCGCGGCGTTTGCTTAGGTTAGTTCGAATTTGTTTTTAATGGACCTTTGAACTTTGCAGGGAAATGCCGATTTTCAGCATATTGTTTGTATGATTTTCTGGCTATAACTCGTCGACTAATTGAGATTTTAAATTTCCTATACATGGGTTCTATAACATTTTTCTCTACCTCTTATAGTTTCTGAAATATTGATGATTCAATTTGAATTTTTTCGATGTTTTAAAGAAAAAATTTACTTTGTCAGGCAATATCTTTAAAATCAATATTTTCACCTTCGGTTTTACTCCTTTACGTGAACACGGTGAGCTTAAACAACTTATTATGAAAAGTCAAAGTAACCAAGATATTATTTCATGGTTGTATTCTTGGACATATTAGAAGATGTTCTGAGCCAAAATTGAAATCATTCATCGGACACATTTTGAGAAATTCCATGTTTTTTAAAAATTTGTCCATTTTTTCTTTTCATGGGTGCCCCTGTTCGTTTTATGGCACCCCCGGTAAAATAACTGTAAAAATACATTTTAAGACGTTTATTATTAATTATTTATCATATTTTAATATAAACATAAAAAGGCTTACAGTTTTTTTAAATATGAAGAATATTATATTCACATACAGTTTTCTTCAAATTCTCTATATAATTTGGGTTATTTGGTCTAGTTCGATACTTATTATCCCATGTTTTTTTGAAATCATAATGCACAGCCTCCATGGCTTGCTCTGAAAAATACCCTAATCCTATTCCCTGCCTTGAACAAAAATCTTCTATATGGAAAAAAACTGTGTGCACTTTTGGGGTTATGGGTATAGAAAGATCGTTGTAACTCTTTCGGAAATTAGAAATACAGTTAATATAATTACTTTTCAAATCAATAGTGAAGCAAGATTCGACCACTGAATGATAATCGTTAAAAGCTTTTACGTATTTTAGGCGCTCTAAAGGACATATACTTCTTAATACATCGGTGTTTTCCAATAATCTTATTTCTAATTTACAGTTTTTTTCCATATAGAAGATTTTTGTTCAAGGCAGGGAATAGGATTAGGGTATTATACAGAGCAAGCCATGGAGGCTGTGCATTATCATTTCAAAAAAACATGGGATAATAAGTATCGAACTAGACCAAATAACCCAAATTATATGGAGAATTTGAAGACAACTGTATGTGAATATAATATTCTTCATATTTAAAAAACTGTAAACCTTTTTATGTTTATATTAAAATATAATAAATAATAAATAATAAACGTCTTAAAATGTATTTTTACTGTAATGAATTTTACATTACACTTACATACTAGAAGAACAGAACAGTCATTTTACCGGGGGTGCCATAAAAAGATCAGGGGCACCCATGAAAAGAAAAAAATGGACAAATTTTTAAAAAACATGGAATTTCTCAAAATGTGTCCGATGAATGATTTCAATTTTGGCTCAGAACATCTTCTAATATGTCCAAGAATACAACCATGAAATAATATCTTGGTTACTTTGACTTTTCATAATAAGTTGTTTAAGCTCACTGTGTGAAGCTACATTCTATTAGCAAAAAAATAAGCTATCAACGAAGAAAATCCATGGTAAAATGGAAAAGTTATAGGCGATCATGTAAATACAGTCAAGTCGCGCAATGCGCAATTAGTCGACGAGTTATAGCCAAAAAACCATACAAACAATATGCTGAAAATCGGCATTTGCCTGCAAAGTTCAAAGGTCCATTAAAAACAAATTCGAACTAACCTAAGCAAACGCCGCGATACGGGTCTTCTAATTTAGCCTCTATTTTCACCCCTAACTTTCAGAACCGAGTTAACTTTTGTTGACCTGAATTTGTTCCACAGTGATATTGGCAACAGCAACAGAAAAGTATATTATATTACGCTATATATACCTACTACAGCCACCATTTCGATTACGATTACGTTACCGGGAATTCACTTACTCACTGATAGACGGAGCTGTCACATTTGATGCAATTAATTGCAATATTTACACGTTCTAATCATAAGTTTTGTGATACAATAATAAAATGTATTGCAATTAATTTACATTGAAGAAACAGGAATAACAAGAGCAACACAAATAAATATATAAACATATAATTAACTAATTAATTGAGAGATTCAACGAAGTCAGTAAAAGGAAATATCTAAAAAAAATTAGCATAAAAAAAGAAGAAAATAAATAAATTACTGACAATTATGAGCACACTAAAATCCAGATTTCAAACGGGAAGTTATCTATTGCTGAAATAATCAGTTTGTTTACAGTCTTTTAAATATAAGGACTACAACGAGAGTTTGCCTTAATTATAAATCATTTGATTGTAAAATTATATGTAATTGCAATAATTTACAAAAAGTTTATTGCAATCAACTTTAATCGTAAATCATTTTGATTAGCTAGCTTATGCGACACCATTGAACTGTCTCCAATGGAGACCAAAATTTATATACAAACATATGACATCTTCAACAATACACGAAGAAAGCTGTATTGATATCACGTTCATATAAATTGATAATCCTGTCTGATCAATAAAGTTGTGGATGTCATATCCATATTTTTTTATATATTACAAAATTTGTTTCCATTATGTGGATAAGACATCCATAGTTTCTCCGTGTAGCCATGTTGATTTTGGGTATAGATAAAAAATTGATTGCATTCATTTCAGTAAATCTCATTGCAACCAGTTGATTCCAACACATGGAACGTAATTGTTGATTGTAACAATAAAAAATTGCAATGATAATCGATTTTTCTTCGATTTCAGGTTTGTTTTCAATTTGCGTTTGATTTTAGTTGTTCTTGTTTATTTTTCACAATCACACTCTGTACAGCGATTACATTGTATGCTATGAATTTAATGAATGAATGTTAATTATTTAAGTCAATGTGCTCGGTTATCTAAAGACTCTGTTTGTATGTATGAATGTGAGTAGGCAAGTATGAATATTTGATATTTTGTTTGTATTTAATGTTGTTGTTTTCTGTTTATTGTTTGCTAACATTTAATGGCCAATTAGTTGGTGTTTTTTGGGTTTAATTGACAGTTGCATTCTTGCCAATTAAGTGTGTATTTTATATTTATTTTGAGTTAGAGGCTATCGTATATGTATGCAAAATTGATATAAGAAGGCCTAGGACTTAAGCCTGAAATAATGCAGAAGTGAATATGTACTAGAAGGCTGCACGAATGGATTCGAAACGGCCAACAAAATATTCGCGGCCGTCCAATTACAGTACCTACTTGTTTCTGTCGTTTTAGAATAAACGCAAGTAGAGCACAACCATAAACAGAACCAATACAATTACTTATTCGTAGCGACAATTACATGACCTTAAAAAGGTTCTGCAAATAGTGTACACTACTTGCGAATACTTCGAATATCCCTGCAAAAAATGCGATCACTCCGGGATACATCCGGGACAACTCGCAAGGGAGCATGCGATTACTACCCATTTGTATCTCTTTATATGGGTTGAAGTGTTCTCTTTTGTTTGAGCATGTCCTATGAAGAGACTAATTGTACCCAGTTTGTACCCGAACGGGTAGCAAAAGCGCACAATTGTACCCGTTTTGTACCCGAACAGGTAGCAAATGCGACACATCCATTTGTGCGACTAATTGTACCCGTTTGATACCCTTTCGGGTACAATTCGTCTACAATTAGTATACATATGTACCCGTTCGGGTACAATTGGGAACAATTGTAGACTAATTGTACCCGAAAGAGAGCGCTCCTCCTTTTTAGAGACTCGTCGCACACTTTTTTACAGGGATAATCGAAATATATGTAGGTACAAACATATTTTCATAAACACACATCCAGACGTTGTGTTCAGCAAAATTACGCTGCTAGTGTGAGTGTGTGTATGTGCATACCCTGCAAAAAATGCGATCACTCCGGGATACATCCGGGACAACTCGCAAGGGAGCATGCGATTACTACCCATTTGTATCTCTTTATATGGGTTGAAGTGTTCTCTTTTGTTTGAGCATGTCCTATGAAGAGACTAATTGTACCCAGTTTGTACCCGAACGGGTAGCAAAGCGCACAATTGTACCCGTTTTGTACCCGAACGGGTAGCAGATGCGACACATCCATTTGTGCGACTAATTGTACCCGTTTGATACCCTTTCGGGTACAATTCGTCTACAATTAGTATACATATGTACCCGTTCGGGTACAATTGGGAACAATTGTAGACTAATTGTACCCGAAAGAGAGCGCTCCCGGACAAATCTTTTTAGAGACTCGTCGCAAAACTAACATCAGATTTTTTGTGGCTGACGAAAAGTAAAAAGTTCAAGTTTTGGCCGACGAAAAGTAATAAAATCGAGTTTTGGCTGACGAAAAGTAATAAAATCCACTTTTGGCTGACGAAAACTATCAATTTTGTTTAAACAACAACAATTTTAATGTAAAAACAGTATATAATTACTGATACTTTTCGTCAGCCAAAAGTCGATTTTATTACTTTTCGTCAGCCAAAACTCGATTTTATTACTTTTCGTCGGCCAAAACTTAAACTTTTTACTTTTCGTACAGAATTTTTTTATTGATAGCTTTCGCCAGAAATTTTAAATATGTTAGTTTTCGTATGGTACGACGATATGTTTGTTGGGCTTTTATTTTTTGGTCTACCTTAATGCCATATGCACATTAAATAAGCAAACAAACCAAAGAAGCAACAAGGTTTTGCGAATACTTCATAACATGGTTATTGTTATGTTCTATTCTATCGTGGCGAATAGTGTACACTAATCGCTCCAACAGAGCAAATAGAAATAGTATTTGTATTCCAAACGAAAAGTATGGGTTATATTCGTATCTGCATTGAAATTGTGCTGTGACTAATTGTACAATGCATAGAGTATTCGAAAATATAGAAGAGGCAAATGGTATTGTGCAGAGGTCTAATATGTACATACATAGGTATGTATATTAAGGTGGAGTGAAGCCATATGGAGATTTTTTTTTTGTTCTTTTTTTGAACGTACCAGCAATGAAAAGTTGCCTTTATACGAGTTAATGAACCCCACAAAATTTTATGGCGATAGGATGACGTTTTGAACTGCCCCCAGCCCGGCAAAGTTGAAAGCAATGACCACGATCTGGTACAAATATGAAATTTTGAAAATTATAAAATCAAAAAACGAAGTATGAGGATTGATAAAAATGGCTAAGCTGAGTATTAAAGTGAGGTCTGTTTGTTTTGGAAACAACAACAACAAAAGTTATTAAAGGTCAAAGTTTATATTATGCATTTTTTAAATTGCAATTACTTAAAACTACGGAACCGATTTCGAATATTTTTATACCATTCGATAGGTATTTTGATTCCATTTAATTTGATATACATTTTATGTGGGTTCCATAATACCCCCTTGCGGGGCTCAACCCCCCTTTACCCCCCTTGCTTTTCATATATAAAATTTATATCAAATTAAAGGGAATCAAAATACCTATCGAATGGTATAAATATATATTCGACATCGGTTGGGTATTTTTTAAGTAATTGCAATTTAAAGAATGCATAATATAAACTTTGACCTTTAATAACTTTTGTTGTTGTTGTTTCCAAAAAAACAAAATTCACTTTAATACTCAGCTTAGCCATGTTTATCAATCCTCATACTTCGTTTTTTGATTTTATAATTTTAGAAATTTCACATTTGTACCAGATCGTGCTATTTTTTCAACTTTTTGGGGCTGGGGGCACCTCTAAACATGCGAGTAGGTCAATAAAATTTTACAGGCTTATTTCTGGGCTAGAAAGGTGCCGTTCTGGCTTTGACACAAATTGAATTTCCAAAAAAAAAATTTTCATTCCACCTTAATGTATATACATAAGTGAATGTATGTGTTTGTAAATTGGATAGGATAACGATTAGTCCATATAGACCTTCATACATGGCAATTGCATATCACATGTTATGTCATGCGATATATGCCATTTCATGCTGTGCTCTGTTTACATTTTGATTGAAACTAAAAACGAATTTTTTTTGGTGATTAGTGAAAAATGACTTGTTAAAATTACTTTTAACGGGCAAGTGTATTGGCATACATATGTAGGTATGTGCCTATATAGATACCCACATGTATGTATACAAAATGAATATCAATTCAACAGCAGTGGCACCAAGAACAACAAAAATAAACACCACAAACAAGAAGAAACACCACACAACGGACAACAGTCCCAACACGGCAGCAACCCCACAAATGACAATGCCAAAAGCAAATTAAACTAAATTAGCGAAAATGCATTAAACCATGCGCATAATTTAATTTTATTCACCATAATTGCTTGCGCCATTGTTGTCGATCGTTTATTGTTGTTACTGTTGGTGCTACTGTTGCCGTTGCTAATGATACACGAGGTGTGTTGGTGTTACTAGAGGTGGTGATGGTGGCGATGGTGGTGACGGTGGTGGTGGTGGCAGTGAGGCAGTGATTTGATATCATTGTTGCTTATTTACTGCTTTATGTATTATTAGTGTCTGTTACTCATCACTCGATATTTGCGGTCCGGTCCTCGTTATTGTTGTTGTTCTTGATTTTGTAGCTGTTTTAGTGGGCTGTCAGTAGCCAATTGGCAATTGCAATTTGCCAGCATTGCTGCTAAAAATCAACAACAATGCAATTCGACTGTTGAACGAGATCAGCCGGTCTCGCCGGCATATCCGTCACCCGCTCATTTACTTTACTCATTCACTGCCCCGCCAGCGCGCAGTGTTCTTCTCTTTGATCGTTTGCTGACTATCGTACAGTGGTGCAGAAAGCATTAAAGATTGGCAAAATGATTCGAAAAGTTTTTATTGAAGATTTTGTTTATACCAGGATAGATATATTTTATTTATTATTGATACGTTTAGAATGGTATCACATGCGTTGTTATTTCCGGCTATTAATTAAGAGAATTTTATGGTAAATCTAGCTTTCTTAGAATCTGATTGAAATTTTGTGATTACTACAAGGGAACAGTTGGACCCTTTACAGTATAAGAGTGGCAAGCTGAGTCGATTTAGCCATGGCAGTTCTGTGTGTTTATCCCCATTTTTCGAAAATTCTGTTACAATTTAGTAAGTGCATGTGCTTTTTTAATTTACTCGCATACTAATCACTTGTAGGAACGGATATACATAATCAGATTTTTATTCGATATAGCCGATTGTTTCCACAAAATGATTACTTGGGTTTAACAACTCAATTTTGGCAACTGTAAACTTGAAATAAAGAAGAATATTAACTAACTATAAAAGTCGGCAAGGCCGGTTGAATACAATCTGCATAAATCCCATAATATTAATCTATTGTTTCAAACTTCATCTTCTTAGTTGTTGTTATTGTAGCTAATCATCGAATTCACCAATGGAAGGAAAACGAAACTTGCTGATTCGATTTACTTAGTTAATGCCACACATCAATTCATTATGTTCTGCTGTACTATATAGCCAATTGCATTCTGTATTTTTTGTTGCTCCCTTCGCTTTATTTTCTTTTGCTGTTTTCACAAAATTTGATTGCATTAATTAAAGAAACTGTCGCCGGCGCACTCGAGCACAAAAAGCAACGATCGGCTCGACGGCCACATGCAATTACTACGGCAAGCCATGATATGAGAGACTGCGCTAATTTGTTTTTCGTTTTTTTTTTTTTCTTTCTTATTTCTTGTTTCTTGCCACTCTTCCGATCTGCAATTTTATTTTTTTAATTAGTTGCATTTCGGCAACGTTTGACAATTTTAATTAGCCTTATTGCAGGTCGCCTTTTTTCGCTGTCTTATACATTTCCTAGCCCTTGGAGCACGGCGTGATCTAGAAGCGGACGAAGTAACAAAGGTTGAAGAGTCGTTGGCATAGAATCTATAATCAACGCCAGTCGATATTGGGGTTTCGAAATATAAAGTTATACCTATAAAGGAGAATGAAATAGCGAAGAATAAGAATAGGAACCCAGCTAAGAGCCAATTTTCTGTGTGTACCTCATACGAAACGGGAATAGTGATAGCTCTTTCGAAGAAAACCAGTGGTTCATCATCAGACTTCTTTCGCTTTCACCGGTGGCCTATTTTAGTCGTATCAGTTGAAGTTCGTATGAAGGAATTAATTTCAATTTGCCATTTGATTTTTGCGTTAATTATAAGACTTAAAGAATTTAAAGGTATATGTGTTCTATGAGTTTTTAATTATTGCCAGCAATAAAATGGGATCGAATAATTAATTGCATGGTATTTTCTTAAGATCGTAAGTATTTTCAAAGTTTTTATAAAAATTATGAACAGCTGAAGTAAACTGTTGTTTACCAGTTATGAGCATTTGAAAATTTAGCGTAATTAAATTTTGCATGGCTGTTATGGAACTTGAAATTGGTTTGAAGTACATAAGTAATGATCTATCACTTGCCTCTTGAGGCAAAGCTCAATTAAAATAAAAAAGCGCTGACCGCTAGCGAACAAAAAAAGTCAATCAGGATCGCACTGTGACGTAATGAATGGGCGTAAATTTTACATGGTCAAGCGGAGTTTTATGGGCTTGCGCCTAATTGGCAAATGCCGCCTGTGGACAACTAGCAAAGTAACTAAGGCTCCTCTTCTTCTTGATTGGCGCTTAACCGTCTAGACGATTCTGGCCGAGTCCAACAGAGCGCGCCAATTGCTTCTGTTTCGTGCAGCATGGCGCCACTTGGGAACACCTAGGGAGGCAGCATCGCTGTCCACCTGATTTTCCCAACGCAGTGGAGGTCTCCCTTTTCTTTTGCGTTCAGCGGGTTTCGATAGAAATGCTTTCTTGGCCGGAGCGCCTTCGTCCATTCTCACGACATGACCTGCCCAACGCAGCCGCTGGATCTTTATTCGCTGAACAATGTCGATGTCTGTGTAAAGCTCGTACAGCTCATCGCGCAAAGGTCCATAAATCTTACGAAGAACTTTTCTCTCGAATACTCCAAGTGCCATCTCATCTGATTTTGAAATTGTCCATGCTTCTGCGCCGTACATGAGGACTGGAACGATGAGCGTCCTGTAGAGTGTGATTTTTGTTTGTCGAGAGAGGACTTTACTTTTCACTTGCCTACTTAGTCCGAAGTAGCATTTATTGGCAAACGTGATTCTTCGTTGGATCTCCGTGCTGACATCATTCTTGGTGTTAATGCTGGTTCCCAGATAGACGAAGTCCTTAACAGTTTCGAATTTGTAGCTATCAACATTGACGTGGCTGCCAAGGCGTGCTGTTTCTTTGTGTGATGACAGGAGGTACTTCGTCTTGTCCTCGTTGACCGCCAAACCCATTTTCTTAGCCTCTTTATCTAGCTTGGAGAAGGCAGAACATACGGCGCGCGTGTTAGTGCCAATGATGTCGATGTCATCGGCGTACGCCAGCAGTTGCACACTCTTGTGATATAAGATGCTTCCTGTATGGTTAAGTTCTGCAGCTCGTATTATCTTTTCCAGTATCAAATTGAAGAAGTCGCACGAAAGAGAGGCACCTTGTCTGAAACCTCGTTTGGTCTCGAACGGCTCGGAGAGGTCCTTCCCAATTCTGACGGAGCTGGTGGTGTTAGTCAACGTCATTTGGCATAGCCGTATAAGTTTAGCAGGGAAACCAAATTCAGACATTGCGGCATACAGGCAATTCCTATTCGTGCTATCAAAAGCGGCTTTAAAATCGACAAAGAGATGGTGTGTGTCGGATCCTTTTTCATGGGTTTTTTCCAGTATTTGTCGTATTGTGAAGATCTGGTCGATGGTAGATTTACCAGGTCTGAAGCCACACTGATAAGGTCCAATCAGATTGTTGACGATAGGCTTCAGTCTTTCGCACAATACACTTGCTAAGACCTTATATGCGATATTCAGGAGGCTTATCCCACGATAATTGGCGCGTACTGTGGAGTCTCCTTTTTTGTGGATTGGGCAGAGTACACTTAAGTTCCAATCGTCGGGCATGCGCTCGTCCGACCTTATTCTGCATAGGAGTTGATGCATGCTCCTTATCAACTCTTCGCCACCATGTTTGAATAGCTCGGCTGGCAAGCCGTCAGCGCCCGGGGCATTGTTATTCTTAAGCCTACATACTGCTATTCGCACTTCGTCATGATCAGGTGGTGGAACATGCCTACCATCATCTGCTATTGGGGATTCGGGTCGTACATCTTCTCCTTCCGCACTTTCACTGTTGCCATTATCTAGCAAGGAGGAGAAGTGATCCCACCACAACCTAAGTATGTTCTGGACATCAGTTACCATCAGTTACCAGATCACCGTTATCATTCCGTTATCATTCCGTAACTAAGGCTGGAAAGCTTTAAAACAAAAAACCAAGACAAAAAGAAATATTATTGCAACAATCAATTACAACTGCTTATTTTTGGTTTGTTTGTTTCGTTTTTTATTAGCGTAAATTGCATTGCTGCACGATGGTGCTTAATAGCACCGTTGATGACAGCAAAGGCAGCAGCACCACCTATGAGGAGGCCTGACTGGTTGCAAATTGCGAGCGGCAAATATATGTATGTATTTATATATGATGTGTATGTATGTGAGTATATTTATACGTATACCTACTTAAGTAAGAAAAAATACATACACGCATATGCATACATATGTGGTGCATTGGGTATGTGAATGCATGTAATTAATTACAACAACGCAAGCAACAATTAATTAGCAAAATAACTAAAGCAATATTAGCGTGGAAATATGTTATTGTGGCAATAAAAATAAAAGCTGCACATACATACATATACATATGTATCTTAAGAAACTATAACAAAGGCAGCAAAAAAGACAAAAAGTTAACGCAACCATAACGACAACAATGTATAACAAGAACATAATTAAAAGGAGAGAAAATACCAAATAATTATGCAGGTAGCAACAAGAAAAACATGTATAATGATAAATTAAAGTTAAGAAGAAATGAAATTTTTTTTGAGAGAAATCAGGAGGAAAAACAATGGGAGTGTATCACCACCATGTGTACACTTGTATGCATGTAAAGGATGTTTTTAGAGGTATTCGACTTTGAGTTGGCAACACTGCTTTATTTGACAACCGATTTAACAACCGATAGTTGTTTTTTGTTTAGCTTGGTTTAACATTTTATTATGGATAGACTTACATTTGAACAACGCGTGCAAATTGTTGAAATTTTTTATCAAAATAATGGTTCTGTTCGTCAAATTTATAGTACACTTGCGCACAAAATTTTGTTCAGCGATGAAGATCATTTTTGGTTGAATGGCTACGTATATAAGCAAAATTGTCGCAGTTGGAGTGATGATAATCCACAAGCTTTTGTGGAAACGCCATTACATTCACAGATTACAATTACTATTTGGTTTGCTTTATGGGCGGAGTCATTGGTCCACATGCCTTAAAAAACGATTATGGGCAGAATGTTGCTGTCAACGGTGAACGGTACAGAGACATGATTACACATTTTTTCATACCTCAATTAGGTGACATTAATCTTGTTGATATGTGGTTGCAATAGGACGGAGCCACATGCCACACAGCGCGCGCAACAATTGATTTACTCAAAGAAAGTTTTGAACGATCTTTTTAATTGGCCACCAAAATCCCGTGATTTAACCATATTGGATTATATTCTTTGTGGTTATGTAAAGTCACTTATCTACGCCGAAAAACCACCCTTTGTGTAAAAAAAAAGTTATGTAGGTACATATATGCATTGCACTAACTTGATCAGCAGATCAACATATGCAGGGAGCTAAGGTGGTCAACAGATGCAACAGCGACAACAGCAATATACCCGGTAGTGAATGATTTAGTTATTTATCTGATTTAGTTTTCAAAACGATTCCACGCCAACATACATTAAATTATTTGCAGAAATATTCGGTGCGCTCCAAAGTAGAAGCGAAAGGGGACTCCCAGAATCATTCCACGACGTACATAATGCGCTGAACGTGGTTTGCCCACTAAACACAGCCCGTTAGCAAAGTTGTATTGCGAATTGTTAACAATTTTAGGTAATTTTACTTATGACTGACTATTAATAAATTAAATTGTTTATATGGTAAAGAGAGCTCAATTACGCCTTTTAATTGCAGAAGCGCTCTTAATTGTCAATTACAAGCATGTCTGAACATATGTAGTATCAAACGACTACACGCTACCGTTACGTGAACCAAAGCCCATCTCTACTACAACATGAACTTAAAAATATTGCCACCAAGCGTTGCACGTTATACATTTCACATTTAGCTGATTTTTATTGTGGAAAGTGACCGAATTGAATTAGCTTTTTCTACTATTGCTCTTGTTTTTGTATGAGCACAAACGCGTGAAATTAAGCTGCAAAACGTAAAACGGAAAATTATACAGAAAACTCATCAGAATTAATTGACTTGCCATAAATGCGAAATAACAATAACAATGAGAGCAACAAAAAAAAAACAATAAAACTTGCAGCAACAATAGTAGCTGAAGACAGCAACATTAAGCAGAAAACAGCGAAGAAGAAGAAAAAATATAAAACCAATTTATGCAGTTTGAATTGATTAGCGTATTCATTGTGGTTAAAATGTAAGCCAAGCAACAACAACAAACACAATTACCGCTGACAATTAAATAATAGTTGTAATGGTTATTGTTGTTGCTTTTTGTTGTATGTTGCGATTCTAATAAAATTAGACTAACAATGGAAATAAATTGCATTTGAAATGCACCTCGAGTTGCATGCAACAAACGCCCCTATAGGAAATGCAGCTATAAAATAAAAATCTAAGAAGAACAAAGTACATACTTGCATACATATTTATGTGAATCTAAATATGTATGCAAGTGCATGAGCCAAGATCAGCAGCAGGAGCATTCCATGGAAAATGGCAAATTTGTCCCGTACAAACATTTCGATTTCTCACACATACATATGTATACCAGTTTTTGAAATGCAAGCTACTGCTTTTGTTTAGAAATTAATCACACAACACATATTGATGTACTAGAAACTTTGTTTGATAACCTTTTGGTTTGTCTGTAAATTGTAAAGATTTATACCTTTGTCCCGTACAAACCATGTGAAAAATAACACTACAACATTTTTAATTCTTTTGAAATAACCTTGTTTCTAATATTTTTGTTGTTTGAATAAATCAATCAATCAATAAATCAATTAGTCCCAATTAACACTGTAGCGATAAATTTATTCCAAAAGTTATGAACATGCTATTTATCTTCCGGTTCAGCTAATTCGAATTATAAAAAATTGCGCTCACTAAAATTATGTTACGTCAAGTCAAAATAGCTCTGGCCTTTCGAACGATACCCTATTACTGACGTTGGATCCATAGAAAATCAAACAAAAAATGGAAATTATGTAAATCAAAAATAGTGATTTCAAATAATGTGTTCCGGAAAAAACAGGTTTTTTCCAAATATTTTCTCCTTTTTTGAAAAAATTACCAGTAATCCGTTTTACCAATTACATATGTATGTATTTTTGAAATACCATAGGTGAATCTTGAGCACATGGAGTTCATGAAAGCATATTGATTGAGAGTTAACAAAGCTTACCTGCAACGAAAAGAAAAATACAGAGATTGGTTAGAGTGTAAGAAGATTGATATAAGATTTTCTATAACTATGTACATTGTACAATTTACATAATATGAAACAACAACAAGAAATTGGAACAACAAGCGATCCCAGCAAAATAAATATGTACACTATTATGTACAACTCTCTAAAAGCCTGTCTTGGAAACCCCTTTTTATACCTCTGATGAAAATGAAATGGTATAATAACTTAGTGCCAAAACAGGTTTGTTGGAAGTACCAAGTATCTATATGACCAGGATCACGAGCTGAGTCGATTAAGGCATGTCCGTCTGTCCGTCTCTCAGTTTTTGTGATATCTGCTTGAAATTCGTTATGTGGGTGTCTTTTTATGAGAAGCCGATCATTTGTCGGAATCGGTCGAATTGGACTAATATACATATATCTGCAATACAACCGATTGTGCAGATATAGAGATTTTGGGGTATAACTTCTCTATTTAAATAGCTAAGACACTATTTTTTCTAATAAATCTTTCCATAAAAACCCACATAATTGAAATTATAAATTAAACCAAATCAGACTACTTATGAGTGGTGGGAAACTATCGATAGTTTTTGATAGTTTTAAAAAAAAACTATTGATAGTCTTCGATAGTCTTCAAAAAAATAAACCATCGATAGTACTATCGATAGAACTATCGCCAAAAATTTGAAAAATTCAAGAAAACATCAAAATCTCAATCTTTTACATTCAGTCCACTATATTTTAGTACACGGAAGTTAAAGTTTGAAGTCGAAAAAAAATCTTCAAAGCCTTCTATAATGTCGTTTCTATTATTTTGTACATAGACGAATATAAAACCTTAACAGAATCTGAAATAATAATAGTAATATGGAGATGTAAAAGTTGTAAACTATCGATAGTACACATTAATATCGATATTTTTTGATAGTTTTGAAAAATCCATCGATGGTCTTCGATAGTGTTCAAAAAAATAAAATATCGATAATATCGATAGTGCCATCGATAGTTTCCCACCTCTACTACTTATACATTCATGAAAGGTATGAAGTCTTCGGTACGACCGAAGACAGCCACGCTTTTACTTGTTTAACATTAGTGTGTTCACAATTTTTGTTCTTTGTACAAGAAAAAAAATCTCATAACATAAAAACTAAGAAATTAAAACCAAAAATGCGATTCGCATAAATTTTTGCATAATTCCCAACGCGTCCACCAAGAATTTTAACAAGTAAGAAAATCCCTTTTTTCACGCTCGAAAGCAATGGCAGTGAGCCGCAGCAAGGCGGGGTATGCGGATGACTGCATACGCGCCGAGAGTTTCGTCGAGTGAGCATCGACGCGTCAACACCAAAATTTCAATTAAAATCAACAAATCGCGCTTGGAGACACCAAAATACTGAAGATTTTTTACCCACTGCCAAATCAAAAAAAATATCAATTTTTTTCTCCTCTTTCGAAAGCTTGAAAAAATTAAGAATTCTATAAATGCGCTCAACTACATAAACATAAACACAAATGAGGAATTCAGCCGATGAATTTTAACGAATTAATATCACAGCAAAATAAGAACGTGGACAGGGGACATGAGACGGATGAGTTTTGGCGAAGAGAGGGGCGACGAGCAGAGGCGTAAGACATAAATGGGTGGCAATGCGACGACGATGACGTAGGCCATAATGAGGTGGATCGTGTCTGCGCTTGTGAACAATGAAAAGCAGAAAAGCTCGAATCCCCGAGTAAGAACGCGCGAGTGAGCTCATTAAAAAATTCCAAAATCTCAACTCAATGAATGTGACAAAATTTTTAAATCACCTACTCGACGGCAACGGGAACGGCGGCAACAAAAACAACGTCGAATGCGATACCGTTTCATTAAAGCGACAGAATGATGAACAACAGAGTAGAGTAGAGAATTTGATGCAATGCTCTTGGAGCCAAACGGAACGAAAAAGAGGAACGGTTGAAAGAGCGAGACTTTTAACGCGCTCGCAAAGATGGAAGGATCGAAAAAGGGATGGATGGTTTAAATTCAAAATTGATGGGAGAATGGCTTTGCCACTCGCTTTAATACGCAAAAAAAGTTGTCAGAGGAGGAGATTATAATACGAAGGAGGTACATTGAGAGCGTTTCATCATGGTGTTGATGGAGGTTACAATCCAATTCGAAAATTTGACTTTGGCGCATTAAAATAAAATTACATTGAGCGACTGTACCCTCTAAGCTATCTGCCAGATTACCGCTGCCTTCCTGCCCTGTATGGAGGAGACCATGCCGCGTTTTCATTATATTTGGCTGATTACTTGTGGTATCGCTCAGGCAAGTTTATAGATATTTTTAATGAGCCTCTAATTGACATCTGCATTTATTTGCGCTGCAGCAAACTGTCACAGCGCGCACAGAAGTATCGGAAGGTAGCAAAAGGAAGTGCTCTGTACTGACGGCACACAGACAGACAAACACGTAAGCCAACATACATACATACATACATACACAGGGTATGGATATGTATCTATGCCTGTTGCTTAGCGGCCGGCACTGAGAGCTCATCGATCACCGAATTGACGGAGATAGCGAAAATCAATTGGAAGAATTGCGGCATCGAATGCCGATTGCAAAGCAAAAAAAGCACAAGCCAAATCAACAGAAAAAGCTATTCTTATGCCCGCTGGCTTAGAAGTCCGCCCGAAGACGCGAAATGCACAACGAGGAGCGCAACGAAGATATTTTAATTGGCATTTTAACTAAAAGTGTTTAGGCTTTAGTTAAAATTGTTCACTGCCGCTTCGCTTGCCAGCTAGCCAGCCAGTCAACCACCAAGCGAACCACAATTACTGCTGTTGGCTGCAGGCCGGTTGGTTCGTTCGTTGGTTGGCTGCCTCGATGACTACTGAAAAAGCCCGTGCGCGGCGCGGTGCGGTGCCTCCGTCACTCTGCTCCGTTCGCTTCTCGGCTGGCTCGTTTGTTTCGTTCGCTGCGCCTCATTATACAATAACAATGCAATAGGGGTACGTTCAACCCAATTAACAGATTTTTTGCTTGTTTGCCGCACCAAACTTCAAGCAGGAGCGGCAACGGCAGCAGCAGCAGGCGAACCAGTCGTCATCAAGCTGCCTGCAGCGCGTCAAGAAGAAGAAACTGAAGAAGAGAAGAAATAATCCACCGCTAGGAGCACTACGTAAATACATATATAAAATATGTATGTGTGTATGTCGACGGCCCAAAGAAACAACAAAGACAAATCAGAGCTAGTCAAGTAAAGCTAGTCAAGTAAAGCTAGCAAGTCAATAAAGCAACAAAATCATGTAAAAGCCCGTCTCCACATAACTTGATTCACCAGAGAAACATGTAGCAAAACATCTCGCTCAATAACCCGTCTCCACGTGGCTAATCGTGATTCAGTTTGACATTTCTCTTTCTTGTTCTTCTTAAATGTTTGTATGTTTGCTTATTTTTGCGTCTTTGTTTTGGTCTGTGTGAGATTTCGATAGATTTTCGATACAAAATTAGAGAAGACATCGATATCATCGAGGTTGGCAAGATGATTCAGAATGAAACAGTGTTTCAATCTTCACTCGCTCTCAAAAATTTGTATGGAAATTGGCGAGTTTCGGCACTGGTTTCCGTGTCGACACAAGATTGAGAGAGAAAATGCAGAAAAAAAGAGCGAAACACGTTATGTGGAGACATGGTATAAGACGATCCTCCGACCCAATGTGGCGGCTGATGGGGCTCGGGGATCGTCGTGCACCTCATTGTTGTTGCATTCACATTTATGGCCGGCGTTGCTACTTGAGTTTTTTAATTTTCTGCTTTTGCTACTTGTCCTTTTTTTGCTCATGTAGCGCTGCTGTTGTTGTTGTTGTTGCTCTTTTTTCGCCCCTCTCGACGATGTGTTTTTGGGCTTGTCACGGCAACAAAAATAATGATGAAACACGCAAAAATGTCGTCAAAAAATTATACATACACATTAAAAACTGTAAGTGGGTATGTATGTGCATATGTGGCAAGTGGCAACTTTTATGTTGCAAGTACTACCGCTATACCTCGTCAATAATGGTAATGTAACCATCTTTATCATCAGCAGCGGCAAAGAAACGTGCACGCAGCGGCCAAAATTTGGCGATCCTTTTTTGTTGTCTGTTTGACGTTTTTGACACCACCACCCGCTGTTTATTAACTTATTCACATATCTCGGCCAATTTTGCTGCTTCTTTCGTCAAAAAATGTTCTAGACCAAGGATGGCGAAAAAATCTGGTTAACGGAGCCATACATGAGCCACTTTGTTTTGCAAGCAAGTTCGAAAAAAATAGCTAACTTAGCGAATAACATGGGAAGCAACAACAAAAACTAAGCTAGCTAGCTAGGTCTAGCAAGTTGAGCTGAAAGCGCTTAGCTCTTAGTCGATCTGAACAGCAGTGTTGCCAAGTAAAAGAATGAAGCTATTGTGAATAGAGAACTTTCATTAACATAGATGATAGACGCATTGTGTGCCTTTATGCACGCGCTACGCCAGCGTAATGTACCGGTAACTAGCTCAGCACAACCGAACTCTGCTGGTGAATGACAAAAATTCGAATTCGCCCGAAGCCCTCTAACATGGAGTGGTAAAATTAAAGTTTAGCAAGTTGGGCGTTCTTTGCAGGTCGCTTAGAAGAAAAATCGCCAAATGTTACCGCTCGGTTCGTGATGTTCTTGTGGACCACAGTGAGCCAAAAGAACCCTTGACTAAGCATTCTTGTTCTAAACCTTAGAGGCCTTTTAAAAAAGACATACTCAAAAAAGTTATATTGAGTCAGGAGACTACTGTAATTTACTTTTGTTTATAATTCAAAGAAAGATCATTAGTGTACCAAGAAGTAATTTACACCCGCGAAGTGGACAGTAAAGAGAATGACAATTAGTCAAAATACGAAAATGGACGTAAACGACACCATTTAAATAAACTATCCATATTTGTTATTTCCATCATTCGAAACGAGAATGAAGTGCCAATCAAATAACACAAACTTGACTGGCTAAATTGTCCAAGAACGCAGCACTGCAACGGCAAGAGCAACAGCAATTTGCGCGACAAGCGCGAGACTAAAATTACACGTGTGGAATGAAATGAAAAGAAGTGCAAAAAGTTTGGAATCAAGGAGACAGACAGATGGAATATAGCTTTAAGACAGAATGTTGCCACATTATTAAATTTCCATAACGATGCAATCAGAATGCTGCCAGCATACAAGCAAAGATATCAATATAAAAATTAAGAATCGACAGAATGATAAGTACGAGTAATAACAAGAAAAAGAGAAAAAAAACAAGTTTGTATGCGTCACAATAAAATAAAAAGTGAACACCTTTAAGTGGCAAGCATCCACCGAACACTGCATCAGCAGTGACCACCACCAGCGGCTGCGGTCTCAATGTCAACCAGAGAGATCCCTGCGCAACGCACGCAAAACGTAAAAAGAAAACGATCGATCGAATATCGCGATTGTATGACTTGATGAACGCGTAATGATCTAACGACGATCACTTGTAGGCACTCACTGGCACAGTGGGCTTAAATATCAATTTAGTTTCGACTTTAAATAACAATTCTTGAGTTTAGAAACCCGATATCGCTGGTTGTAGCCAGTGCCAGCATGGACAATGTCAAAATCAGATGAGATCGCGCTTGGAGTATTCGAGAGGAAAGTTCTTCGGAGGATTTATGGACCTTTGCGCGTTAGCGAGGGCGAGTATCGATGGAGATTTAACGACGAGCTGTACGAGCTGTGCGCAGACATCGACATTGTTCAGCGAATAAAGATCCAGCGGCTCCGCTGGGCAGGTCATGTCTTGAGAATGGAAGAAGGTGCTCCGGCCAAGAAAGTATTTCTGTCGAAACCCTAGGTATTCCCAAATGGCGCCACGCTGCACGAAACAGAAATGGCTGGCGCGCTATGTTGGATTCGGCCAAAATCATCTAGACGGTTACGCGCCAATTAAGTAAGTAAGTAAGCCAGTGCCAATATAGTGACACTCATACTTTCATTGAAAGGAGTTGACATCGTTTGTAGAGACGTTAAATAATGGAGAACCACATGCGCGGTAGTAAGTCAATTTTCATCCAAAGGAAGTCGACCACAATTGCGATAATCACACCCACTGTGTAAATGCGGCAGCGGCAAAAAACTGAAAACGCATGCGAATGCTGATTTTATCCGCAGCAACAACAAATCCAGCCGCTGTTGGCATTAACAACACTATTCCACAGTATGTACATATGTAATGTTTCTTCCTTTTGCTACGTCGCACAGTGGTTCAGCCGCGGAAAAAAATCATTTTTATCAATACCTAATTTTCAGATTCTAATGATGTAGTCTTATAAAAAGATGTCGAAATATGAACAGTTCATGACTACTTTGCAAAAAAATGATTTTTTTTACAAAATAATGGTATCAGAAGTCAGAAAAATTTTAATCAACAAAAACTGCTTGAAATTTTTGCTAACTTTAGCTATAAACTTTCCTTATAACTTATATCTCTATTGGCCCTGTTGTGAGTTTAAAAGAAAATATAGCACTTCCTTGACTAATTAAAGAAAAAATCAGTACAATCGACCAAATATTAAAAAAAATATAGGCCGGCGAAAATGGTACTTCATAAATGCTACCTTTTCTAACTTCGATGGACAAAAAGTTTGTGTGCTACAGCGTGCTACACTCGCTAACTGTAATAAAATGAAAGTTTGGAATGTCTTCTATCGATTTCTGTTAAAAATTTTTTCCCATATTTTCCCCATTCGATGTAAACTTGATTTAAATGTCGAAAGTCCCATGAAATTTTGATTAATTTGACAAAATGTAGCATGCTTTTAGGCTCATGCGTATATATTAACGTTTACATCTTATGTGACATTTTTTTGTTTACGAGAGGATTAGATAAAAATGCAGATTGGAAAATTATACACCTAATTTGTTAGAATCAATGGTAATGCAAACAAAAATAACGATAAACACATTCGTCATAACATTGCGGTTTGCAAACAACAATAGCAGTTTAAACATTTTACCAGCTTATTTTAAGGTATTAGATGAAAAAAAATGTTATCCCGACGAAATTGTAATAACAGAAACATATGCTGCTGTCAATTTGCAAAGTTTATTTGATCACACAACAAGAAGACTTATTGATACTTTCTCAGCAGAAAAGTTGAACTCCTTATCATGTTCTGAGTTAACCCTTATTAGTAAATGGGGCTTATGATTTCTAGGAAAAGTGATAGCATTTCTACCAATACAGATGTTATTAATCGATTACTGGCAAGTTCTGGTCATTATATAAAGTCCATAAGACGACAACCCAACAAAAAGTGTGTGGAATTGGATTTTGTTGTCAAGGATATGCTAAATCATTAAACATTTTTCTTATATTTGTTTTTTTTTTTCTTTTCATATATACATACATAGTTATATTTTCGAGTATATGTATTATAAATATAATCATTAAGTACATCAAATTTTTACAAGGGCTCTTTTCAGTTACTGAAAATGTATATCTTCATTTGTTTTTGAATGAAAGGTGTAGGAAAAGTGGGCGTGGTTGTTTGCCAATCACGCCTATATTTGGTATTGTCGATATCTTTCATGACAGTAACTTATACGCCAAGTTTCGTGAAGATATCTTAATTTTTGAGCTGAAATTAAAATTTTTCTTTAAAAATTTTTACTATAGGTCCAGGGGAGGTACCCCTAGGGAGTGGCCGATTTCAACAACTTTTGGTGCTGTCAATGCCTTTAATGAGGGTAACTCATGCACCAAGTTTCGTGAAGATATCTTAATTTTTTTTTAGCTGAAACTAAAATTGGTATTTAAATCATTTTTTTATAGGTCCAAGGGAGGTACCCCTAGGGGTTGACCGATTTCAACCATTTTTTGAAAATTTCTTAATTAGCTCACATATAACCTCTGTGCAAAATTTCAATGGCCTAGGACCACTCCTTCTATTTTTTTCCGCAAAATGTATGGGGCCGAACCACTGTGCGTCGGCCACCTTTCGAGTTTTCGATGGTTGATGGTGCACAACAACAACAAAACAGCAAATACATACATATAAATATTTATTGCGTGTACCTTTGCCTTTTCTGCAATTCTCATTTTCTCTTCATTCTTGGCGGCCGGTTTGGTTTTATGCCTCCCGCTAGCCAAATCCAGTGTATGAAACATTTGCAGCAAAGGCGGATCGCGCCCCAATTAAATGTGAGATCGTGTAATTGGCAAATTAATTTCGAACCAATTATCGTGTGTGTGCAAAGCGAATGCGCAAATTTGTTGTTATGTATTTACGTTTGTTGTAGAACGGGCGCGAAAAAATGAAGGAATATGAGATAAAATCGTTGCAAAGGGAATATAAATAAGTACGTACATACATACATAAGTATGTAGATACTTATAGTGTGTGTGACATGCAAGTCAGGCGAGTGAAATCTGAATCCCGCGGGCTATAAATATACGGAAGTAGCGTTTTAGAAAATTAGAAATAGTTTCGTGCCATTGGAATGCGATCTCTAAAATGAGTATACATTAGAAATAGTTTCGTGCCATTGGAATGCGATCTCTAAAATGAGTATACATACATACATATGTACATGGAACAATCCCGCAGAAAAACATACAAACACATTTTTAATCACCAGAGCTGTAAAAAAATCAATTTCGATTTTTACCAGACGCGTAGGCAGAGAAGTGCAAGAAAATTAGTGCGCCAGATGCGTAATACACGAAATTTCCATTCAAGGAAAAGCCAAAGCCAAATGATATATCACGCATGCCCCCATACAATACCCCCTCTCCAAACTACCACCCCAGAAAACCCTTTCACACACATACACAAACCAAGACCAAGGAGACACGAAACAAGCGAAACTTGTTATTTAAAATGCTGCTGCCATCAGCGTCTACATATCGTGGTTGGTTTTTGTTATTGCTTGCAGATTTGCCACGTTCATGTGCGCAGCATAATTTTAATAATAATTAATAAAAATGTAATATGCATGCACTTCATTATTCATTTTCGCCCCTGACCAATGATGGCAACGACGACGAAAGTTCAAGCCAGATAAAAAGCAGCCAAATCAAATAGCACACCGACAGCGGCGAACGGAGATAGAACCAAGAGCGAACGAACCCTACCACTAAGTGTGGTCGCACAAGTTCATACATACAAATGGTTTTTATAAATATATATGGTCTCATACGCCGTTTATTTTCTTGGATAGATGGATGCATGGACGTTTGGACAGACGGACGGACGGACGGACGGACGTACGCACAGGCCAAGAGGCAATTGATTGGACTGTTTTAGTGGCGTAAGTTGCTGGCGCTGGCCATTGCAGTACTTCGACATTTTACGCGCGCAACAGTCGCTATGTTGCCTGCCTTCCAGTTTGCAAACTAGCTAACTGGGCAGCATGCAACTGGGCCGACAAACTAGGTAGCCGGTAGCAGCAAACAGCCGACAGGTCAGCCAGTCATTTGAGTTGAGTCACTGTTGAAGTTATGTGCGAAACAGCAGCGGCAGCAGCCTTCAACATAGCAAGCTACATACATATTTATACTATTGTCCCAGCACTTTTTATACCCGGTAGCAGATTAATAAAGCGCAGAGTACCACATTTTGAAAATATTAGCGATGTATTTTGGAAATTTAATTAAATTCACAATTGTGCGGAATATTACCAGGCAAGAATGCGGGCATTTTAATTTATTATCTTAATTCCTAAAATCACAACAGAGTATATTTTTTTCATTAGCATTTTTTTCTTTGCTTTCCCTTTTATCCTACGCTCTTAATTATTCATGTAAAAATATTGAAATGCAGTATGCGCGCAACGCATGACACTACCGCGCAATCACGTCAAACGGCAACGGAAAGTGAGGCGCAATCGCTTCCACGGTCGGTGGCGGTGGAAGTGGATATGTACATATACATGCATACGTAAAAAGTTCGGTAGTTGTAAACGTCTCTCACCCCTGTCTCTTAACTTTTTAATTAACGAGTTTTGTTTTCGATTTCAATTTGCCAAGCGCAACATAAAAGCGTGTGCGCATGCAGACAAACTGACGTGCGAAAGAGCAAATTTTTCACTGCTTAGAAATGAAGGTATTTATTCCCTATCCAAATCGTATATTTGATGTGCTCAATTTAAGCGCGGTGGTAGCCCTCGTACATAAGCACATTGAGTTATGAATTTTTATCCCCTCACCGATCACAGGACAATCAAAATACATACGTACATACATACATACATATGTATGTATGTATACTAAGCCCTTGCGCCCTTTTAACGCCGATTTATTGCTTTTCGTGCACAAATCTGCTTTTGCTACTGCAGTCACAGATTTTATTACTACCTATTATACCTAGTTGTTGTTGTTGTGGTTGGTGTTTTTCCAGTCGTCCTTTTGTTACGCTGCGTAAATCTTTTTTATAATCTCCTTTAACTTTTTTTTTTTTTTTTTTTCAATTTTCCCACATATCCTGCCTGTCTCTTTTTATGACTAATTCAATTAAATATGAGCGAATGAGCCAATGTCATCATTTAGAATTGGCTGCTGCGAATTAATTTTTGCACACAACACGCAATCAATAAAAATAAATAGAAACCAGTGTAATAGAGCGCAAACGAGAGAGGAGAAAAGCATTAACGACATCAATTTACGACAACTTTTTATGCATAATAACCGATCTGTGCCTTGCAATTTCACTATTTTTTATCAATTAACTTCTTACTTCGCCTTGGGCAGCAAGTTCACTTTACGAATCCGACTTCGCGCTCTAGATCGGCTCGATCAACACTCTATTAGCATCTTGTACCTATGCGTTTGGTAAATTGTTGCAATTCATGGTAAGGAACAAGTGAGTGGCAAATAGGCACATTTTGCATTCCATATCAGTGATTGAAGATCCAGAATTTTTCCAACACACTGTGCCACATTGCAATACAATGATTTCTGGAGTTTTGCTTCGCGAAGGAAATGGACTTAAAAAGCTTGAAAGTAATTTATTTAAAGCATCATCATGCGGATTTGAATGCGAATCTTTCCGATTCTTCGGATCGTCGAAAATGAAACCGAAAGAGGGCCACTTTCAGTATCTGCAAATTCTCCATCAAGAAACGACGTTTTGGAAGAGCCTATGCGAAAGAGATACAAGTTATGAGATTTTTATAGTGGATATGAAAATGAACTTCGTAATGTACAATATCTACACTGGAGTTCAAGAAGAATACATTAAATATTTGCACCAATAAAACAGCAAGTTAAACAGTGTATTTCCAATCAAAGAATGTTTGTACATATGTACATATGTATTTCATTTTCACTTGATTTCATGCCGCCGCCAGTGATTTGAGTGTGACTATTGCAATCTGTCCAATTAGCAATAATGTGCGGAGGACGGTCACTTTGATGTGTGCCGACTAAAGTATCTAGTTAAAAGTGACTGAGGAGGCGAAAAAATGTGCTGTAAATTGGATGTAAAATAGGAACAGAAAAAAAATTATGGTACAATAAATTTTATATATTTTATAGGCTCGACAGACGGCTGCGATAATCCCGATTACCGCAACAATTAATTCGATTCAAATTTTACCCTGACAGACGGATTACCAAAACAGCTGAAGGAAGGTAGGTGCAGCGGCGAATTCAAAAACTTCTTTTTCTATTTCCAAAGGTAGAGTGCAATGTCAAAGTCAAAGCGAATTAAAATACAAACCAAGGCGAAATATTTTGAATTCGCCTATGAGCCTACCTTCCTAGATCTGCGTTGCATTCTTCTCTTTCTTCACTTTCATTCACAATAGATATTTTTGCCAGAGATGTCATTACAAAATGTCCTAATCCGCTAAAGTTTTATATTCCGGATTATCTCCAGTTAATTCTCAAGTTAACTCAGAATTAGCTAGATATTCTGGATTATCGCTGCCGTCTGTCAATGCTATGATTCTTTTGCTGCCCTTGTTCATAAGCGATTTTCGGTCAAACAAAGCCCGGGTTTATAACTGATAAAACTTACTTTGTTAAAATATTAAATAATCGGGTTAAACAAATTTAATTACAAGAAATTAAACAGTTTTTATCATATTATCAGTACTTATTATTTTTATTTTATTTACATTTGTTTTTACATGGCCGTTTTTTTAATTCTAATAATTATTTTATTTTGTTTTGTTTTGTTTTGTTTTGTTTTGTTTTGTTTTGTTTTGTTTTGTTTTGTTTTGTTTTGTTTTGTTTTGTTTTATTTTATTCTATTCTATTCTATTCTATTCTATTCTATTCTATTCTATTCTATTCTATTCTATTCTATTCTATTCTATTCTATTCTATTCTATTCTATTCTATTCTATTCTATTCTATTCTATTCTATTCTATTCTATTCTATTCTATTCTATTCTATTCTATTCTATTCTATTCTATTCTATTCTATTCTATTCTATTCTATTCTATTCTATTCTATTCTATTCTATTCTATTCTATTCTATTCTATTCTATTCTATTCTATTCTATTCTATTCTATTCTATTCTATTCTATTCTATTCTATTCTATTCTATTCTATTCTATTCTATTCTATTCTATTCTATTCTATTCTATTCTATTCTATTCTATTCTATTCTATTCTATTCTATTCTATTCTATTCTATTCTATTCTATTCTATTCTATTCTATTCTATTCTATTCTATTCTATTCTATTCTATTCTATTCTATTCTATTCTATTCTATTCTATTCTATTCTATTCTATTCTATTCTATTCTATTCTATTCTATTCTATTCTATTCTATTCTATTCTATTCTATTCTATTCTATTCTATTCTATTCTATTCTATTCTATTCTATTCTATTCTATTCTATTCTATTCTATTCTATTCTATTCTATTCTATTCTATTCTATTCTATTCTATTCTATTCTATTCTATTCTATTCTATTCTATTCTATTCTATTCTATTCTATTCTATTCTATTCTATTCTATTCTATTCTATTCTATTCTATTCTATTCTATTCTATTCTATTCTATTCTATTCTATTCTATTCTATTCTATTCTATTCTATTCTATTCTATTCTATTCTATTCTATTCTATTCTATTCTATTCTATTCTATTCTATTCTATTCTATTCTATTCTATTCTATTCTATTCTATTCTATTCTATTCTATTCTATTCTATTCTATTCTATTCTATTCTATTCTATTCTATTCTATTCTATTCTATTCTATTCTATTCTATTCTATTCTATTCTATTCTATTCTATTCTATTCTATTCTATTCTATTCTATTCTATTCTATTCTATTCTATTCTATTCTATTCTATTCTATTCTATTCTATTCTATTCTATTCTATTCTATTCTATTCTATTCTATTCTATTCTATTCTATTCTATTCTATTCTATTCTATTCTATTCTATTCTATTCTATTCTATTCTATTCTATTCTATTCTATTCTATTCTATTCTATTCTATTCTATTCTATTCTATTCTATTCTATTCTATTCTATTCTATTCTATTCTATTCTATTCTATTCTATTCTATTCTATTCTATTCTATTCTATTCTATTCTATTCTATTCTATTCTATTCTATTCTATTCTATTCTATTCTATTCTATTCTATTCTATTCTATTCTATTCTATTCTATTCTATTCTATTCTATTCTATTCTATTCTATTCTATTCTATTCTATTCTATTCTATTCTATTCTATTCTATTCTATTCTATTCTATTCTATTCTATTCTATTCTATTCTATTCTATTCTATTCTATTCTATTCTATTCTATTCTATTCTATTCTATTCTATTCTATTCTATTCTATTCTATTCTATTCTATTCTATTCTATTCTATTCTATTCTATTCTATTCTATTCTATTCTATTCTATTCTATTCTATTCTATTCTATTCTATTCTATTCTATTCTATTCTATTCTATTCTATTCTATTCTATTCTATTCTATTCTATTCTATTCTATTCTATTCTATTCTATTCTATTCTATTCTATTCTATTCTATTCTATTCTATTCTATTCTATTCTATTCTATTCTATTCTATTCTATTCTATTCTATTCTATTCTATTCTATTCTATTCTATTCTATTCTATTCTATTCTATTCTATTCTATTCTATTTTATTTTATTTTATTTTATTTATTTATTTATTTATTTTATTTTATTTTATTTTATTTTATTTTATTTTATTTTATTTTATTTTATTTTATTTTATTTTATTTTATTTTATTTTATTTTATTTTATTTTATTTTATTTTATTTTATTTTATTTTATTTTATTTTATTTTATTTTATTTTATTTTATTTTATTTTATTTTATTTTATTTTATTTTATTTTATTTTATTTTATTTTATTTTATTTTATTTTATTTTATTTTATTTTATTTTATTTTATTTTATTTTATTTTATTTTATTTATTTTATTTTATTTTATTTTATTTTGTTTTGTTTTGTTTTGTTTTGTTTTGTTTTGTTTTGTTTTGTTTTGTTTTGTTTTGTTTTGTTTTGTTTTGTTTTGTTTTGTTTTGTTTTGTTTTGTTTTGTTTTGTTTTGTTTTGTTTTGTTTTGTTTTGTTTTGTTTTGTTTTGTTTTGTTTTGTTTTGTTTTGTTTTATTTTATTTTATTTTATTTTATTTTATTTTATTTTATTTTATTTTATTTTATTTTATTTTATTTTATTTTATTTTATTTTATTTTATTTTATTTTATTTTATTTTATTTTATTTTGTTTTGTTTTGTTTTGTTTTGTTTTGTTTTGTTTTGTTTTGTTTTGTTTTGTTTTGTTTTGTTTTGTTTTGTTTTGTTTTGTTTTGTTTTGTTTTGTTTTGTTTTGTTTTGTTTTGTTTTGTTTTGCTTTGTTTTGTTTTGCTTTGTTTTGTTTTGTTTTGTTTTGTTTTGTTTTGTTTTGTTTTGCTTTGTTTTGTTTTGTTTTGTTTTGTTTTGTTTTGTTTTGTTTTGTTTTGTTTTGTTTTGTTTTGTTTTGTTTTGTTTTGTTTTGTTTTGTTTTGTTTTGTTTTGTTTTGTTTTGTTTTGTTTTGTTTTGTTTTGTTTTGTTTTGTTTTGTTTTGTTTTGTTTTGTTTTGTTTTGTTTTGTTTTGTTTTGTTTTGTTTTGTTTTGTTTTGTTTTGTTTTGTTTTGTTTTGTTTTGTTTTGTTTTGTTTTGTTTTGTTTTGTTTTGTTTTGTTTTGTTTTGTTTTGTTTTGTTTTGTTTTGTTTTGTTTTGTTTTGTTTTGTTTTGTTTTGTTTTGTTTTGTTTTGTTTTGTTTTGTTTTGTTTTGTTTTGTTTTGTTTTGTTTTGTTTTGTTTTGTTTTGTTTTGTTTTGTTTTGTTTTGTTTTGTTTTGTTTTGTTTTGTTTTGTTTTGTTTTGTTTTGTTTTGTTTTGTTTTGTTTTGTTTTGTTTTGTTTTGTTTTGTTTTGTTTTGTTTTGTTTTGTTTTGTTTTGTTTTGTTTTGTTTTGTTTTGTTTTGTTTTGTTTTGTTTTGTTTTGTTTTGTTTTGTTTTGTTTTGTTTTGTTTTGTTTTGTTTTGTTTTGTTTTGTTTTGTTTTGTTTTGTTTTGTTTTGTTTTGTTTTGTTTTGTTTTGTTTTGTTTTGTTTTGTTTTGTTTTGTTTTGTTTTGTTTTGTTTTGTTTTGTTTTGTTTTGTTTTGTTTTGTTTTGTTTTGTTTTGTTTTGTTTTGTTTTGTTTTGTTTTGTTTTGTTTTGTTTTGTTTTGTTTTGTTTTGTTTTGTTTTGTTTTGTTTTGTTTTGTTTTGTTTTGTTTTGTTTTGTTTTGTTTTATTTTGTTTTATTTTACTTTTTTTTATTTTGTTTTGTTTAATTTTATTTTCTTTTATTTTATTTTATTTTCTTTTCTTTTATTTTATTTTATTTTATTTTATTTTATTTTATTTTATTTTTTTTATTTTGTTTTATTTTGTTTTATATTGTTTTTTTTTTATTTTATTGTACTTTATTTTGTTTTGTTTTATTTTATTTTATTTTGCACTATTATATCTTAATTATTTGGTTTTTTTTATTTTATTCTTCGTTCATTATTTTCCTTTTTTTTTTGCTTTACCTTTTTTAGTTTTGGTTTTATTTTACTTCTTTTGCTTTACTTTTTTCCATTTCGTCTCCTAAAAATTAACCAGCTAACGATTTCTTTACTTCTCTTATTTCCTCGAATACAGCAGACATTAATTGATGTATAATTCAATAAGCCATTCTCTGAAACAAGATCCGGAGGTAAAATCAGTAGCGTAAACACAAAAACGGCAGCCGTGGTAGCATATAAAGAAAACAACATATTAAGAAGGTACAAGAAGTAATAAACAGCAAAGAAAAGACAAAAACAGCACCGCTATTGCTGGAGTAAGAACGTTGGAAGAAGGTGTCAACCGTGGTGATCGTAAGGCTACTGCAGCTTCTTAACTTGCTAGCAACAAGCTGAAGTTGAGAAGGAGCCACGGCAAAAATAACAACAAATATTGCTATTAAAAAGCACCGTTCGCTGCCAAGGCACGTGCATACATACATACATTTTTGCAAATCGCAATTTAGTAGGTGTAACCACTAACAGAAGAGCAGCACTAAGAGAAGTAGCACTTCATACATGCAATTTTATGACTTTCTGACGAGTGTAAACGGCAATTGAAAACTCAGCCAGCAATTATTAGCCATCACTTAAATGGGCAATTATAATTGTTATTGCTTATTTGTAATATTATGTGTTATTTATTTTCTTTTTTAGTGGTTGTATGGAGAGCCTACAGGGCATTGTATCAGTGTTGGAAAATGACGCTTGCCTGTGCACTTTTCGGTCCTTTCGGAAGTAGCTAGGCACTTATGCACAATCGGTAGAATTTTAACACTATTTTGCGAAACTCAATTCATCTTATAAATATTTTTTCCATAACAATGCCATTTTTGTTTGCTACAGAGTAAACCAAAAACAAAAATAATTTTTTGTAATCTGGTAGGTATTTATTAAAGAAAATGTTTTTTTTTTGTATTTAAAGTACTCTTCATAAAAGTATGCGTCATATGTGTAAGATTGCATCTTCTGGTATTCGCCAAGGAAGCATTCTTGGGCTGTTATCTTTATATATATTACGCTAAGCGATTTTTTGTAAGCACCATAACTTTTACACCGTTATACCGATTTTTGAAAATGTGGTGCTGAAGAGCTGTTGGAAGATAACGGAAAATGGGGTTAAGGACGAGAAGGAACAGACTACAAATGAACGGGCATTGGCGGAAATTACCCTTATGGTCGAGCCATGTAATTTCGCACATATAGCAAGTGCCACCACCGCAAAGGAAGCTTGGGACTCCCTCATGGCGGCGTATGAAGACAGTGGTCTAACACGAAAAGTTGATTTGCTGCGCAAATTAGTACAGCTGAAACTAGAGAATTTCCCTTCAATGCAAGAATATGTCAATGAAATGGTGATGACATCGATAAAGGTAAAGAGTGCTGGTTTGAAGATCGATGATGAGGTTATTGCGTCATTACTGCTTGCGGGCTTACCGAACGAGTATCAAGCGCTCGTCATGGCAGTGGAAAATTCCAAAAGCACATTAACGGTAGACAATATAAAAGGTTTGTTGTTGCAAGACACAAAATTCGACAAGAGCGAGTGTGCTGGTAATGCACTATACACAAAAAATTCTAAGCCGAAGCAAAACTCGAAATACACATATAAATAAGTGAATATTTTAAAAATATAAATACACGCGCGCCATCTGTTGGAAAATAGCGGTGGTTGTAACCTAATCTCATTAGTAAATATGTTGCATATATTTAGGCAGCAGCTAGAAGTTACATACCCACATACATACAGGTGAAACTAATAAAAGCGTGTTAAAAACGTTTTCGTTGCTACGGCTGCGGGCAAGAGGGGCATATGCGAAGAGATTGTACAAAAAGTACAAAGGGTACTGAACAGAAAAAGACCACAGCAACAAGTTCGTTAATGGCAAGTGCTTGCCTATACTCACAAAATGGCAGGGCATGGTATATCGATTCGGGTGCCTCTTCGCATATGACCAACGATCGTCGATTAATATTAGAAGAAAAACCATCGCAAAACAAACATGTAATTATGGCTAACAACGAAAAGATTTTAATAGAAAGCGTAGGTGACGTTAAACTTATTGTGAATAAAAGTAACAACAAACAGATGACAACTGTTGAAAACGTCGAGTATGTGCCAAACCTCTGTGCAAACTTATTGTCAGTTCGTCAGATGACAATGAAAGGAAAAAAGGTAGTGTTTAGTGGCGACAATTGTAAAATATATGATGAAGTAGGCAAATTAGTTGCTACAGCGTACGCTGAAAATAATTTATATCGTTTAGATTGTGCACCTGCCCCTATTAGTATGGCAATGACAGCTATTGATAATTTCCAACTTTGGCATCGTAGACTTGGGCACATTTGTAACAAAAGCTTGAGCAGCGTAAAAAACTATTCGAATGATATTAACTGCAACACTTCAAATGATGGCAAGTGTGTTGTATGCGCAAAAGGCAAACAAACAAGAAAAATATGTAGAGAGAGTGGAACGCGTGCAAATAATCTTCTAGATTTAGTGCATTCAGACGTTTTAGGTCCAATTAGCACAAGCTCATTTAGCGGTGCTAGGTATTTGTTGGTATTTGTCGACGACTTCTCTAGAAAAGTGTTTGCGTTTCCTATGGTAAGAAAATCAGATGCCCTTGACAAATTTAAAGAATTTAAGAACTTCGTTGAAAATCAGTGCGGCCGTAAAATCAAAATCCTGCGAACCGATAATGGCACTGAATACTGCAATGACCAATTTTTAAAATTTGTAAAAAATTGTGGAATCTTACACCAGAAAACAGCTCCATATACGCCCGAGCAAAACGGGGTAGCTGAACGAATTAATAGGACGATCATTGAGCGCGTACGATGTATGTTATTTGATTCTGGTCTTGATAATATTTTTTGGGCTGAAGCAGCAAACACAGCTGCATATTTGATAAATCGTATTCCTTGCAGAGGTAACAGTAAAAGCCCTGAAGAAATTTGGTCAGGCGTTGTGCCGAATTTAAAAAACTTACGCATTTTTGGGTGCATGGCTATGGTACACATACCAAAGCAAAAGAGAAGCAAGCTAGATGCAAAATCGGAGGAGTGTATATTTGTGGGGTATAGCGAGGAAGCTAAGGCATATCGCCTGTACAGAAAATCTGACCACAAATTTTTAATAAGCCGAGACGTTAGTTTTTTTGAAATGTCAAACACAAATTATGAAAACGCTAATCATGAAAAATTAGTTATTGATATTGGCGAAGATAATAAAGAAAGTGGCATTGTCAATTCAGAGGAAGAGGTCATACTAGAATTGCCAAATGTGAGTGAATCTGGCAGTGTTTCCGAAGGAGAGTTCGATACTGCTGGCGACAGTTCTTCAGATGAGCAGAATGCGAATAAAGAATCTGATGCTCGTCGTTCAAAGCGCATTGCTAATAAAGAAAACAAGCAATCCGTATTTTGTACTAAGGCATCTGAGATTGATGACCCTGCCAGCTTTGAGGAAGCAATTAAAGACGCAGAATCTGATGCTTGGACATCTGCAATGCAAGAAGAGATGGATTCACACAAATTGAACAACACTTGGTATCTTACGGATCTCCCGACGCACAAAAAAGCAATAGCTTCTAAATGGGTGTTTAAAACCAAACGAAACGCTGATGGCGAGCTCGTGCGTCATAAGGCTAGGCTTGTAATTAAGGGATGTGCTCAGAAAGAGGGTATCGATTATTCTGAAACATTCGCGCCTGTTGTCAGATATAATTCAATACGTTTTTTGCTTGCTTTGGCGTCAAGACATGACATGAACGTGCACCAACTCGACGCAGTAACTGCTTTCCTGAATGGGGATTTGTAGGAAGAGGTATACATGAAGCAGCCCGAGGGCTTCGAAGACGGCACAGGTAGAGTATGCCGCTTGGTAAAGTCATTGTACGGCCTCAAACAAGCAAGTCGAATATGGAACAAAAAACTTAATGCAGCTTTGGTTGATCTTGGTCTTGTACGCAGTGACGTCGATCAATGTATTTATTATCACGGAAATAATCAACGCATGGTGTATGTAGCCATTTATGTCGACGACGTTTTGGTGTTTTCAAACGACGAAAATCTTGCCAAGCGTATCAAGTTGGAACTGTCATCGAAATTCAAAATGGTAGACATGGGTTTGGCGCACTCAGTCTTGGGCATGCGTATTCAGCGCAATGAGGTAAATAAAACTTTTAAAATTGATCAGTCAGAGTATATATCTAGAGTTCTCAAACGCTTTGGAATGGATGACTGCAATCCTGTATCTACACCGCTTGATCTGTCGCAAAAGTTAACTGCAGATATGTGTGCAAAATCATATGAAGCTATGAAAGAAATGGAAAAAGTTCCTTACATGGAAGCCATCGGTTGTCTACTTTTCGCGGCGCAAAATACACGTCCCGATATAAGTTACGCAGTCAATTTGTTGAGTCGATTTTCTAAAAACCCTGGTAAGGCACATTGGCTCGCTGTTAAACGTGTGTTGAGGTACTTAAAAGGGACAATGGAGAAGGGCATTGTTTACGCCAAGAACGCAGAGGGTCTCACCGGTTTTTGTGACGCCGATCGGGCGGCAGACGTTGATGAAAGGCGTTCGACTTCTGGTTACATATTTACGATGCAAGGTGGAGCCATATCTTGGGGCACTCATCGTCAACGCACAGTGGCCTTATCTTCGACAGAGGCGGAACTGATGTCCATTGTGGGCGCCTTGCAAGAAATGATGTGGTTAAGACGCCTAAAGGGTGAACTGACTCCTGGCTGTAATGAAACGACTACGCTGTTTTGTGACAATAAAAGCGCCATTAACATTTTACGTAACAATAACTTTTCGCCACGAACCAAGCATGTTGACATCAAACTGAAGTTTGTGCGAGAAAAACTTGAAGATGGGTCAATCAAATTGGAATACATACCAACAACCGAAATGTCAGCTGATGCTTTGACAAAAGGCGTTCCGGCTGCTAAGAACCAACTTATAAATAAAAGGCTGGGCTTGTTAAATTAATCAAATACATTAAAAATCGATCTTGTTTCCTTGCCAGATATGCTATTAACGTGGAGTATTGTAAAATAATATCAATCTGGCAACATCATTTATATTTTTCTCTATTTCATTATATCTTTTATACAAGTTAAATTTATTAAAACACAAACTTGTTAAAAAAAAATATTTTTTGGGAGACAAGCTCCTTTATTCAGTCACATTCAACTTAGAACTAACTCTTTACAATTATCGTTTCTTAAATCTAACTTATTCTGCCGTCCGTTCTGCCGTCTGTTCTGCCGCCGCTTCTGTTGTGATTATGCTGACGGTGCGATTCCCACCGTTCGCTGCATTCCTCATTGACTGAAGGTGTTGTGTTCCCGTTGTTTGTGCATTTTGGTGTATTCTTGCATTTGTGCAATATTGTATCTTATTGCATACAGGAATGTGCATTTTATTTAAGTAAACAACTTGTGGCGTGCTAACAGCTCCCCCCCTGAGATTCAAACGTCCTCGTTTGAAGTGTTCGTTCTTGCAAATATTTGATTAATTCCTTCCATTGCAGCTTCAGTTAGTTCGATAGTTGGCTTTTGGTCGATATTTTTTTTCGGCCATAATTTTCTCAATAAAGTTAGGGTAATGATTATTAAAATTGTGATAAGGCTGATACTAAGAGCGTGTTTAATTTGACTTGTCGACTCCAGATAGCCGATTTCTTTTATATTGTTCACATTTAACTGTTTTAACATTTGTAGAGACAGTATTTCTTCGGTATTATTTGATTCCGATAAAGGTTGAAGTATGGCGGGCAGGGGATTGCTGGTTAGTTCCGCATTAGAGAATTCGTTCCCGTTAATTTTAATTGTAGCATTATTGTAATGTATTAGAAATGTGCCGTTCAGAGGTGTTAATTTTTCGTCAATTTGTATTTTTCCTTCAAAATTATTCAAAAATATGATATCTGGTGGAATCTCTTCTATTTCGGGAATATGATGGCTGTTGGTTATTGTGCAGTTTGGCGGGCGGCTTCTCAGCAGATTACTTATACAATAGTCTGTACTTATGTCTAATAAACTATTTCTAGGGCAAATTTGGAGAGAGTTGTATTTTTTACATGGTTTAATTATACCATACAGGGTATTTTTGCAGTCCAGTATTGTATTAAAATTTATTTTAAAAATTGTGTTATTTTTTTTGACTGCTCTGATATCTATTTTTTTACATGTTTGGTTTCCTACTGTGGGCAAACTTATGATGTAGATTATAATTTTTCCATTAGTTGCTATTTTTATTTCGGAGAATTCAAGAGCTTCATCTAAATTTACGAATGGGATATCGTCTTTGTCAAATATTTGTTTTGCAATGTCTATTTCTTCACTCGACATAATGTACGAGTTGATTATATTAGCTTTTGCCCAATGTATCGCATAGGCGATATTTACGATCTCGTCTTTTAAAATTTCCAATTTATATTTTAATTTCAAAAAAGCTTCTACTTCCTTATTTTTGTCATTTTTTAATTCTTTGGTTATACTATTGGTAATATTTGTAATTTCGTTTATTTTTTCTATTGTAAGTTTATTTATAAGTAATTGGTTATTGTTATTTTCAAGGACATTGTTTAGTTTACTTATTACAATTTCGTGATCCTCGTGGTCCGGATTTCCTGCAATCCATTTCCACGCACTGCCTATGAAGTTAAGTGACCGTTTTGGTCTTCTTTCTGTTTTCAAATTATTTAAATGGACTCGTATTTGGGATATAAGGAGGGATATGAATGGATAGTTTGGATTCCTGGAGATGTCCTTAATTTGTGATTTGGATTCGATGTCCTTCAGGATATCTTCATATTTGTCGATGTCAATTTCGTGTATAATTCTAAATGTTCCGGTTTGTAGTTTAGTAGTCCCCTTTTCTATCGTAACTAGTTGCGTATTGGAATAGTCAAATATCTTTACCTCTGCGAGGCATAGTCGAATAAATAGGAGTCTGAAATGAAATTTGTCTCTTGTTAGTTTCGTATCCTGCTTTTGTGTACTACCTGACCTTTCTCTGTTATAACTGTACTATTTCTATCTTCTCTAACTATTTCCTTACTATATGGTTTACTAAGTTTAGTACCTAATCTCCTATTTCTCTTAACATAAATTATTTGTCCGGGTAAGTATGTCTTAGTTTCGTGTTTACTCTTATTATGGAATTCCATATCCTTTCTTTGCTTCTGAGCAAGTTTTTGCAAATTGTTTTGTCGCGTTCTTTCTATATCCTCTGGTGTAAAAGTCACGTTTCTACAAAAGAATAGGTCTACCGGTCTTTTTCCTGTAACTGTATGGATAGTATGGTTATATTCCGAAACGGATCTTTCCAGAAGCTCTTCGAAATTTCTATGTCCGCCATTATCCTTTATACAGCGCATTATTTCCGTTAGTGTGGAGTGGAATCTCTCCACTTGTCCGTTTGCTTGACTACTGTAGGGTGGTGTGGTGTACACCTCGATCCCTAATTCGTCCTTCATCATAAACATGATTGAGCGAGAGTTGAGTGATGGCTCATTATCGATTACTACTATTCTTGGAACGCCGAAAGAGAACAAAATATCCCTTAAAGGTCTTCTAACGTCTTCTATGGCCCTGCTATTCAACATCTTTGTTACTGCATATTTTGTAAATTTATCTAAAGCGGTCATAACCCTTTTTCCTTCCGTTAAAAAAATATCTATATGTACCGTGTGACCTGGAAAAGTCGGCAATGGTGTTGCCGCTAGTTTTGGCTTATTGGGATGTCTTTCGTATTTATTTTCTTTACACACCGTGCAGTTCGTTATAATCCGCCTAATTTTATTTATCATTCCTGGAAAATAGCTCTTTTCGAGGATCTGGATCCTATTCTCCTTCGCGCTCCTGTGAGCTCTCAGGTGTTCTCTAAGGATAATTTCCTCCTGCTCCTGCTCATTAGTAATATCGTCTACAACCTTTTGGGTGTATCTGCACTTGTAGTTGCTAAAGTGTTGTGGGTAGATATTTTGAATAATTCCCATTATATTCTCGCTCGTGCATATTCCATTAATAACTGAAGGATTCAGATATCTCTTGAACAGTGCTATGATATTTTGCTCGTTGAATTCTATTTCTTCGATAATATGACGATGGACAGTAGGGAAAATAATTTTAAATTGGTAAGATGGAGTTTCTGCCTCTTTAAGAAAAATTTGGTTTTTAAAAACATTTATGGGTACTTCGCTACAGGGTATTAGGTTATGGTTTGAACTATCGCCGCTATGAATAGTAGGCGTGAGTGAGTTAATTTCGCTTGGTATTCTAGAGAGGGCATCTGCTACCACGTTTGATTTACCGGGCTTATAAACTAGTTCATGGTTGTATTCTTCTAATATTGATTTCCACCGCTTCATTTTGCTATTTGCGTTCTTGTGGCTAAGGGCATAGGTTAGAGGTTGGTGGTCGGTAATTATCTTCACTTTTTTTGATCCGTACAAATAACTTCTTAGCGTATTTAGAGCCCAAATTATGGCAAGCATCTCTTTTTCATTGGTCGCATAGTTTTCCTCTGTCTTGTTAAGTGTCCTGGAGATAAAAGTTATAGGGCGATTATCCTGCGATAGGACTGCTCCTATAGCGAAGTTAGAGGCGTCCGTAGTTAGTTCGAAGTCCTTGTCGAAATTTGGGTGAGCTAGGACTATGTCCTCTGAAACTAGGGTACTCTTAATTTTGTTAAATGCTTCTATGGCTTCTTCGTTTAGTTGAATCTCTATTTTTCTAGAATTACGTTTTGAAACGTTACCAGCATCTCCTCTAAGGAGTGCTGTCAGGGGCTTGGCAATTTTCGAGTAGTCCTTAATAAATCGTCTGTAATATCCTGACATTCCCAGAAAGGATCTTAATTCTTTCAGATTGCGGGGAATTGGGAACTCCGCAACCGCCTCCACCTTTTTTGGGTTGGTCTTTATTCCCTCTGAGCTAACAATATATCCCAAAAATTCTACTTCCTTTTTTGCAAATTCACATTTATTTAACTGCACTTTCATATTAGCATTTTCTAAGGTTTTAAATACTAGTTCTAAATTTTTAAGGTGTTCTTCTTCGTTTTTTCCAAAAATTATCACGTCGTCGATGTAAACATAGCATCTTATTCCTATATGTTGCCGCAGAATGTCATCTAAAGCTCTCTGAAACGTCGCCGGGGCATTTTTCAGCCCGAAGGGTAAGCGCAGGAATTCATATTTTCCGTTATTAACGGAGAATGCGGTTTTTTCTATATCCGATTCACGTAGTGGTATTTGATGAAATCCACTCTTTAAGTCTATTACTGTAAATAGTTTATTGTTGCCTAGATTCGACAGGACCTCGTTAATTTCGGGAATGGGGTATTTGTCTGGAACAGTCACCGAGTTAAGTTTACGGTAGTCGATAACCATGCGATATTTCTTTTCGCCGGACGCATCGGATTTTTTATTAACTATCCACACGGGTGAGTTGTATGGGGATTTGGACTTTCTTATTATACCATTGTCGAGGAGCTCTTCTACCTGTTTCTCAATTTCTTCCTTTAGTGCCATGGGGTAGGGATAAGGTTTGGAGTGCACAGCGTCATCAGTGGTCGTTCTGATTTCGCCTTGGACTACAGTAGTAAAGGTGAGTTTCTCGTCAGGATCGGAAAACAAATTTGGGCAACCTGCGATTATATTATTTATTTTTCTTTGTTGATTTTCGGAAAGATGTGGAGTTTCCACTTCCACATTATTAACTTGTCGCGATACTCTCTGTTTGAGTGGGATAGTAATACCTGGAAAGATAGTCATGATACTTTTCTCAGTATCTATAATTGCTTTGAGCTTCCTCAAAGTGTCGTTGCCGATAATTCCGTGGAAGGAATTAAGAGGTGGCAGAATATAAAATTTAATTTTTTCGATATTCGGTCCGAATACGTCTATGAACGCGTGATGCGTTATTTCGATGGTACCTGCAACGGATTCCACCTTGAATGGTTTATTTGGTATAGGGTTTCTTATCCTGGTAGACTGAATATAATTCTTATTGGATCCTGTATCTATCAGGAAGTCTACCGTGTCCCCGCGCCTCGTAGTGAATTCATAGTATGGGAGCGAGGACGGCGTTAATCTAAAAAATTGATCAGATCGGGTTCGGTTTTAGCAGAGTCCGCTTGTTCGTCTTGTTGTGTCGTCTCGTAATTATTATAATAATTATCAGAGTAACTCTGATCGGCGTATGGTTCTCCTGCGTAATCTCCTGCATATGGCATTCCCGCATTTGCATGGTAATTTCTTTGCAACTTATTCGGAGGGTGAGATTGCTGAGAGTTGGGTGGACGTTTTTGTGGTTGGGAGTGTGCGTTGGCATTGGGCCTATTTTGATAATTCACTTGCCGAGTCTGTATGGAAGGGTCCACTTCCATAGGAACCGGGGGTTTAGGGGGTAAATTAGGACGATTATTATATCCTGACCCGTATTGTTGTTGTGGGCGATTTCCGAAGCTCGCATTCCTAGTTTGGGAATTGTAATTCGGTTGGTTGTTAAAGGTATTAGTAAAGCCTCGGTTCGGTTGATATCTAGGCGGTGTATCAACCGGTCTATTATTATAATTATTATTATTGTACCGTGAAGGATAATTGTAACGTTGCGGTACAGAGTACGTTAATTCGGGATAAAAGGGTCTGTTATTGTTAATGACCTGTCGCGCTGGCCGCGGTGGGGGTTGGTTTAAATATTTATTTACATTGTGTGCATGATTCATGCGGAAGGACATATTGTCCAATTTTTGGCACAAATTTAAAGCCTGAGGCAGAGTTGTAGGTTCTCGAATGCTAAGAAGACGGGGTAAATCACCATTGAGTCCTCGTACAAATGTATCGAGGGCCTTGTCTCGATAGGAATTTGTCATCGCTATAATTGCCTCATCCCCCAGATCGAGGCATGCAATCTTATCAAGGATAAGTGATAGGTGCTGGTAAACCTTCTGGTAGAAGGTTGGAATATCATCTTGTCGCTGAGCCAAAGTTGTCATTTGGTACTCTAGAGTACCGATATCTCTCTTATCCGAGTAATGCATCATCAAACATTTTCTTATTTGACTCCAATCTAGTGGAGTGCTGTACGACTCTAGAGCAGTGTCGGCATCGCCGACAATTTTGTGCCTTATGGTGTGTAAAATAGCAAAATACTTAGGTGTATCCTTCAACCCTTCATAGGCCTTCAAAATTCTGTCAACACTTTTCCGCCAGGAGCTAAACTCTCCTGGTTTTCCCGAAAATTCGCGTAAACATTTCACCATGTCGGGTATACGGTCTAGGTCATTCATGTTTCCTGAGGTCAAAGTTACGTTGGGTTCGGTTACCCTAAAATCTGTGATATTCGGTGTGTTCATTTGCTCGAGCACCGCGCGAACTACCGATTCTAACATAGTGGGATCGGGGTTAGAAGGATTTGGAGCTACAGGGGGGCTTATGGGATTATTGTCCCCGGGATTACGATTCCCGTACTCAATTCGTAATTGATTCAACTGTTCTGCAAGTTCGTCTGCTGAATTTGTCATCTTTTCCTCTTTTCTTTCTTTTTTTTTCTAATTAAAAAATATTTTCTTTTTCTTTTGTTTTGCAAATATTATCTTCCTTTTTTTTTCTTTTTCAATAACCTCCTTCGTAAGTATCAATTCATCTATATTTTCTTTCTTATTTTTAGAATTTTATTTGAAATAAAAATCTTCCTTGATTAATCGTCTTCCTACGTTACTTTCTTGAACACTTTTCTTCGCAAATATTTTTCGAATAATACATCTTCTTTTTAACTATGAACAGTTTCTGTGAAAGAAATATTTTTTTTTTTTTTATTTATATTTTTTTTATATTTTCAAACAATTTTCAACGTACGTAGGCATTTACCAACCTCTTTGTAAATAATTTCCCTCGGAAATATAAAACAATTCTATTAAGACTTTTTGCTTTTTTTTTTTTTCACAATATTCCTTAGTAATATTTTATTCACTTTAATTATTTTCTTTCTTATCTTTCTTTTCACAAATATCTTCACTTCCTATATCTTATTTTTTTCTTTTAGCATTAATAACATAATTTCTCAATAACTATAAAATTTTTGTTCCACTTAATTACTACTATATTTACGTCAATAACATATTCGTTCGGCCGCCAGCAGAGATGGGTTTTTCGCGTTTACGGGTGTGTCCTTTTTCCAACGGTGGGTACTTGGGACCCTCGGCGCAGCTTCTCCTTCTCCTTGTTGATCCGTAGTTACGCACTATTCGTTGTTTTCGTCAGCCGTACTTTTTGTTTTTCGGGCACTAAAAATCACGCACGTGGCCTTACTTTTTTGTTTTCAGGCTCTAACTACTTCGATACGCGCTGGCGGTCCCTGCTCGGGCGCCAGTTAAATTTATTAAAACACAAACTTGTTAAAAAAAAATATTTTTTGGGAGACAAGCTCCTTTATTCAGTCACATTCAACTTAGAACTAACTCTTTACAATTATCGTTTCTTAAATCTAACTTATTCTGCCGTCCGTTCTGCCGTCTGTTCTGCCGCCGCTTCTGTTGTGATTATGCTGACGGTGCGATTCCCACCGTTCGCTGCATTCCTCATTGACTGAAGGTGTTGTGTTCCCGTTGTTTGTGCATTTTGGTGTATTCTTGCATTTGTGCAATATTGTATCTTATTGCATACAGGAATGTGCATTTTATTTAAGTAAACAACTTGTGGCGTGCTAACATACATACTAAATAAAGTCAGTCGCTATTATACTTTGTACTCACGCGCATGTGATTTATTACTGCACATTAGTTTTACGCTATAGTTTGTTTGATTTTTAAATTTGAGGTGTCATATGAAAGGACTTGGCATGGAAATGAGTAATTTATTAAAATTTTTACAAAAAGGGTGCCACCTGTTCAAAAATCCATTTTTACCCTACAGTTTATCTTATCTTTATATATATTACGCTAAGCGATTTTTTGTAAGCACAATAACTTATAACTTTTACACCGTTATACCGATTTTCGAAAATGTGGTGTCAGATGAAAGGGCTTGGCCTGTAGATGTGCAGGAAGGTTTAATTTTTTTTGAAAGGGTTGCCAGATATTTGAAAATTTAATTTTACTGTATAGTTTGTTTGATTTTAAAACTTTTGGTACCATATGAAGGGGCTTGACCTGATATTGAGCAATTTAATAAAAATTTTTCAAAAAGGGTTGCCACCTATTAAAAAATTCAGTTTTACGCTATAGCTTGTTTGATTTTTAAATTTGAGGTGTCTTATGAAAGGACTTGGCATGGAAAGGGTTACAAAAAGGGTACCACCTGTTCAAAAATCCATTTTTACCCTACAGTTTATCTTATTTTTATATATATTACGCTAAGCGATTTTTTGTAAGCACCACAACTTTTACACCGTTATACCGATTTTCGAAAATGTGGTGTCAGATGAAAGGGCTTGACCTGTAGATGTGCAGGAAGGTTTAATTTTTTTGAAAAGGGTTGCCAGATGTTTGAAAATTTAATTTTACTGTATAGTTTGTTTGATTTTAAAATTTTTGGTACCATATGAAGGGGCTTGACCTGATATTGAGCAATTTAATAGAAATTTTTCAAAAAGGGTTGCCACCTGTTCAAAAATTCAGTTTTACGCTATAGTTTGTTTAATTTTTAAATTTGAGGTATCATATGAAAGGACTTAGCATGGAAATGAGTAATTTATTAAAATTTTTACAAAAAGGGTGCCACCGTTCAATAATCCATTTTTACGCTACAGTTTATCTCATTTTTAAATTTGAAGTGTCATGCAAGGCCTAGCACTGAAGATGGGTAATAAAAGGAAAGGGAAGAGGAAAATGAAAGGGACGGATATGGCGAAGGACAGGAAGCGAAAGAGGAAATATGAAAAATAAAATGGATAAAGGGAAAGTAAAGCGCAAATAATGGGGAAAGGGGAAGAGAAAGAGAACTAGAAAGAAAAGGAGGAGCGCGCCAAATGGCCTTTTGGAGGTCGCTTTAAGGTTACCATAGTCTAGAAAAATATTCGGCAGAAAACTTCACTATGGGGCTCCTTGGTCAAAATCTTTGTATAAAAAATCTAGGTCCACAGAAAATAAAACCAGTAGCTATGAAGGTATGTCAAAAAATTTTCAGATGTGGCAATAAGTGGTCTTCTACCCTCAAATTGTCGCACAGTGTAATTGAAAGCCACAGCATCGCGTGGCCGGGTTTACTAGTTTTTCATTATTTTTATAAACGACATTGTTTTTTGCTTTAAATATGCAAATTTTCTTTGAAATATATGCTGATGACTTTCAAATTTTTTTAATTAATAACTTAAATGAAGCAAATGCGTTGCAGGCGGATGTGGACCGAGTACATGACTGGTGTCGTAAGAATCGCATGTAAATGATTTCATGTAACGTACGCTAAGGATAGAAATACCTTGCAAACAACATATCATATTGCTGACTCCTTATTGCAATCTGTTTCTGAAATTAAGGACCTTGTGTGGTTTTTGGCTCCAAGTTAACATTCAATAGTCATGTTGATTATATCGTCTCCCGGTCATCCGCGAACTTGCATCCATTCGACGTAATGGTTCGAAGTTTAAGAATCCTTATACACATAAAGTTCTGTATACTGCATATGTTCGTTCGAGATTAGAGTAGTGGCAATCTTTTGTAAGCAACCTGCAAAAGAATGCACTACCTGCTTTTATTGAGGGATTACTGAGGTAGGGTTGAGGAATTTTTTAAATTGTGATTCATTTACAACACTACTGTGAGCTTTCATAATTTGACTTTTTTCATTGACACTATCCTTGCAAAAAATTCGACTAATTCGGGATGTATCCGGGATCACTCGCAATGGAGCATGCGACTAATGCAACTTGTGGTCTCTTTATATGGAATAAAGTTTTCCCTTTTGTTTGAGCATGTCCTATGTGGAGACTAATTGTACCCTTTTAGACCTGAACGAGTATGAAAGTAGACTACTCCACTTTTATGCCAATCGGATATCGAATGGAAGTTGTACCCTTTTATACCTGAACAAAATCATATTTCGAAGTTCGTTTATAACCTTTTGAGTACAATTGTCAACAATTTGTCTACATTTTCACCCTTCTAGGTAAAATTGAGGAGTAATTGTACCCGAAAGAGAGGAGTCCGGGACAAATCGCACAATTTTTACAGGGCTATTGAAGGAAACAAAAAAAGCGGTTTGTTTTTAAAATTTATTTAAATTTCTATGTACATATACAAATATATGGGATTTGACTGACGTGATATTACATGACAGCCAGTAGTGGGATCGTACTGATACATTTGATGCAATAATATGCAACCCTGACGTACGATCATGGAACGGACCTAACGATAGACTCTGACAAGACGGACGATGAACGACAGAGATTATATTGTCATCACTAGTTTTAAATGTTTTGTCATCTCTAATTGTCAATTGTAATACCAACCGCCATCAAGCGTGATCGTGTAAATCGTCGTTGCTATATTTTGTAATTAAAAACGTTAAATAAATTTGTCAAAAGCAAAGTGTTGTTCTGTGTTATTACTGCGGCTCTACATATATAACTAATGAATGTCGGTAGAATCGTTCCAAATAAAAATTAAATATGTGTATTAATGGAAAGAAAAAAGGCGTTACTTATTTATTTGCGAATTTCTCCAGTAGATCTAGCTTTCTTTTTTCTATTTCCAGGTATTTTCCAAATTTAGCCTTCAAAATTTCCTTCGTAATACCTTCCTGGAGCTGCAAGCCTTTTGCGTGTGGATAGATTTTTTTGAGACGGATGAACGATGTGATGGTGATGATGACAGTGACGACGGAGATGATTGTAATAGGGACGGTTTTGGGTGGATGGTGGTGGTGGAGATAATTGTGATGAAGACGACGATGGTGATGATGTTTGAGATAAAGGCGTCATATGTGATGAGGGCGGCGATGATTGTGGCGGGATCGATGAAGATTTTATACCAAATGGCCTGGAACCAGAATGAACCGTGTGGTTATTTCATATTATATTTCTTCTCTTTTTTCCATAAATGGAGCGAAATATGGACTGGCTCCTGTTCGTCTATTGTTATTGGACGCAAATTTACATGCTTGAGGCAAAGTGCGCATCTTCGATCCCAAAAAAAAAAAAATGAAGTAGGAGATTTCAATACTTTATGGTTGCTTGTTTTTCCGACAGGGTAGGAATATGATATATTGTGGAACGATCCTCCGTCATCCCTTGTCAAGTTCAATGATATCAAATTTGATCAAAAAATTATTGAAAAATGTTTAAAAATATGTATCATAAATGATTACTTAAGAATAATAATATTTAGGGTACATTTTTCTCCCGACGATTCACTCATATTCCAATAGAAAATGTTTTTAAATTTGATCGTTTTTAATCATCTGGGAGTGGCAGTGGCGGATTAAAGGTCCAGAGCGCCCTAGGCAGCCACTTTCTCGGCGCCCCTGTACCGACCATAAATGGCCATCATAATACTATAAATTTTAACTACCTAGTTGGTTTACACCCTAACAATCAAAATCTTTCCTTGCTAGACGCTCAACTTAAAGTTTAAGGTATTATTTGTTTCGATATCTCGACCGGTTTCGGAGTTATCGGCCAATATGTGCACCAAAATGTGTTAGTACAATATGGGTATCAAACGAAAGGTGTTTATGAATGCTGCCATAAACCATTTGATTAATTTCAATACCTAAACTGGCTTCGGAGATATCTCATAAAATGTGAACCTTCTTAATCTCAAAATGCTTAATATGGCTATTTTGTTATAAGAAATAAAATAATGGCTACCTGGTAACCGACGTACAGAGTGTACTTATGTTATGGAGCGATAAATTCTCCTCATTGATAAATTTCGAGGGAGTCGTCGAACCCGATACCACAATCCCTGACGATGGAAAAAACATTCCACCACCCGACTATGATGAAGTGAGGACAGCTATACACCGGGTCCAAAACAATAAAGCTCCTGGAAAAGACGGACTATCTGCCGAGCTGTTCAAACACGGACGCGAAAAGCTGGTTGAAAGCAGATATCATCTTAGAGTTGAAATCCAGTCTTTTTTGTTGGTACTTATTATTTACCAACAGAGTTGAAAAATAGAAGAGAAATTATACGCATACGAAGTCGCGGGCAACAGATAGTATTTAATAAATTAACAAAATAAAATTTGAATTATTTATTGATCACTTGTGATTGGAGTAAAAGGGACAAACCTATTTTGAATAGATAGCCAAAGTACATAAGAGAGAAGGTGATGCAAGATCACACGTACGCAAAGCCAGGCATCACTTTTCTCACAAGGCCCTTAAGAAAGTGCTGTCGATAGGGATGGCAAAAAAAATTTAATAATCGATTAACCGTTTTTTAGGTTAATCGAAAGCGTTCGATTATTAATCGCGAATAATCGTAGGGAACTAACCGATTATAACCGTTTTTCGATTACAATTATTGATAAATTAATACGTAGTACCCTAATAGCATTGACAAACGGCAGCGATAATCCGGAATATCTAGCTAATTCGGACTTAATTTGAGAATTACCTGGAGGTAATCCGGAATATCTCTTGAGTTAGTCCTCAAAATTTTAGCGGATTAGAGCATTTTGAAATGACATCCCTGGTGAAAGATGTCTATTGTGAATGAAAGGGAAGAAAAAGAAGAACCCAAGGCAGATCTAGGAAGGTAGGCGCATAAGTGAATTCAGAAATTTCGAATGTAATTTGTTATTGTAATTGGTGGAGTGTAATGTCAAAATGATATTTCGCCTTGGTTGAAATCTGAATTCGTTTGGGACTCGCCCATTCCTATTGACCATGATGTGATTTCGTTTTAATTTTGACATTACCCTACCTTTGGAAATAAAACAAGAAGTTTTTGAATTCGCCACTGCGCCTACCTTCCTTCAGCTGTTTTGTTAATCCGCAATACTTGCCGTCTGTCAGGGTAATATTTTAATCGAATTAAGTGTTGCGGTAATCGGGATTATCGCTGCCGTCTGTCAATGCTATAAGAGGACAAACAAGCAAATTTTGTATACATACTATGTATGTGTGTTCATTTTTATTATAATAATAAAAAATCGTTATTTTAGCGAAAAAATCGTCAATATTTGGTTGCTATCTTATCTTTACTAAAAACACGTTATAAACAAAAAAAGTGTCGGCTTTCCACTAAGAAAGCGCGCCACGAAAAAAATTAATTTTAGATATCTCAAAACTGAAATCAAAACTTTCAGGAAGTTTACAGTTTACGAGATAATTGTTGTTAAGGTTGGATGGGTCCATAGATATTACCCCAGAAAGAGAATTATGTCGGCTGAGGGTTATTTTTTTTTTAAAGAGCGGCTGAAGGCCGCCAACGCAAAATGCTGTTCTACACACAAACATGTATGCATTTGCTCGTTTTAATACGTGCTTTTATCTCGGCAATAGATTGCAGTTTTCGTGTTTTGTTTGGTAAATTTTAAAATTTTAACAACAAATATCTTGTAAACTACAAGCCTCCGGAAATTTTTTTCAGTTCCAAGACCTGTGAGAGCCCCTCTACCCCCCTGAAATAGTCATTTATGGAAAATTTTCCCAAAAACAATTTTAAAGAGGTACGAATTCATACAAATTCGTATATAAATGAAATCATATTTAAAAAAGCTGTGCACATTTATCTACACATTGCGCTTACTTATATAATATAAAAAATAACATCATCAATCATTCATTAATACTAATTTATAACATTTTGCCGTGAAAAATAATTTACAAAATATAAGGATTTATTTCATGAAGATAACCATTTAATTATGGTTTAAATTTTTAATAATGCCACTTTCCTTAAAAAAAAATATATAATAAACGAAAAAATCGTAATTTATTGGGGAAAAATCGTCAATTCGGCAACGGTGGCTGGAGGGAACGTTTATTGCGGTTTTTTGGATATACTCACAAACCCGTAGGTAACAGAATTCGGACTCGAATGAAAAGGCGGTAATTCGCAACTTCGATTATTTCCTTTCGACTATTTTCGACTTGAGAGGAAAAAGGTTAATCGAAAAAATAATCAAAAGGAAAAAACCGATACATTTTAACCATTAACCGAAAGAAATTAACCGATTATAATCGTTTTTCCGGTTATAGTTGCCATCCCTAGCTGTCGACGATGCACAAAATGTATGTATGTCAGCGATGAACAGCACGTGCGGTGTCAGCTGAAGCTCACTGTCCCGTAGGGTGTCAAAGTTGTACAGACCGTCGTATCGTGGATAGGCGAGTGTGCAGACCAAACTTTTGGTTTGCACTCAAGTGTGCATAAAATGGTTGCCAGAGTATGTAGTATATATTTATTTTCTCAATAGATCTCTACATATCGTAAGATTTATTGGCAAAGTAGAGATAATGGGTCGTATTAATAAACAAAAAGCAATTATTATTTGACAAAAATTTGTATGAAGAAACTTTCAAAATTTGAGAAAAAGGCTTGAAAAAGTAATTGCTTTTTTTATTAATATAATCTAATATTTGATAATCGCCAAAAAAGTCGCCATCGCCAATTTTCATAAATTGGTCGCCAAAGTTTGTAAAAAATCGCCAATTTGGCGACAAATCGCCAGTACTGGCAAGCCTGACGACGCAACAAACGCGCATTATTGCACAATATATCCATGCTTGTGCAATATAATCGATTTATCTATTATCGATCTATTATAGATCAGCTTTAATTCTTAATCGTCGATATGTTATTTTCTTTATTTGTTTAAAAATTCTGAGCTCGCGCGCCCCTTGTAACTACGCGCCCCTAGGCAAGTGCCTAGTTTGCCTTAGGGATAATCCGCCTCTGTGTGGGAGTATGATATTTGAATATTTTTTGATCAAAATTTTCAAAAAATGCTGGCTGGGAAATTTTTTTATTTCTGATTTTTTGACGTTTATTTTGAAATTTTCCAATTACTTTCAGTTGACCATTCACAATGACGCACATTTTTAAACTTTTCAACACTGTTTTCAAGTTGGTTATGTCTTACCGAGTTATACGCTTGCTGCTTATTTTTTAACTGGTAGCTTATTTTTTTGTATGCAATTCCTCAATTTTTGTGGTGTTCTTTTGCATGTCGCTTGCAAAAGATTACAACTAGTATGCTGCTTTTATATGAGGCGCTTTGCACTTCGTAACAATATATTGTATTCAAAGGCTCCAAAATAAACAAAACCAAACAATATGTCGACGACCGAGAATAAGATCGCCCTATTTCAAAAATTGTTTCAAAAACGCCCTATTCCAAAAATTGTTTGAATAACGTCCTATTTCAGATTTTGCTTCAAAAACGCCCTATTTCAGAATTTGTTTCAATAACGTCCTATTTCAGACAAGTATTCAAAAACGCCCTATTTCAGAGAAAAATATATGGAGTTTTCTCTGAAATAGGGCGTTTTTGAAGCAAAATCTGAAATAGGACGTTACTCAAACAATTTGTGGAATAGGGCGTTTTTAAAACAATTTTTGAAATAGGGCGATCTTATTCTCAGCCGTCGATGTACTGTAATTTTTTTTATAAAGGGTTTTCAAATTTATTGTACAATTTTTTTGAACAAATTTGGCATAATTTGAAATTCTCATTTTCCATCACTGTATTGTATGTACACATGGAGCTTCATAAGAATGTTCTATGACGGGAGAAAAGAAAGTGGTCGCTGTGTTATGCTGGTAACGAGCTACAGAACCTACATACATACATATGTTCAATATCTTCTGAAACGAAATTATTTTTCTATATAATAAAATCATATCAGACCTAAAGAGTACAGGCTTTCAAGTTATTTGAAATGCTCGATAAAAAAGATAAAGAAGAAATTAAATTAAAAAAAAAGCGGAAAACAACTACCTTTTAACTATTTATGGCTACTAAAACTCCCTATTGGTTAAAAATTTGTTTCTTTGCAAACTTGGATTTTTTTGTTGCCTTTATGTATTATTATTATTTTACAGTGTAATTCATTTACCATCAATCGCAATCAGCAAATTCATTTTTATTTTCTTATAATTTATGCACCTTAAGGGATTTGCAGCAACAACAAAAATACATACATACATGCAATCTTCTTCTACGTTTTAGATAGCAGCCAACTGTACATTTAGTACATTTAGTATTGCTTAAATGTTAATTAAACTAGAGTGCTGCCTACTGTCGAAACTCGACAGTTTTTCTAGATGATTTCTTATGACTAAGGTGCAACTATAGTTTTTGTATAATTGTTTGTTGTTATTGTCACTGTTACTATTTTGTTGTTGTTCCTGGTGATGCTGCTTTTTTTGTTGTCACTGTCCCTGCTACTATTTTATTGTTGTTGTTGGTGTGGTTGTTGTCGTTACTCGTCTTCATAATTCTCCTACCTACTTCTTTCTTTCTATTTAAGCTCTTTTATTTCCCCAATTTCTTTCGTACCTACTTATTCTTTCTTATCCTTATAACTACTTGACTTTGTGTTTTTTTTTTTCTAGTGCTTTTGCTACTTTTTTATGTTTCTACCTCTTTGAAACTACACACCACTTCCAGCCAAACATGGTCACAATTGCACGCAAAACTGACCTATGCATGCGCACTGACACAGCTCTGATGTATGCAAATGCATGCAACAAAAACCACAAGGAAATTTTCCAACGGCGATTGTGGACGTATTTTCCAACCAATTTTAATGAAAATTGGCGCAGTTCTATTTGAGAGCATTACCTTTCTAATGGTGTTCTTAGTTTTAAAATCGGTTCAGTAGTTTCGCTGGAGAAGATGGAACAAAATTTATGTTAGCGTATTAATAATATAGATAACTTGCACTAACATTTTTATCAACTGCATTTTTAATTGGTTAATGGCATTGGCAGTAAAAACAAGTAAGAGGGCCTAAGTTCGAGTGGAATCGAACATTACTTAGATACTCAGCTGTATGCTTTCATTGTTTGTTTGCGTTTGATGCAAACACGGTGTATTTTATATAAAGCGAGTGCCGCATAAAATGGGGGTAGCCACGCCCATTTTCAAAATTTGCATCAATCATCCAACTAAGCATATAAATATTATTGTTAGAGCAAAATTATATTCTTTTATGACATCTATTTACAAAAATTTCACGTTACAAATTCCAAAGGGTGTTCCAGTAATATCTATTATATAAAAATAAGTCGAATTTTCCTCCCTGATGATTTAACTCCAGAACGGCTGGACTGAATTAAATGAAATTTTGTACGTAGTTTCCGATTGAGCCCGACATGGTTTATGGCCAAAAAATATAAGAATCCGGGAAGGTTTTGGAGATATTCCACAAAATGTGGACCAGGGTAACCCTATAACGGGTTTGTACGATATGGGTATCAAATGAAAGGTGTTGACGAGTGCTTGAACATGGTGTAATTATTGGTCCCATATAAGACCCCGTATTCGAGGTATTTCCTGAAATATGAACCAAGTGTGACCCCAAACGGGTTTTCTACAAAATGGGTATCAAATAAAAGGTGTTGGTGAGTATTTAAAAAAAGAGGTGATTTTCAAGACCCTATGCGACCCGTTTTCCGAGATATCGACCAAAATGTGGACCAGGGGTGACCCTGGATAGGGATAGGGATAGGGATACGGCAACACGGTAATCTAGGACTATTCCTTTAGGCTTTATAGGAATAAATTTTAGGCAGAACAACGTCTGGCGGGTCAGCTAGTCTTAGTTAAAAAGTAGGCGTGGTCATAAACCATTTTCGCTAAATTTTTGAACATGTATTACCACAAGTTATAAAATTATATACACTAAGCTTCGTCATAATATATCAAACATTTGTCGAGTTATGTGCTTGTCTAAAAAGAGGCGGTGCCACACCCATATATAAAATTGAGCGTGATCGTCAACCGATTTTGCTAAAATTTTGAGCATGTATTACCACGAGTTACAAAAGTGTATACACCAAGTTTCGTCATAATATATCAAACATTTGTCGAGTTATGGGCTCGGAAATCTCGTATATTCCTGCTTCAAAAAGCCCATTTTCCAAAATTTTTTTTTTATTGTTTTATGTCTGGAGTTGGACTCATGCTAAAAAATTTCAATAATATATCTGTATATTTGACAGAGATAATTGTTTTTAAATTGTTTTTATTAGGCCACTTTATAATAGCCATATATAAAAGTGGGCGTGGCCGTCAACCAGTGTTAGCAATTTTTCGTCGAAACATTTGCCTATGTAAGTAGGTCACGCGTACCAAATTTCATAAATATATGTATCTTCTACGGTTACTGAGTTATGACTTATAAAACTTTCAATGTTTGCCCTTAATAAGTGGGCGTGGCACCACCCATTTTCCAAAATTTCACCACATAGGTGCAGAAAGTATTTCTATCGGCAGTGGAAGTAGAGAAAAGGTCACCGCATTGGAAGGATCATTTGGAGATCGACTTTGTCTCACTTTTGAAACATTGGCTGCAATGCAAATAATTTTAACAGCTAGGTGGTCGCAATATACGAATGATTTGAGATACTTATGTCAATCTTCTATGAAGGTTGCTTGTGATTTTGATATAGGACCACTGGGCGATTCTTGTGTCATATTAAACTCTGAACTTCTTAAATACCTCAACGAGAAAACTTTACAGCTCAACGTGAAGATGGTTAAGTGCCAATGAAGAACAAAAGACAAGTTTGGATTCCGGAAACTTCAACGTGTGATTTCGAACTATTCTTTCGACACTTCGCATAAAAATACGAGGTAAAACTCTAGAAGCTGGTACAAAACAAATCTGCCAGAAATCTTTATATATATTACGCTAAGCGATTTTTTGTACGCACCATTACTTTTACACCGTTATACTGATATTCGAAAATGGGGTATCAAATGAAAGGGCTTGACCTGTAGATGTGCAGAAAGGTTTAATATTCTTGAAAAGGGTTGCCACCTGTTTAAAAATTTAATTCTAATGTATAGTTTGATTGATTTTTAAATTTCTGGTACCATATGAAAAGGCTTGAGCTGAAAATGAGTAATTTAATAAAATTTTTACAAAAAGGGTTGCCACTGTAGGGGGTTAATTTAACTTTGTTTTTTATTAATGTTGTTGATCATGATTTCTATTGTGAAATTTGAAATATATAACTTCAAAAATTTTCTTTAGAGATTTTTGGAAACTTAAACAATAAACATCGAATTTTGTTAATTTACAATTTTAAATAAAATTTTTAAAAAATAAATATATATGGAATTTTAATTACCATAGCCACCTGTTAAAAAATTTAGTTTTACGCAATAGTTTGTTTGATTTTTAAATTTGAGGTGTCATATGAAAGGGCTTGAGCTAAAAATTAGTAATTTATTAAAATTTTTACAAAAAAGGTTGCCACCTGTTCAAAATTTCAGTTTTACGCTATAGTTTGTTTGATTTTTAAATTTGAGGTGTCACAAGAAAGGGCTTTGTGTGAAAATAAGTAATTTATTATAATTTTTGCAAAAACGGTTGCCACCTGATAAAAATTCAGTTCTATCCTATAATTTGTTTAATTTTTAAATTTGAGGTGTCGTATGAAAGGGAAGATAAAGAGGAGTAGAAAGGAAACTAGAAAGAGAAAGAGCCTTTTGGAGGTCGCTTTAAGGTTAACATATTCTAGAAAATTATTCAGCATAAACCTTCGCTATGGGGCTCCTCGGACAAAATATTTGTATAAAAAATCTAGGTCCATAGAAAAAAAAAATAACCAGTAATAACCAGCATAGATGGGCATACTGCAGTAAACTCAGTAATTCAGTAAAAAAGCAAGTGCAGTAAAGCTTACTGAATGCTTATAAAATTGCAATAGCTATTAAAATATTACTTTATGTTGCAAAATATTCGAGTTCGAACTGAGTCAAAGACAAATATTTTACTGCTTGAATACTGGTAATGCATTACTACTGCTACTTGAAACTGCCCATCTATGATAACCAGTACCTATATGCTTCATTTTATATTTTATTAATAAGAATCTATGGACTTAAACCAATGTATATTCTGTAATTTTTAAGGGGAAGTCAAATTTAAAATGGCAATACAACAAAATAGTCAGATGTGGCACCCTCAAATTGTCGCACAGTGAATTGAAAGCCACAGCATCGCGTGGCAGGGTTTACTTGTTAATGCTTATTTATGTAGGTACACTCAGGGAAAAAAAATATAAAAACATATGAAAACGTGCTTAAAATGGGCAAAAACGTTTTTTAAAGTGATGTAAATACTCGTACCAACATTTTTATTTTAAAAATGTTCATTGTAAAATTTTTAAATCAAGAAAAAACATTTTAAATTAAAAAAATGTTTATTTTTATTTTAAGCACTATGAGAAATCCCCTTAACTGTTTGCTATCTTTATTTCTTATTCTCCTTATTCTCCTTTTTGTTCTTTATTTTATATTCTCCTCCGGATTCGAACCATGACATCAACCTGAAATTCAATCCAACGCTATCACATAATGGAACATTAAACATTATTATGAATTATAGTAACCCGTTTATACTTCCTTTTCCCTAAAAAAGAAGCCATGAATTATATGAATCATTGTAAAAACAAAATTTAAAAAAATCGATTCTCATTATTGTTTTTTTTTTTGGATTTCTCACAAAAAAATTTTGTACAAAGAGCGAGTTTTTGAATCAATATTCATTTTCATTTTTAATTTAAGTATGTTTCTTTTTAAATCCAAAATGCATTTTTTTCACTCTTAATACAAAAATTTCTTTTTTAATTTAAAAATTTTCATTGTTAAAATAAAAATGGTTTGGTTTAAAACGTGCATTATGAAAACAAAAATTTTATTTTTGATTTTAAAATGCTGTTTTTCCCTGAGTGTTATGTATAATGCACGTACCATTATTATTAATTTTTTAATTAATTGCTTCTTGTTGCTATTACTGTTGCATTGAAAGCAATTAACTCGCTTCTATTTATTTAGCTTATCGGTGCAATTGTAAAATACGCATGCATATATATACTTATGTATATATGTACATATATATAAATAACAAAGCAACAAAAAGGGGCTGTTGTTAGTATGTACAGTGTACATATGTACATATGTATGTACATGGCTATGCATGTAGCTTTGCTTGTTACAAGAAAATATGTATGTATTTAAAGAAAAAATCGTTAATTAGTGGAAATAACTTGGTTTTTAAGTGTTAATTAATTTTAGTTTAAATAAGCTCGTTAAGAAGAAAAACATTGCAGCAACAATAATGTATGCATGCACACCAATTAAATATAGACATATGTATATATCAGGCCTGGGCATTTTTTCAATTACAATTACTTGTAAAGGTAATTGATAATCTCCAATTACAAGTAATTGTAATGGAATCGCTTCAATTACCTACATATTTTTTGGGTTTGAAGAAATTTAGTTATACCTACAATTGTTTTTTTGTTTTTATTTTTGCAGCCCAAAAAAATCAGCAATTTTCTAAATAACGAATAAACCTTTCGATTTCGTCCTCACTCTCCGAACACATATGTGGTACCATTGTGTACCATTACAAGTGACTTGGCTCTGGGATGTGTAGTCGAAAATTCGATTAAAAATAGTCGACAAATGTTGTACAGATCAGCATGGCAGTCGGATGTGGTTATTGTAAGAAAAAGGACCATAATAATATGGTCATAGCAATCAAACCAGAAATGCAATTCCGGAATTGGGAATTGAAAAAACCAACTCATACCTCCGAAAAGAAATTAAGGCTGAATTCCTAAAACGCAATTCCCGGAGAGGGCGTAAACGCCAGCTATTCCTCGAATAACAAGAATGTAAAATCAATAACCTATAAAACAGAAAGAAGAGCAACTTCTATTGTTTTCACCATCGTCATTTGACCATAACAACAACGTTAACATGAACTGATCTCAGCTGTTTGACCCCCTTTGACACACACAGAGCCAATTCACTTGTAATGGTACACAATGTTTGGTACTCTTTAAACAGTAGGTACGGTCTCTGTTACCTCGAGGTAAATTAATTTGCTCAACCTCATTTTTATGCATACCAAACCAAATACGAGCTGAAGCAGTTTCCATGCACCCAGCTCAAGCTGGAGTCCAGTTTTTATGCATGAGGTCCAATGTCCTTGCCTTAAGAAAGAACTGTGCCAAATTCATTAAAATCCGATAACCACAACATAGTAAAAACAACAATCGAAGTGGTTTGCCAAAATCACAATACAGAAAAAAATTTATAAAATGTAGTTAATATATTACTTTCAAATACAATTACAAATAATTGTATTTGAAGATGTATGCCACTATCACCAACACCGTCGGCGGTACCGAAATGACGTTTTCGGCAAATCGGCATTATGACAACCGACAGCGCGTCGAATCTTTCCAAGTTCGGTAAATCGGCATTATGAACACCGAATGACGAACATTTTGACAGTTTTTCGTGCCGAAATTTGCCGCAAGTATTTGGTTGCGGCGATACACTCTAAAAACTGCGTGTAAATATGCTACCAAAATATATGTAATTTTTAGTTGAAATTTACATTTTTTTTTCGTAGATTTACACTACAAGTGTGTAATTTACAGTTCTAAACGAAATTTTACGCACTTTTCAGCAAAAGTGAGCATATCATGCGATTTTACACGCATTTTGGATTAAAATTGCATACAGAAATTGTAATTTCAAATCTCGTGCGCGAAATTACAATTGAGTGGGGTAAAATTACATAGTGAATTGGTAATTTTGTTTAACTTATATGCGAAATTACAATTTATTACTCGATTGGTGTTTAGATTTAAAGTTTGTTTGTGTAGTCTTTACACTTTTATTGTTTAAATTTAAACAGCTTATCTGTTGAATTTTTCAGTGTGCGATTTTGCGCATAATAAGGTAGGAAAAAAGTAACCTACCTTTTTGTATGCAAAATTACACGAAAATTTCTAAGAGTGTATTAACAAAATATCAAAAAATTGCAATAAAAGTTTAAGTAAATTGTGTAATGCATGTACATATGAAGTTGGAATAAGTGTTAATAAGTGGGATTATATGTAAATATATTAATCAACCGGTCGCGAGAAGCCACAAACATGGCGTGGGTCCATTGCATTTTCCACCGAGATTGAATTGCTGTTATACACTCTAAAAACTGCGTGTAAATATGCTACCAAAATATATGTAATTTTTAGTTGAAAATTACATTTCTTTCATAGATTTACACTACAACTGTGTAATTTACAGTTCTAAACGAAATTTTACGCACTTTTCAGCAAAAGTGAGCATATCATGCGAATTTACACGAATTTTGGATTAAAATTGCATACAGAAATTGTAATTTGAAATCTCGTGCGCGAAATTACAATTGAGTGGAGTAAAATTACATAGTGAATTTGTAATTTTGTTTAACTTATATGCGAAATTACAATTTATTACTCGATTGGTGTTTAGATTTAAAGTTTGTTTGTGTAGGCTTTACACTTTTATTGTTTAAATTTAAACAGCTTATCTGTTGAATTTTTCAGTGTGCGATTTTGCGCATAATAAGGTAGGAAAAAAGTAACCTACCTTTTTGTATGCAAAATTACACGAAAATTTCTAAGAGTGTATGCAAAGAAAAGCTTCAGAGAAAAAATTGTGAAATAATGATAACTAGTAAACCCGGCCACGCGATGCTGTGGCTTTCAATTACACTGTGCGACAATTTGAGGGAGGAAGAGCACTTATTGCTACACTCAAAAAAAAAATTATTCAGATTATGGAAAAATGGGAATGATTCGGCGCTAAAGACATATTTCCATTTTTTGATGTACAATTTTCTTTAAAACGTGGTTTTTATTCCTTGATTTGAAGAAAATCGTACATCAAAATATGGAAATATGTCTTTAGCGCCGAATCATTCCCACTTTTCCATAATCTGAGTAAGTTGTTTTTTCAGTGTACATTTAACAATTTTTTTGATTGCCATTTTAAATTTGACTTCCCCTTAACGTTGATAAATATTCTGCAATTTTTAAGCCCATAGATTCTTATTAATAAAATATAAAATTAAGCATATACATAATTACTGGTTATTTTTATTTTCCGTCGACCTAGATTTTGTATGCAATGATTTTGTCCGAGGAGTCCCATATTGAAGTTTTAATGCGAATAATTTTGTACAATATTTTATCCATATAGCTACCTCCAAAAGGTCATTTGTCTTACTTATCTTTCTCTTCCGCTTTCCTTTTATTTGTTCTTCCTCTTCCCTTTATCCATTTTATTTTCCCTACTCTTCCGTCTTTAGCTTCCTTTCCTTCGCCATTTCTGTTCCTTTCATTTTCCCCTTCCCTTTCTTTTTATTACAGGGCAAGACCTTTCATGACACTTAAAATTTGAAAACCGGACAAACTGTAGCGTAAAAATAAATTTTTGAACAGGTAGCAAATCGTTTTGTAAAAATCGTAATAAATTACTAATTTTCAGGCCAGGCATTTTCATATGCGCGGCAAAGCCATTTCATATGACGCTTTAAATTTAAAAATCAAACTGTGGAGTAAAAATAAATTTTGGAACAGGTGGCAACCCTCTTTGTAAAAATTATGATAAATTACTAATTTTGAGGCAAAGCACTTTCATATGACACCTCAAATCTAAAATTCAAACAGACTATAGCGTAAAAATTAACTTTTGAACAGGTGGCAACCCTTTTTATAAAAATTACAATAAGTTACTTATTTTCATGCTGGGCTCTTTCATATGATACCTCAAATTTAAAAATCAAACAAACTATGGCGTAAAACTGAATTTTTGAACAGGTGGCAACCCTTTTTGTAAAAATGGTAATAAATTACTCATTTTCAGGCCAAGCATTTTCATATGCCCGGCAAAGCCAATTCATATGACACTTTAAATTTAAAAATCAAACTGTGGAGTAAAAATAAATTTTGGAACAGGTGGCAACTCTCTTTGTAAAAATTATGATAAATTACTCATTTTGAGGCAAAGAACTTTCATATGACACCTCAAATCTAAAACTCAAAAAGACTATAGCGTAAAAATTAAATTGTGAAGAGGTGGCAACCCTTTTTATAAAAATTATAATAAATTACTTATGTTCACACAGATCCCTTTCATGTGACACCTCAAATTTAAAAATCAAACAAACTATAGCGTAAAACTGAATTTTTGAACAGGTGGCAACCCTTTTCGTAAAAATTGTAATAAATTACTAATTTCCAGCTCAAGCCCTTTCATATGGTACCTCAAATTTAAAAATCAAGCAGACTATACAGGACAATTAAATTTTTAAACAGGTGGCAACCCTTTTCAAAAAAATTAAACCTTCCCGCACATCTACAGGTCAAGCCCTTTCATCTGACACCACATTTTCGAAAATAGGTATAACGGTGTAAAAGTTATGGTGCTTACAAAAAATCGCTTAGCGCAATATATATGTATAAAGATAACAGTGATTTAAATACGTGTGTATGTAGGTTTTGGAAATTAAAATATATTTTCACCAAAGAATAATAATGCATTTTCTGAAGTTGATAACTATTGTTTGACTACTATAAAAAAGCAACTAACGAATTATGAATGTGTATTACCAACAATTTACCATTTCTGTAGAAACTTTCGTCTCAATAAAGACGCATTCAAATAAATATTGCAGGTGGTGGAAGGTCGGCTTCAGTATAATGCGTCAGCACCACTAAGAATGTTTCAATGAATCCTTCAGGAAAAGTTCTGCGAATGATAATTTTACTAGTTATAACACTCCCGACTACGCAAAATTACTGTAAATCTCTCCAGATCTAACTCCAGAAAGGGAGTTCTGTCGGCTGAGGGTTACTTTTCAAAGCGCGGCGCAGTGCATAAGGGTGCTCTACGCAAAAATACTGTGTTATTAATGAATTATAAGTTTCCGCAAGATTTCGTTTGCATTTTAGTGATCTATCGCCAAAAAAAGAAACGTAAAATTCCGGTGCCGGGTACATTGTTATTGAAATTTTCCCCTGTTTTGTATATATTCAAAATAATTCTATGAAAAACAGAAAAAAGGACAAGGTAAAGGTTTCTTTCACGCAAAATTAAGACTATTATTTTTATTTTCAGCCTCTAATTAAATTTACGCTTGTTTACTTAAAGCAAAAGGATTGCTATGATGATGTATTGTGCTATGATCCCTTAAAAACTTTCTCTCGTTTATTAGATTCCTTTGCTCTTCTTCCTCCACTAATATATGTAGCTGTTATCGCAATAGAATCCATTATTTTATTATTTAAATAAATAGTTTTTAGTAAAATAAACTAACGATGTATTTGCTTTTATCAAAAAGATAAGAAACGTCAGAAAATCCCGCTCAATTCCGCCAGCCAGATTTAGAAAGGTAGGCGCATACGTGAATTCAGAACTTTAATATTGTAATTGGTATAGTTTAATGCATAGATGGCCATCCCATAGGCACGCGTGCTAATTTTTTCTCTTCTGCTTTCACACGTACACAAGATAAGCTTCACTGCTAACGCACACATATAAGCATTTTGTATGAACCAGTGATGCCGACACTACGCTTTTGTTGTGATCGTGCTCATTCGACGCGCTACTTTCAAGTAATCAGGTTGCTGCGAAAAATGTTTCAACTTAAATTGGGAAACATATTTCTTAGTAATTAGCAATGGGGAAAAGGGGGTAAAATGTTTGGTGTCATAGTGATATCGCCCGGGCGACCAAATTTTTTGTCGGACGCCATTATAGGACAATTCATGCGGAATTAAGGAAACCATAACCATATATATATATACAATTTATATAAAATAGTAAGAAAAGTATGAATAAACTTTTTCACTACTTATTATTTACTGTTAAATCATATTTTAATAGATATGTACGGTAAGCCGTTTAGCATTACGGTTGAAAAAATTTACTTATCGCACAATTTGCATTATAAAAAGTCCCTTCTACTTAAAATTCCCTTTTCCGCATATATTGGAATGGTGGCAACATTGTTTTGACGAGACGCGTCAGCGACTTATTCTCCTCATTCTCTCATCGCTTCATAAAATATAAATGTTTGAATGTGGTAGTTTTGGCCATCTATGGTTTAATGTCAAAATAATGTTTCGCCTTGGTTAAAATTCGCTTGGGACTCGCCCATTCCTGTTGGCCATAGTAGGGTTGGGCGATATATATCGATATATCAATATATCGATATTTTTAAAATAGTACAGCCGATAATATCGACGATATTTTGAATTACCGTGCATCGATAATCGATAATTTTTACCATTTCGAGCCAAATTCGATATTTTTCATACATTTCTGATTCGCTTTGAATTTAACACCAGAACATTTTTTAAGAAGTGGTATAACCATAATGTTCGGGTGCTTGAATTTACATTACTTTCTTCTTCAAGCAATTTTTAATGATGTTTATGTTTATACTTCAGGATTCGTAGAATATCTGTAGACCCATCGAACTTTAACAACAAATATCTAGTAAACTATAACTCTCCGGCAAGGTTGGATTTCAGTTTTGAGAGCTGTGCGAACACCTCTAACCCCGTGAAGAAGTGGTTTTTTGCGGGACGTGGTTCCTTAATGTAAAGCCGACCCTTTCGATATATTGATATATCGATGTTTTTACACGGCATAAATCGATGTTTTTTTAAATATCGATATAATATATATCGATATATTTTTCCAATTTGCCCATCCCTAGGCCATAGTGTGAATTTGCTTTGTTTTTGACATTACACTGTACCTTTCTAAATAAAATAAGTAGTTTCTGAATTCGCCGCTGCGCCTACCTGTCTTGAATTTCGCATCCGTACTTGGCAACACTGATTCGAACACAGTTCACATATTTGGCTACACTGAACTTCGAACCGTCGGGGTGATGCCATTTTCGATGAGTTCGGCGCCGTGGCTTTCGGCATTTCGGTGCCGCCGACGGCGTTGGTGATACACACAGTAATCAATTACAAAATGTAAATGAGGATACCCAGGTCTGATACATACATATATACAAACATGAACACTTAAGCGAGTGCTCAAGTGTATAATTATGAGTATATGTATGTACATATGTATGTAGGTACAATGGGAACAAATGAAGGCATACAAATAGTATTTGTTGTTGTTGTTACCGGCCGCAGCAACATGTGCACGCTTTCAATCGACAGTCTTCGGTGGTTCGCTTTTGAGTGAAAGCAAAGCACTGACAAACAGGAAGGGGCTTCATACATACATACATACATATGTACATCATTCTCTAGTTGGATGGAACATACTACACAGTGAAAAATGTATGAACTTTCCCAAAAGGGTTGGAAGGTAGGTTGCGGAGAGGTGTATCAAACTCCACAAATGCCAGAACAGGAGTTGCCTGCATGTTTAGTTTCACAAATCTCTTTTAGCGTATTGCTACAGCCTGCAGCCAACAGCCTTTTTTCTCCGGAGTGCAATGTGCTCTTCCACCAAAGAATTTATTTTTGGCAGCGAGATACTAAAATTATATAATTAAATGGCTTATCTTCAAAAAAACAAATATTAATTTGAATTTAAAATATAAATTGCTGCTCCGATAACCTTCGCTTCATTAAAAAAAAATAATTACCCACATTCATATTGAAGTGCGTAATACCTATTCCAAATTAATTGGTGCTGTTTCGGTAGACGTTATCGCCATTTGTTTTTTTTTTTTTTTTAATGACTAGTGTTTTCAAACGCGATTGAACCCGGGCACAGTGCTGCAGAAATTGAAAATTCCATACATGATTTAAATACTTTGCGAAACTTTATTCGGATTATTTAGAAGCATTCTTTAAAAACAGCAATAATACCATTTTGATTATTTTGGGTGATTAAGGCGTTAACAATCGATCCAGAAGTTGAAAGATCGTATTGTGGAGCTAGTTTAAAGTCGCACTTGAATTGCTCTACTCGCAAAAACAAGTTTCATATGAACATACATATGTATAGATGTATATTGGAAATCTTGACAATATTATACCTACACATGAACTTATCTTCGATATTCCATTCTAAGAAACTCTTTTCCTTTAAAGCAATGTGAAACAAAATCGTCGATTCTATCGGCTGCTGCTTTCTCACTTTAGTTATAACACAATAGGTACACATAACTTTAAAGGATCATCGCAGAAACGTGCAGTACAATTCGACAAAGCCAAACAGTAGGTACTTTTCTTTTAGTTTGCCGTTTTATGGCACATATTTTACGACTATCACTATCCCACTATCCTACATTCGACATCATAGCGTATCAGCTGATTCTAGAAAATTTTAAAATATTTTTTTTTTTGCAGTGTGCCTTTTTTTATTATGGTAGGTACTAGGGATTCCAATCACGGGATCCCGCCCTTTTTGATACCCCAAAAATCCCGGGATAGCTAGAATTTTATCCTGGGATTTTCGGGATAAGATAAAGAGAGATTATTCCGCTATTATAGCAAAGAAAAGTTATATTTTATATAATTTTTATTGGTATCAGATCTGTATACTAAAAGCATTTCCTATTCTGAATGAAAATGTTGCATTATTACATTGCAGTATTATCAACATGTATCCTGTGCCCTATTAAAGTGTTGCATTTTTCATATGATGAATGAAACAAAAATAATGCAACCTTTTACTTGTGCTAAGAGCAGAAAATGTTTCCCGTAGTCGGGCCAGTTTTATATTTTGTCAATAGAACAAACATCTCTAAAAAAAAAGTGTTGAGTCTGTGTGGAAGAGAACAAAAAAATGTGACAGCCGGAAGATAGTGCGACATTTTTGCTAGAATAAAAAAGTCCATTAGTCAAAGTAAGGATTAAAATTTTAGATTTTTTTTTAATAATTAATTTTTTTTGGTTGAAGTACGCGTTGTAAGGAAACGTACGTTAGGTATTTTTAAAGCTTTTAGCATGGTGTAATAACAAGGTGACGTAAGTAGGCAGCTATTTCATTCTGTTTTCCTCTTCCTCCTGTCATTCGGCTCTTTGAAAATGAAATTCCAATGTTGCCCCCAGTTGATCCCAAAAAAGTGTTGGTTTTATGTGTATTTTAGGTGTATGAAGGAGCGACTTTTGGAAAAAATTTAAAACAATAGTTGTTTTGTAACATTTTTATTTCCTTTGACAATTTTATTATTTATGAAGAAAAAAGTCGTTAAAATTTAAATTTTCGCGCCATCATTTCAAAAATGCCAAAAACAAGCTACGCCCGTTGTAGAAAACCTTGGACGGCGGCGAGTTTCAGAATGTTTGGCCCTCCCACAGACCCAGAGACCCAGATATAATTCTGCTAGGGAAAGCAGCGGTGTGATGCCTACACTAAATTCAAAAGTGTGCGTGCTGCATTTTGCCGAATGCGCATAACCCAGCAAAACGACGCTTGCTGACAAAGGAAACAGTGTCGATGCCTGTGGTGTCCCTTTTATTGGGATTTCGCAAACCATGGTATTTGTGAAAAGCGAGACCATGCAACACAAACATTACATATTACTCTCCATATGTATTATTATTTAAAAACTTTTTTGGAAACGGTTTTCGCTCTAACAAGGAATATGTTTCCAAGGATCCAATGCTTCTTCAAATAGCAAGATTAAAGTTGCAAATAAAACTTCTAGAAAGCGAAAATAACAATCTAAAAACCGAAAGGGCACGAGACGAAACAATATTGAAAGGTGTCAAAAATATTTTTACAGAGGAACAACTCCGAAAATTGTAATACCCGGATCACCATATCCGTTGAGATTGGATAGATATATTGAATGCCCAAAAAATACACGCTGATACTAACGATTATAAATTTTACCAGATATTGAGTTCAATATATCCAGTTGAGTATGAATTATATCGTCGCTTTATGTTTGCCTTTTTCATACGAAACTCGCTGGGTTTTATATTTTTTCAGTAAGTTGTACCGAATTCGGAAAAACGAAACCTGATAGGTACTAATGATGATAACTTTTACCAGATATTGAACTCAATACATATATTTGGTTAAATGTGAAATATATCGTCGTTTGAAGGCGTTTTGTTTTAATTTTTATATTCATGTTGGTGCAGTTCACCAATTTTTTTGTTTCTCAAGAATGAATAAAAGCTTCTTAAGAATTGTAAATCATATATACTATTTCTAATTGGTGTTTTGTAAATTTCCTTTTTTCTGCTCACATAATTTACCAAAATTAATAAGTAAGGCATCGTTTTAAAGGTATTAATTAGCTATGCATGCGAAACGGTGTTTTATTGGGCGTGGTACTTTATATGAAAGGTAAGGGGGGTAAAAGGTGGGTTTACCCCCGCAGCGGGGAGTGTTATGGAACCCACATAAAATGTATATTAAATTAAAGGGAATCAAAATACCTATCCAATGGTATACAAACATTCGAAATCGGTTAAGTAGTTTTTAAGTAATTGCAATTTAAAAAATGCATAATATAAATTTTGACCTTTAATAACTTTTGTTGTTGTTTCCAAAAAAAAAAATTCACTTTAATACTCAACTTCGGCTGTTTATCAATCCTCATACTTCGTTTTTTTGATTTCATAATTTTAGAAATTTCACATTTGTACCAGATCGTGCTATTTTTCTCAACTTTGTGGGGCTGGGGGCACCTCCAAACATGCGAGTAGGTCAATAAAATTTTACAGGCTTATTTCTGGACTAGAAAGGTGCCGTTCTGGCTTTGGAACAAATTGAGTTTCCAAAAAAAAATTTTCACTCCACCTTAATACATACGAGTATATCAAAACGATCAGAATGAAAAAAAATGATTGAACCATGTCCGTCCGTCCGGCAGTATACACTCTAACTTGAATATAAAATATAAATATTTTAATGAATTTTAAGAATAAATGAAAGCAAGTGTGCGGACGTGTTTTGTAGTTGATCCGCTCTTACAGAATTTATTGTGGTCTGTTTTGCTAACCAATTAAAAAACTTGTGTTGCCAGGAGGTGTAAAGTGCATAAAATTTGCTGAATTTGAAAAAGTACGCTTCCTGAAAGCAGCGATGGACTTTTCATAAGATAAAATAAAATATAATAGAACTGACTAAATAATTGTTCATACAAACATATATATATATATATATATATATATATATATATATATATATATATATATATATATATAAATGGTGAAAACATTAAGGAGAGATTAGAGCAGCAACACTACATACTTTCGCTTATCTCACTTCACTTCATTCTTCTGCTGTTTTGTTATCAGCTTCTCTTTCGCTCATCTCACTTCATTCTTCTGCTGTTGCGTTATCACCTTCTCTTTCTATGAACATCAGCTGTCTTGCATAAGCAATCACCTGTTTACCTTCTACTGAGCGCCATCTATCTGTGAACTGTTAAGTCACTTAAATTGTAAAATATCAGGGACCGCAACTATGCTCACCAGAAATAAAATAATACGTATTGAACAATCGTCTCCTCCTCACACTCCGGTCACGGGTAAGAGGAAATCTTCTGATAGTCCAAGCTCTGATAGTCTAAGTTCTGAATGTCTTGAGCGAATCGAAAATAAGGTGGATAGCATATTGGGTCAAATGACAGCGCGTATGAAAGAGTTTGAGGACAGAGTTATGCTAAGACTTGGTGAGATGGCAGCAGATGCTCAAGCGGCTAAGATATCTATTACCAAGCTGGAGCAGCGGTTAGTTGTTGCTGAGCGTGAATGTGTGCGGGCTGCTCAGCTCAGTAAAGAACTGCAGATACTAAAGTCCAGGTTTGGGGATATCGAAAATGAGACTGTTGCTAGTGACATAATCATTAATGGAATTCCTCAAAGTAATGATGAGCAGTTGAGTAGCGTGTTCAATAGCATTTGCAAGGCTGTCCAAATGAATACTCCACCTGTGCGTACTGCTTTCCGGGTGCATAAAAATAAAAATAAAAGTGATAACAACAACAACCCACCTATTGTATTGAAGCTAATATCATCCAGCGATCGGTCACAACTTTTTATGGCGCTAGCGAGGTTCTATAAGCAGAAGAAGAGGGGAATATTATTGCGTGACATTGGTCATCTTACTGATGGGCGTATATATATACATGAAGGCCTCACTGTTACCAATCGAGAGCTACTCCAGTTTGCGTTACAACTAAAAAAACAGAGGAGTGTACAATCTGCCTTCTCCATGCGTGGTAATGTATATGTAAGAGTCAAACCAAAAGGCGAAGCGGTGAAAGTCGACAGCATAGAGGACGTAAAACGCATTGTGGCTCAAGGCGCATGACTGATATGCGTATTACTAGTAACATTTTTATTATTTGTATGTATGTATTATTTGTTTGAATGTATTACTTTAAGCTTATTATCTTTTCCATTCTTAACTTCTTTTTCTCTAATGTATCTCATTACAAAATACTGCAATCACATAAATGGTGGTCCCTTGCACCTTAAATTTATAGATGCATGTGTAGTTGTCTCTATTCGGACACAGTTTAATGACATCTAATACTAATAAAGCCTCCAGTATTGGTGGAACACATAAGGTCCTACTAGACATTTTATGCAAGCAGTCGTCAGGCCTAAATGTGGTCCATTTTAATGCGCGAAGCCTTAATAGTGAAAAACTTGACTACGTAAGGAGTATTTTTGAGGAATCTTTAGTTGACATAATATGTGTAACTGAGACATGGTTTATTCCTGATATTTCGGACTATTTTTACAGTATTTCAAATTATAAGCTTCTACGTCAAGATCGCACTTGTCAAAGAGGAGGGGGTGTAGCAATATACTGTAAAACATCGTTAAAAATACGTCTCCTAACTGCCTCCCGTAGCTCAATAACGGAGTTTGTTATAGCTGAAGTATCTGATGGGGTAACAAGCATTTTAGTTTCATGTGTATATAATCCTCGTAAGTGTTGCCCGTTAGTTTCTTTCTTTGCTGAACTAACCATGTTTCTAATTGACTACGAATTCTATGTTATATGTGGTGACTTTAATGTAAATCTCCTCCAAAATGACACACACACTGCGCAGCTACATGACCATGTAACAGGAGCTGGTCTTGACATAGTGAATAAAGTCATACCAACCAGATTCTCTTCTAACTCTAATCCAAGCCTCTTAGATTACTTTTTTGTTTCCAGTCCTAATCGTGTTTTAAAGTTTGATCAAATGTCTTTTATTTCTGATCATGACTTAATTTTCGTTACATTAGATGTGCATTTTAATTGTTTTTCTAACAAAAGTGGATTTATGTTTCGTGACTTTAAGTCCATAAATGTGAATGAGTTATTTGTGGGTATGCGTAAAGTACAATGGGATGATTGTTGGTACTGCAGTTCTGTAGACGAAAAACTCCTCTTTTTAAATGAAAATCTGTCCTATATGTTCAACAATTATGTTCCTCTTCGTGTAGTTAAAACAGTCAATCGTGCTTGTCCGTGGTTTAACAAAGCTGTGTTGAGTGCTATGAGATTTCGTGATAAGTTATATAATAAATGGAAAAGGAATGCTACTGACTATGCCTGGTCCCGGTACAAAACTGCTCGTAACAAAGCAACGCTGCTTATTAAGCAAGCAAAGAGGGTATTCTTCAGAGCTAAATTAGATCCGTCACTTTCTAACAAAGAATTGTGGCGAAACATTAAAAATTTGAAAATACATGGTAAATTAAAACCTGAATGTGACTTGGACCCCAATGCTCTTAATGATATCTTTGCTACTGTGAGTAGTAAACAAAATACTCCTGCCACGTCGGCTAAAGCGTGGGCCTGTACTGCCATGGAAAACAAGTTCCAATTTCTGGGAGTAACTGAATGTGATGTGGCAAGTGCTATATGGAATAGCAAGTCTGATGCCGTTGGTGATGAGGGAATTTCATTAAAATTTGTTAAACTCGTACTCCCATTTGTTTTAGGAACCATCACTCACATTATTAACTATTGCTTCACAACCGCATGTTTCCCAGCAGAATGGAAAAGAGCAGTCATACTCCCAGTAGCAAAAAAGAGTATACCAACAAACCCCAGCGATTACAGGCCAATTAGCATTCTACCGGCACTGGCAAAGGTATGTGAGTCATTGATGGCAACGCAAATCTCGTCCTTTGTCCAAAGCAATGAATTACTATCCCCACTACAGTCTGGATTTCGACCGAACCATAGCTGCTCCACAGCTATGGTAAAAATACTTGACGACATTAGGATACACTTTGACAACAGTGAGTTAACACTTCTATGCCTCCTGGACTTCTCTAAGGCATTTGATATGGTAAACCATGATATTCTGTGTAAAAAACTTGAGTATTACTTTGGGTTTTCTAGCAATGCTCTACGGCTTATGAGGAGTTATCTGGAAGGTAGGCTTCAAAAAGTAAAATTAAAAGATTCCCAATCCAACTTTAAAGTTATATCCTCTGGTGTCCCACAGGGCTCTGTTCTAGGTCCCCTTTTGTTTAGTCTCTTTGTCAACGATATTTTCTCGGTGTGCAAATATGCTAGTATGCATGCTTATGCTGATGATGTTCAGATGTATCTCTCTAGTCGTGTCGGTCTTGTTGAAGATTTGTGTGTCAAACTAAATAGTGATTTGTCTGCTATATCCCAATGGGCAAGTGAGAATTGTCTACATATTAATTCCTCAAAGTCTCTTGTTTTACCTATATATAATAGTGTAGTGCATGTTGATAACATTCCTGATTTGTGTATTGGTGAGAGTGCCCTAATGTTCACGAACAAGACGAAAAACCTAGGCTTCGTTATTAATTCGAAGTTGACCTGTTCTGATCATATTAATAGTGTTGTCAGTAAAGTGTACTATGTTCTACGTAGTCTGAAAATGTCTGCTGCTTTTACTTCTTTGGAAATTAGACACAAGTTAGCTTTACAACTAATAATGCCTCATATAACCTATTTCGAAATTGTTTACAGTAAGCTCGATTCCATTTCATGTCACAAGGTTAATGTTTTGTTCAATAATGTTACACGTTATGTATATGGTCTCAAAAAGTTTGACCATGTATCCTTATGGAAAAATAAGTTATTGGGATGCAGTATTATGGACTACATTAGTGCAAGAAATTGCATTTTCATATATAAATTATTAGAAGGAAAACTTCCCACATACTTGTATGAAAAGCTAACCGTTACCAGATCTATTAGATGTCATAACCTAATAGTCCCAAGATATACTTACCTGGCATCGTCGAGATTGTTTTTCATCAATGCTGTGAGGCTTTGGAATAACATACCAGAGTCTGTTAAGAAGAAGTTGAATAGAGGTAACTACAAAAACATTATTCAAAATTACTTTAAGTCGTTGTAAACGTGATTGCTATTTATTTATTGTTCTTATTATTGTTTTTCTCATCTCTGTAATTTTAATATATATAAATATTTTTCTTTATTTTTCCTTAATGTTAATTAATTAATTAATTACCATGTAACTTTTTATGCTATCATAATCCCATATCCAATTTAATTTAATGTAACTTATATTTGTCCCAATAATTAACTATTAGTTTTTAGCCTTAAGATATAATATTGTTAGTCAATTAATGTTTTATGTTGATGTACCATCAAAAGACCAATGTCTTACGTGTACAATTTTTCATGTTAAATAAATTGAATTAAATTGAAATTGAAATTTGGTACACAGATTCTAATGGGAACAGAGAAAGTTGGGGTTGAAAATAAGGCATATGTGTGTATTTCGAAAAACACGTAAAACATGATAATTCAGTCACTAATAAAGCCCGAGTGATGAAATGAAGTTATGCCGTTATGAGGAAACGTGCTGAAATTTTGAAAAATGGGCCAAGAGGAGCAAATTTTCAAAGATTTATAAGTAAAAACTCAAGAACTGTAACAGATAAATCGAGTAAGCTTGGACTACTGATTTGCTTGCCAAGGCAAACGTGTGGAAAAAAAATTACCCAAGTCGGCAGGGACCACGTATGTACATCTGTATATATAAAAATATATGTAAAATATATAAAAATATAATACACATGCATATATATATGTAGGTATAATAGAACATTTTATGCGATATGTTTGTCAAACATATACATAAGTAATTCATTGAAAATTCCATAAGTTCCACTGTAGACATAAAACCAAATAAATATAAGTTTTTTAAAATGGGCGTGAGAGCAGAAACTATATCGACTGGCGCCGTATGTTTTATTATTTTTTGCGGAAGATGCGTACGGGTCCAGCTAGTAATATATATAATATAAAATATAGTATTTTACCTTTAACAATAAGACAAATATATAAATAATTTACTCCTCTTTTTGGACCGGATCCGGCCAATTTAGCCCTACATTTTTCCCCCTTTTCCCTCTGGAAATGCAACCCTACCGTTTCAAAGAGCTTACTATTTGAGAATAGTGTCGCACTCTTCTATTTACGTCACCTGTTTATTCCACCATGCTTTTAGCTTGTGGCAAAATTCATTTGATAATTTCTATTTCCTGATTTTTGGTCATTTATTTCTCAAATGTTTTTTTGGAATTTTCCCACATGGAAAGTAAATAATGGAAGAAAATGGAAACAAAATTTTAATTAGACTTGATAGTCTTACAACACTGTACTAAAATTAAATACGCAGCTGCATACTCGGAATTCATATCAAAATTTTGCCTCCGATATTTATCTATTCAGAAGTTGCATTAATTTTCTGAATTTTTCGGCAAGCTTGGAAATATTCGCTTAAACGAAGTGCGTCGTTAAATTCTAAAATAATTTTTTTTTGGAAATTATCAAATGATTGCAAGCCTTTTTATTAATATCCTAAAAGTACCAACTGCAAAGGCAAATGTTTTGTTCACCAAATGTATGTAATTTTCGTTGTTGGTTGTGCTTTTTAAAGTAACTCTTAGGTATTATTAAATAATACGCATGATTTTACATTCCTATTTTATTTTGTTACAAATGAAATAATAAAAAATGGCAATAAAAATCTATTTTTTCTTTGCATTTTAAAGTTGTAGCGTTTCTCTAAAATGTATTTACTTTTTTCAACCCCAAATGTGGGAAAATAATACTGGTCGAAAAAGAAAGAAATAAAATTCTACGTTTCAAAAGGATTTCGGTATAGGTTTAGAGATATTCATGTCCAAAGAGGCGAAAAACGCAGTTTGTGCCCATATTCACTCCTCAATATTTTTAAAATTACTCACTTTCATTAAAAACTGATTACATCTGTTGAAAGCACGATCATTTCTTTTAAAGACAACGTAGATATCTGAATAAGATACCCGAAAAAGCAAAGCACTGTTTTCAAGAGAAGTGATCGTTCTTTCAATAGCTGCAATCATCTTTTAATGAAAGTAAGTAATTTAACAGATTGAGCAGTGAATATAGCAAAAAATCGCATTCTTCGTCTCGTTGGACATGAATATCTCAAAACCTACACGTATTACCGAAAATCCTTTAGAAAAGTAGAATTTTATTTGAGTTAGAAAATTTTTTGGAAATTTTGTCGGCCTGTGTAATTAAAGTCCAAATCCCGGGATAAATCCCGGGATTATGAAAAAGCTCTCGAAAGTCCCGGGATCGTAAAAATCGGAAAAATTGGAATCCCTAGTAGGTACATACTGAGAATAACATACCTACATACATACGTACATACATACATAGATAGGTATGTACTTACATACATACATACAGCCGGCTGCAGCACTTGTTTCTTTTTTCATTCATAAATATGTATATTGATTTCTTCTAGTTCATTGTGCGCACAACGATTGCCCAGCAATTAATTAAATCTTTACAATATTATTAATTAATTTTAATTAGTGTGCAAATTTGTTGAAGGCAATCACCGCGGGACGCAAAATTTTAAAAAAGGGAAAAGGAAAAATAATTGCCGTAAGAAGAGTGTGTTATGTAGGTGAGTATGTACATACATTAGTGTTATGATTTTTTTGAATTTTAATTTTCACGCCACCAAAAGCAAACGATGAGCTTTTGGCTACTTATTACATTTCTGGTGTTATTTTCTTAGACCCATCTCTGCCTCTACAAACATACCTTGCCTCGAATTATCCAAATATATAGGACAAATACTTAAGGAACTAATTTCTACCGACTATAACATTAAAAATTCCTCACAACTCAAAGAGAAGTTAAACACATTGACAATTGAAAATGACGAAATCTTAATATCTTTTGACGTAATTTCCCTATTTACGAACATCCCAGTGAGCCTAGCAATTCGAACAATTATGCAAAAATGGACACCCCTTCAAAACCATACCAACTTGACTAAAAACCAGTTTTTAGACATCATAAATTTTTGTTTAAGGGACAATAATTATTTTATGTTTGACGGAACGGTGTACCAACAAATTTATGGTATGCCAATGGGAAATCCATTATCACCCACTATAGCTGACATTGTTCTGGACAAAATACTTGACGACGCTATAACCGATCTCAAAACAAAAGACATATACATCAAATACATAACTAAGTATGTAGATGATGTATTCGCTATTGTTAAGATTAAGGACGTGGAAGACATTTTGACTACATTAAATTCGCAACACAAGAAAATACAATTTACGACTGAAAGAGAAAAGGACAGTAAGATAGCCTTCCTAGACATAGAAATATTTAGAAACAACAATAATATTTTGACGAATTGGTATGCGAAGCCAATAGCGTCCCTAAGAATGATTAATTATATTTCTAACCACCCCTGGACCCAAAAGAAAAACACTATGACGAATTTTATAAATAAGATCTACATATTGAGCGACCAGGCGTTCAGGAAAAACAACGACATTAGAATAAGAAATATTTTAACAAAAAACGGATACCCAAATAAGGTGATTGATAGGTGGTTAGCAACAACGAAACAGAAACAAATAACACTCCAAAATAATGCAAAAACTACGAACGAAAATAACAACAAAATCTTTAGAGGCATTACATACATACAAGGTTTAACAGATAATACAACATTACAAAAATGCATACATAATGACAAATTAATATTCGCACATAAACCCAATCGCACACTTAACCAAATATTCAGTAAGACAAAAGACAAAGTGACCAAAGAGCAACAACACAACGTAGTTTACGAAATCAAATGTAAAGGCAACAATGACGAGCGATGCAACAAAACATATATAGGTACCACGAAACGAGCACTAGGCATTAGATTAGGAGAGCATAAAACAGACGCTAGAAACAAAAAGACAACAACAGCATTAGCACAACACTTGACAAACAATGGTCACACAGCGGACTTTGACAACGCGAAAATATTAGACATAGAGAGACGAACAAAAACAAGGCTGACACTGGAGAGTTTGCGCATACAACAACGAATACAGGACGCTATGAATTTTAAAGAAGATGTTGACAACATTAATTGCGCCTACAGAAACATAATAAAGAAACAAAATAAATGTCAAAAATAATTACATATATATGTATGTATGTATGTATGTATGTATATGTATAAATATGTAGTTGCGCGAAAATAATGTAAAAAGATAGATGTGTTGTGATAAATTTTTCGTTTAAAATCTTTGAATGTCTGTAAGTGAACAGTTTTTATAAATTTTATACAATTTAAGTATGTAATTTATGTATAACTCATAATGTGATTGTTAATTTCGTTATAATAATATGTTGTGTATGTATATTTTTTTAATGTCTTTCCAAATAAAAAATTAGACTCCCTGATGAAGACGAGAATACCGTCGAAACGCGTAGGAGAATGAAGGGAATGTAAATTTGCCTTTTAATTTTCATCGGCCGAAAAGCTCTTTTCAAAATTTAAATAATTATTGAAATCTATGGCCTATTACTAATACAAGTTATTTTTTTAGTTTAATAAAATTTTAAATACTATTCTTAAGATAGGATCACACGAAATGTACCTGTATTTGGCAAAAAATTTGGAAAATGCATATGGGAATCAAAAAGGATATAGAAGAGACAAAGGAGTTCTATTAGTAAATATAACTCTTTAAATTGAAGAATTTAATAATTTAAATAAAAAACCTACTTTGAACTATGTATTTCACTTTGCTGTACATATGTATGTAGCACATAATAGAGAATACCTCTCAAATATCTACACCACAAAAAGACACCCTGTACCTACATTAGATGCGTTTTTTTTCGGCAAAGTTTCTCAGATCTTCCCTCCGGCCCCAGAATATGAAAATAGTATGTTGTAGGATAACCAAGCTGATTTTTATTTTTTCTTTTTAGAAAGAAAACTGAGTGGGCTACTCCAAAAACAGAGTTTTTTTTAAATTCCATGATAGGTTTAGATTCATATATGAAAAAACCACAGAAATAAAAATAAAAAAACAAAAGATATATATTCTCATGTAAAATTAACGGCTTAATCGAATGGTGTACTTAGAGCCATAGGGAAGGTACCAAGATCTCCTAAAGTGGTATTTTATTTTTTTTAGTCACGGATTTTCAAGTTTGGACCCGGGTATTTTCAAGATAGCTTAAATTTCTTTTTAATTAAAATATACATGAATCTGCGCAAATTAATGCAGTTTTCAGAAAAGTTTATTTGATCGAAATCGAGCTTTTTTTATCCAAGCTACTTTGGTTTAAATGAAACATTCCAAAATCACTTTCATATTGAAAAACATTTTTTATTGTTGCAAGTACAAAATTCGAAAATTTATTATTTACATATCGTCGCTGCGCCAACAAAAAGAGCTATACGTTTTTCAGCAACTTTTCAGGAGAGCAAAAAAACCGTTTTCTGGTGATCCTAGAGAATATTTTTTCTAGTTTGAATTGTTAACTAATGATACTACACATATGTAATAGACTTGTGCAATTTTTTTTTACTTTTTTTGACCAACCACTTCGCATGAAGCATTTGCGCCGTTTTACAGCACATAGCTCTTTTTACAAATTGTTTAAATTTGCTAGTGGGGGTAAGAAATCGTAAAAGATGTGTATACAATTCTTCGATAGGGTCCGATGCAATTAGCGATAGCTTGGAAATGCATTATTTAATTGACCAGTGCCCCTCCTATTTTGAAAATTGGGCACATACGCTTTTTTTAAATAATTTTTTTTACACAAAAATAACCTGAAACCAAAAAACAATTATACGAAAATAGATGTATAGCTGATTTTACAGAGCATTTCTACTACTGAGAGCATATAGCTGTGTTTGATAACTTCTAACCAAAGAAGGATATCAGAAAACGGGAAATGCAGAAATGTGGCTAGCGGATAGCGCTAAATAAATATGCAATAAAAAAAAAAATCGAAAAAAAACATATAACTGAATTTGTTGGCGCAGCGACGATATGTACAAAAACTGTTGTTCAATATGAAAGTGATTTTGGAATGTTTCATTTAAACCAAAGTAGCTTGGATAAAAAAAGCTCGATTTCGATCAAATAAACTTTTCTGAAAACTGCATTAATTTGCGCAGATTCCTGTATATTTTGATTAAAAAGAAATTTAAGTTATCTTGAAAATACCCGGGTCCAAACTTGAAAATCAGGGACGTAACGGTTATAAGAGAAATGGAGTAAAAGTCATATTTAACCATTATCATGAGAAAAAAAAATTGTTGGTCCTTAATACCCATTATAAAAACCAAAAAACCGTTTTGGGCCTAAATAACCGTTAGGGCCACCAAAAAAGTGTTTTGGGCTTAAATAACCGTTATGGCAACCAAAAAACTGTTTTGGGCCTGAATAACCGTTATTCAGATTTTTTTTTTTTTTGGTCAGCTATAAAAATCAAGCCTATTTATTTGTCAATATATCTGGACGATATTGGTATCAAATGAAAGGTGTTAAGCAGTGATGGTAGATCTTATTACCTCTTTTCATTTGATACCAATATTGCTTAAAATTTTCCAGGGCATCCGGGTCCACTTTTCACCCATAACTGGGAACCCGACCTACGAATCCTAACAAGTACACCTCTATGTAAAAGCCCTGCTCAACATCTTTCATTTGATACCAATATCGTCCAGAAATATTGACAAACAAATAGGCTTGATTTTTATAGCTGACCAAAAAAAAAAAAAATCTGAATAACGGTTATTCAGGCCCAAAACAGTTTTTTGGTTGCCATAATGGTTATTCAAGCCCAAAACACTTTTTTGGTTGCCATAATGGTTATTCAGGCCCAAAACGGTTTTTTGGTTTTTATAATGGTTATTAAGGACCAAAACAAGATAAAGGTTATGTTTGCGTAACCTTTTCACCACACTAGAAAAAATAACCGTTACTTTCGGTCCCTGTTGAAAATCCGTGACTAAAAAAAATAAAATTCCACTTTAGGCGATCTTGGTACCTTCCCTATGGCTAGCACCAAAAAACTGAGTACACCATTCGATTAAGCCGTTAATTTTACATGAGAATATATATCTTCTGTTTTTTTTTTTTCATATATGAATCCAAACCTATCATGGAATTTAAAAAAAAATCGCTGTTTTTGGAGAAGCCCACTCAGTTTTCTTTCTAAAAAAAATAAAAATCAGCTTAGTTATCCTACAACATACTATTTTCATATTCTGTGGCCGGAGGGATATGTTAGATCAAAAAACGCATCTAACCTACATATATGCGTAAGTAAGTTAATGCCCATTAAAAAGGTTTGAGCAATTACTGTTGTTGCATCAACAAAGACTGGGTAAAGAGTAGAAAGGTGTGTGTGTGTTACGAAAAAGCGCAAAACAAAAATACAACAAACAATGTCGATCGCGGAAAAATTGGAAAGATCAATTTTTACGTCAAACGAAAGGTTCGACAGTTGTGCGGTGTTTTTTCGATTGCTGCCTACTCTGAAAAAAATATCCGTAGTTAAACCAACAACTTTCGGCTGTTGAATCTCCGTCTTTGATTCAACAGCAAAAGTATTTGTTTTTACAGTAAAGTTTTTGATCCAACAATTTATTCAAAAACTGCCGTTGTTGTTTCAAAAACTTGCTTGCTTTTAAAAAATTTTTTGTGAGAAAATATTTTTTTGTGAGAAAACCAACAAAAAAAAAATAATGATGGAGAGAAGATGAAGAGAAAAATCCAAACAAAAGTTTATTTTTAGCAACAATTTTCTCCCCGTTGTTGACTTAAAGGCAAAATTATTTGACCCAACAGTTTCCGTTGTTAACAAAACTAATGAGAACAAATTTTTTTAAATTTTGTTTTTACAATGATTCAAATAATTCATCGATTCCTTTTTAGGAAATGGAAGTATAAATAGGTAACTACAATTCAGTATAATGTTGAATGTTCCACTATGTGATGATTGGATAGAATTTTAGGTTGATGTCATGGTTCGAATCCGGAGAAGAATATAAAATAAAGAAGAGAAATCAGAATAAGAAATAATGATAAGTAGGAGAGAAGAATAGGAGAACAAGCGGAGGCTACATATTTGCAGTTGGGACCCGGGCGGAGAGAAGATGAAGAGTAAAATGCAAACAAAAATTTATTTTTAGGTGAAAATTTTTTCCAACAATCTCCGTTATTGACTTAAATCAACAACGCTCGCACCTTTGAAAGAACAACGGAGCGTTGTTGGGCAGATTTCCACTGCAGAAAGTAGTTGATTTAACAGCGAAAGTCTTTAGATTTACAACGTTTTTTTCAGAGTACTTTGGTTGTTGCTGTTAATGTGTGTTATTTTAATTTTTTTGATTTTATTTGTATACTAAGCTTTACATGGTCGCCGCTGTGGTGCAGTGGATAGAGTGCTCGCCTGCTATGACAGAGGTCTCGGGTTCAAACCCCAGTCCGAGCAAACACCAAAAAAAATTTCTAATTAGTAAAAATCCAATTATTGGATTTTTTAAGAGCAGCGGTCACCTCTCGGCAGTGGGCGGCATACCCTCCGAGTGTATTTCTGCCATGAAAAAGCTTCTCACAATAAATGCATTCGCCGTTCGGAGCCGGCATAAAACTGTAGGTCCACCCAATTAGTAGGAAAAACAAAAGGAGCACACCTCGAATTGGGAGAGAAACTCGGCCATAAATCTCGTCAGAGTTATAATAGCGCCATTGTATTATTATCAGGGTAGGAAGAAACTCAGAGTATGAGTGAGTGAGTGAGGAATTTCAGCCTCACGGCACACAGTGGTTCAGCCGCGGAAAAAATTCATTTTTTCAATACCTAATTTTCAGATTCTAATAATGTAGTCTTATAAAAAGATGTCCAAATATGAACACTTCATGACTACTTTGCAAAAAGTTGATTTTTTTTTACAAAATAATGGTATCAGAAGTCAGAAAAATTTTATTCAACAAAAACTGCTTGAAATTTTTGCTAACTTTAGCTATAAATTTTCCTTATAACTTATATCTCTATTGTCCCTGTTGTGAGTTTAAAAAAAAAAATATAGCACTTCTTTGACTAATTAAAGAAAAAATCAGTGCAATCGGCCAAATATTAAAAAAAATATAGGCCAGCAAAAACGGTACTTCATAAATGCTACCTTTTCTAACTTCGATGGACAAAAAGTTTGTGTGCTACAGCGTGCTACACTCGCTAACTGTAATAAAATGAAAGTTTGGAATGTCTTCTATCGATTTCTGTTAAACATTTTTTCCCATATTTTCCCCAATCGAAGTAAACTTGATTTAAATGTCGAAAGTCCCATCAAATTTTGTTAAAAGTGACAAAATGTAGCATGCTTTTAGGCTCATGCGTATATATTAACGTTTACATCTTATGTGAATTTTTTGTTTACGAATATGAAGGCACAGAGAGGATTAGATAAAAATGCAGATTGGTAAATTATACACCTAATTTCTTAGAATCAATGGCAATGCAAACAAAAATAACGATAAACACATTCGTCATAACATTGCGGTTTGCAAACAACAATAGCAGTTTAAACATTTTACCAGCTTATTTTAAGGTATTAGATGAAAAAAAATGTTATCCCGACGAAATTGTAATAACAGAAACATATGCTGCTGTCAATTTGCAAAGTTTATTTGATCACACAACAAGAAGACTTATTGATACTTTCTCAGCAGAAAAGTTGAACTCCTTATCATGTTCTGAGTTAACCCTTATTAGTAAATGGGGCTTATGATTTCTAGGAAAAGTGATAGCATTTCTACCAATACAGATGTTATTAATCGATTACTGGCAAGTTCTGGTCATTATATAAAGTCCATAAGACGACAACCCAACAAAAAGTGTGTGGAATTCGATTTTGTTGCCAAGGATATGCTAAATCATTAAACATTTTTCTTATATTTACTTTTTTTTCTTTCCATATATACATACATAGTTATATTTTCGAATGTATGTATTATAAATATAATTATTAAGTACATCAAATTTTTCCAAGGGCTCTTTTCAGTTACTGAAAATGTATATCTTCATTTGTTTTTGAATAAAAGGTGTAGGAAAAGTGGGCGTGGTTGTTTGCCAATCACGCCTATATTTGGTATTGTCGATATCTTTCATGACAGTAACTTATGCGCCATGTTTCGTGAAGATATCTTAATTTTTTGAGCTGAAATTAAAATTTTTCTTTAAAAATTTTTACTATAGGTCCAGGGGAGGTACCCCTAGGGAGTGGCCGATTTCAACAATTTTTGGTGCTGTCAATGCCTTTAATGGGGGTAACTCATGTACCAAGTTTTGTGAAGATATCTTAATTTTTTTTAGCTGAAACTAAAATTTGTATTTAAATCATTTTTTTATAGGTCCAAGGGAGGTACCCCTAGGCGTTGACCGATTTCAACCATTTTTTGAAAATTTCTTAATTAGCTCACATATAACCTCGGTGCAAAATTTCAATACCGTAGGACCACTCCTTCTATTTTTTTCCGCAAAATGTACGGAGCCGAACCACTGTGCGGCATGATGATGAGTGGCCGTTTGCGTTTCTCGCTCATCTATAAAGCAGAGTGAGGATTTTTTTTTGTTTCTTCACTCATTTCGAATGAGCGATGAAGAAATGAGGCGCTCACGCTGCGTGTGAGGTGAACCGTCGTAGGATTCCTCTTCTCTCTGTGTAATGCGTGTGAGCGTGTGGATGAGTGCGCAGAAACTCAGTAAATATTACATACATATATTAGAATGCATACATACATATATTTATGTTGCAGTGTGCAATTTAGTGACATGTTTTTCTAATAAAAAGCATGTATGGTTGTTTTTCTGCTTTTTTCATATTTATGCCCGTTTTAGGCGATTGAGTAGGTATGTAAAATCCATATTTCTACCTAAACTTAGTTTTTGTTGTTTTTCATATATGTATATGTGTAGATATGTATGTAAATATGTATTTAATTCACCAGATGCAATTGCGAATATTTACATACATACGTATGTATGTAGGTAGGTAGTTAAAGGAACATTATATTTAAGAATGTGCATTCGTTCTATTCGTTGCTTGATATAATATTTTTTGTATGATAAAATATATGTACCTATGTAGGTACTTACCTACTTGTTTAGTTTTTATTTATTATGCGAAAAACTATTTATTCCTCATTAGAATCATATTTTTTTTTGCATTTGACATTAACATTCTTTTTCTCACAATTTTTTATCTAGACAACAATAAAATAAAATAATTTTGAAATAAAAAAGAAATGAAAATACATAGGTACAAGTTGTAAATTTAGCAAGCTCTATCTAACTTCCGCTTTTCAATCAAGGGAATGAAGAAGTCCTATTTCCGTAGCGTATTGTTCCAAATATACTCAGTACATAGCCATCCTTTTATTTTAATTTTCATTATTATTTTATTTCAGTAATTTATAATTCAAATTAAAAAAAATGGTTCTCGGTTTAAAATTAAATGACAATCAAATTGTTCTTTGAGGGATAGTTTATCTTTTTTGAACCTACAGGAGAATTGTTTTTGTAGTTTTACTTTCGGTAGATACAAGAAAAATTCAGTGAAATAAAGTGGTGTCATACGGGCTTTCGTTATTCGATTTCGAACATAAAAGCGCTGCCAAAGAGTTTTCTACCACCACATTTGCCATAAAGTACACTATTTTGAACAAAAGTCAAGATTAAACAAATATTTAATTTTAAAATGCGATAGATTTTAAACCCCGTGCAGTAGATCTTCATATTTAAAAAATATGCTGTAGATTTACCTCATATAGCTGATTCCACATAGAACTTTGTGTTGCGCTACGTGACACTTACTGCGTGACAGCTGAGATTAAAATACATGTATCTATATGAGGTTTCTCACATAACAAAAAGTAACGCAACGCCGAAGCACAACGTAAAGCACAAAGTTGCCCAAATCTCAACTTTTGGGGCGTTGAAATTTTTTTTCAGTTTCACTTTAATTCAAATGTAAATAAACAAATTTAAATTTCACACAATTGAAAAATAATTTAATAGATTTTTATTTTCTTATTTACTTTTTTGTAAATAAAACGGAGAATGAAAGATTTTTCAGAAAATAAATATTTTTTGAGTGATGTTGCAGCGTTCATTGTGGCATAGTTTTTCAGTTTTGCGTTGTTTGACATAGAAAGCGGCGTAACGCAAAGCGGAAAAAGTTTTATGTGGAATCAGCTTATGCGTGCAGTGTGCACACTGTAGAGAATAAACAAATTTGTAGCATTCATGCAGCTACATACTACATACTTACTACAGACGGTTGACTGCGTCATCACCAAGCTGTGAGGCGTCGCTCATATTCCTCACTCACTCAGAGTAACTCATGAGGGCGCAGCTGAGGAGAGGCAACGCTACTAGCGTGCCTCATCTTGGCTGCACACTCTGCTGCCACTCACGCAGAGCGCTCACGCTAATGTGTGGCCTCTGCTGTTTATACGCTCAGAGGCCACTCATGCAGCTGCAGCCTCATGAGTGAAGCATGTGTGAGTGAGGAGCCAAAATGAGGCGAATCCGAACCCTGATTATTATTGATGTGTAAACATCTTTGCTGTAGCTACGAGTAATTTCGAAAAACAGGTAAAGTTTACGCGTAAACGTAAATGACCTTTGTGTTAGTGCGCTGCTGTGTCCGTGTGAATCGCTTGGCATTGTCAGTGGTATGTACACATGTACTTACAAATGCTTGCATGCATAGTCGTGCAAATGCAAATATCAACAACAACAGCAACGAAGCGATGCGAAGTTGCTGTTGTTGTTGTTTTGTGCAACAATGCGACAAATAGACAAAATAAAAAGGACCAACCTGTTTGAACATGTATGCAAATGTATGGATATGCATACACTACATATACCTATCTAATTTTCTGAGCAATATTGGTATCTAATGAAACGTTTTGAGCAGGACTTCGATATGAAGCTCTTTTAATTGTGACCCCTAGGCCGGGTCTCCAGATATGGGTCAAAACGAGGACCCGGATGATCCTTGAATGTTTCTGAGCAATATTGGTATCAAATGAAAGGTCTTGAGCAGGCCTTCTACAGGGAGCTCTATTCTTTATGATTCCTATGTCGGGTACCGAGATATGGGTCAAAACGAGGACCCGGATGATCCTTGAATGTTTCTGAGAAATATTGGTATCAAGTGAAAGGTTTTGAGCACACATTCTACAGGGAGCTCTACTCCTTATGGTCCCTAGGTCGGGTCCGGAGATATGAGTCAAAACGAGGATCTTGCATGTTTCTGAGCAATATTGGTATCTAATGAAAAGTTTTGAGCAGGGCTTCTACAGGGAGCCCTATTCTTTATGATTCCTAGGTTATGATCCCTAGGTCGGGTCCCGAGATATGGGTCCAAACGAGGACCCGGATGATCTTGCATGTTTCTGAGCAATATTGGTATCAAATGAAAGGTTTTGGGCAGGACTTCTGCACAGAGCCCCGAGATATGGGTCAAACGTGGTCCCGAATGATCTTGCATGTTTCTGACCAAAACAAAACAAATCAAAATCAGAATTCAAAAATCAAAAACCAAACACCAAAACAAACAAAAACAACAAAATGAAAACGATAGTCGCATTTTAATCCATAGAAAACCAGGGGAAAAAAGGAATAAGGGAAAGGGAATAGAATCCGATTTCGAAACTGTTTACATATCAATGTTCATGAGTACTCGTTACTCACGCTTTCTTTTTTATTAAGCTTTACATACTACACAGGGTATTATATGTACATACATATCGTCGTACTAGAGATGAGCGAAACTGCGATTTTTCGATATCTGTGATTTCGGTGATTGCTATTTTTAAATCACTGTGATTTTAAACTGCTATTGCGATTGCATGGACTGGTATAAAATCATCAGTTACCGGTAGAGATTAATTTTGCCTTTTCTGAGCGATATAACCTGTCTTTATTTTATGTTAACAAAATGATAGCAATAACAACGCATTCCGCAGTAATATCGCTGTTTGTAAATATTTTTCAAAGACAAATTGTAAATTCAATAATTTTTTTTTCTTATATTTCTATATATGTACGTATGTGGTCTGCTCAAAAGTGTAAACAAAAAGAAATTTATAATGCTTTTGCGATTCACATAGGTGAACTGCTTACTTGCTACATCGATAGCAGTTGCCAATAAGTAGTGAACTGCTATTTTGAAAAAGTGATCGCAATTGCGATTTGTGATTTTTTATTCACAGTGAAAAAATCACCGTTTGCGATATATCGCTCATCACTACGTCGTACCATATGAAAACTAGCACATTTAAAATTTCTGGCGAAAGCTATCAATAAAAAAAAATTCTGTACGAAAAGTAGAACATTTGACTTTTGGCCTACGAAAAGTACTATCAGTAATTATATACATACTGTTTTTACATTAAAATTGTTGTTGTTTAAACGAAATTGATAGTTTTCGTCAGCCACAAAAAATCGTATGCTAGTTTTCGTACACTCTAAAAACTGCGTGTAAATATGCTACCAAAATATATGTAATTTTTAGTTGAAAATTACATTTTTTCGTAGATTTACACTACAAGTGTGTAATTTACAGTTCTAAACGAAATTTTACGCACTTTTCAGCAAAAGTGAGCATATCATGCGATTTTACACGCATTTTGGATTAAAATTGCATACAGAAATTGTAATTTGAAATCTCGTGCGCGAAATTACAATTGAGTGGGGTAAAATTACATAGTGAATTGGTAATTTTGTTTAACTTATATGCGAAATTACAATTTATTACTCGATTGGTGGTTAGATTTAAAGTTTCTTTGTGTAGGCTTTACACTTTTATTGTTTAAATTTAAACAGCTTATCTGTTGAATTTTTCAGTGTGCGATTTTGCGCATAATAAGGTAGGAAAAAAGTAACCTACCTTTTTGTATGCAAAATTACACGAAAATTTCTAAGAGTGTATGGTACGTCAATATGTAGTTTTAATCACATAACCATAGTACGTAACACCATGAAATAATTGAGATATATATGGACTTATGTACATATGTATATAGGTACATATGTACATCAAATGTCCGTCGTCTGTCTGTCTGTAAACCCTCTAACTTGCGGAAAATTTAAATATTTTGATGAAACTCGGTATACAGACTGTAATGGGGACAGAGACGGTTGGTATTAAAAACGGGCAAAATCGGACCATAACCATGATCACTTTCCCTATATAATATGTATCGAAAATTATATAGTATCTCAGTCCACGTAATGAGCTCAGGCCTTAGGCCTCCTTACTTGTTTGTAATATGCATGGTACATAACTTGTTTTGTTTACATTTGTGTTTGCATAGCAAACGAACGAAAAAAATTTGGGTATGGTGAGCTTATGGATTCTTGCCACACAAAAAGCACACATTTGCAGTAAGAAAATAGCCACCAAAAAAATACGGCTTATTTCAGGATTATACCAGAAGGTATAAAGGCTTCCGAAATAATGCCTGAAAATTCTAAACAAACTAACAAGGGCTTAAAATAAGGCTGATTTTCTGTGTTGATGTCATCAGGCTGTAAGGACTACTCTCCCTCTCTCTCTCTCTCTAAGAGGAAACCTTATATGGACAAGCAAGTTTATACCAATATTTTGAAAGAAGACGCCAGAAAAGGCGCTGAAAAGTTAAACTTGGGTACATCACACACGACAAAGGTCCCAAAAAAACAGCCCACAACGTACGTATGCGGCTTGCATACAATACTACTCATGTTCTCCCACATACTACACAGTTAAGAAAGCGGAGCATCACCAGCAAGCAAAGTCTAAAAGCAGCCTAAATGGAAAAATGGTAAAATATTGGGGAGGCAACTACCAAACGGTACACCCACAACATACTGGCGTTTAAATTTTAGTTGTTATTTAATCTGAAGGTGAAGTCTGTCAATACTTTTCTCCACATAAAAATAGGACTTTTTTAATTTCACGAATTAGTACGCTTAAACTCTTTCATGAATTAATGTAATTTTTTCTTTAACGTATTCCTAATACTTGTTCTAATGTAACAAAAATATGAAATAAAAAAAGTTTATTTCGACTGAAGCGTTTTTTGAGGTCGAAGCCAACTTTGTCTACTGTGCCAACACTTTTTTCCATGAGTGTATGCACGTATGTATGTATGTAGTAGGGATTCCAATTCTTTTTGCTTTTTACGATCCCGGGATATTCGAGATTTTTTTTTACAATTACGGGATCCCGGGATTTGGACTTTATTTACACAGACTGACCAAATTTCCAAAAAATTTTCTAACTCAAATAAAATTCTACTTTTCTAAAGGATTTCGGTGCGCTGATTCTGAATCTGAAGTCGGATTTTCGGTAATACGTGTAGGTTTTGAGATATTCATGTCCAAAGAGACGAAGAATGCGATTTTTTGCTATATTCACTGCTCAATCTGTTAAATTACTTACTTTCATTAAAAGATGATTGAAGCTATTGAAAGAACGATCATTTCTCTTGAAAACAGCGCTTTGGTTTTTCGGGTATCATATTCAGATATCTACGTTGTCTTCAAAAGAAATGATCGTGCTTTCAATAGATGTTATCAGTTTTTAATGAAAGTGAGTAATTTTAAAAATATTGAGATGTGAATATGGCCACAAACTGCGGTTTTCGCCTCTTTGGACATGAATATCTCAAAAACTACACCAAAATCCTTTTGAAACGTAGAATTTTATTTCTGTTACAAAAAATTGTTTACCAGTATTATTTTCCCATATTTTTAGTTGAAAAAAGTAAATACATTTTTAGAGAAACGCTACAACTTTAAAATGCAAAGAAAAAATAGATTTTTATTGCCATTTTTTATTATTTCATTAGTAACAAAATAAAATAGGAATGTAAAATCATGCGTATTATTTAATAATACAACAACGAAAATTACATACATTTGGTGAACAAAACATTTGCCTTTACAGTTGGTACTTTTAGGATATTAATAAAAAGGCTTGCAATCATTTGATAATTTCCAATAAATTTTTTTTTAGAATTTAACGACGCACTTTGTTTAAGCGAATATTTCCAAGCTTGCCGAAAATTTCAGAAAATTAATGCAACTTCTGAATAGATAAATATCGGAGGCAAAATTTTGATATGAACTCCGAGTATGCAGCTGCGTATTTAATTTTAGTACAGTGTTGTAAGACTATCAAGTCTAATTAAAAGTTTGTTTCTATTTTCTTCCATTATTTACTTTCCATGTGGGAAAATTCAAAAAAACATTTGAGAAATAAATGACCAAAAATCAGGAAATAGAAATTATCAAATGAATTTTGCCACAAGCTAAAAGCTTTAAAAATACCGTACTTCAACACAAAAAAATTTAATTATTAAAAAAATCAAAAATTTTAATCCTTACTTTGACTAATGGACCTTTTTATTCAAGCAAAAATGTCGCACTTTCTTCCGGCTGTCACATTTTTTGTTCTCTTACACATAGATTAAACACTTTTTTTAGGTATGTTTGTTCTATTGACAAAATATAAAACTGGCCCGACTACGGGCAACATTTTGTGCTCTTAGAACAACTAAAGGGTTGAATTGTTTGTTTTTCATTCATCACATGAAAAATGCAACATTTTAATAGGGCACAGGACACATGTTGATAATGCTGCAATGTAATAATGCAACATTTTCACTCAGAACAGGAAATGTTATTAGTATACAGATCTGAGACCAATAAAAATTATATAAAATATAACTTTTCTTTGCTTTAATAGCGGAATATTCTCTCTTTATCTTATCCCGAAAATCCCGGGTTAAAATTCTAGCTATCCCGGGATTTTCGGGGTGTCAAAAGGGGCGGGATCCCGGGATTGGAATCCCTAGTATGTAGGTACAACAATTCAATTAACTTGTTGAGCAATGCAAATTGATTAAAATGGCTGGTGGGCGCTCATAAAATATTTCACACAAAAAAGAAACAATTAAAATAGTACAAACAAAATTAAAGACAAGCCGAAAAAATACCCACAGAAATAAAATAAGGCGAAGAACAAAACCCATAGTTGACCAGTATTGCTCATTTTCCTTATTTGCTCTACATACATAGTTTAGCTGATTTGAAGAAAGAAGAAAAAGCTGTTTCTATTTTTGGTTTTTTTTTATTATTTCTTAATTTACATGTGTATGTATGTATACCCAATAAACACAACGAATTGGCCTCGAATTCGAGACAAGTTCGCTGCTCTGAATATATTATCGCGGCGATATTTTGCGAAGATAGATCGGCGAATCCGAATTCCTAGGCCTTTCACCTCTCATTAGCGATTTGCGCATTTTTATACTCAGCTGTACTAGTACACAGAGTATTATAGTTTTAATCACATAACGGTGGATTGTAACAGAGTGAAATAATCGAGATAGATATAGACTTATATATATCAAAATGATCAGGGTGAAAAGAGAAATCGATTGAGCCATGTCCGTCCATCCGTCCGTCCGTCTGTAAACACTCTAACTCGCGCAAAAATTGAGATATTTTGATGAAATTTGAAATGCAAGTTGGTATCGAGACTGGGACGGTTGGTATTGAAAATGGGCGAAATCGGACCATGACCACGCCCACTTTTCCTATATAGAAAAAATCGGAAATTTGGTATCTCAGTCACTAATATAGCTGGAGCGATGAAATTTTACCCACGTGTTGAGCTCAGGCCCCTAGGAAGAAATTTGATGACATTTTGGAAAATGGGCGGTGCCACGCCCACTTATTAAGGGTCAAACCTTGCAAGTTTTATATGTCATAACTCAGAAACCATTGAAGATATATCGACACAATTTGGTACGCGTGATTTACTTACTTAGGCAAACGTTTGAACGGAAAATAGTTAAAATCGGTTGACGGCCACGCCCACTTTTATATATTTGTATTATAAAGTGACCTAATAAAAACATTTTAAGCCATATCTCTGTCAAATATAAAGATCTATCAGTGAAATTTTGTCGCATGAGTCCAACTATGGACATAAAACAAAAAACACAAAAATTTTGGAAAATGGGCGGTGCCACGCCCACTTATTAAGGGGCAAACATTGAAAGTTTTATGAGTCATAACTCAGAAACCGTTGAAGATATATCGATGAAATTTGGTACGCGTTATATACTTACTTAGTCAAATATTTGGACGAAAAATTTCCGAAATCGGTTGTATGACCACGCCTACTTTTTAAGAAAGATATATCTGGAACACTCCTTGGGAATTTGTAACGTGACATCTTTATAACTAGAAGTCATAAAGGAATGAATTTTGCACAAAGAATAATATTCATATGCTAGTTGGATGACTGATAAAAATTTAGAAAATGGGCGTGGCTACGCCCACTTTATGCAGCACTCGCTTTATATTAAGTGCACCGTGTTTCCATCAAACGCAAACAAACAATGAAAGCATACAGCTGAGTATCTAATGTTCGATTCCACTCGAACTTAGGCTTCCTTACTTGTTATATTCTCGGTTCGTTGGAAATTCGAGATTTAGGCTCATTAGCGAATACATTATAGAAAATCTTCTGCCGATCCGCCTCGAATTCGCCGCGATATCAGCCGAGCTTTTAAGTTTCTTGAGTAGAGTTTTAAATTGTAAATTAAAGCCCAACAGGGAATTTCTTCGTGTAAATCAAGATTTAACAAAATTAATAAATGCTATTGCGGTAATCGATTTTTCTCGAGTCCATCTCGAACTCGAAACGAGTCCGAAAAATGACATTCACCTCCGCGAATTCATCTCGAATTCGCCACAATACCGTCCTCGCTTTTGTGTTTATTGGGTATATGTATTCATTTATATTGCTTCAAAACATAAAACTTCAAAGTAAAGAAATATTCCCAGCAGTATTTGAGGTAAGGAGGTGCATATTCAGTAGAATATTCAGTATGAAAAATACCCCGAAGCTGAGTTCAAAATTCATTGCTGAAAAAATAACTGAACACGCAGTGAGGACATCAGGTGTATTGAAATATATGCTATGGAAGTTTTCCCTGCGTATTCAGGCCTTTTTTCATACAGAAACTCTCCCTTCTCGTTCGGCAGTTTTTAGGTAGTTCATTTTCGACGCCACCTTTATATAAAAACGAAAGGGAAAGTTCAGATTTTAGAACTACATCTCTACTGAATATTCAGTAGGAAATATGTGCTGTTTTCCAGCTGATAAATACTGCTGGGTTGTACAAACATATGAGTAAACTCTCAAACAGGGCTATGTGTTATTTTTCGGGTTGTGAGTTTTTGATGGATTGTGTACCGGTATTTAAAGGTGTAGATATAATGCCCAATAAGAATTTATTGCAAAATCCTTCCGTATTCTGAAAAGTAGAATTAAATACGAAATTCATTAACTGTCTCTTTTCTTTTCTAATTTGTGGTTTTTTATGAAGAATTGACATAGCCCTGTTTGGAAGTAAGTAAACCAATGTAAATTTTCTCAATTTTATTACTTTGCCATAAAACTTACATATGCGAATTTGTCCGTGGCAGCGGTTGTAGGCTTTCCTTTGAGAACTGCAGTAAAAATTCGGCAAAAAAACACCAGACGTGCAATTTCAGTTTTTTTTAGTTTTTTTGGTGCGTAATTTCAATTTTCAAAAAGTTTTTCCAAGTACTCTATTATGTAATTACGGTCGGTAAAATTTTTTGCGACGCTTACAGAGCGCTGCACGTAATAAATTCTAATACAAATTTTGGTTCTTTTTTCTTTATTCTTTATTTTTTTTTGCAATTATTTGTTTTATTGTTTGGTTTTGTATTTCATTATAATTATGTATTTATTTTTAGCAACAACTTGAAAAAGTATTAAACTAATTTCTCACACTGTGCTGCTGCTTCTGCTGAAATGGTTGATTGAAATTTTTGTTAGTATTATTTAATTTATTTTTAATTTGTTTGTGTGTTATTATTTTTTTTTTTTTTTTGTACATTTTTACGCTTTTTTTTATAGCCGAAGTAAATTTGTGCTAGATACTTATTAAATGAAATATGTGCGTATCTTTATTATTGAGAACCGCGACGGCGTTTGAACAATAACACTGGATCACGAAATGAAATTTGTTGTCTGTAGTAGTGATGGGCGAGTCCGAGATGTTTTATTCGATTCTCTCGATTGTTGAAACATCTCGAATGCTCTCGATGGTTTTCATTCGTATTCGAGTCAAGTCGTAAATGGTCGTCAGTCGAAGCAATCGCTAAAACATCTCGGAATCGCCAACGATTCCTCTCGTTTTCAAAGCAACATTACAACATCTCGGACTCGCTGCAAAAAATACAAAATATTTGTTGTTGCCGCTTGAATATTAAAATTGCTACTCGTAAAATTGATTTGTTTCATAAGAGTCTCACTTCAGAAAATTTATTAATGTTTAAATAATTTATTATTATTATTATGCACAACACTCTTTAGTTGTGATTGGTTAATTTATTTATGTATTTGCCTCACTTCCATTGAAAATCCTACTTTATTTATCAACACACCTCATTCAGTTTATTTTATCAACTAAAACATATCATCAAAACAACAGCCGGCCCGCCGACTCGGAACAATCGCAAAAACATCTCGCTTGTGTAGTCGAGATGTCATCGAAACAACCTCCGACTCGCCGACTCGAAATAATCGCAAAAAATCTCGATTGTGTAGTCGAGGAGCGAGTCAGCTTTTGACTCGATTGCGATTTTGCAACGATGGCGATTCTCTCGATTCTCTAAACATCTCGGACTCGCCCATCACTAGTCTGTACTTTGGACGCCACTGGACTACCTACATATGTCGGTCGCTGATTCCGAAAATCAGGTTCATTTTCAACTCTATGTGAAAGTTTTTGAGATGTCGGAAATTTACCGTTATTTAGCCGGAGCCATTGACTTAATCCTGTATACCTCTTTAACACATTAACAGCGCTACCTAATAAAAACGTAAGCCGCTAATTAACGCACGGACGCAAATTTTTCATATGCGTTGAACCGAAATTGACTTGTGTGCGTATACAGATAAAGAAATTAAAAATTATAGAAAATCTTGTTATTTTGTGGAATATGTACCTACATAGCGCACACGATATCGTATCAAGTATCAATTTTTTTTGTAAAAAATAACTCACAATGCTCAGATTCAACTGTCACGCAAAACAAAAATTCGGAGTCGAGTTTGCTTTTTACGCACGCCGTCATGTGCAATAGCAGCGCAGAAGCAGCGTATTAGGTACTGGTAAAATATGCATAGAATGTACCCGCGTAGAGGCATAGCGCGACTTGGCTATATTTACCCGATTTTACATATAGATAGGGTAGTGGCCTTCAGAGTATTTTTGGGCTGTAAGGCAGTGTAATTACTGAAACTTAACTACATACATTCATATAAAAAGAATATTGAAACATCTGAAATATTGAAACCGATCACTATATGTATATTGGTTAATATCGTTGCTTTTCTCAGGGAAGCTTTGGAATTGTAGTCTGCTTGTACTCTGCTGTACGATCATTTGCAACTCTCATTGTGCATGAAATAGCCCAAACTTCATAACCAACATTAGAATATATATGTACCCAGTAAACAGACTCGTAAGCCGTAAGCTGAAGCTAAAGGTGAGTTCCCGTGGCAGTGATCCAGATCCGGATACAAATGTTGCAAGCAAATGCAACAACAATTTTGTGATCCTGGTATTTATCTGTCTCACTCTGTCTGCTCCTAACTCTCTAATACTTATCTGGGCCTTATTTCGCATGGCGGATAAGCCTTTGGAATAAGGTGTGCTCTCAGAGAAAGAGAGTACTCCTTATGGCCCGATGACATCAACACAGGAAAATCAACCTTATTTTAAGCCTTACGCCATACAACTTTGCTTCCCTTATAATTTTCAGGCCTTATTTCGTAAGCCTTTAAATCTGCTGTTTTAATTCTTAAATAAGGCTTAGATTTTTTGGTGTGGGTACATACATACATATTTTATAAATATTTTAGTTTGCAAGAATCATTTATACTATTTGTATTTAACAAGTGTTGTTATTGTTTGCACACAAAAGTAATACATAAACATAAAAACTATGACTAAATTCTTTTAGTGAAAGAAGAAAACACACTGTTAATTGTATGAAATTACAAAAAAATTCGCAGCTGTGGGTGGATATCCATCAATATGTACATATGTGCATACATACATATATGTACATATGTATGTACTTAAAAAGTATGTGCAATGAAACAATTGCTTAAAAAATGAAAGCGAACAAAGAACAAGGAAATTGTATAAATAAAAATTTTTTGTAAATATTTCAAAAAAGTTTGTAATTAAAATTGGGTTAATTGTTTTACACAATAATTGTTTTAAGTTTCATTGTAATTTAATAATAATAATATAATAACACAATGGCGCTATTATAACTCTGACGAGTTTTATGGCCGAGCTTCTCTCCCAATTCGAGGTGTGCCCCTTTTTGTTTTTCCTACTGATTGGGTGGACCTACAGTTTTATGCCGGCTCCGAACGGCGAATGCATTTTTTGTGAGAAGCTTTTTCATGGCAGAAATACATATGTATGCTGCCCACTGCCGAGAGGTGACCGCTGTTTCTAAAAAACCCAATAATTGAGTTTTAATTAATTAGAAAAATTTTTTTTGGTGTTTGTCCGGAACGGGGGTTTGAACCCGAGACCTCTGGTATACCAGGCGAGCACTCTACCCACTGCACCACAGCGGCCACATTGTAATTTACTTTATTTTAAAAAAAGAAGTTATTTTTAAGTAGGACAAAGAGTCGCTCCTTGCTTTTTATTGCATACGAAAAGATTTTCATGAAAATTTTAATGTTGAGGAAACCATTTTTTCAAAATTCTATAGAGTTCTAAAACAATATTGCAGCAGGGATAGAAGGTTGTAGGTAGAAATGCGATAATATTTATGAACGAGCTCGATTTTCCGTCACACAATTTTATTTATTTTTGTATTGTGGAACGATCTTCCGTCATCCCTTGTCAGGTTTGGTTTGGAGACAAACCGGTTTCGGCTAATATGCGCCATCCGGTTTGTCTCCAAACCAAACTTGACAAGGGATGACGGAATATCGTTCCACAATACATCATATTCCTACCCTGTCGGAAAACCAAGCAACCAAAAAGTATTACGATCGATGTCTGTACATTGTAGATATTCAAGAAAAACGGATAGGAGAGGTCGTTATTCGACCAGCGGAACCCAAATCTACAATTTTTAGAATTTTTGACCGTCCGTCTGTCTGTCTGTCCGTCTGTATGGTTATGCGCGCATCACGCAAAAACTACTAAATAGAATTGCATGAAACTTTCACCATTTTATCACTTAACGTCTAACTTAAAACTTAGGACAACTTTCATTTGGATATCAAATCCAGTTCCCGAGTTATTCACCAAAATGTGGGAAAAATGTGACCAAAAATGTGGTTTTTTACAATAACGTACGCGTCACACAAAAACGACTGCATAGAAATGAATGAAACTTTCAATAATCATTTTCTAAGCGTCTCTCGTAAAACAAAGACTTTTTTCAGGCTTTATAGGAATAAATTTTAGGCAAAGCAACGTCTGGCGGGTCAGCTAGTGATAAATTAATATCGCACCCTATCTATAAATATTAAGAGCAATTTCCAGATAGTCCGTGACTTTTTAAATACACAAGACGTACACATACATACATAATATGTAAGTATGTATGTATGTATGTATGTACATATGTTAGGGGAGGATTTATTCAGATACCCTTTGCCACAGCTGCTGTGCTCCAGAGACTTTGCAGGTACTTTCCTATTCAATGAACATTGTTTGAAATGTATGCGAGTTCTTGTTCAAAGCCAATCAGAACTGAATGGTATTGACTTATTATAAATTACCTACTTTATTTTTTTTTACCACAAATGCTGTGGAATGGGTGACAAATGGAGTGCGCACAGTATTTGAAGGTGGCTCATGCCGACACGGTCACACTTACTGTTTGCCGTGTCCAGCAATTGTTGCTGGCTTCGTGCATTAACGGTGTTTTTATTATTTCATTACATTTAGACGACTCCTAGACTTTTTCTAGCAAATGCGTATGTGTCACTCCCTTGACATCACTTGTCAAATAGTCAAACTAACAGTTGTGTCATCGCTTGTTGCCAGTCTGTAGGCTAGTTAGCTTCTTCAGCCAAATGACATTCAAGCGCTTGTTTGTTGTTGACACGCAAGTTATGTATGTATGTATGTACATATGTATGTTGTTGAGGAAGGTGACTAGTGCCATTGCCGCTTGCAATTGTGATCATTTATTGTTTTTGTTGCTGTTATTGTTGTTGCTGCCTTGACAGCCTAACGTCAGCAACAGTGTTTGCAGTTTAGTTTCGATTGCGATCATGATCGCTCTGCAGCGTCATGTCACTTAAAAGACTCATCACATTTCACACGGCTGTAGTTGGTGGCGTGGTTGTTGTTGCTGTCTTTTTTTTTGATGTTTGCAATGTGTTTATAATACTTTTCCTATCGGACAGTTTGCTAATGAAGTTGTTAAAATTTCAATGTGTTGTTGACACTCTTTTTTGTTGTTGCTGTTCAGCTGACAGTCATATGACCGGCAGGCATGACCAAAAGTTTTGGGATATTTCCTGTCACATTCTTAAGGGCATCAGGAACTTTTGTGACCGTTTCATTCATCACATTCCCGTATGTATATTTTCAAATTCCATTCAATCCTATTCTATCTCATCGGTTTTGCACTTGGCTAAAACCAGGGTTGGGCAAGCTGCATTCAATTTTGATTGCATTCAGCCTTGCAGCCCCCAATCAATGATGAGTGGTAGTGCAAAATTGATTTGCATTACCATTCAGTAGTGAATGGGAATGAAAATGTGGTTCGTAGGGCATGGAAATCTATGCAAATACATGTTTTTCTTAGATTTAGGTAGAGCAAAATAAATAAACAATCTTTGCGAATCGTGAAATTGTCTTAAAAATGGCATTCAAATGTTTTTGCATATTTTGGTCATATATGCATATTATTACATATTTTGCGTTGTTTGTATTTTTTTATTACATATTTCGCATTATATTGCCTATTTTTGTAGTTTGCTAGTTGACAGTTTTATACAAACGAAATTCATACAACACAGTCATCTGACGACGAATAGAGTTTCGTGTGAACACGGCTATTATTAGTATTTTCGATACGGTGCATACCTGTCGACAAAGAGCCGTTTTCAAACATGCTCCTATTACCTCTGTGGATGTAGAACGTTCGTTTTCTATGTATAAGAGCTTCTTTCGACCGAATCGGCAAAGTTTCCTTTTTGAGAATATGAAAAAATATTTCATTGTGTACGCTAATGAATCGTTAAATAAGGATTAACCTTTACAAATTATGAAATGTTCAAGACTGAATTTATGTATGTACATATGTATAAAAACATACATACATATTATGTATGTATAAACTAGAGCTCTAGATACCCGGGTATCGAACAAATCAAATTGATCGTTTTTGTTTGAAGCCCGTTTGTTGTTCAAATGCCCGTACAAACATTCGAGCATTCGAGCTTACAAACAAAAAAAATCTGTATCGAAATAACAAAAATAAAAACAACTATATATGAAGAAGAAAAAAAAATAATAAACAAAAGAAAAAAACAAACATCAAAATGCCCGAATTGTTCAAATGCCCGTACAAACATACGGGTAATAAACAAACAAACGACTGTTCGAGCATTTGAACAACAATTGTTCGGGCTACTCGAAAATGTTCAAAAAAAATCTGGAGCTCTAGTATAAACGTACAACGTAAGAGCAAAATTGAATTAAAAAATGTTTGTACCTAATTTATTTAACTATTGTAACTTCAATAAACATGAATTATCTGAAGTTGAAAAATTTTGAATTAATGCATTTTTTTTTTTTTTGATTTTTCGTGCATATTTCTCAGTTTTTGTTGCATTTTTTATGCGCATATTTTTTATTTTTTAGTACATGAAATTCCATGCCCTAGTGGTTCGCATTACCATTCAGTAGTGAATGGGAATGCAAATGTGATTTGCACTACCATTCAATAGTGAATGCGAATGCAGAGGTGAATGCATTCCCATTCATTGCATTCCCACTGCAAGTGTGATTTGGACTACCAATTAAAAATGAGTGCGAGGAATTTGGACAACCATTTATCATTTAATAGCAGTTAAAACCTGTGACCATAGTTAAGGTATTAAGTGGCTAATCTATTTATTAACGGAAAGGAAGTTTATGGGATATTATAAGTATGGAATTAGGCTTAGCAAAGTAAAGGGAAATCAACACGGCATAGTAATATGTACATATGTTCTATGTTATACCTGTATGTACACTGAGGGAAAAAACAACGTATATCCAACAAAAACGACGTCAACGCAATAAAAAACAGTCATGATAGTCAGCCTACCTTGAAAATTGTTGCATCGACTATAATAATTGTTATTTTCCCATTTTAAAAATATTACAGTGAAAACAACCGCATTTATATTTAATATGACTGTGACCATTGCCAATTTAACATATCATGTGAGTGGATAATGCATCAGGACATTGACAATTTAAACACATTCCATTATGAAAGAACAACTAAAATTTTAATTCAAAATTTTATTGGTCCATGCAAAGTAAGTATCGTAGTTATTTCAAAGTGAATATTATTTGAAACAACATTAAAATGTCAATTTGAAATTGTTGTGATGTTAGGTAAAAGCGCTTTTATTGTTGGGTTAACAAACGGCATGGTTGACTAGGTTAATATGAAATACAAATCTATTCTTAATTTAAAAACGCAGAGTGTTTGTTGTAGAATTCATTGCTTTTTTATTTTGACTAGTATCGCCGGTGGTCGAAATTCGACCATGCAATTTATTTTTTCAACTTTGTATTGGTACAAAAATTATTTCTTTTCGCGGAGATAAGCAACACTTTCCAAATTCCAGTTGTACCGCAACACCGATTTGCCCTTTTGATCACGGTCCGACGCGAAATCATGGTCAAAATCAAGGCAGATCTAGGAAGGTAGGCCCGGTGGTGAGCGATTTTAAATTAAAGCGACTCTTCAACTGTGTTTACGATATTTGTAAACACGTTTAAGATATCTATTTATCTTAACTAAAAATTTTATTTATTAATTATAAAGAAATTAAATAATTTATAGAAAAAATTATATGCCTATGCACTGCTCCTGACTCATACGAACACATCCATATCAATTTTATGTGGATATGAGTATGTTAAATGTGCAAAACAGCCTGGCAATTGTTTGTATGGAAAAAATGTTAGCCTATTAATATATAGATAAACACAAATGTAATGTACATTTTTGTTATTTTAATAGATTACACAGTCAACATATTTACAAAAATTTCACTCGACACGAACAAACCGGTAGTAATACATAATAGTTTGGCTCAGATTTCAATCTGCTTACCAAAAGAGTCGGCTTTACATTAAGGAACCACGGTTCGAGAAAAACAAAAGTCTTACCTGAAGGACGCTTATAGTTGAGGAGATATTCTTTGATAAAGTAATTTGTGTGTTGTAATTTTCCCGTTGGCGGCCTTTGGCTGCGCTTCAAAAAATAACCCTCAGCCGGTAATATCTATAGACCCATCCAACTACCAACAAATTACCAACAAATATCTCGTAAACTATAAGCCTCCGGCAAATTTTGATTTCGGTTTTGATATCTGTGAGAGCTCCCTGAAAAAGTCATTTTTCTCGGATCGTGGTTCTTTAATGTAAAGCCGAACTTTTTGTTAGGCCTTCTAGAATTCATTTAAAAAGCTCCACCACCGCATGCTCATTCACAGCAATCGCCAACACTTTAAATCCACCCAATAATATGCCACCAATCTGTATTAATATGCCTTTCAGTTTTCCCTTGGCATCCGCCGCATGATTCTCCAACTCACTCATTGCCGGAACAAGATAGAAAATCCGAGGAAACTTTGTTATTTTGTAGAATATATAACACACACAATATCGAAGGAAGTGCATAATTTTTTGTAAACAATCTAAATTCCACTGTCACGCAAAACAAAAATTGGGAGTCGAGTTTGCTTTTACGCACACCGTTCAATTTCGGCTACAAATTGTATACACGTTTGCATTTGAAATTTGTCAGATCAACAATGCCCACTTTAATTTGAAAATGTACCCATTTCGAATTAAATTTTCTAAACGTCAAATCGAAAATGCCCACTTTAAGTTGAAAATGTAGCCATGCCAAATTAGAAATGTTGATGTTGTAATGAAATTGCTTATATTTGCCGTTTTCGATTCGCCATCAGACAAGCGAGGTCGGATCGAACCAAAATGTTCGAATCCATAATGAGTAGTAGCCATACTCGCTATCTGGTCGATAAAAATTTCCCTCTGCTCGCTACCATTCACATATAAAATTTGGCAGAGGGAAATTTATAGCCAGCAGAGAAATTGTGAATCGAAAGCGGCTATTGTTAGATTATTTTTAACTACGAATTATTGCTAAATTGACTATTTTACATTTAAACTAACAGAAAAATATTTACTTTAACTATAAAAAAAGTGTGATTCAACAAGAAATTAGTCGACATTGAAAAATGTAACATTGTCACCGTTGGGAGTTATTTTTACAATTGCCTTTTTCCCTCAGTGTAAAAGTATTTCTTTCAACTTCTGAGGTTATAATTACACAGTTCAACAAATTTGCAAAAATTTTACTCAACACGAACAAACGCTAGTTATTATGAAAGAGGATGCCTCTCAGACCAACTTTTCCGAATAGAGTACTAGTCCAGTGCAAATCACATTTACAGTGGGAATGCATTCACCTTTGCATTCGCATTCACTATTGAATGTTAGTGCAAATCACATTTGCATTAGCATTCAGTACTGAATGGTAATGCACACCACATTTGCATTCCCATTCACTATTGAATGGTAATGCACTTTGAATGGTAATGCAAAATGCCCATCCTTGGCTAAAACACATACGAGTGCAAATGTGTTGGGAATATTATATTTTTTTAATGGTGGTAGTACTTTCGGTCACACTTTTTTTTTACGAGGAGGAAGCATCGAAAGCCTTTACCCCGTCAGTGTGGGACTCTAACCCGAACCAAACCTCCTACTGTCATCGTACCGAACCCCCCGGTACTACCGTCAAGCTACCGTCGGGAGGTGGGTTGAGCACTAGGCTCGCAGTCCGTAATGGTCGCGTTATTGCCCTCAGTCTGCCTTAGAAGGCTTCAGACATGTATTTTTGTATTTTTATAAAAGTGGTCAGCGTTAGGTGGTCTGCGGAGGCCGAAGCTCCGCTCCACGCGCGATGACGGATGCAAGAGGCCTAGCTCCTGTACGTATCCGTTCCACTCGAAGTGCTCAATGTTACCTATGTTACCACCTAACATACGTACTATGTACATTAGACTGTCCACAAATGCAAAAGTGCTGATTTTTTTTGCTCCCCGTGCATTTTCTGATAGCTTGACAATAGAAAATAAGATCTGCATAAAAATTTGACCATCGGTAGGGGGAAATAGCCACGCGCATTTGAACTAAAGTTCAAAAATTGACCTAAAAATTATGCATTGCTTTAGAGACCAATATCTCCTTAAACAATGATTTTTGGAGAAATAATGTAATAATCATTTTTATACTAAATGAAACTGGGAACATATTCTCCATATGATATGTATACCTACCGTTATCCTTTCAGGACATATTGAGTCCTTAAAGTGAAATTTAAATTTTTTTGTTTGTTAAAAACGCAAAAATAAATATTTAAAAAATAGAGAATTATATAAACTATACTCATTTAATAGGTTATTTAAAGTAGTTTTACACATCATAAATTTTTTGTGATTTACATGCACTATTATAGTCAAGAAAATGATTTAAAATAAGCAAGTCGCATTTTTTTCAAACTTTTTTTTTTACTAAACTGAAAATATCGTAGTAGGCTTTGCAATAAAAAAAAAAATGTGGTATAGTTTCACATTTCAGCTCATTCAATAGTTTGTTGATCTTTCTTTAAAGTGAACTCGTAGCGGTAGTGCTCATAAGTGTGTTATATTCAGTTCAAAAAAGTTTTTTTCAAATTTTTTTAAAACTATTATTGTAATGGCATTAAGATCCATTCCCTTAATTGGTAATTATTTAATAACATCTTACGAGCTAAGTGCTGTGTAAGGCTTTTCTATTGTATAATGTAAGATTATCTTTTTTAAACACAGGCTTGAAAAAAAACTTTGAATGGAAATATGCTTCCAAGCAGAAGAAATGTGTTAAGCTATTTATTTTATTTGATTCGAGATGAACATTAAACGGCAAAGGAAGCATTCCTATTTTGTCCAATAGATTGATTGAGGTCTATACGAAATTCGGAATTCCGACCAAAAGAAAAGATGGAATAGAGAAAATGATTAAAAGGCGTTTAAATCAATACAACAAAATTATTAAATTGAAATCTGGTAAGGCAAAAAAACATTTTACTGACTCTCTGGACGTATTATTTGACATATCTCATGCAAATGCCATTAAAACATTGCAAAAGAATAAAAATACTGTACTTCAATTTCTAAAGCCAATTTTGAGCGCACAGCTTTTATTGATACGCGATGTTCGTTTAAAAAGTTCATGGCTTTCGTATTTTTATTCTTTTGCAATGTTTTAATGGCATTTCCATGAGATATGTCAAATAATACGTCCAGAGAGTCAGTAAAATGTTTTTTTGCCATTGTTGTGCTCCCGAGAAGATGTCTGATGATGAAGAAAGTGGTTTTTCTTCGAAATAGCTATCACATCTACCATCGCTGTATGAGCTAATTGGATTTTTCCGCTTATTCCAAAGTATAAAAATTAAAATTAAAAATAATAAATTCGTGCTAGACACTAATAAACCTAATAATGTTAAATATATGTATTTATGTACCTACATACATTGGAAGTTATATGTAGATCCATTTCGAAGACTACCAAATCTCTTCGACTTTTTTTTCTAGGCGTCCGCCGAGATTCGAACTTCGGACTTTTCGATTGGTAAGCTAATGGCTGATGAAGAGATGTGATGATTTTCCTTAAAAAAAACGGGTCAGTAAAAACTAGATCTCTAGATACCCGGGTATCGAACAATTCGAATTGATAGTTTTTGTTTGAAGCCCGTTTGTTGTTCAAATGCCCGTACAAACATTCGAGCATTCGAGCTTACAAACCAAAAAAAAAGGTTTATCGGCAAAACAAAAATAAAAAAACTACATATAAAGAAGAAAAAAAAAAAATAAACAAAAGAAAAAAACAAACTTCAAAATACCCGAATTGTTGAAATGCCCGTACAAACATACGGGTAATAAACAAGCAAATGAGTGTGCGAGCATTTGAACAGCATTTGTTCGGGCTACTCGAAAATTTTCAAAAAAATCGAGAGCCCTAGTAAATACTCAAAAACGAAGTACCTAATGGAGCGCCCACTTTATGCGCACCCGCTTTATATATAACACACCGTGTTTCTATCAAATGCAAACAAACAATAGGGGTATTCGCTATGCCTAGCAAGATAGCAAGATAGCACGGATTGCAAATATCCTAGACCAAAATATGCTACACATCGAGAGCACACCATTGCACAGTCGTAGGATATTTTAAGAAGCAGCTTTTCTTTTTAGCCAAAGGTACGCGTTCATCACTAACTTTTTAATAAATAAATCATTTTATTTTAGCGAATTTAATAAGGGCCTTTTCACATTACTCGGCACGACATCGGATCAACATTTTTTGCTCGGTATTTTCAGCTTACCGAAACGATTCCGCGTTGCTGTGTTTTTCACACTTGTGGGAATACTTTCGGTGCGTAATCGGCAGAAAATAGGAAAACAAACATCGAAATTTGCAAAACAAATTTTTTAACGTCAACAAATCACTCAATAATAACAATAATAACGAAAACGAAGACATTATAACTTGCTACATTTATAGCCGAAACGAGTTTTTTACTGACTTTGTTCTTCTTCTTTTATCACGCCGCAAAAATGTATGCAGTAATTCCTCACATTTTACTGACCGGTCTTACCGCATTGCGGTATACCGAATTTAATCCGCTCCGATTTCATGTATGCAACACTAATGTGAAAGTGCCAATTGAAATACATGTGGTCGGTAAGGTTTCGGTATACTTTCGGCAAAAACCAAAATTGTCGATCCGATACCGCACCGAGTAATGTGAAAGCGCTCTAAATACACATAAAAAATAACATTTTAAGCAAAATTCGAATGCTCAAATTGAAATTGAAATTAGCAATTGGCAAATGTCAGCTGACGCAGGGTCGCAATTAATTTCCTACACTTCATAGCAAATAAATATACATATGTAGGTTTTGGTGTAGCATATTTTTGAGGTCTAGCATATTTCTTTGCGCCTGTATTTTGTTGTTGTGCGTTGTAAAACTTTGCAATCCGTGCAATCCGTGCTACGTGCTAGGGTTATGCTATGGATAGCGAATACCCCTAATGATAGCATACAGCTGAGTACCTAATGTTCGATTCCACTCGAACTTAGGCTTCCTTACTTGTTTTATATCACTTTGACATGCATTTACCTACATATGTATGTACATATGTATGTACCCTGCAACAAATGCGATTAATCCGGACGGAGCATGCGACTAATACAATTTTACATCCCTTTATATGGAGTGAATTGATCGCATTTGTTCGAGCATGTCCTATGAAGAGACTAATTGTTCAACTTGTATACCCGAACGGGTACCAATGTAGATTAATCACTAACATACCGAACGGGTACAAATGTAGATCAATCGCTTTCATCCCGAACGGGTACAAATGTAGATTAATCGCTTTCATCCCCAAGCGGTACAAATGTAGATCAATCGCTTCCAGCACGCACGGGTACAAATGTAGATTTTTCCAAGTTGTTCGCCAAGGCAATTTTTAATAACAATGTTTAAAAAATTGTAAATGTTCATGCATATAGTATACATAAATAAAGATTATATAATGTTTTACTTTTGAAGAAAGGGTGTTCAATTCGTTTTACCGGTTGTTCTACAATTTTTTAAATACATTGCATATTTTTGTAAAATTTCTACATTTAAGGAATCTAGATTTGTACCCGTTCGGAATGAAAGCGATTAATCTACATTTATACCCGTTCGGGATGAAAGCGATTAATCTACATTTATACCCGTTAGGGAACAATTGGTCTACAATTAGTCTACATTTATACCCGTTCGGGAACAATCGGGACTAATTGTGGACCGATTGTTCTCGAAAGAGATCAATCCGGGACAAATATCTTTCGGTATTAATCGCACATTTTTTTGCAGGGTAGGTACTACCTACATATTTTATCTATTCTTTTCATTTCATTTTTTGTTTCTTAATGCAGAACAATTGTTTTATTTTTTTTTATGTTTTTAATTTAATTAACGCGTCGCCGCAACTGATTTCTAATTACACTGGATCACAAAATGAAATTTTTTGTCTGTACTTTCAACGTGACTATCCTACCTATATGTAAAATCGGTCGCTGATTCCGAAAATCGGGTTCATTTTTAATTCTATGGGAAGGTTTTTGAGATATCGGCAATTTACCGTTATTTGGCCAATTGCTCCACTTAATCCTGTATACCTCTTTAACGCAGTGAGCTATCTTCTTTGGAGTGACACCATACGAAAGAAAATTAAATTTCCTTTTCATGGCTGCTATAACATTTTCCCTAACTCTTATAGTCTCTGAAATATTAACGATTCAATTTGATTTTTTTTCGATTTTTTACGATTTTTTGAAGAAAAAATTGACTTTGTCAGGCAATATCTTTAAAACCAATGTTTTCACCTTCGGTTTTACTCCTTTACGTGAAGCTCCATTCTATTGGGAAAAAGATAAGCTATCAACGAAGAAAATCCATGGTAAAATGGAAAAGTTATAGGCGATCAAGTAAATACACCCAAGTCGCGCAATGCCTCTGCACGGGTATATTCTATGCATATTATACCAATCCCTACACATCTGCAGTAGCAGCACATTGGCAGCGCAGTAGGTAACAGCGCATTTACGGGTATAACATGCATAGAATATACCCGTGCAGAGGCATTGCGCGACCTGGCTATATTTACTTGATCGCCTATAACTTTTCCATTTTACCATGGATTTTCTTCGTTGATAGCTTATCTTTTTCCCAATAGAATGGAGCTTCACGTAAAGGAGTAAAACCGAAGGTGAAAACATTGGTTTTAAAGATATTGCCTGACAAAGTCAATTTTTTCTTCAAAAAATCGTAAAAAATCGAAAAAATTCAAATTGAATCGTTAATATTTCAGAAACTATAAGAGTTAGGGAAAAATGTTATAGCAGCCATGAAAAGGAAATTTAATTTTCTTTCGTTTGGTGTCACTCCAAGGAAGATAGCTTACTGCGTTAAAGAGGTATAAAGGATTAAGTGGAGCAATTAGCCAAATAACGGTAAATTGCCGATATCTCAAAAACCTTCCCATAGAATTAAAAATGAACCCGATTTTCGGAATCAGCGACCGATTTTACATATAAATAGGATGGTCGCGTTCAGAGTATTTTTTGGCTGTAGAGCAGTGTTATTAAATCACTATTTGCTTTCAGTAAATTTTCGCTCTTTCGCTTTTGTACTGCAGCCGATCGCTGAATAAAGCCACAAGTGCCACTACAACAAAGTGTATCAGCGCTGCCACAATTCAATTTAATTAATTTTGATCTTTGTGCGCACGCTGTGGTAAAATACAATTTATAGATTTCGTGCAATGTTTTTGCTTATTTAATTTTAGTTGCTCTGTTTATTTTCTTTTTCTTCCAAACCTTAGTTTTTTTTTTTAAACTAAGATAAACAACTATGTAATTATCTTTTTGCACTGCAACAAGAAAACCGGCTGGAACGTTGATTATTCCACACTCAAAAGGCACGACTCTCTAACGAATCAATTAATTTAACTTTTCTTTTGTGAATTTTTGTTTCTTTTTTTTTTTTTTAATTAAAGCAGAGCAATTGCCAATTCGCAATTAGCGATTTTTGAAAACCACACATAATTTACTCCAATAATTAGAAAATAAATGCATACCTACATTCATATCGTAAGTTACAAGTGCAAACTGCGTAAGTGACATTTTTGCCAAAAATAGGGTTGCCAGACGTACTGATTTGATCAGTACAATACTGATTTTTCTTGCCCCGTACTGATGGTTTTAAAAACCTTAAGAAATACTGATTTTTGGGATTTTGTACTGATTTGTACTGATTTTTAGCCGACACTAAACAAATTAATTTTTATCTCCCTGCATTGTTTTTAATTTTCCAACTGTTTTCATTTGACGTTTGTAAAGCCGTGGTTATGCTTACGACAATACTCGAAGAGCAACGTGTAATTATTGTTGTGCACTCCGACGAGTGAGAGAATTTTCGGACTCTAATATCGATCAAATTTGCTTGGTGAAACAAACACCCAGCACGCCGAGGTTTCGGGGTAATAATGTGTTATGATGTGTGCGCTCTAATCATCGATTTAATAACCTCTCACCGATGACGAAAATGTGTCCGAATTTCATCGGTGTTTTGCTGGTAAGCATAACCACGGCATAGCCATGAAACAATTAGGAAGGAGGAAGGAACGCGAACGTCATAGAAAGATGATTGACAGTTAACGATACGGAAACAAAAACAAAATGCCAGTAATAAAGACGATATATTGTTTTTTTTTTTTTTTTTTTTTTGTTGGAAGGCAATGTACTGATTTTTTCGGGAAAGGTATCTGGCAACCCTAGCCAAAAATGAGGTTTCCCCAAAACACATTCCTAGTGGTCCGTCCCTATCCATTTATACAAGAATTTTTACGCGTTGTCCGAATTTCAATATTCTTGTATGAATGTATGGGGCAGACGCCAGGAATGTGTTTTTGGGAAAATCTTATTTCTGGCAAAAATGTCACTTACGCAGTTATCACTTGTCACTTACGCGGTATTGTAGGTATTTGGTCGATACGCGGTTTTGCACTTTAAACGACGATATTTACATATATGTATATAGTTTTTAATATTTATTTAACTACTTGCTAACAAAAAATCTAATTACACAATTATGATAACGCACGTGCACATTCTTTTTGTAAATTAATTGAAACACGATCCCACTTACTAGCTGTAGTATCTGTATATACTTATGTACTGTATCATCTCACACATCTGTAAGATCTTTTCCAAGTGTTGCGAAAAATTTCAAAAATCTCCGTCCAGCACGAACCGATAGCGTCGACGTTTATTCGACGAATGAATGAATGGTTGGAAAAATCTGAGAAATCGTAAAATGAATTGCCCTCCCGGTCGCAACCACCATGAATTTTGTGTTGTTTTGTTTTGGTTTATTTTTAGCTGCTCTCGCTGTCTCTGTTTCTGATACGATTGCAACTTTTTTGTTCTTGCCTGTCTTGTACAATGAATTCACTTGGTGGTTGCTGATTTTAGTTTTCCTTCTTTTTGCGTTGACTGTTGTTGCCTGTTTCATCCACCCCTTTCGCCTTGCGCACTTCCCTATGAACTCCAAACAAAAACAAAGCGCTTTCTCTGCAACGTTGCTCGGGCTGCCACAACGTACAGTGTGCCGGCTTCATTCACACTTTAGGCAAAAAGAGAAAATGTATTTATGAGTTTCAATTAATCAGAAGCTAGATTTTGTTTTGGCGTTGGCCTGGACTCGATTTTAACCGGTGACCTCTGTCATCCCTCGGCAGTGGGCGGCATAACCTCCGAGTGTATTTCTGCCATATGTAAAAAGGTTTCTCACAAAAACTGCATTCGCCGTTCGGCTTCGAATAGGAGAGAAGCTCGACTTAAAACTCCTTAATTATATCCGCGCCATTGTATTATTATTAGATATTATTATTTCTCTGGCACTTGCACTTTACAGTTTTGCGAGGAACGAAGATTTAAATATTTTACCTATACATACAGGGGCGGATCCAGGATTTTTTCTGAGGAGGCACAGACGGCGAGGAAGCAAAAAAATCAACAACAACAACAACAACAACTGTAAAAATAAAAGCAGTAGATATCATATTTCAAGTTCAGGTATATTTTGGTAGGATTATAAAAGTGTAAAAGTAATAGAAAAATTAAATGTTTAATAATAACAGTTTTATTTTATATTTTCTCCTAAATATGTCCAGTATCGTACTTCAAGCTTATTTATGCAAGTTCAAGTATGTACATGAATATTAGTTTATGTAATTTTAGCTAACGACATATTTTAAATTACAAGTTTAACAAATGGAGTTTTCTTTTATGTTTCCTGCTGAAGACGTCCAGCACTTCTTTAGCGTCCATTTTTGCCGCAGTATCATCATAAATATACATTAGAGCCAATCCATTCGAAAGCTCTTCTGTCATCCTGTTGCGAAGATATGACGGCGTAGATATATCGGCGTAAGGTGCAGAAAGATCGCTTTGCACTAGCTAGTAGTCACTGGAAACGTGCACAGTAATTGACAAAGAGTTCTAGTACTTGGCAGCACCGTTGCTCGTTTGTAGGCATCTGCCGGAAATACTGGGATATTTTCTGCCATATGTTGCCAAATTTTTAGCTCTGCCTTCACAGCTAGATAACAAGGATGGTCTTCTTTAAATCCTTCGGCGCCTTGCAAAACCTCCTCTACATCTTTTGTAACTGTCTGATTATTTTCATGGGGACGCTGGGGAACCTGGATGACATTTCACTTAACATATAATCTAGAAAAGGAATGTATACTAAAACTCGGTAATAATCTTCAAGTGACTGAGTCTGAGTGTTTGTTCGATTTCTTAGACAGCGAACCATGATTTCTGCACCATAATGGCCTCAGCCTGATTGAAAAGTCCGTGCTAGATTCACGTTTCCTCCGCAAGCCTGCTGTGGTCATATTTATAAGCTGAACTACAGAAAGTACATCAATTTCTATTGCTTGTAATGATCGTGATAAGGGTAGCATGATTCCTAAAATATCAGAGAGGATTACCAAGCTTATGAGAAATTCCGACGAAATTATAGATTGGAGCAAGGAAAATGGTAGTATAGCAGTTGCGCTGTTTCCTTGATCTTGATCAGCCATTTTTTCCAACATTTCAGGAAGACATGCTAATACGTTCAAAAATGTCAAAACCGCCTCATGTCTTTCAACCCATCTGGTCTCACACATTTTTTTAATATATTTTGTTTTCCCTTTGGCAAATGAGCTTGCATTTTTCTCTGAGAAGGTTTATTCGTTTAGCTGATTCCCGCAACAAAGTTGCTACACTTGAGATAACCCCTACGTCATTTCTTATGCTGGATACGGTGCAGGCTGTACGAATGGCTGAGTCGGTGGCTTGCACAGTGCGTAAAAAAGGCTAAAGGCTGAATGCTTGATATACGAACCGGAACGCCTTTAATTTTACCACTCATGTTGGCTCCTCCATCATATCCTTGTCCTCGGCACAATGCAATGTCCAGATTAAATTAATTAATATGCCATGAATTTTGAAGCACTTTTCTTTGGTAAAACAAAAAGGATACTTTGTGGACGTACAGCTAGGTTAGCTGATCCAACTATGTAAAACGACTTCAGAGTTCAAAAATACTTTAGATGGAAATGTAGAGCTTCAAAATACCAAATTAATGACATCTCAACTTTAAAAATCGGATGTCAAATAAAAAAGTTACGACAAAAAAACGATTTTGGCGGTATTTCGCGGGGTCAAAAAAAATTTTTTTTGTGTCCCTTAACCCTCTGAACCTAAGCTTCAAATTTAGGGACGGACTTTTACAACTTTTTTTCGACCTTATCTAAGGGGGCACGTACTCCCGTGCGCGCAATCCTTTCCCCATAGATCCGCCTATGTATAGATATGTATGTATATCAAAAATTTTTGACAGATTTTTTTGTTGGAAAATCGCACATTTCTGCCGTTCAACTCAAACAATTTTTAATTCCTTTTCATGAATTTTGGCCTATGGCGGCTATAAATGCGCCACTGTAAATTTTCTGTTTCTCACTACTCACGCTGAGACCGGCGTTTTAGCATTCCACTCTTTGTATATAGATATGTAGTTCCACATGTGGCAACTTGGTGCTCCTCCGCAGTGTTTCGGCTCCATCTTTTTTAAGGCACCTACCTTTTTGTAGCTCCTCGCTTACTCACTTGATGCTCCAATATAATCTCTCTCACTCAGTTGTTTGTGTGTTAGCTTGTGCTATCAACCTCATTTTCCAGCCGAGAGCTCCACTCGAAATGCGTCCGTCGCACACGGGCAGGGTGGGGTGGGGCTGTTATCATTTCCTCTCTGTCGCTCTCATTGTTTTTGTTGCTTTTGTATATACATATGTATCTATGTATGTACATACATATGTATGTATGTATGCGTAGCTTTTGCGCACATTTCGACGCTTTACTATTTTATTGCTTCTTTTTTCTGCCTTTTGTTTTGTTCATGTCTTTGCTCTTGTTTTGATTATTTTTATACTCAGCTGTACTAGTACACAGAGTACTATAGTTTTAATCACATAACGGTGGATTGTAACAGAATGAAATAATCGAGATAGATATAGACTTATATATATCAAAATGATCAGGGTGAAAAGAGAAATCTATTGAGCCATGTCCGTCCGTCTGTCCGTCCGTCTGTAAACACTCTAACTCGCGCAAAAATTGAGATATTTTAATGAAATTTGAAATCCAAGTTGGTATCGAGACTGGGACGGTTGGTATTGAAAATGGGCGAAATCGGACCATGACCACGCCCACTTTTCCTATATAGAAAAAATCGGAAATTTGGTATCTCAGTCACTAATATAGCTGGAGCGATGAAATGTTACCCAAGTGTTGAGCTAGGAAGAAATTTGATGACCCTAGGAAGAAATTTGATGAAATTTTGGAAAATGGGCGGTGCCACGCCCACTTATTAAGGGTCAAACATTGAAAGTTTTATGAGTCATAACTCAGAAACCATTTAAGATATATCGATAAAATTTGGTACGCGTGATTTACTTACTTACTCAAATGTTTGGACGAAAAATTGCCAAAATCGGTTGACGACCACGCCCACTTTTATATATGTGTATTATAAAGTGGCCTAATAAAAACATTTTAAGCTATATCTCTGTCTAATATAAATATATATCATTAAAATTTTATGGCAGAAGTCCAACTGCGGGCATAAAACGAAAATAGGCGTGGCACCGCCTCTTTTTAGAAGCAGGAATATACGAGATTTCTGAGCCTATAACTCGACAAATAATTGATATATAATGACGAAACTTGGTGTGTACACTTTTATAACTTGTGTTAATAGACACGCAGAAATTTATTGAAATCGGTTTATGACCACGCCTACCTTTTAAGAAAGATATTTCTGGAATACCCTTTTGGGAATTTGTAACGTGACATCTTTGTAACTAGAAGTCATAAAGGAATTAAATTTTGCACAAAGAATAATATTCATATGCTTGGTTGGATGACTGATGAAAATGTTGAAAATGGGCGTGGCTACGCCCACTTTATGCAGCACTTGCTTTATATAAAGTACACCGTGTTTCCATCAAACGCAAACAAACAATGAAAGCATACAGCTGAGTATCTAGTGTTCGATTCCACTCGAACTTAGGCTTCCTTACTTGTTTTGTGTTATTATTAGTGTCCTTTTCGTATTTCCTTTTTTTGTTTTTGGACAAATTCGTATCTGTTTCGCTATTGGACAGTGTCGTCCTTGACGGGCACAACAACACAAGTTCATATATGTATATACATATGTATGTACATATTTATGTAGGAATGTAAATATATAAATGCTATGTACAAAACTATTTTTTCGTTTCATATCGACGGTTGAGAATAATGGCGTTTTCTTTTCTACGAAAAAATGTTGCCCTCCTATATTCCAATTATCGAATTACGTATCCTGACTTTCTTTAAAATGGCTGAATTTTTAGATAAGGGTGCCCTCTTACTTAGTTAGAGGTCAATATTTGGTGAAAGGACCAGACAAACTTACAAAATGGCTAAGAAAATCAAACAGGGCAACATTATTTCGAGAAAAGAAAACGCCATAAGATAGCCCCAAAAATAGCTTCAAAAACGTCCTATTTCAGACAATTATTCAAAAACGCCCAATTTCAGAGGAATATATGTACATATATGGAATTTTATGTGAAATATGGCGTTTTTGAAGCAAAATCTGAAATAGGACGTTATTGAAACAAATTCTGAAATAGGGCGTTTTTGAAACAATTTTTGAAATAGGGCGATCTTATTCTCAGCCGTCGATATAAAGAAATACATAGGTACATATAGGTATATGTACCCACGAAAAAATCTAAGCTTTATTGAAGAATTAAAATAGCAGATTTAAAGGCTTACGAAATAAGGCCTGAAAACTATAAGGGTTCTCTGAAAAAAATACCCGTAGTTAAATCAACAACTTTCGGCTGTTGAATCTCCGTCTTTGATTCAACAGCAAAAGTATTTGTTTTTACAGCAAAGTTTTTGATCCAACAATTTATTCAAAAACGGACGCTGTTGTTTCAAAAACTTGCTTGCTGTTGAAATTTTTTTTGTGAGAAAACATTTTTTTGTGAGAAAACCAACAAAAACAATAATGATGGAGAGAAGATGAAGAGAAAAATCCAAACAAAAGTTTATTTTTAGCAAAAATTTTCTCCCCGTTGTTGATTTAAAGGCGAAAGTATTTGACCCAACAGTCCGTTGTTAACAAAACTAATGAGAACAATTTTTTTTAATTTTGATTCATATAATTTATATATGCTTTTTCGGGAAAGAGGAAGTATAAAAGGAGGTTTTAAATTCAATATAATGTTGAATGTTCCACTATGTGATGATTGGATAGAATTTCAGGTTGATGTCATGGTTCGAATCCGGAGGAGAATATAAAATAAAAAGAAAAAGCAGAATATGAAATAAAGATAGAAACCAGTGAATGATAAGAAGGAGAGAAGAAGAGGAGAACAAGCGAAGGCTACATATTTGCAGTTGGGACCCGGGTAGAGAGAAAATGGAGAGTAAAATGCAAACAAAAATTTATTTTTAGGTGAAAATTTTTTCCAACAATCTCCGTTGTTAACTTAAAGGCAAAAGTATTTGATCCAACAGTTTCCGTGATTGACTTAAATCAACAACGCTCGCACCTTTGAAACAACAACGGAGCGTTGTTGGGCACATTTCAACTGCGGAAAGTAGTTGATTTAACAGCGAAAGTCTTTAGATTTACAATGTTTTTTTTTTTCAGAGTAGCAAATTTGTATGGCGTAAGGCTTCAAATAAGGCTGATTTTCCTGTGTTGATGTCATCAGGCCATAAGGAGTACTCTCTCTCTGAGAGCACACCTTATTCCAAAGGCTTATCCGCGATGCGGAAATAAGGCCTAGATAAGTATTAGAAAGTTAGGAGCAGACAGAGCGAGTGCATAACAGAAGCAGCGCTGCCAGCGTAATCCTTTTTTAGACCTGATTTGTCAACAATTTGCAGGGTATGTACATACAGGTTCCTTTTAGGCAACAGTGGTGCCAGATTGAGGGAAATTTCCCTTCTTGAGGGATAATTAACTGCAAAATTTTTAAAGAGGAAAAAAGGGACATTTTTTTCCATATAAAAAGGGATTTTTTGGTTTCAGAACGGTTTACATACCTACATAATATGTATAATTTATAGTATAACTTAAAATAAGCACGTCTCACACTGAAAAACTCCCATTCAGTGTACACACGCTTTCGTGTTAACTTATGCAATGCAAAAAGGAGTCGATCTCAGTCCGAGCGAACACCAAAAAAAATTTTTCTAATTAGTAAAAATCCAATTATTGGGTTTTTTAAGAGCAGCGGTCACCTCTCGGCAGTGGGCGGCATACCCTCCGAGAGTATTTCTGCCATGAAAAAACTTCTCACAAAAAATGCATTCGCTGTTCGGAGCCGGCATAAAACTGTAGGTCCACCCAATTAGTAGGAAAAACAAAAAAGGAGCACACCTCGAATTGGGAGAGAAGCTCGGCCATAAAACTCGTCAGAGTTATAATAGCGCCATTGTATTATTATTATATTATATTATTATATTATATTATATTAAAAAGGAGTCGGTTACATACACACATGCGTATAAGTAAACATACAGTGAACTACACTGCGTATACGTAACTTGTTTACATAAATACATACAGGTGAACTAATAAAAGCGTGTTAGTAATCGCTCTTAGGTAATTTATTTTTCATTGTGCACATTCGTACTGTATTGTTAATAATCGAAAGAATTTTGGAGAATTGGGAGCCGCTTAAAAGCTATTTTCGCCTGGAGCGTAAAAAAGCAGAAACTATTTATGAAGAATTGGAAAGAATTCAAATAAAGGCTTATTTTAGATTTTTGAAGTACGTTCTTAACTTTTTCAATGGATTTAACGCATTGTTCCAAAGCCGAAATGCACTTATACACCGACTAGGGCAAGGAGCTAAGACAGTTGTGTTGAGAATTGCAAGAAATTTCTTAAAACCCGACTTTTTTACAATTCCGTGGGAATTATGTACAGCTAAAAGTTTTGGAACTTCCAACTCCATATTTACTTGTTGTGTATAACGTTTACGTTGGTTATGAATACGAAGATATATTGTCAAATTTAAATTTGGAGGAAATGATTGTATTCAAAAAAAAGTGTTTGCGCTTTTATGAAGCTTCTACTTTTTAGATAATATCACGTTTTCCACTTGACGGGGTTTTCGAAGAATTACAGTTCTTAGATCCCGATATTGTTTTTGATTTCTCCACAAAATTTTTTCGAAAAAGAAATCATATGGGGGGCGTACGGCGAACTTTTTTTTTGCTATACGCTGTAATGTACATACATATTTATGTAAGTACGTAAATAAATACAACTTCCACCGCCCCGCCCCTTTGCATATTGTGTAAACAACAGCTGATTCATTCCAAGATGAGTGCGAATGAACCACTAAAAGCGAATAACACGTGCTCTAACAGCAATATGCTCTCTCTCAGTGCACTGTTAAATCACAAACCAACCCAACAGTATTTATCAGCTGGAAAACAGCAAATATTTCCTACTGAAATTCAGTAGAAATGTAGTTGTAAAATCTGAACTTTCCCTTCCGTTTTTATATAGAGGTAGCGTTGAAAATCAACTACATACCTAAAAACTGCCGAACGAGAAGGGAGAGTTTCTGTATGAAAAAAGGCCTGAATACGCAGGGAGAAGTGGGACTTTTTTCGAATAATATTCGAATAAATATTATTCGAATAAACGAATAATAATATTCGAGGGAAAAAATTCGAATATTACTATTCGAATAGTAGTATGTATGTACATGCATAATTTGGGAATTCCACTTGCCTCCGCGCAAGCCAGAGTGCGTATATATATATGTACATATACATATACATATGTATGTACTTACAAAAGCAAAAGCATAAATACATACATTCAATAGCTATTCGCAAATAGTGGTATACGAATAGTGATATTCGAATAGTATTTATTCGAATATACGACTAAATTATTCGAATAAATATTATTCGAATTACGAATACCTTTCGAATAAAAGGATTTTTTATTCGAATAATTTTTATTCGAATAGTCCCATCCCTAATTTCAATACACCTGATGTCTTCACTGCGTGTTCAGCTATTTTTTCAGGCATGATTTTTAAACTCAGTTCAGGGTATTTTTCATACTGAATATTACCTCAAATAATGCTGGGAATCTTTGTAGGTATGTACATTAGGGTTATGATTTTTTTTAGATTTAAAACCCTGTGATGGCAAACGATGAGCTTTTGTATGAAAACTACAAAAATGACTAAAATTTTGGTAAGGAATAAAAAAAACCTTCCCCGCAAAACAGCTTTTATTTTGAGGGAATTTGTATATTTTTTATATTGTAATGAATAGGAAAGCTAAAAATATGCACGAAAAATGTCAAAATATACATGCTACTATGCCTGAAAAATACCTGAAATATGCTCAAAAGATGTACATATGTATATATGTATGTATTTCATTTCAAGAACTCTTGCAAAAAATAATAATATAAGAACTGAAACGTATAGTTCACATTTTCCACATTCCAAAAACTTGTTTTAAATACTATACAATACTTTAAATTAATGTTAGCTTTGTATTTATGTAAAAGTATGGGGTCTTTTTACAAAGCAAATAAAACTACTCCATTAATGTTGGGAGCGGTTGCATTGACCTATATATCTTTTACTATATTTTCGAGCTGTTGTATGCGGAAAACGAATGCTCTACATCGCAGGACGTGTTGGACAAAATTTAAATAAGGACAATGGCGAAAACCCTGCTATAAACTTGTCTGTGAAATTACAGTTTTTGTATAAGACATTTCAACCAGTGGCGGACCTAGCATAAATTGTCTGGGAAAGCCCATGTATGTGTGAAGCATAAACATTAGCCATTTACGTAATTTTCTTTGCTGTATTATCTAAAAGTCTGATTGCGTTCCGTCATTGACTTTGATCTACAGCTCTCGATTTTTGTTTTTAACATTTTCGAGTAGCCCGAATAAATGCTTTTCAAATGCTCAAACACTCGTTTGTTTGCTTATTACCCGTATGTTTGTACGGGCATTTGAACAATTCGCGTATTTGAAGTTTGTTTTATCTCGTTTATTTTTTTTTTTTTTGTCTTCATATGTATTTTTTATTTTTGTTTTCTTGATGCACATTTTTTTGTTTGTACACTCAGAGGAAATGAATCAAAAATAAAATTTTTATTTTTATGATGAACGTTTTAAACCAGGTCATTTTTATTTAAAAAATGGAAATTTATAAATTAAAAATGGTAATTAAAAATTAGAATGTATTTAGGATTGAAAAAGGAGCATGTTTAAATTAAAAATGAAAATTAATGGAATAAATAATAGCTTAAAAAAACTAAAAAAAACACGCTTTAATCTTAAAAATCGTACTAAAAATTAAGAAATAATTTAATTAGAAACAAAATGATGAACGAAAATATAAGTATTTAAGGAAAAGCGTGGGGCGTTATTTCTCAATTTTTAGTACGATTTTTAAGATTAAAGCGTGTTTTTTAGTTTTTTTAAGCTATTATTTATTTTTAACTTTTTAGTGAAATTTTTCATTAAAGGATGTTTTATGCGGACGCAAGAATAAAAGTAATAAGTGAATATTTTAAAAATATAAATACACGCGCGCCATCTGTTGGAACATAGCGGTGGTTATAACCTAATCTCATTAGTAAAATGTGTTGCATAGGTATATTTAGACAGCAGCTAGAAATTACATACATACATACATACAGGTGAAACTTATAAAAGCGTGTTAATAAAACGAAATTTTTTGGTTCAAATTTTCATAGTGCTTAAAAAAAAATTAACATTTTTAAATTTGAAATGTTTTTCTTGATTTTGCCATTTTACAATGAACATCTTTAAAATAAAAATGTTCGTATATATTTACATTATTTTTAAATACGTATTGGCCCATATCTGGGGGCCCGGCCTAGCCCTTACAATTAAAATAGTTCTATCTCGAAGTCTTCATCATTTGATGCCAATATCTCACAGAAACATTCGAGGGCCATCTGGGTCCACGTTATGACCCATATCTGGAGACCCGGCCAAGGCATCACAGTTAAAAGAGTTCTATGTATGTTGCAGTGGCGGACCTAGCATAAATTGTCTGGGCAAGCCTATGTGTGAAGCATAACCATTAGTCATTTATGTAATTTTCTTTGCTGTATTATCTAGAACTCTGTTGCGTTCCGTTATTGAATTTGATTTAGAGCTCTCGCTTTTTTTAACATTTTCGAGTAGCCCGAATAAATGCTTTTCAAATTCTCGAACACTCCTTTGTTTGCTTATTACCCGTATGTTTGTACGGGCATTCGAACAATTCGGGTATTTGAAGTTTGTGTTTTCTCGTTTATTTTTTTTTTGTTGTCTTCATATGTATTTTTTTATCTTTGTTTTCCTGATACACATTTTTTTGTTTGTACACTCAGAGAAAAGGAATTAAAAATAAAATTTTTATTTTTATAATACCCGATTTAAACCAAGTCATTTTTATTTTAAAAATGAAAAATTTTTAAATTACAAATTGAATTTTTGAAATTAAAATATATTTAGGATTTAAAAAGAAACATGTTTAAATTAAAAATGAAAATTAATGGAATAAAAACGAAAGTTTTTGATTCAAAATCTCATAGCGCTTAAAATAAAAATAAATATTTTTAAACTTAAGATATTTTTTCTTGATAGATATAAAAACGTGTTTAAAAATAATGTAAATACAATACATTTTTAAATTTAAAAATCTTTATTTTTATTTTAAGCACTATGAGATTTTGAACCAAAAACTTTTGCTTTTATTCCATTAATTTTAATTTTTAATTTAAAAATTTTTCTTTTTAAATCCTACACATTTAATTTAAAAAAATTTATTTTTTAAATAAAAATGACAGTTTAAAAAGTGCATTATAAAAATAAAAATTTTATTTTTGATTCCTTTTCTCTGAGTATAAGCTCGAATGTTGGTACGGGAATTTGAACAACGGGCTTCAAACAAACACGATCTGTTCGAATTGCTCGATACCCGGGTATCTAGAGCTCTACTTTGATTATATTCGGTTTGCATATTTGGTTTGTTGTTTATATTCATAACATATGAAACTGAATGTATTGCATTAAATCGAGAAAATGAGGATGATAAAGAATTTTTAAGTTTTTATAGGTATACAATGAATATTATGAAGATATGTAGGTACATATGTTTTTGACTTTTGGTATTTTAGCTGTAGCTACTTTTGGTCAGCATACCCTGCTAGAATTGTGTGACCGAAAGTACTAACACTATTACAAAAGTATAATATTACCAACACATTTGCACTCGAATGTGTTCTAGCCAAGTTCAAAACCAATGAGATAGATAAGGATAGAATGGAATTTGAAAATACACATATGGGAACGTGATGAATGAAACGGTCACAAAAGTTACCGATGCCCTTAAGAATGTGATAGTAAATATCCCAAAACTTTTGGTCATGCCTTCCGGTCATATGACCGGTCAAATGACCTGCACAGTAAGCCGTATCACGTTATATGGACAAAAAAAAAGTTTAGTGTGTGTCAGTTTTATTTGAACACTTATGTCGAAAAAATATTTTTGGTGTAAAAAAATTTTTTTAGGCCCGCGTTAAAAACAGCTAATTCGCGTTTTTTGTAATAACTTCCTTATTTGATGTCGGATCTCTATCATCTTAATGTCGCTGAAAAGGTCTCGCCCAGCACTATATTTGGCCCATATAAAGTTTCGACCTCAAAGGTTGTTCTGATTTTTACCTTTAAAAATTTTGAAGTTACTATCCCTAGATTTTTTCTTTTTAACCACTAATACAAAGCTCTCAAAAAACCATGAGGAATCCCCCAAAAAAAATCTATCCTTTATTCACAAACAAAAAAGTTATAACGATGTAAAATGAAACACTTGTTTTTTGTAAAAAAAATCCACAGTAGGGAGGCAAAAATACCACAGAGAAACGGCGAAACACGTCAGCTTAATTTATGGCTCCAGATTACGATGGCGTTTTTAGAAAATCCGGATTAGCACTCATTTTCGAGATATTTAAGAAAGAATTTTCAGTTTTCACATACAAAGCGATCCGATTGAGGGGGGGGAGGGGTGGGCGTATGAGTAATTATTGTTGAGGTAATAAAAATAAAGAAAAGGGGAAAACTGCTTTTAATATCCCCCATAGTATATACCTACATATATGTATATAAAATGCATATGAGGGGGAAGAGAATACAAAGTTTTGAAAGAAAATGGTATTCAAAATAATGAAATCATTCCCGTTTTTCCATAATCTGAGTATTTTTTTTTTTTTTTGAGTGTGAGCAAAGAAATATAAGCGACGAAGAATTCACTTTCAGATCTCTGAAACTTCTTTCATAAATATCTCAAAATTTGGAGGGCATCGTCATTTTCGGTCTCGGTTATCATAGACAAGAAGGTGTTTTCGGGATTAAAGTAAAATGCGTTGTTCTCAATTGTAGGCTGAATAATTAACTGCATTTCTAGGGGCAGACGACGCATCCACCGCAAGTATTGATAATACATTTAGACTTCCGTTGTCTCTTTATGCGCGTATACAACGAACAGTTTTTCTAAATAACTTACATGATTTTACGATAAGCACGGATGCAGAAATCGTGAAGCCGTTGTAAGCCAACGTGCTGTGCTTAGAGGTCCCTACTTGAATACTTACCAAATCTTCACTACAGCCATTACCATTCAATATAAATAACGTTGATCAGCATGAATAGTCCAATCATCAATAATTTTTTGCATATCATGTGTCCAGTATTGGTAGCTGTTCCATCGCGGTACATACTCAAGTCAAGCGAGGATTTAGAAAACTTTTTAATCAAAAACTCATACTATATGGCGTTACTTCCTCATATAAATTAGAACTTGGGATAATTTTTCAAAAAACACAGGTTCCCTGATTTTAAAACGGTATAACTTTTTTGTTTGTGAATAAAGGCTACAACTTTTTTAGCGGTGTCCTCATGGTTTTTTGAGAGCTTTGTATTAGTGATAAAAATAAAAAAATCTAGGGATAGTAACTTAAAAATTTTTAAAGGTAAAAATCAGAACAACTTTTGAGGTCAAAACTTTATATGGGCCAATTATAGTGCTGGCCGAGACCTTTTCAGCGACATAAAGATGATAGAAATCCGACATCAAATAAGGAAGTTATTACAAAAAACGCGATTTAGCTGTTTTTAACGCGGACCTAAAAAAAAAAAATTTACACCAAACATATTTTTTCGACATAAGTGTTCAAATAAAACTGACACACGCAAACTTTATTTTCGTGATACGGCTTACTGCACAGTTCTTGCAGGGTATCAACAAGCCTGGCTAAGTCGAAAGTAAATTCAAGTTTTTTACCATCAGAATTATCTACAAAAGCAGAGAAGAAATTATTAGAATAAATTGGGAAGAACTCAATTGAATTGATTGATGACGCTAAACTTATAGGGAAATCTCACACAAAAGCGCAGAGGTATTTTTAATTTCCTTATACTGACAGAAGTTTCAGCAGTAGCAAGTGTATTTGCTTATTATCTAATATCTAAACAAGTAAGAGCGCGGCTGTCTTCGGCCGTACCGAAGACTTCATACCTTTCATGAGTGGGGAAATGAAAAGCTACCTATGTATGTATGTTGTGCATAGCCTGATTTAGTATAATTTATAATTTCAATTTTGTGGGTTATTTATGGAACGATTTATTGGAAAAAATGGTGTCTGGGCTATTTAAATGGAGGAGTTATACGACAAAATGTGTATATCTGAACAATCGGTTGTATGGCAGCTATATGTTATAGTGGTCTGATCTTGACAATTTTCCGTAATTCTATTTGGGCCGATATGGGTACAAGTACTTTAAAGTTTCATGTCATTATCTGTTAAAATGGAGAAGTTATATCCCAAAATGTACATATCTGAACAATCGGTTGTATGGGAGATATATGTTATAGTGCTTTGATCTGGACAATTTTCGGTAACCTTGTTTAGGCCAACATGTGTACAAATACTTCAAAATTTCATGTCCTTAGCTGTTTAAATGGGGAAGTTATATACCAAAATGTGTATATCTGAACAATCGGTTGTATGGCAGCTATATGTTATAGTGGTCCGATCTTGAAAATTTTCGGTAACCTTGTTTAGGCCAATATGTGTACAAATACTTCAGAATTTCATGTCCTTAGCTGTTTAAATGGGGAAGTTATACACCAAAATGTGTATATCTGAACAATCGGTTGTATGGCAGCTATATGTTATAGTGGTCCGATCTTCATAATTTTCGGTAACCTTCTTTGGGTCAATATGGGTACAAATACCCCAAAGTTTCGTGTCCTTAGCTGTAAAAAGGGAGAAGTTATACCCCAAAATGTGTATATCTGAACAATCGGTTGTATGGGAGCTATATGTTATAGTGGTCCGATTCGGCCAATTCCAACAAATGATCGATTGAGCATCAAAACTCACCCGTGTTCCAAATTTCAATCAAATATCTCAAAAACTGAGGGACTAGTTTGCGTTCACACAGACGGACGGACAGACGGACATGGCTTAAACGACTCAGCTCATTATTCTGATTATATCGGTATATATATTGATGGGTCTGTCACGCCTTCTTCTAGTACTTTCAAGATTTGATTTTCGGCACAAAGTTATAATACCATTTCATTCTCATGAAAGGTATAAAAATGGGTGCTTTAGTGTTTGAAGAACTGAGGTCCAATTACCAAAAGTCGTGAAATATTTGATTTTATTTGATTTTGATTTCCGTCGCTTTTTAAAATTATCTTGATATTGGGCTCCGTGAAGCTGGACCCCCCATTCATTGGATTTGAAAATTAATAGGCTAGGAATTATGTGCTATTTATGTGCTAATTTGTTCCAAAAAAAAAAATTTTGTGCTCCAATTTTAAGGGGTTTTTTTTATATGTCAAAATGGGGGGTGCAGCTTCACGTGAAGCTGGACCCCCCCCTCAACGGATAGAAAATTCAATATGCAAAAATGAATGCCAGATTTATGTGCTAATTTCGTCCAACCACCAAATTTTTTTTTTTAATTTTTAAAAAAATTTTTTTTTTAATTTCAAATTTGGGGTAAATTTTTATAAAATTTAATAAGCCTAAGTGAACGCTATGATAACGAACTGTCATCTACCAAAAAGATTTTTTTTGTTTTTTGAATTTTTAAGACTTTTTTTTCAATTTCAAAGTGGGGGGTGCAGCTTCACGTTTTTTGAAAAACTCCCCCCTTCAATGGATCTGAAATTCAATATGTAAAAATGAATGCCAGATTTATGTGCTAATTTCGTCCAACCACCAATTTTTTTTTTTTTAATTTTTTAAAAAAAATTTTTTTAAAGTTCAAATTTGGGGTAAATTTTTATAAAATTTAATAAGCCTAAATGAACGCTATGATAACGAACTGTCATCCATCAAAAAGATTTCTTTTGTTTTTTGAATTTTTAAGACTTTTTTTTCAATTTCAAAGTGGGGGGTGCAGCTTCACGTTTTTTGAAAAACTCCCCCCTTCAACGGATCGAAAATTCAATATGCAAAAATGAATGCCAGATTTATGTGCTAATTTCGTCCAACCACCAAATTTTTTTTTTTAATTTTTAAAAAAATTTTTTTTTTTATTTCAAATTTGGGGTAAATTTTTATAAAATTTAATAAGCCTAAGTGAACGCTATGATAACGAACTGTCATCTACCAAAAAGATTTTTTTTGTTTTTTGAATTTTTAAGACTTTTTTTTCAATTTCAAAGTGGGGGGTGCCGCTTCACGTTTTTTGAAAAACTCCCCCCTTCAATGGATCTGAAATTCAATATGTAAAAATGAATGCCAGATTTATGTGCTAATTTCGTCCAACCACCAATTTTTTTTTTTTTAATTTTTTAAAAAAAATTTTTTTAAAGTTCAAATTTGGGGTAAATTTTTATAGAATTTAATAAGCCTAAATGAACGCTATGATAACGAACTGTCATCCATCAAAAAGATTTTTTTTGTTTTTTGAATTTTTAAGACTTTTTTTTCAATTTCAAAGTGGGGGGTGCAGCTTCACGTTTTTTGAAAAACTCCCCCCTTCAATGGATCTGAAATTCAATATGTAAAAATGAATGCCAGATTTATGTGCTAATTTCGTCCAACCACCAAATTTTTTTTTTTTTATTTTTAAAAAAAATTTTTTTTTAATTTCAAATTTGGGGAAATTTTTATAAAATTTAATAAGCCTAAATGAACGCTATGATAACGAACTCTCATCTACCAAAAAGATTTTTTTTGTTTTTTGAATTTTTAAGACTTTTTTTTCAATTTCAAAGTGGGGGGTGCAGCTTCACGTTTTTTGAAAAACTCCCCCCTTCAATGGATCTGAAATTCAATATGTAAAAATGAATGCCAGATTTATGTGCTAATTTCGTCCAACCACCAATTTTTTTTTTTTAATTTTTTAAAAAAAATTTTTTTAAAGTTCAAATTTGGGGTAAATTTTTATAAAATTTAATAAGCCTAAATGAACGCTATGATAACGAACTGTCATCCATCAAAAAGATTTTTTTTGTTTTTTGAATTTTTAAGACTTTTTTTTCAATTTCAAAGTGGGGGGTGCAGCTTCACGTTTTTTGAAAAACTGATCTGAAATTCAATATGTAAAAATGAATGCCAGATTTATGTGCTCATTTCGTCCAACCACAAAATTTTTTTTTTTTAATTTTAAAAAAAATTTTTTTTTTAATTTCAAATTTGGGGTAAATTTTTATAAAATTTAATAAGCCTAAATGAACGCTATGATAACGAACTGTCATCCATCAAAAAGATTTTTTTTGTTTTTTGAATTTTTAAGACTTTTTTTTCAATTTCAAAGTGGGGGGTGCAGCTTCACGTTTTTTGAAAAACTCCCCCCTTCAATGAATCTGAAATTCAATATGTAAAAATGAATGCCAGATTTATGTGCTAATTTCGTGCAACCACCAATTTTTTTTTTTTTAATTTTTTTAAAAAAATTTTTTTAAAGTTCAAATTTGGGGTAAATTTTTATAAAATTTAATAAGCCTAAATGAACGCTATGATAACGAACTGTCATCCATCAAAAAGATTTTTTTTGTTTTTTGAATTTTTAAGACTTTTTTTTCAATTTCAAAGTGGGGGGTGCAGCTTCACGTTTTTTGAAAAACTCCCCCCTTCAATGGATCTGAAATTCAATATGTAAAAATGAATGCCAGATTTATGTGCTAATTTCGTCCAACCACCAATTTTTTTTTTTTTATTTTTTTTTTAAAATTTTTTTAAAGTTCAAAAAAAATAAAATATCGATACTATCGATAGTGGCATCGATAGTTTCCCACCTCTAACTTGTACATGTGAATCCACTGGGCAAAATTGTGGCGTGCCTATGACTAGCCACACATGACGGCAGAAAACGCGCAGAACTTGGGCAAAAATATATATATAATATATATATTATAATATATAATATAATAAAAATTTACCCCAAATTTGAAAATAAAAAAAAATTTTTTTTAAAATTAAAAAAAAAAAATTTTGTGGTTGGACGAAATTAGCACATAAATCTGGCATTCATTTTTACATATTGAATTTCAGATCCATTGAAGGGGGGAGTTTTTCAAAAAACGTGAAGCTGCACCCCCCACTTTGAAATTGAAAAAAAAGTCTTAAAAATTCAAAAAACAAAAAAAATCTTTTTGATGGATGACAGTTCGTTATCATAGCGTTCATTTAGGCTTATTAAATTTTATAAAAATTTCCCCAAATTTGAAATTAAAAAAAAAATTTTTTTAAAAATTAAAAAAAAAAATTTGGTGGTTGGACGAAATTAGCACATAAATCTGGCATTCATTTTTACATATTGAATTTCAGATCCATTGAAGGGGGGAGTTTTTCAAAAAACGTGAAGCTGCACCCCCCACTTTGAAATTGAAAAAAAAGTCTTAAAAATTCAAAAAACAAAAAAAATCTTTTTGATGGATGACAGTTCGTTATCATAGCGTTCATTTAGGCTTATTAAATTTTATAAAAATTTACCCCAAATTTGAAATTAAAAAAAAAATTTTTTTTAAAATTAAAAAAAAAAAATTTTGTGGTTGGACGAAATTAGCACATAAATCTGGCATTCATTTTTACATATTGAATTTCAGATCCATTGAAGGGGGGAGTTTTTCAAAAAACGTGAAGCTGCACCCCCCACTTTGAAATTGAAAAAAAAGTCTTAAAAATTCAAAAAACAAAAAAAATCTTTTTGATGGATGACAGTTCGTTATCATAGCGTTCATTTAGGCTTATTAAATTTTATAAAAATTTACCCCAAATTTGAAATTAAAAAAAAAATTTTTTTTAAAATTAAAAAAAAAAAATTTTGTGGTTGGACGAAATTAGCACATAAATCTGGCATTCATTTTTACATATTGAATTTCAGATCCATTGAAGGGGGAAGTTTTTCAAAAAACGTGAAGCTGCACCCCCCACTTTGAAATTGAAAAAAAAGTCTTAAAAATTCAAAAAACAAAAAAAATCTTTTTGATGGATGACAGTTCGTTATCATAGCGTTCATTTAGGCTTATTAAATTTTATAAAAATTTACCCCAAATTTGAAATTAAAAAAAAATTTTTTTAAAAATTAAAAAAAAAAAATTTGGTGGTTGGACGAAATTAGCACATAAATCTGGCATTCATTTTTACATATTGAATTTCAGATCCATTGAAGGGGGGAGTTTTTCAAAAACCGTGAAGCTGCACCCCCCACTTTGAAATTGAAAAAAAAGTCTTAAAAATTCAAAAAACAAAAAAAATCTTTTTGATGGATGACAGTTCGTTATCATAGCGTTCATTTAGGCTTATTAAATTTTATAAAAATTTACCCCAAATTTGAACTTTAAAAAAATTTTTTTTAAAAAATTAAAAAAAAAAATTTGGTGGTTGGACGAAATTAGCACATAAATCTGGCATTCATTTTTGCATATTGAATTTCAGATCCATTGAAAGGGGGAGTTTTTCAAAAAACGTGAAGCTGCACCCCCCACTTTGAAATTGAAAAAAAAAGTCTTAAAAATTCAAAAAACAAAAAAAATTTTTTTGATGGATGACAGTTCGTTATCATAGCGTTCATTTAGGCTTATTAAATTTTATAAAAATTTACCCCAAATTTGAACTTTAAAAAATTTTTTTTTAAAAATTAAAAAAAAAAATTGGTGGTTGGACGAAATTAGCACATAAATCTGGCATTCATTTTTACATATTGAATTTCAGATCCATTGAAGGGGGGAGTTTTTCAAAAAACGTGAAGCTGCACCCCCCACTTTGAAATTGAAAAAAAAGTCTTAAAAATTCAAAAAACAAAAAAAATCTTTTTGATGGATGACAGTTCGTTATCATAGCGTTCATTTAGGCTTATTAAATTTTATAAAAATTTACCCCAAATTTGAAATTAAAAAAAAAAATTTTTTTTTAAATTAAAAAAAAAAAATTTTGTGGTTGGACGAAATTAGCACATAAATCTGGCATTCATTTTTACATATTGAATTTCAGATCCATTGAAGGGGGGAGTTTTTCAAAAAACGTGAAGCTGCACCCCCCACTTTGAAATTGAAAAAAAAGTCTTAAAAATTCAAAAAACAAAAAAAATCTTTTTGATGGATGACAGTTCGTTATCATAGCGTTCATTTAGGCTTATTAAATTTTATAAAAATTTACCCCAAATTTGAACTTTAAAAAAATTTTTTTTAAAAAATTAAAAAAAAAAAAAATTGGTGGTTGGACGAAATTAGCACATAAATCTGGCATTCATTTTTACATATTGAATTTCAGATCCATTGAAGGGGGGAGTTTTTCAAAAAACGTGAAGCTGCACCCCCCACTTTGAAATTGAAAAAAAAGTCTTAAAAATTCAAAAAACAAAAAAAATCTTTTTGGTAGATGACAGTTCGTTGTACAGTTGTACATTACAATTTGTGTGGGGCTGACTAAGTAGCCAGCGCCAGCGCGTGACAATACAATGTATGGAAATTTATTATGTAGGTATGTTTGCGCTTGTGTAACTACATTTGACGCTCTACATCACCCTTCCAAAAAAAATGCTCGCTTCATTTGTGGATTCAATGAAGCGAGTATTTCGTTTCAATAAAAATTAAAATTGAACATTTATGTTCCTATTTTTATACTTACATATTTATTGTGATGTAAAAAGTGGGAATGTCTTATGCTATTGCTTTAAGTCTATTTTTATGTACTATGATTTTCTTTTCTGTATTAATATTATTTTTACCTATACTTTCTACCTTATAGGGAGTTAAACTATAATTATTGTTCCTATCAATATTTACTACTCTATAGGGAGTTAAACTATAATTATTCTGCTTATCAATATTTGTTACTCTATAGGGAGTTAAACTATAATTATTCTGCTTATCAATATTTGTTACTCTATAGGGCCCCTTATATCTACTATCTAACTTATGTCCTGCTTCGTCTCTGACTAACACTAAATCTCCTATATTTATTTCCTTAAGTTGTACGTTTTTATCGTAATTAATTTTTTGTTTTTCCTTAGCCTGCCTTATTAACCTATTAGCTCTTTCCTGGGCTATTTGTAACCTAAATTTAACTTCTTTATCATATGCCTCATAATTATATAATGGGCTAATTGTATTTTCTTGTAAAAAATTGTATGTCGTTGCCGGTTTTCCAAATATTAGTTCAAAAGGGCAGTAACCATGAACTGTTGAAGGTGTTGTGTTATAACAATAGGTAAAGTACTTGAGGTACTCATCCCAATCGTCTTTGTCAATGGATATGTATGAACGTACATATTCATTGAATGTTCTATGGCTGCGTTCAACAGTGCCTAACGTTTGATGATGGTAAGGTGTAGAAGTTTTGTGTTCTATTTTTAATAATTTACACAGTTCTTCAAAAACGTTATTTTTATATTCCGTTCCCATATCGGTTAGTATGGTTTTCATACATCCATAAATGAGAATGAAATGTTCGAAAATAGCTTTGGCTACTGTTTTTGCATGTTTGCTTTCAATTGGAATTGCTACTAGATATTTGGTTAAGTCACATATTATAGTGACTGCATACTCATTTCCATTCAATGATTTTGGAAATGGTCCAATTGTGTCAATTTGAACTATATCAAACGCTTTTGTTGGCGTTTCCGTTATTGTCATGGGTTCTTTTAACTTTTTATTAATTTTGTTTTTATTGCATTGAATGCATTTTTTAATATGATTTTTTATTTCATTTTTCATATTTTTCCAATAATATTTCTGTTTAATTTTATTGGTTGTGCGATTGATTCCTGGGTGTCCACCATTAACAGGATCATCGTGATATTTTTGTAATATCTTTTTAATTACTTCTTTATCTGTCACGTGCATAACCTCCGGAGTTAATGCAATAGTTAAATTTTTGAGAACTTTGGTACCTATATCTTTAAATGTGTCTACTCGAGTATAATTATTTTTAAACAATTTGTCTCCTAAGGACAACTGTATTTTATTTATTTTCAAATTGCCGGCTTCTTTCATAAGCCTGGCAAAGAATTGATCTAAATCAATCTTCGCCTCAACAATTTCATTATTATCGACTTTTAAATTGCCGGTTTCTTTCGAAAACCTGGCAAAGGATTGACCTGAATCAATCTTCGCCTCAACAATTAAATTATCAATATTTATTTCACTACAAATTTTCTTTCCCTTTTTGAACTGCAGTTTCGGGGGATCGAAAACGAGCTGAGCTAGCTTTTTTACTTCACATTTATTTAGCGCTTCATATATTTTTATGTTCTCTTCGTGACAGTTTTCTTTTGTATTTTTATTATTGGAATTTTTATTATTGGTATTTTTATTGGATTCTGATCGTGTTGTGACTCTCATTATATGGCATGCTTTAACTGACATGTCTTTTAAATCATTTATATCAATGCGTGATAGTGCATCTGCAACATAATTTTCTTTTCCAGCTATGTACTCCACTTCAAAGTCATATTCTTCCAGATCTAGTCTTATTCTAGTTAGTTTTGATGATGGGTTTTTCATCGAAAAAAGGTAAGTTAAGGGTCGATGGTCTGTTTTGATTGTGAATTTTCTACCGTAGACGTACGGTCTGAAATAAGTGATAGCCCAATGTATGGCTGCTAATTCCTTTTCAATCGTTGCTTTATTTATTTCGCCTTTTGTGAAAGATCTAGAGGTATAAGCAACTGGTAATTGTTTTCCTTCGTATTCCTGACTTAGCACTGCTCCGCAGGCGTATCCACTTGCATCTGTTGTTATATAAAATTCTTTATTGAAATCTGGGTATTGTAAAATATTTGGGCTAATTAGTGCATTTTTCAAATAGTTAAATGAATTTTCACATTCTTCTGTCCAATTGAAAACTATGTTCTTTTTGCAAAGTCTTGTTAATATTCTAGAATATTCCGCGAAATTTGGTATAAATCTTCTATAGTAATTGCAGAATGCGACAAATCTTTTAGCTTCGTCGGCATTCTTGGGAGTTGGGTAATTTTGAATTATTTTGTATTTACTGGGATCAGGTAAAATTCCTTTACTTGTGCATTTGTGTCCAAGATAAGTAACTTCTTGGTTGAAAAATATACATTTATCTGGGTGTAATTTTAAATTATATTTTCTGCAAGTTGCGAATACGTCTTTTAAATTTTTAATCATATGATTTTCGGAACATCCTAATACTACTACTTCATTTAGGCTTATTAAATTTTATAAAAATTTCCCCAAATTTGAAATTAAAAAAAAAAATTTTTTTTAAATTAAAAAAAAAAATTTGGTGGTTGGACGAAATTAGCACATAAATCTGGCATTCATTTTTACATATTGAATTTCAGATCCATTGAAGGGGGGAGTTTTTCAAAAAACGTGAAGCTGCACCCCCCACTTTGAAATTGAAAAAAAAGTCTTAAAAATTCAAAAAACAAAAAAAATCTTTTTGATGGATGACAGTTCGTTATCATAGCGTTCATTTAGGCTTATTAAATTTTATAAAAATTTACCCCAAATTTGAAATTAAAAAAAAAAATTTTTTTTAAAATTAAAAAAAAAAAATTTGTGGTTGGACGAAATTAGCACATAAATCTGGCATTCATTTTTACATATTGAATTTCAGATCCATTGAAGGGGGGAGTTTTTCAAAAAACGTGAAGCTGCACCCCCCACTTTGAAATTGAAAAAAAAGTCTTAAAAATTCAAAAAACAAAAAAAATCTTTTTGATGGATGACAGTTCGTTATCATAGCGTTCATTTAGGCTTATTAAATTTTATAAAAATTTACCCCAAATTTGAAATTAAAAAAAAAATTTTTTTTAAAATTAAAAAAAAAAAATTTTGTGGTTGGACGAAATTAGCACATAAATCTGGCATTCATTTTTACATATTGAATTTCAGATCCATTGAAGGGGGAAGTTTTTCAAAAAACGTGAAGCTGCACCCCCCACTTTGAAATTGAAAAAAAAGTCTTAAAAATTCAAAAAACAAAAAAAATCTTTTTGATGGATGACAGTTCGTTATCATAGCGTTCATTTAGGCTTATTAAATTTTATAAAAATTTACCCCAAATTTGAAATTAAAAAAAAAATTTTTTTAAAAATTAAAAAAAAAAAATTTGGTGGTTGGACGAAATTAGCACATAAATCTGGCATTCATTTTTACATATTGAATTTCAGATCCATTGAAGGGGGGAGTTTTTCAAAAAACGTGAAGCTGCACCCCCCACTTTGAAATTGAAAAAAAAGTCTTAAAAATTCAAAAAACAAAAAAAATCTTTTTGGTAGATGACAGTTCGTTATCATAGCGTTCATTTAGGCTTATTAAATTTTATAAAAATTTACCCCAAATTTGAAATTAAAAAAAAAATTTTTTTAAAAATTAAAAAAAAAAATTTGGTGGTTGGACGAAATTAGCACATAAATCTGGCATTCATTTTTACATATTGAATTTCAGATCCATTGAAGGGGGGAGTTTTTCAAAAAACGTGAAGCTGCACCCCCCACTTTGAAATTGAAAAAAAAAGTCTTAAAAATTCAAAAAACAAAAAAATCTTTTTGGTAGATGACAGTTCGTTATCATAGCGTTCATTTAGGCTTATTAAATTTTATAAAAATTTACCCCAAATTTGAAATTAAAAAAAAATTTTTTTAAAAATTAAAAAAAAAAAATTTGGTGGTTGGACGAAATTAGCACATAAATCTGGCATTCATTTTTACATATTGAATTTCAGATCCATTGAAGGGGGGAGTTTTTCAAAAAACGTGAAGCTGCACCCCCCACTTTGAAATTGAAAAAAAAGTCTTAAAAATTCAAAAAACAAAAAAAATCTTTTTGGTAGATGACAGTTCGTTATCATAGCGTTCATTTAGGCTTATTAAATTTTATAAAAATTTACCCCAAATTTGAACTTTAAAAAAATTTTTTTTAAAAAATTAAAAAAAAAAAATTGGTGGTTGGACGAAATTAGCACATAAATCTGGCATTCATTTTTACATATTGAATTTCAGATCCATTGAAGGGGGGAGTTTTTCAAAAAACGTGAAGCTGCACCCCCCACTTTGAAATTGAAAAAAAAGTCTTAAAAATTCAAAAAACAAAAAAAATCTTTTTGGTAGATGACAGTTCGTTATCATAGCGTTCATTTAGGCTTATTAAATTTTATAAAAATTTACCCCAAATTTGAAATTAAAAAAAAAATTTTTTTAAAAATTAAAAAAAAAAAAATTGGTGGTTGGACGAAATTAGCACATAAATCTGGCATTCATTTTTGCATATTGAATTTTCGATCCGTTGAGGGGGGGGTCCAGCTTCACGTGAAGCTGCACCCCCCATTTTGACATATAAAAAAAACCCCTTAAAATTGGAGCACAAAATTTTTTTTTTTTGGAACAAATTAGCACATAAATAGCACATAATTCCTGGCCTATTAATTTTCAAATCCATTGAATGGGGGGTCCAGCTTCACTGGGCTTTGATATTGTGCCAATAGTCGCCAAAAATCACAATCAACGCTTTTATAATCTGGTATTTGATATTTATGTTTGCATGTGCATGTACATACATGTAAGAAATTATGTACATAAGTATGTACATGCAAACGAAAATATCAAATATGCATATGACTGTGAATACTTACTGTTGAATGCCGAAGCCAGCTTCTCATCCCCATACAAATTTCATGTGAAAAATAAAAAACTGCTTTGCTAGTTTTTTTTTTCAATTTAAGTATGAAAATAAGCAACTGATTTCTCCTTAGAGAAAGCGAGAAAACAAGCTATGTTATTCTGTTTTGAAAGCCACGTAAAAGCTAATGTGTGGAAACGTTAAAGCATGCTCACTGTGTCGTGATTGGCTGTACAAACAAAATACACATTGTGAGGTGGATTGTAGAGATGAGAGAAACTGCGATTTTTCGATATCTGTTATTTCGGTGATTGCTAGTTTTAAATCACTGCGATTTTAAACTCCTATTGCGATTGCATGGACTGCTATAAAGTCATCAGTCACCGGTAGAGATTAATTTTGCGTTTTATGAGCGATATAACCTGTCTTCATTTTATGTTAACAAAATGATAGCAATAACAACGTATTCCGCAACGTATTCGCTGTTTGTAAACATTTTTCAAAGATAAATTGTAAATTCAATAATTTTTTTTTTCTTATATTTCTATATACGTATGTGGTCTGCTCAAAAGTATAAACAAAAAGAAATTTATAATGCTTTTGCGATTGCGATTCACATAGGTGAACTGCTTACTTGGTACATCGATAGCAGTTCCCAATAAGTAGTGAACTGCTATTTTGAAAAAGTGATCGCAATTGCGATTTGCGATTTTTTATTCACAGTGAAAAAATCACCGTTTGCGATATCACTAGTGGATTGGTGGTGTATTTGCGCTATTTTCTTAGCATGCTTTTAGGCACCGGATGTACAGTGGGGGCTATATTATTGAGAACTTAAATAGTAAACGCATTTAAAACGTAAAATAACCAGATTTTAAAGAAATTTGTAAAATGAAATGAACGAAAATATGTACGCAAGCCGGGCTTCTCAGCTTGTATGAAGCGCCCGCCTCTGATTTCAACCTACAGCTGTTTTCTATAAAAAAAAATATCGTGTGATCTTATCTGAAGAATATTTAAAATTTTATTAAACTAAAATGCATTTGGCGGGGTGTAATAAGGCCTTTTGAAATAAGGCCTTTAAGGCCTTATATCGCTATAGATTGAGAAATAAAGCCTTTATTAAGAATAAGGTCTTATTTCACTTTGTGGAAAGTGCCGGGTATAGGGGACGACGACAAAAAAGGGCTAATAATCGATACCAATTTTGCGAGTTGAAATGGCCGCAAAAGTACTGTAGACCGGGCCATAGATATTACTCCGAAAAGAGAACTCTATCGGCTGAGGGCTATTTTTTAAAAGCGCGGCTGAAGGCCACCAATGCAGAAAAGTGTTCTGCGCAAAAGCACTGTGGACCGGGCCATAGATATTACTCCGGAAAGATAAGATAAAGAAAAAACTTCTGCGGAGAACAGCTTTTGCGTTGGGGGCCTTCGGCCGCGCTTATAAAAAATAACTCTGGGCTACCCTATCCAAGGCCGGTCGTGTGTCACAGCCGTGGCTACCGCCACGGTGATGTCCTTCTGTTATTTATATAACAGTTATTTGCTCATTGGAATTCTCATAAGTTCTCGCGTAAATAAATAAAGGGGTCATTGCACATTTCAAAAAATACCTAATTGCGTTTTAAATGTGAAATAAGACCTTTTTTTTTGAAAATGACAAAATAAAGGCTTTATCTCACTTTGGTTGCGATATAAGGCCTTAAAGACCTTATTTCAAAAGGCCTTATTACACCCCGCCATGCATTTATTACATATACAGAACGTTTTCCGGTTGAAATTGGTAGAAAAGAAGCGATTTCGGTCAGCTTTGGTACTTTTTGAGTTTTGCCCTGCAATAAAGACTGTAAAAGAAATTCGATTTTGCGGGGAAGGCTTTTTTAAAAACGAAAAAAAAAAAACATGTAAAATTCAAAAAAAGTGCAAAATAATCATAACCCTAATGTACATATGTATGTATATACATACCTACATAAAATTAAAACAATACTATAACATAAATGTATTCGAAGGAATTACTATGGTGGCTATTCCGTGTTACGATGAATGTCAGATTTGTTCGAGATTCATAAAATCGGTATCTGGTTCGCGATGAATCGGTTGTTTGCCAGGTAATCGTAGTGATTACATTCTCTGATTATACAAAATGGGCTTGCTACTGTTCTTTTCTTTACAAAATAAGCAAACAAAAGGAACCTTCACTTTGCTTTTCTAAAGGTTTTCGATACTGAATCTGAATCTGAAGTCAGATTTTCGATGTAGTTTTGGAGATATTGTTATTTTAAGTTCATTAACTTTGCGATAGAAAATTTTAAAGTTTCTTAAAATAATTTTAATTTTGTCCGAGCTTCTCTTTCCAATTAGAGGAGTTCCCCTTATTTCTTATTTTTACTACTAATTGGGTGGACCTACAGTTTTATGCTCCGAACGGCGAATGCACTTTTTGTGAGAAGCATTTTTATGACAGAAATACACTCGGAGGGTATGCCGCCCACTACCGAAGGGTGGCCGCTATTTATAAAAACCCAATAATTTTTTTTGTTTTTGTCCGGACTGGGGTTGGAACCCCAGACCTCTGGTATGGCAGGCGAACACTCTACCCACTCACCACAGCGGCCACTCGTGATAACTTCTACAAACTACTTCTAGAAGCAGACTTCTGCAAGTTTCAGTTTGAGTGGAAACACTTCCCAAATACCTGCAGAAGTTCTTCCGCAAGGGACTTGCTAGTGGACACACGGCTTTATAACGCGACTAATGTGCAACGTGATCCATGTTAATGATAATGTTAGTTAAGTGGAACGCGTAAAATCGCGGAAAAATGAAATTCTATATTGCTAAATATTTATTAAATTCCACTGTCAATTCGGAAATCTATGTGGATAAAGATTATTTAGAAACGTTCTAGTAGATTAAATTTAGAAGCTATACCCCAAAAAAGCTATATCTGAACTATCGGTTGTATGGCAGCTATATGTTTTAGCGGTCCGATCCTGACAAATTTTGGTGACATTATTTAGGTCCATATGGGTACAAATACTCTAAAGTTTCAAGTTTCTCTAATATATCTTGAGAAATACCTACACCTTGATTTTATTTTTTCCTCATTCTTACACAGATTCAACAATATATGGCGAGATCCCTTGTCCTTTGTCTTTATTTAAATACAATTTTAAATATGTAGGTAGGTACCTATCCATATTAAGATAAATACATATTAGGTAGGTAGGTACATTGTGTTTGCTTTTTTTGCCACGCTTTATGAAATTCCTTCACTTATATGTATGTATGTACCTACAAACATAAAGGAAGATCTACCTACTAACGAGAATTCCCAAATTTCTGGGACACTACCCTGCAAAAAATGCGATCAATCCGGGATACATCCGGGACAACTCGGAAGGGAGCATGCGATTACTACCCATTTGTATCTCTTTATATGGGTTGAAGTGTTCTCTTTTGTTTGAGCATGTCCTATGAAGAGACTAATTGTACCCAGTTTGTATCCGAACGGGTAGCAAAAGCGCACAATTGTACCCGTTTTGTACCCGAACGGGTAGCAAATGCGACACATCCATTTGTGCGACTAATTGTACCCGTTTGATACCCTTTCGGGTACAATTCGTCTACAATTAGTATACATATGTACCCGTTCGGGTACAATTGGGAACAATTGTAGACTAATTGTACCCGAAAGAGAGCGCTCCCGGACAAATCTTTTTAGAGACTCGTCGCACAGTTTTTTGCAGGGTACGTACATATATGTATGTACATTGTACACTCATATAAACCGCACTTCCAAATTTAGTAGCTAGCCAGCGTACGTGCATACATATGTTTATACTTCCAAAAGCAAAAGCATACATATGTACATGCATACATACATACACACAATAACAAAAAACTAGCACTTCCCTTCACACGTATGTATGTATCCACATATTTATAATAACATAAAAACACGTATCTACATGGCTATGCACAAACAGCGAGCACGTGTGTACATATGTATATATATGTATCACACTATTCGAATAATACTATTCGAATAATGCTATTCGAATAATATTATTCGAATAATAATATTCGAATAGTAGTATTCGAATAATTATTCGAATATACGAATAAATTATTCGAATAATTATTATTCGAATTTCGAATACCTTTCGAATAAAAGAATTTTTTATTCGAATAATTTTTATTCGAATAGTCCCATGCCTAGTATGTAGGTACATTGCACATTTGTTCTTTTCAAAATGACATCTAAGAATAGAAAGTGCTCATGGTATGATTTTTTTTATGTATGTTGTTGCAATAAACCGTTATTTGGCAAAATAATATTTTTATAACTCCGAGAAGAAGGTTGTTGCAATTTTTATTGATGTTGTTGTCGTGTGGCTCCCTTATGCTTAGTTTGTGGCCACCTATGGTCTAGACGATTCTGGCGGAATACAATAGAGTGCGGCAATTGTTTCTGTTTCGTGCAGCATGGCGCCACTCACATGTGAGACAAACTGATCGCGAAAACTAACAAAGCATTCGCGAAAACAGTTTATCACGAACATTTTTCAGCTACGTTGTAGGGAAGGATATACATACATACAAGCAGATTTTCGCAGTTGCCTTAGCCAGCCATTTGCGCGTACATATGTATGTATATTCCCACCAAAAAATCTAAGCCTTTTTAAGAATTAAAACCGCAGATTTTAAGGCTTCCGAAATCAGGCCTGAAAATTATAAAGGTAGCAAATTTGTATGGCGTAAGGCTTAAAATAAGGCTGATTTTCCTGTGTTGATGTCATCACGCCATAAGGAGTACTCTCTCTCTGAGAGCACACCTTATTCCTAATGCTTATCCGCCATGCGAAATAAGGCCTAGATAATAAATAATGCCATGTTAAATGGACCATATTTTTTATATGATATGTGGCAGGTTGAGGAGTACTCGGTTGGTCCATAGCGAGTACTCTATACACGCGTGCATGGAGTACTCGGCTTTTTTGCAGGGATTCTTTTGTATGCATACACCCAACCATAATTCATTCATCCTTTCATTCATTTATTCGTTATATATATGTATGTAAGTATATACATACATATGTATGCGCAAGTGCTTGGCTAAAGCAACTGCGAAAATCTGCTTGCATTTCCTCCCATACAACGCAGACGTTTGTTGAAATTTTAGATTTTTTGCATTTCAACTCGCGGGGGTGGTGGGATCACGTACTAAAGTATTTTTTATATGAAATAAAGTTTTGATTCAAAAAATAATTTTTGATTCGAATCAAAAGTTTGATTCGAATCAAAAATTTTATTCGAATCAAAAATTTTATTCGAATCAAAAATTTGATTCGAATCAAAAATTTTATTCGAATCAAAAATTTGATTCGAATCAAAAATTTATTAAGAATCTTGATTCGAAATCAAGTTTGAATCAAGAATCAAAAAAGATTTTTGATTCTTTTGAGAAATGAATCACAAATCAATTTTATCTTTGATTTGAAAATAGTTTGAATCACGAATCAAAGGGTATTTCTGATTCTTTTGTGAAACGAATCACAAATAAAATTTATCTTTGATTTGAAAATAGTTTGAATCACGAATCAAAGGGTATTTCTGATTTTTTTTTTGAAACGAATCACAAATAAAAATTATCTTTTATTTGAAAATATTTTAAATGAAGAATCAGAAAATATTTTTGATTAGTGATTCAGTCAAATCAAAATCACGCAACCCTGGTATAGTACATATGTATACATTGTTTATTCCGCAATAGGGTCGGGAATAATAATAAAAATAAACACAATACAAATTAGTTAAATATAGAATTCAATTGGTTTATTAAGTAGTATGAATTGTTTTAAAATATATGTATGGAAATATGTACATATGTACATATATATGCATTAATATTCACGTAGTGAATAAACTTACGTTGGCTGATGGTCGTGTAGAGTCGTTGGCGGGATTAGAACGAATAATTGTATAAAGAAAGCGACAATAAAGTGAAAGTCACTTTCTTGTAATTAATGTCATGTTAGGGTTGCCACAGAAGAAGTATGTTAAATCGGAAAGGAACATTAGGGCGGTTAGGAATTGAGTTTAGCCTACTGGCGTAAAACATATGTACATATTACGATCAATAGTGTAAAACAGCCCAACGGCAAGTGGGTTTTGCATGAAACTTGGTGGAAATAAGTTATAAGTGTAATTTTCACTAAGGTTGGCACTTTCATTGCGATTCAGTTCATGGAAAATATTTTGTTATAATTCAAGATTATTAAAAGTTAGGCTGGGTTTCACGTGAGCCCTCAAAGTGGGCTCTTACTACATGTTATGGTTGGCAAGTCCGAGATGTTTTAGCGATTGTTTCGATTGACGTCTATTCGCAACTTGACTCAAATACGAATGAAAACAATCAAGAGCATTTGAGATGTTTGAACGATAGAGAGAATCGAACAAGACATCTCGTACTCGCCAATCACTAGGGCAGGTTCTACTCATTCCTTTTATTTCAGAGAAGTCGTCTACATACTTACATTTTTAGTGCCACATGGTAATCTGAACTTTGACCCCAGTAGAACACAAATAAACCGTCCTCAATTGCGACCAAAATTTATATTTTATATTTCGCGCCCTTAGAGGTATATACAATGCTAATACACACCTAATCTTAATTCTTACATATCAGAAATGTACGCACAGAGAAACTACTACATATGTAGGTATGTATGTATGTATGTGCCAACACACAGCATCCCCCTATACGTTATGCGCCTTAATGTATGCTTTTGTTTGGTACCGATTTGAAAAGGTGTGGTCGGACATTGCAATGTTTTACTTAAAAAACCAAAAAGACCAAAAAACGAAATGAAAATAACAAAAGAACAAGAAAAGGGTGAACATTTTTAATTAAATGATAAATGGTGTTTTCGTGAGCACAACGCGAATGTGGCAATGACACGGATGGTGGCGGCTGCATGAAACCCGTGTGTGATACTGCAGACAGCAACAACAACAACAGCAACTTCCTATGAACGACGGATGTCAGCAGAAAAGTTGCGTATACAGTTACATAGTATGTGTGTATGTACATATGTCAACTTGTATATATGTACATATGTATGCATGGCGGCCAGTATTGTTACCCCTTTTTCCTTTCATTTGTGCTCACTTTTTACCACAAATATCACAACGTTTCTCCACTATGATGGCGGAATTTTATGACGGATGCAGTGAAATACGTACATATGCATTTTCCTTTCGGAAATTCTTCGTGTTGGAAAAGCAAAAGAAAAAAAATAATAATAATAATAATAAAAGCAACGGTGTTGTTCTATGCGAACTATGAAATCCCGCTCTTCAGTCACTGCGTGCCCTGCTAAAAGGCTTACTTGCTTTTTTGTACCGCCGTGGGGTCTGTGACGCCGCACACTGGGGATTTCGCGGAAAAAAGTCAAATTGTCAACATACTCTTCATGCAATATGCAGTGATATTTTGGAATTTTAGACTAAATGGTACAACCAAATCAAAAAGAATTACTCCGATCTGACTGCTAGTTTTTTTTTTATAGCCGTCTCAAACTCAGTACTTGCATGTTTTACCGAACCAACTTAATTTAAACCTAAGAATTTCAAAACGAATAATCTTTTATTATGTGAGCTAACGTTTTTCTTTTTATTTTTTATTTAAAGTAGGATATTTCAGTCTACTAAAATTTAAAAAATAAACTCTGCACAGACTTAAGTTTTTATTTTTTGTTTATTTTTATGAACATAAAACAAAAATCCCTTTTTTCTCCAAACATTTGGACCTGCAATTTTAGCTCCACTTGCCTCCAGTTGGATATCACTACTAATACATTGTCTCATATCTGATTTTACATTTTTAATCAATTTCAAGTGCCCCCAGGTGCCCCCTCTCAATTTATTGTATTATAAAGTACAACATTTTTCAGCTAATTGATTCGCGACTCAATTCTGATAAGGCTCTTTTGTTTAACATAACTCAAGAACCACTAGTCGGATTTTGTTTAAACAAATTTAGAAAAATCTAGAATTACAAGTACTTTCATCTGTTTATATAACGTTTCGCTATATAGGCAACAGTTTCGCAGTTATAAATAAATGTATGGAGAAAAAAAAATATTTTTTGCCTAAAAATAATTTTTTTTTTTAATTCATAAAAAATCGAAAACGGTAAAAAAGTTCAAAGTCCTATTATTTTCGCGTAAAGTCGCATAACCTATGAACAAAATGATACATAAATCATGAAAATCGATGAACGCGTTTCGCTTTTATTCACAATTAAGTACAGGTATGAATTTAAAATTATTTTTATTTTTTACTATAGGTCCAAGGGAGGTACCCCTAGGGAGATGCCGATTTCAATTATTTTTTGTACCGTCAATTCCCTTTATGAGGGTAACTGATATGCAAAGTTTCGTAAAGATATCTTACTTTTTTGAGCTGAAATTAAAATTTGTATTTAAATTTTTTTTTTAATTTTTTACTATAGGTCCAAGGGAGGTACCCCTAGGGAGTGGCCGATTTCAATTATTTTTTGTACCGTCAATGCCCTTTCTGAGGGTAACTGATATGCAAAGTTTCGTAAAGATATCTTACTTTTTTGAGCTGAAATTAAAATTTGTATTTAATTTTTTTTTTAATTTTTTACTATAGGTCCAAGGGAGGTACCCCTAGGAGTTGACCGATTTCAACCAATTTTGGAAATTTTCTTAACTAGCTCATATATAACCTGTGTGCAAAATTTCAAAGCCCTACGACAACTCCTTCTATTTTTTTCCGCTGAATGTATGGAAGCTTCCCCACTGTGCGCCGCGTTGGAAGGTGTTGACGCATTTTGTGGTTGATAAAATTTTGCTTTGTTTTTTGTTTTGGTATTTCTTTTTGTTGCAAAATGTTATTGCATTGCTTGATTAGGGTCTTAAATCGCTATCATGAAACTAATGAATGAGTTGACAGAGTATCATTTTTTATTTTTGACATTTTAAAGATTTCCTGCATTTTCAGTGGTTTTGCTTCTGTTCTTTTTGTTGGATGGCGAAGGCGGAAGTGGACCTCCTATCTTCGCATTTTGTGGTTGCGGTGGTTTTTCTTTATTTTTAATTTTCCTTTCATGTTTTTGTAGATAAAATGATGTGATATTTGAAATTATACATACTACACGTAGGTATACATACCCTGCAGCGAAAACGTGAACTGGTATGCATGTAAACTAGTTGATCAACTGGTAGGAGACGGAAAAAAACATACCAGCTTGCTTTCTATTAGTTGTTCAGTTGGTATGCAAAAGACAAATTCGATGCGTTTCCTCCGTTCGTCGATTTCACTATGGCTTTACATATTTCTACAATTCTCAAACGATTATTGAAGCACTTGGTATAAAGAGTTTATTATGTTCATCTTCACTTATATGAAATGAAATGCTGCCCTTTGTCTGAATAAGTCCTAGGAAAATACTAGTTGACTTCTTATGTTTTCCGATCCCTCAGGTTTTTTCATTTTTATTTATTTATTTTACTTATTAAATATTTTTTTACATTCTTATAAAAAAAAAATTTTTATTAAAAAAAAACTTTAGTCACCAGACTCCGACGAGATTCGAACTCGCAACCTGCTCGATTCGAAGCCAGACGCCCTACCAGCGCGTCATCGCACCACTTGTGTTGAGCATGTCAAAAGCTGCACTTCAACTGTATATGTGAACTCACTTTTTTTTGGTATGTGATCGACTGGTATTTAACTGGTATGAGCTTATGCAGAGGAAGACAATTGCCATTTCGTAGGACATAAACACACGAAAAATACCAGATGTTTACATGGGAAATGTACACTCGGGCAAGTAGTTGACTTTTTACGGTATACTGGTATAATTCTAGTATGCAACTGGTTATTTTCGCTGCAGGGTATGTACATATGTATGTACATGCATACATACATACACACATACATATGCATGTATTTAATTAAAAAGTTGTTCACTCTGTAGAAACCCTGCAAAAAAATGTGCGATTAATCCCGAAAGAGATTTGTTCCGGATTGATCTCTATCGAGAACACTCGATCCACAATTAGTCCCCGAATGTTCCCGTACGGGTATAAATGTAGACTAATTGTAGACCAATTATTCCCGAACGGGTATAAATGTAGATTAATCGCTTTCATTACGAACGGGTACAAATCTAGATTCCTTAAATGTAGAAATTTTGCAAAAATATGCAATGTCCCAGCAGGGTTTTTCCATATTTTGGTAATGGCTTGAAATTGTATTCAATGAAATAACGCATTACAAATAGCTAAGAGCCCGTGCACAATTGGCTTTGTCTGCTCCAACTTTGATAGAAAAAACCTTAAAGCAAAGCGAAATTCCAGATGCTTGCTACAATTAACACTTTGACAATTTGCACTTCACTTCTTTGCTTTAATTTATAAACCTGATTTTTGGTAAAATATTTGGGAAATTTGCTTTTTTCTGCTTATTCGAATGTTATTTTTTACTTTTCTTTGTTCACTTCTCACGAAATTGTGCGAAATCGCTAAAATAAGTGTAGATATACAAACATACACACACACACACACACAAGGGGAGATGTTTGTCAAAGTGTAAAAAGTTGAAACATGGCGAACTTTATACCTTGCTTTACTCGCTTCACCTCAATTGTGAACATGTCCCTTTGAAAAGCACATGCTGAACGAAGCTGTCAAAGCAAAACTCTGAAGCAAAGCGAGGTAGAAGTCAATTGTGCACGGGCTCTAAGAAACACTCCTTCGCTTACTTTGCTCATTACTTGTAATGCGACAGCTTTAATATTATTATTTTTTCGCTTACTGGTAATGCAGAAAATAACCGAAAAGGTTTGGAGTACTGCCGTTATTTTTTTGCAAACGCTTTGCTTTGATTTTAATTTTTCTACGAGTAAATAGCAGTTTTGCAAAGCAATTTACCCTCATTCTCGTTTATTTTGCCAGTTTTCATTATAAAACTGTCGTGGTGAGTCGCGTTATTCCATCGTTGAACATTTTTTAAATAAGCCAATAGCTTAGCAAATACATAGTGTAATAATTATTATTCAAATAGTGTTTTTTTTTTTAAATAAATTTTGCAAAAAATGTTTTGATTCTTTATTCATTCTGTTTGCTATTTGTTTTCGGCATAAATTGCTAACTCATAGTTTTAAAATTATTTTTTTCGCTTACCGGTATTGCATAAAATAAGCGAGAAGATTTGGAACTCTGTCGATATATTTTGCAAAGCCTACATTGATTTAAATTTTTGTAACTAGCAATTTTGTAAAGCAATTTACCCTCATTCTCGTTTATTTTACCAGTTTTTATTATAATGCATTATAGATTACTATACTGGATTATGTGATATATGCAATTACTTATACCAGTGAAAGAACTTATTACTTGTAACAGCTTACTCTTCTCAATATTAGTAGCGATGCATTACTGTCTACCATATTGTAAGACAATACCGCCAATGACATGCCTATGTTAAAGTAATGCAATCCGTATTCGAAAGTGTAAGCGATGAATCAAGATTTCTCGATGATTTTACCCATTACATGTAAGAGAAAGCCCTGCTGGGGTATTTTAAAAATTGTAGAACAACCGGTAAAACGAATTTAATACCCTTTCTTTTAATAACAATGATGAATAATAATTTAAAAAAAATGTTACCTAAAATATCGTATGAAAAAATCAAAAAAACATTACGCTCATATATGTAATGCATACTCAAAACTTACAATTTTTTTTATTTATTTATTGAGATTTTTTTACAAAATTAACATTATATAATCTTTATTTAAATATGCATGAGCATTTACAATGTTTTAAAGATTGTTATATAAAATAGCCTTGGCTAACAACTTGGAAAAATCTACATTTGTACCCGTTCGGGCTGAAAGCGATTGATCTACATTTGTACCCGTTCGGGTATATAAATTGATCAATTAGTCTCTTCATAGGACATGCTCGAACAAATGCGATCAATTCACTCCATATAAAGGGATGTAAAATTGTATAAGTCACATGCTCCCTTGCGATTGATCCCGGACACGTCCCGGATTAATCGCATTTTTTGCAGGGAAAGTGTTGCGTACACACACGCACGTGTCTTAGACTATAAAAATTACAAGTGATAATGTTATAAGCAAAGGTGGGCAAAACCTTAGCACCTGCTAAATGAGAGTAAGCGCCCGTGTACGTATACACACCGATTGTCACTACTACAGCCAAATAAAGAGCGTAAAACGAGCGCTTACGATGGGACTTGGCGATCGTCCTTTAGGAAAAATAATCAGTTTGCCTTCGACTGGCGTGAAAGCAAGTGGTCGCTAGGTGATCGTCGCTTGAAATTCTTTTATTCTATTTGCAGATGCCAAACAACAAGCATATGTATGTATATATGTATGTGTATACGTACGTTGTTTGATAATTTCGCGAAGCGTCCGCGCATGACCCTGCTCGCTCAACATCTGCATGCAGACTGATTATTTTTAGTAATTTTTCACTTTATCCTACAGTAGGCGCACCAACACACACTCATTTTTTAGTAATGGCTTGAGTGTAGTGGTGCCCAAGGCTGGTTATAAGTCTTCGAAACCACAAACTCAGTCCGATCCCTGCAAGAACTGTGCAGGTCATTTGACCGGTCATATGACCGACAGGAATGACCAAAAGTTTTGGGATATTTCCTATCACAATCTTAAGGGCATCGGGAACTTTTGTGACCGTTTCATTCATAACGTTCCCGTATGTGTATTTTCAAATTCCATTTCATCCTTATCTATCTCATTGGTTTTGAACTTGGCTAGAAACACATACGAGTGCAAATGTGGTGGTAATATTATATTTTTGTAATAGTGTTAGTACTTTCGGTCACACAATTCTAGCAGGGATATGGTCAGCCGAAGACGAATTATATCATTTTCATCATGTCCATCTATCTTCCTGTTTCAGCATTTCGAAAAAAATCTACCTATATTCACGAAAAAGTACTATGTATTACGAGAGTTTTTCTTAGGACTAGGTACCCTGCAAGAACTGTGCAGGTCATTTGACAGGTCATATGACCAGCAGGCATGACCAAAAGTTTTGGGATATTTCCTATCACATTCTTAAGGGCATCGGGTACTTTTGTGACCGTTTCATTCATCACGTTCCCGTATGTGTATTTTCAAATTCCATTCTATCCTTATCTATCTCATTGGTTTTGAACTTGGCTAAAAACACATACGAGTGCAAATGTGTTGGTAATATTATATTTTTGTAATAGTGTTAGTTCTTTCGGTCACACAATTCTAGCAGGGTACCTACTTAAAAAGCGAATATAGTTTTTTTTTATTTTTTGTTGATCTTCTATTCTTTCACTTTCCTCTTTTTCTTCTTACTCTAGTATTTCTTAGCATCCATTTCCTTAGTAGGTAAAACGTTTGCACTTTTCTTCCATGCAGTTGTGTTCAAAGCAGACAACAACCATATGTTAATTTCCCAACCGCGATTGTGGTCGCATTTTTCAGCAAATTTTAAGAAAATTAACACACAGCTTCTTCAGAGGAATAGCTCTGTAATTATGTTGGTTTTAAAATCGGTTCAGTATATTAGCGTATTATGTAATAACTAGTAAACCCGGCCACGCGATGCTGTGGCTTTCAATTACACTGTGCGACAATTTGAGGGTGGAAGACCACTTATTGCCACATTTGAAAATTTTTTGATATACCTTCATAGCTACTGGTTATTTTTATTTTCTGTGGACCTAGATTTTTTATACATAGATTTTGACCAAGGAGCCCCATAGTGAAGTTTTGTGCCGAATATTTTTCTAGACTATGGTAACCTTAAAGCGACCTACAGAAGGCCATTTGGCGCGCTCCTCCTTTTCTTTCTAGTTCTCTTCCCCTTTCCCTTTATTTGCGCTTTATTTTCCCTTTATCCATTTTATTTTTCATATTTCCTCTTTCGCTTCCTGTCCTTCGCCATATCCGTCCCTTTCATTTTCCTCTTCCCTTTCCTCTTATTACCCATCTTCAGTGATAGGTCTTGCATGAAACTTCAAATTTAAAAATGAGATAAACTGTAGCGTAAAAATGGATTATTGAACGGTGGCACCCTTTTTGTAAAAATTTTAATAAATTACTCATTTCCATGCCAAGTCCTTTCATATGACACCTCAAATTTAAAAATCAAACAAACTATAGCGTAAAACTGAATTTTTGAACAGGTGGCAACCCTTTTTGTAAAATTTTTATTAAATTACTAATTAATATCAGGTCAAGCCCTTCATATGGTGCCAAAAATTTTAAAATCAAACAAACTATACAGTAAAATTAAATTTTCAAACATCTGGCAACCCTTTTCAAAAAAATTAAACCTTCCTGCACATCTACAGGTCAAGCCCTTTCATCTGACACCACATTTTCGAAAATCGGTATAACGGTGTAAAAGTTATGGTGCTTACAAAAAATCGCTTAGCGTAATATATATAAAGATAAGATAAACTGTAGGGTAAAAATGGATTTTTGAACAGGTGGTACCCTTTTTGTAAAAATTTTAATAAATTACTCATTTCCATGCCAAGTCCTTTCATATGACACCTCAAATTTAAAAATCAAACAAACTATAGCGTAAAACTGAATTTTTGAACAGGCGGCAACCCTTTTTGTAAAATTTTTATTAAATTACTTAATATCAGGTCAAGCCCTTCATATGGTGCCAAAAATTTTAAAATCAAACAAACTATACAGTAAAATTAAATTTTCAAACATCTGGCAACCCTTTTCCAAAAATTAAACCTTCCTGCACATCTACAGGTCAAGCCCTTTCATCTGACACCACATTTTCGAAAATCGGTATAACGGTGTAAAAGTTATGGTGCTTACAAAAAATCGCTTAGCGTAATATATATAAAGATAAGATAAACTGTAGGGTAAAAATGGATTTTTGAACAGGTGGCACCCTTTTTGTAAAAATTTTAATAAATTACTCATTTCCATGCCAAGTCCTTTCATATGACACCTCAAATTTAAAAATCAAACAAACTATAGCGTAAAACTGAATTTTTGAACAGGTGGCAACCCTTTTTGTAAAATTTTTATTAAATTACTTAATATCAGGTCAAGCCCTTCATATGGTGCCAAAAGTTTTAAAATCAAACAAACTATACACTAAAATTAAATTTTCAAACATCTGGCAACCCTTTTCAAAAAAATTAAACCTTCCTGCACATCTACATGTCAAGCCCTTTCATCTGACACCACATTTTCGAAAATCGGTATAACGGTGTAAAAGTTATGGTGCTTACAAAAAATCGCTTAGCGTAATATATATAAAGATAAGATAAACTGTAGGGTAAAAATGGATTTTTGAACAGGTGGCACCCTTTTTGTAAAAATTTTAATAAATTACTCATTTCCATGCCAAGTCCTTTCATATGACACCTCAAATTTAAAAATCAAACAAACTATAGCGTAAAACTGAATTCTTGAACAGGTGGCAACCCTTTTTGTAAAATTTTTATTAAATTACTTAATATCAGGTCAAGCCCTTCATATGGTGCCAAAAGTTTTAAAATCAAACAAACTATACACTAAAATTAAATTTTCAAACATCTGGCAACCCTTTTCAAAAAAATTAAACCTTCCTGCACATCTACATGTCAAGCCCTTTCATCTGACACCACATTTTCGAAAATCGGTATAACGGTGTAAAAGTTATGGTGCTTACAAAAAATCGCTTAGCGTAATATATATAAAGATATTCAAGTGAGCGTGATCGTATAGATGTGTGTCAATTACATACGACAGTCTTAAATAGGTTGAGAAGAAGAAATTACTCATAACGTAATAAACATTTCAATTAAAATAATTAATTAATATTATACATAATGTAATCTTCCTTTGCTTTTTTCTTCTTTGATGAGTACCTAGATTTGCTTCGTAAAATGAGTGACCAATTGTTTGGTTAATTCGATGTAAATACATATGTATATGTATATGTATGCACTAGGTAAGTGAATGAGTATGAGCTAAGCACTCAATTAACCATTTTAATGATTGTATGGCGGAAGGCCAAGCCATAACGCTTAACCAACAACGCGGACCCACCCTACACTCTAAAAACTGCGTGTAAATATGCTACCAAAATATTTGTAATTTTTAGTTGAAAATTACATTTTTTTTCGTAGATTTACACTACAAGTGTGTAATTTACAGTTCTAAACGAAATTTACGCACTTTTCAGCAAAAGTGAGCATATCATGCGATTTTACACGCATTTTGGATTAAAGGAAATTGTAATTTCAAATCTCGTGCGCGAAATTACAATTGAGTGGGGTAAAATTACATAGTGAATTGGTAATTTTGTTTAACTTATATGCGAAATTACAATTTATTACTCGATTAGTGTTTAGATTTAAAGTTTGTTTGTGTAGGATTTACACTTTTATTGTTTAAATTTAAACAGCTTATCTGTTGAATTTTTCAGTGTGCGATTTTGCGCATAATAAGGTAGGAAAAAAGTAACCTACCTTTTTGTATGCAAAATTACACGAAAATTTCTAAGAGTGTACAACTGCCAAGGCCATAACCAACCACCCCCAGTGTATGTGTGGGTATGTGCAAATGAACAGCACTTTATTTTCAACGAATTCTCCTTTTTTCCTATTCCTATTCTTGTTCTTATTTTTGTTTTGCTTGCCCATGGTACAATAACTTAGAGGTAGGCGCACGGGCGAATTCAGAAACAACTTTTTTTATTTCCAAAGGTAGAGTGTAATGTCAAAATCCAAGCGAATTATAATCATGACCAATAGGAATGAGCGAGTCCTAAGCGAATTCAGATTTTAACCACGGGGAAATATCATTTTGACATTACACTCTACCAATTACAATAACAAAATACATGGGGATTTTCTGAATTCGCCCCTGCGCCTACCTGGTATATCTGCCTTGTGCTTGCCAAGCTTTGCTTTCTATAATGGCCTGCTTTTCAATTATAATTAAGAGCATACGAGTTTGAGTAATGTACAAAATTATCACTGGTTGCCAGAGTGCGTGTGGTAATCACCCCATCATACCGTCATACACATACCCATATTCGAATAGACAGCAACCTCAACCTTAGCAGCAGCTCGGCTCATCCATTCCATGTGCGGTATTCATTTAGAAAGCTTTGGTACTGGCAATGAAGTAACCAACCTTCAATTTTACGAAACAGCTTTGTTGCATGCTTCTGTGGGGGGGTGAGAGACTGATCAAAGTTCGGCGGATCTTATGGTGTAAAGAACTTCACAAGCAGATAGATGCAAGGAGTTTTGATATTTTCTGCAAATATTCACAGAGGCCATCATGGGCTAGCATCTTCATCCATTTAAAGGGTATGTACATACGTATGTACTCGTATGTATGTGTATCACTCACCTCGATTTTACTATCGATCGGAATATGCAAAAGCAGGCGAACCATTATTATTCGCTCACATTTACTTGCATTTAAAATTAATTCTACAAAAGTGCGTTTTGATTGATAAACACGTGGCGATTACATAAAATCTTCACAGCATTCAACATCCAGCTCACCCACATGCACACACACTCACGAACATGCATATATGTATGTGTGTGTGTATTTACCCTGCAGGGAACTCAATAACTAGTGAGCAAAATTTCTAGTTCCGAACTAGCGAAAAGGTGTCAAAAAGGAACTAGATCAATTTTAGTTAGACCCTCACCAGTTCAGAAGGAGTGAATTGAGTGACCATTATTAACACACTTTGATTTGTATGCAAGTGACAAAAATTCTACGAACATTTTTCGTTCGTTCAATTACCGTCGGCTTTGTATATTTTTGCAATTCTCAGATGTTTAATGAAGCATTTTATATAAAGAGTTTTCTATTTGCATCTCTTATGAAATAAAATGTTCCCCTAATTATGCTTTTCCGATCCCTCAGGCTTATTTTTAATTTTTTTTTTATTTTATTACTTTTTAAATATTATTGTAAATTTTTATTAAATAAATAAATAAAAAAAATATTAGTTAAAAAAGATTGAAAAAAAATTATCATCCACCTTGACACCGACAGGATTCGAACCCGCGACCCTCAGATTGAAAGGCACATGCGTTAGCCAGTCGGCCATCGCGCCACTTGCATGAAGTGTGTCAAATGCTGCACTTAAGCGGCAGATGTAAAACTGTAGAATTTGTAGGTACTTGCAGCTAGTTCAGAACTATCGAAATTGTGCCAATAAACGAACTAGTGAAAACTGTAGAATTTAGTGCTAGTTCGGAACTATCGAAAATGTAGTGCAGAGGGCGACAATTGACACCGCCTAAGACATCGCCGTGTTAAATTCGCCAGTTGATAACATGCAAAAGAGATTAGCTCGCACTAGTAGTGTCGAAAAATGCACTAGAAGCGACCTAGTTCGGAACTAGAGATTTTCCCTACAGGGTATGAGCAATCATCCGCTGACGTTGTTCAGTCTATGTATGCACATCAGGGTGGTTCCCATATGTATGGCGACAAATTTTATAGCATACTAGCTGACCCCGCAGACGTTGTTCTGCTAAAATTTATTCCTATGAAGGCGAAAGAAAAGTCTTTGATTACCGAATTGCTAACCATTATCTTAGAGTCCATCTTAATGACTGCGAATAATAAAAAAAGTGTCTATTCTCTGAATAAAAGTTATAAGTTCCCCCGATCCCTATCTCTATCTCAATCCCTATCTCTATTTCAATCTCAATCTCAACCTCAATCTCAATCTCTATGCCTATCCCTATCCCTATCCAACCAAATGCAACTATGTGCATATTAAAATACTACAACATGGCAACACTGTTTTCACTTGTCACTATTGATGGGGCGTCTTCTTCCTTCTTCTTTTCTGTTTGTTGTTCTTTGATCTCTCTCCACTTAACACGCGGTTCAACTAACATAATATAAACGTAGTTTAAGTTTTTATTTGAATTAAATTTGATCTTGAATTCCATTCAAAATATTTTCATTTAACTATCCCTATCCCTATACCCATCTACCTTTACGTTACCGGGACCGTCCATCACCATCCGGGCCCACTACTTTAGGCATATCTGGGAAACAGCCTTAGAAATCAAATGAAAATAGTTGTATGTGGAAGCCCTGCTCATCGCCTTTCATTTGCTACCAATATCGCTCGAAAACCTTCAGGGCTTATCCGGGTCCACGCTTTGACCCAAATCTTGGAACCCGGCCTAGGCATCACTATTTAAACAGCTCTGTTGAAGTCCTCCTCAACAGCTTTCATTTGATACCAATGTCGCTCACAAACTTTCCAGGGACACTCGGTCCAACGTTTTGACCCATATCTGGGGACCAGACCTAGGCATCGCAAAGAAAATAACTTTATGTTAAAGGCCTGTTCAACACCTTTCCTTTGGTACCAATATTGCTCGAAGACTTGCTGGGTCGATCTGGGTCCACATTTAGGCCTGTATTCCGGGAAGCTCCCTTTTTCGAAATTCTATATACCTCATTATGTGCGCTAACACCACATGAATCTGCTGTAAAATTTTCATAAAAATCGGTTGATTAGTTTGGGAGTCTATAAAGGACGCACATGCACACATACACACACAGGGATTTTACCAATTTTCGGACTTTTTCGGAGGGATTTTCCAAAATTTTCTTCCATAGGAACCTTCTCCTCGAGAATACGAACAACTGGAAAAAAAATGTTACAGAAATCGGCCCAGCCGTTCTCATCTGATGAGGTTAGTAACATCTTTTACACCATTTTTATATATATAGATTTCCTCAGCCTCAACCCCTAGCGATGCTACATATAAATGTTTGTCCAAATCGGAGGCGGTTAAGGGGTGTAGCACAGGGGTCCCATATGGTTATCTGAACTTTGACCACTTAACTGTCTCCGCTCTGGACCAAAATTTATATGCGGTATCTTTGAGTATAGCAGTATCGATTTTGGGTATTAAATTTAAAAAAAAGTTAAAATAAACTTTCTGAGTCTTCATATGGTAATCTGAAGTTTGACCCCTGTGCGACACCCCTTATCAATCTCCGATCGGTACAAAAAAATTATATATGGGATATTTGACCGTTTTTTAACCGATTTAGGGAGTGAGACTGAAAACAATGTTCATTTTATTTTTTTAAGAACCACCCTATGGTACATATGTATATATGTAAGAATTTTAAGGTACATACATCCATAGCTAATTAGCCCTGTATCTACATAATATGTATGTAAATAGATACTTTTATTTATATTTGTATCCATATGTATATTTTTCCTCGACGCTTTGTATTGCATTAGAAAATTCATTAAATTGAATTTCTGCAATTCAACCACCGGCAGACAACGCATTCTATAGCGAATGGCATGAAATGAGCGGCTTTCTCTTGTCGAAGATACAATTTTTCTGCCCTCACCTACGAAAATATGTACCTAAAGTACCTAATAATGCTCAAATAAATTGCACACTAATTGCTAAAATTCAATAGAAGAATGCCCTTCAAGGAAGGCTCATACTCCTTTTTTGGTGCAAACAGAATGGAAGTAAAATGAAAGACCATAAAAAACGGTGAATATACATATGTAGATACACACATACATATCAGCACTTTCACTTTTCTCTCCATAACCTACCTCTTTATGTCTTATTAAATTTACAGTTATTTATTTTGCATTTAGCCGGAATTACAATAGCGCTGTGGCTGTGGCAGCGACTGTTTTTCGAAATCAGCTGATTTTAGAAACTACGGTTTGTAATGAAGCGGCACATAATACAGCAGAGGCAGCTGGCAGCACCGCTCCGTTTAGCCCAAATTCTAAATTCGCTGCCGCTGCCTTGAATCGCAGCCAACTTCAAAGTGTTGATGTGAACTTATGTCTGTTTCCGTACTATCCAATGTAATATATTATTTACTAATTTTGTGTTTCCGTACTTTGATGCCAGCAAGCGGGAGAGAATTTAATTTTTACTTAATTAAAGCGATATCTTTGTCAAATATAAAGATAAATCATTGAGAGTTTGTGGCATGAGTCCCACCATAGACTAAAACCAGGGTTGGCAACTCGGAGAAGAAAAATTATTGTACCAGAGCCGTCAAATTATTGTATTTTGAACAAAATTATTGTACATTTCAAAATTACGCCTGGGGCCTAATACTATGTTCATGCTGGATTTGAAATGCAACATTTTGCATTTTCGAAGATAGCTTTTCGAAAAGCTGTCGCATTTTGTAAATACGCATTTGAAAAGTTCGAAACAAAGGGATCTAATAACCCAGATTACGTATATCAGGTGTTCAGGTTTTTTTGTTTTGACTAATTAAAAAAATATAACAAGAATTTATAATGATATATACACTAATTTTACAAACCAAACATACCAACAGCTTTGGTATCAATTTGGTATCTTTGTTTTGTTTACTTTCGTTAATTACATGTAGAGTGACGTCATCATGGAGCTCGTGTGCCCATTGCTGCTCTATATGCGTAATCTTGTAGGTATTTCGTTCTTGTATTGCCAGAGGGTTGCCACTCTTTTCCATTCGAATGGCAAATTTTTAGGAAGATTGCAGGGTTGTGTTTAGCATTTACGTTCAAAATGCAGAATTGAAGTCGCATTTCGGTACAGAATTTTGTATGGATAAATGTAACCGAAATGGATCTATAACTTCTACCAAACAAGTATTAATCTTTCATACCAATTTTTCTTTCAAAAAAAAAAAAAAAAAAAAATGGTCTTGAGAGCTCAATAATAAAGTAGTTATAACATTTAATGTTGTATTTTTGGCAGCGTTGCCGTTTGGTGGGTAATTCCCCAAATTTGCGGAATTTTTTAATATTTGGGTAATTTTTGGGGAGTGCTACGATTTGGGGAATTTTAGGGAATTCGCCTTTTCATAGTTTTATATGAATAATAATACCTATAAAAAAATTAATTATTTTCATGAGTTTCTATTACATTCGCATTGTGTCAAAGTGTGCATGAGTTTTTGCAGCATTTATTTAATCTTGAATCACCGGCTGGTTGAATATGTACAAGCAAATTTCATAAGCCCATTAAAGTAATAAGTTAGGTAGGAAAAAAAAAATAAACAATTTTATACCTTTCATGGACATGGTATTATAACATTGAGCCAAAGCAGGTTTGTCGAAAGTTCCAGAAGGAGAAAATTAGACCCACCAAAATATATGTATACCGATATTATCAGAATAATGAGCTAGTTCCTCAGTTGCTAAGATACGCTGATCATTTGTCGGAATCGGCCAAATTGGACCATTATAACATATAGCTCCTCTACAACCAACCATACATTTTGATGTAAAACTTCTCCACTTAAATTGCTAAGATCATTACAATATTTTTTTATAAATATTTGCATAAACAACCCACAGAATTGGAGGTACCTATAAATTAAAGAAAATCGGACTATTTAATGTTTCATTCCTCTCTTACTTGTCTTATGTTTCTTTATAACTTTTTTTAGCCTGAGGCGATGATCCAAATTTTTGCTTTTTACATTTGCTCAGTTTTTGGTTTGGCATTTATTCCGATTTGACAAAAAATTTTTCTTGAAACATTTCACGGCAAAATGAATGCATGTTGCTGGCGAAATTCCACGGCGGTGAACTCAGTAGTAGGCTTTTATTGGAAATCTCTTGATAACACTACCCGACAAAAAAATATCCTCGACATTTATTCCTATGCACGGTAGGCAGGAAGCGACGATAGGTTGCATGAAAATGTCGAGAAAAAAGGAAAGTGGGGTTGTGTTATGTGATGTTTATAGATGAAACATCCGTTGAAATTAAAATCCGAGCTGCTCCTTTTTCAAGGATATCCACATTTTTAGTTTTTTTTGAAAGGATCAAATATTGAGGAAATCGAAAATTCGCCACTGTCCAAAGTTTTCCGATTTCAATACATTATTTGGTCGCTAAGGTATACAAAAAAAGGTATTAAAAAGAAAAAAGGACACCTGTAGTGGAAAAATCCAATGTGAACAGTACCTAAAGAATAACCACTGAAATATAAAATAACACAAAAAGTAGCCACTTTAATTTGCGTATAACTCCTAAAATGTTTACTCTACGTGAAAATTCCTTTTAATATGTTTCATCCAGAATAAATAAAGGAATATTTCTTTGATATACAAATTTGATGTACCGGCAGTGGTTAATACACTTTGGTCCATCTAAAGTGAAAATTAAAAAAAAAAAAGTACTTTTTTATGGTGCTATTTTAAGTTCAAATATTTTTCTAGTTTATGTAAATATTTTAATCTAATGATCCAATTCTAATTCTTACATATCCATACGTTAATATTAAAAGGAATTAGAGCTGAAACACGCGCTAGCTATGCACGGTGGGCGGTAAGCAACAATAGGTTGCATTAAAATATCGAAAAAACGATCGCCGGCTAAAAACTTACGTAAAATGATATTCTAATATACTTCATAAACACACAGCAAGCGCGAATAAAATCTCCAACATTTTTTTTAAACGAAAATTAGTACCAGCACACAGCTAGGCACATATTCGTAGGGCCATCGTTTTTACGATATTCCCATGCAACCTATTGTAGCTTCCCGCCCACCGTGCGCAGCTAGCGCGTATCTCAGCTGTAACTCTTTTTTAGTATTAACGTATAGATATGTAGGAATGAGAGTTAGATCATGAGATTAAAATATTTACATAAACTAGAAAAATATTTGAACTTAAAATAGCACCATAAAAAAAACGTACTTTTTTTTAAATTTTCACTTTAGATGCACAAAAGTACATTAAGCACAGCAGGTACATCAAAATTGTATATCAAAGAAATATTCCTTTATTTATTCTGAATGAAACATATTATAAGGAATTTTCACGTAGAGTTAACATTTTAGGAGTTATACCCAAATTAAAGTGGGTACTTTTTGTGTTATTTTATATTTCAGTGGTTATCCTTTAGGTCCTGTTCACATTGGAGTTTTCCACTACAGGTGTCCTTTTTTCTTTTTAATACCTTTTTTTGTATCCCTTAGCGACCAAATAATGTATTGAAATCGGAAAAATTTGGACGGTGGCGAATTTTCGATTTCCTCAATATTTGATCCTTTCAAAAAAAACAAAAAATGTGGATATCCTTGAAAAAGGAGCAGCTCGGATTTTAATTTCAACGGATGTTGCATCTATAAACATCACATAACGCAACCCCACTTTCCTTTTTTCTCGACATTTTCATGCAACCTATCGTCGCTTCCTGCCTCCCGTGTATGTATTCCTGCTGATTCCAAATATGTAATCAAATGGTTCAAAAGTAGAACAGTTTTCGAGATATTTTGAAATTTCAGTTTTCGCGCTAAAAAGAAAAGGAGGATTACTAATCTGTCAATATCTCCGCCATTATCGTCTTGAGTTTTATGTTATTTCATTTGATTTTGAGAGGATGAAATACCTTTTCCAATTCCACATAAAATCGACGTTAAAGTCACGGAATTATGGCGGACAAAGGATTTGTTTTTATGCAAAAAATAAGTTAAATACAAGATGTATAAAATGTCGAGGATATCAAAATTTTTGAAATTTTGTCGGGTAGTGTAATTTGAAAATTTGTATGGGGAATTTTGGGCAATTATGGGTAATTTCAATATTTTTTTTGGGTAATATCAAGAATTAAAAACGGCAACGCTGATTTTAGGCTAAATGCGAAAATGTCTCCGAAATGCTAAATGCAGGCTCAGCATGAACATAGGCAAAATCGGTTTATAACCACACCTACGATTTTAAAAAAATTTTGAAAATTTGTAAAGCGACATCTTTGTAATTCAAGGTCATAAAGAGATGAAATCTTGCACTGACAAGATATTTATACGCTTAGTCTGATCATTAGGGCAACCAAAAATTGGCACAAGCAAGTTTTTTTCTATGTTAGCTATCACATAATGCTTAATTTAGGGTAGTTTTTAAGAAAAATTATTTATTCTGACCTACTTTTGATAGAGCTGAAAATTGCCAAATTTATAATAAATGCTAATTTATGCTAATTTCACTATTAAATGAAAATAACAAAAAAAAAAAATCGGAAAAAATATGTTACGGATTTTCTGCTCTCTGATTGGCTAATCGCTTCAATTTGTCAATAGAATTGGTCCAGATATGGCATGTATAGACGTCGAGTAATTTCAACAAAATATATATTTCGTTTAATCTTCACAACCAGGGCATCGGAGCAAAAGTTTGGTTTATCTTTAGCTACGTTCATGCTCCATTCTCAAACATTTTTTTCCCTGGCTCTGCTCCTAACTCCCAATTTTTTTGCTGCGAGCTCCGCCCTCGCTCCCATTTTTTTGTTGTGTTGATCGGGGATGCCGTATGTGGTAATATGAATTAGATTTTTTATACCGGAATCCAAATTTGGCGCTCGGTCGGCCGCGCTTTTAACAGGTGAGTAGAAATGTATGGAAATATATGAAGCAGAGACCATAACAATTATAACAAATAAATATAAAAATCACTCATGGAAAAATTTTTCCATCATAAATAACAATTATTCAAAGATCGATATTTTTTCGATCATATCATAATTGTTATGAGCGATTGAAATTTTTTTCGATCTTAAATAACAATTACTGGGTGATGGATATTTTTTAGATCAGTTCATAATTGTTACTAGCAATTGATATTTTTTTGATCTTAAATAACAACTACTGGATGATGGATATTTTTTAGATCAGTTCATAATTGTTACTAGCAATTGATATTTTTTTCGATCTTAAATAACAATTACTGGATGATGGATATTTTTTAGATCAGTTCATACAGAGGCGGATTATCCCTAAGGCAAACTAGGCACTTGCCTAGGGGCGCGTAGTTACAAGGGGCGCGCGAGCTCAGAATTTTTAAACAAATAAAGAAAATAACATATCGACGATTAAGAATTACAGCTGATCTATAATAGATCGATAATAGATAAATCGATTATATTGCACAAGCATCGATATATTGTGCAATATTGCGCGTTTGTTGCGTCGTCAGGCTTGCCAGTACTGGCGATTTGTCGCCAAATTGGCGATTTTTTACAAACTTTGGCGACCAATTTATGAAAATTGGCGATGGCGACTTTTTTGGCGATTATCAAAATATTAGATTATATTAATAAAAAAGCAATTACTTTTTCAAGCCTTTTTCTCAAATTTTGAAAGTTTCTTCATACAAATTTTTGTCAAATTACAAAAAATTTGAGAAATAGCAATTGCTTTTTGTTTATTAATACGACCCATTATCTCCACTTTGCCAATAAATCTTACGATATGTAGAGATCTATTGAGAAAATAAATATATACTACATACTCTGGCAACCATTTTCTGCACACTCGCCTATCCACGATACGACGGTCTGTACAACTTTGACACCCTACGGGACAGTGAGCTTCAGCTGACACCGCACGTGCTGTTCATCGCTGACATATGTTTTGTGCATCGTCGACAGCACTTTCTTAAGGGCCTTGTGAGAAAAGTGATGCCTGACTTTGCGTACGTGTGATCTTGCATCACCTTCTCTCTTATGTACTTTGGCTATCTATTCAAAATAGGTTTGTCTCTTTTACTCCAATCACAAGTGATCAAAAACAATAGCACTCTAGTTAGCAGCATAGTTTATATCTATAAGTTGCGACACTCTCAGCTGATCGTTTGGCATGTTGTGCCTGTCACCATGTAGTGCTGTGCAAAAGTTACAAAAAAAAATTGAAATGAATTTTGAAATCGTTAAATCTTTAAAATTATTGGGTGAATTGAATTTGTAATGCTATATTTGTAGCAATAATAACAAAAAATTAACATATTTTTGGGTTTTAATTGATTTTGTTAGGAATTTTGGCAATTTTCTTGTGAAGATTTTGCTACGTTTGAATACAACACTGTGGTCGATTCTTCTTCATATTTGGTTTATTTAGTTTCCCATTCTCCCATTGACACATAATGTGCCTGTCACTTTTTGCAACAACAATTCCCATGGTTGAAATTTGCTTTGATGGGAATACAGTGAGTCACAGTGAAAGTGAGCCATCATTTATTCAGAAATTTTTATTATTAAATATCTTTGTTAACAATTACTTGACTTTCCTAATCTTTTTGCGACGGAAAACTTTCAACAACATGCCAGAAATTATGAAAAATAAAAACATACACATATATACGCGTCATAATCAAAGTAAGCTTTCTGGCAACTCCAATTTAAATACTTAAGGTTTCTCTCTAGAACACCGATTATTATTTTTCTCTTATACATTTTTACAGTTCACATTTTACATTATATTTTAATTATATAAAAAAAAACCAGATTGGGCAATTTTCCTCCGTTTTTAAAAGGTGTACTTATCATACAATATACGTTAGAGCGCGTAAAAATCGTGTTTCGTTAGTTGAACAAAACACATTGCTTGCTAATACAATTTGTATTATATTTAATTCAAGTGCGCCAACAGATGCATTAGTTGTATTTTTGATGTCAATGTGCAAAGATGGGCCGACAAACAAGTTTAGATATTACGGATAGAGTAATTGAACTGTTGAAACAAGGCAAAAATTCTAAAAATGGTTGATTTGGATTCTACTGGCTTAATAATGCTTCCCCCAATCATTTTTTTCTCGATATCTGCAATGTACAGACATCGACCTGTTACAATTTTATTATATGTAGAGATTAACAAATTATCTAAGCTTTTACATCATCTATATCTACATCTACACTAATATTATAAAGAGGAAAGATTTTGATTGTTAGGGTGTAAAACAACTAGGTAGTTCAAATTTATAGTATTATGATGGCCATTTATGGTCGGTACAGGGGCGCCGAGAAAGTGGCTGCCTAGGGCGCTCTGGACCTTTAATCCGCCACTGAGTTCATAATTGTTACTAGCAATTGATATTTTTTCGATCTTAAATAAAAATTACTGGATGATGGATATTTTTTAGATCACCTCATAATTGTGGAAAAGCGGGTAAATATGGATACGAAATACGAATATAGAATACCGAATACCGCAAAATGGGTATCAAATGAAAGCGCTTGGGTAGGGCTATCATCTGGTCGAGCTTTAATTTCGATATATTAATCGATAACAGAGTTATCGATAAAAATGTGGTGCATAAAAATTTCAATTACAGCACATAAAATGGGTATAAATTTAAAGCGCTTGGCTAGGGCTATCATCTGGTCGAGTTCTCATTTCGATATATTAATCGATAACAGAGTTATCGATAAAAATGTGGTGCATAAAAATTTCAATGAATGCACACAAAATGGGTATCGAATGAAAGAGCTTGGCTAGGGCTATCATTTGGTCGAGCTTTAATTTCGATATTTAGCGTGGTTAAGACCACTTTAAGCGACACCCGCTTTATATGAAATACACCGTGTTTCCGTCAAACGCAAACAAGGAATGAAAAAATACAGCTGAGTATCTAATATTCGATTCCACTCGAACTTAGGCTTCCTTGCTTCTTTTTAACACGCTTTTATTAGCTTCACCTGTATGTATGTATGTATGTATGTATGTATGTAACTTCATCCCATCCTAAAAGTTGCAACATTTAACTAAATTATTATATCTTTCAAACATTCGCTTTTTTGTGTTCTGTCTATTATTTCTATTCTCCTCCGGATTCGAAACATGACATCAACAGCCCAACGGCATCATATAGTAGGACATTCAACATTATATTTTATGCTTCATTGCGGCTTTTATGTTACCTTTCTTCAAAATAGCCTCTATGAATTTCAATTCACTCCCGTATATAGGGATGGCAAAAAAAATTTAATAATCGATTAACCGTTTTTTAGGTTAACCGAAAGTGTTCGATTATTAATCGCGAATAATCGTAGGGAACTAACCGATTATAACCGTTTTTCGATTACAATTACTGACAAATTAATACGTAGTACCCCAAGAGGACAAACAAGCTAATTTTTTATACATATTATGTATGTGTGTTCGTTTTTATTAGCGTTTTTATTAGTGTTTTTATTTAAGCGCATATTCATCTGCGCTTAAATTTTGTATGGATTTCTAAGCGCACATCTCCATTCGCGCCTCCGGAAATTTTTGATTTCAGTTCCAAGTCCTGTGAGAGCCCCTCTACCCCCCTGAAATAGTCATTTATTTCGGGGCGTTGTTCCTTAATGGAAAATTTTCCCAAAAACAATTTTAAAGAGGTACGAATTCATACAAATTCGTATAAAAATGAAATCATATTAAAAAAGCTGTGCACATTTATCTACACGTTGCGCTTACTTACATAATAAAATAAATACATAAATAACATCATCAATCATTCATTAATACTAATTCATAACATTTTGCCTTGAAAAATAATTTACAAAATATAAGGATTTATTTCATGAAGATAACCATTTAATTATTGTACTGAGATGGTTTAAATTTTTAATAATGCCACTTTCCTTAAAAAAAATATAATAAACGAAAAAATCGTCATTTATTGGGAAAAATCGTCAAATCATTGCTTAGAAAAATCGTCAAAATGACGATAAAATCGTCAATTCGGCAACACTGGCTGGGAGGGAACGTTTATTGCGGTTTTTTGGATATACTCACAAAACCGTAGGTAACCGAATTCGTACTCGAATGAAAAGGCGGTAATTCTCAACTTCGATTATTTCCTTTTGATTATTTTCGACTTAAGAGGAAAAAGGTTAATCGAAAATATAATCAAAAGAAAAAAACCGATACATTTTAACCGTTAACCGAAAGAAATTAACCGATTATAATCGTTTTTCCGGTTATAGTTGCCATCCCTACCCGTATACAAGCCAATAAGTAACAAGCTTGCAGGGTACGGAAAAACTCACTCACGAACGCTCAAAAATACATTCTTCTCAAATCACAAACAAATGTTCAAAGAAAAACGTATAACCACTCAAATAGCGAGCGAACTAACGCACAACAGCCAGCGATCGCTCATAGCGATGGCGATAAACTCAATGCATAAATTCACTCAAAAATAAAGCTTGAAGCTTTCTGTTTTGGGTTTGTTGTATTTGCAATGAAATCAACCGCATGTACAATGTTCATACATACGTATGCATAGCAAGAACTGGTTTTGTGTTTTGTGTAACAAGCTTTCTGTTTTGTCGTTGTTGTGTTTGCAATAAAAACAATCGCATGTACATACAAATGTATGCAAAGCAAGAACTGGTTTTGTTTGTAATTCATTTAATAGTAAGTGCTGAATCAACGAAAAGGAACCCTAATTACATTTTTATACACTGTTTTGTAAACTTGAGGTGAAAAAAATTTCTCTAAAAATAAAAAAATAAAAAAAAAAATTAAATTAAAAAAAAAAAATGCGCCAGTCGGGACTCGAACCTGAGCTCCTTGGTCCGTAGGCAGCATACCTCACCATTACGCTACAAACGTATTCGGAACTTTGTTGTCTAAATTCGAATTTATTCAATCAGGTTTCTTTTTTTTTTTGTTCTTTTCAAGTGCTTCACCTCAACTTCTCTTCACTTTCTGATTGTAAAATATAACAAAACGTTTGGGAAATTTTGTATTTCCAAACTAGTTTGGAAAACCTTGAATAAAAGGGTTTGGAAAATATTGCATAATAAGCTAGTTTACTTCACTGCATATTGGGATTTTTGGTAGAAGTTATAAATACATATGTATGTAGATCTATTTCGGAGAACACCACATCCCATCAGACTTCTTTTTACTTTTATTCTTGCGTCCGCATAAAACATCCTTTAATGAAAAATTTCACTAAAAAGTCAAAAATAAATAATAGCTTAAAAAACTAAAAAACACGCTTTAATCTTAAAAATCGTACTAAAAATTGAGAAATAATTTAATTAGAAACAAAATGATGAACGAAAATATATGTAAGTATTTAAGGAAAAGCGTGGGGGTGCTCAATAATATTTGAACATGAAAATATTCGATTCGTACAACTAGTACAAAAATATACCCAGTTGCGAAATTAAAGAGTACGATATATGAAATCTCAAAAAAGTCAAAATAAAATTATTAGTAAAAAACACCGATTTTAAATATTTTTTGACATACTGAGCACCCCACGCTTTTCCTTAAATACTTATATTTTCGTTCATCATTTTGTTTCTAATTAAATTATTTCTCAATTTTTAGTACGATTTTTAAGATTAAAGCGTGTTTTTTAGTTTTTTAAGCTATTATTTATTATACTCAGCTGTACTAGTACACAGAGTATTATAGTTTTAATCACATAACGGTGGATTGTAACAGAATGAAATAATCGAGATAGATATAGACTTATATACATATATCAAAATGATCAGGGTGAAAAGAGAAATCGATTGAGCCATGTCCGTCCGTCCGTCTGTAAACACTCTAACTCGCGCAAAAATTGAGATATTTTGATGAAATTTGAAATGCAAGTTGGTATCGAGACTGGGACGGTTGGTATTGAAAATGGGCGAAATCGGACCATGACCACGCCCACTTTTCCTATATAGAAAAAATCGGAAATTTGGTCTCAGTCACTAGTATAGCTGGAGCGATGAAATTTTACCCACGTGTTGAGCTCAGGCCCCTAGGAAGAAATTTGATGAAATTTTGGAAAATGGGCGGTGCCACGCCCACTTATTAAGGGTCAAACCCTGAAAGTTTTATATGTCATAACTCAGAAACCATTGAAGATATATCGATGAAATTTGGTACGCGCGATATACTTACTTAGGCAAATGTTTGGACCCACTTTTATATATGGGTCTTATAAAGTGACCTAATAAAAACATTTTAAGCGATATCCCTGTCAAATATAAAGATATATCATTAAAATTTTATGGCAGGAGTCTAACTACGAACATAAAACAAAAACCGTAAAAATTTTGGAAAATGGGCGTGGCACCGCCTCTTTTTAGAAGCAGGAATATACGAGATTTCTTAGCCTATAACTCAACAAATAATTGAGATATTATGATGAAACTTGGTTTATACCCTTTAATAACTTGTATTAATAGACACGCAAAAATTTATTGAAATCGGTTTATGACCACGCCTACTTTTTAGCAAAGATATTTCTGGAACACGCTTTGGAAATTTGTAACGTGACATCTTTGTAACTGGAAGTCATAAAGGAATAAAATTTTGCACAAAGAATAATATTCATATGCTCAGTTGGATGACTGATAAAAATTTTGAAAATGGGCGTGGCTACGCCCACTTTATGCAGCACTCGCTTTATATAAAATACACCGTGTTTCCATCAAACGCAAACAAAAAAAGAAAGCATACAGCTGAGTATCTAATGTTCGATTCCAGTCGAACTTAGGCTTCCTTACTTGTTATTTAATTTTTTCGATTTTTTCTGCTCTGCTCGACTGTTTGTTCATGCACACGTTCGTTCAGTTGTGGCCTTGCAATTAGCACTCTGACGAGTGGTTAGCGTGTTGGGAAATCTGTTGTAGACAATGCGCGGGAATGGGAAGATGTACATATGTACATACAACACGGACAGCCGCATAGCCGGAGAGCGGTAATTGCTGGTGCTTATCCTTTGTGCAAATAATTTACTAATTGTTGAGGTCCACACAAGCACAAATGAATTATTTTAATAAGTGCATACATATGTATGTATGTAGGAAAAGTTCTCGTTTGTTGTGCGATAATTGGTGTATATCAATAATCCTGGAAGGAAGATACATATGTACATACTAGGGATTCCAATTTTTCCGATTTTTACGATCCCGGGATTTTCGAGATTTGGACATTAATTATACAGGCCGACAAAATTTCCGAAAAATTTTCTAACTCAAATAAAATTCTACTTTTCTACAGAATTTCGGTGCCCTGAATCTGAAGTCGGATTTTCGGTAATACTTGTAGGTTTTGAGATATTTATGTGATTTTTTGCTATATTCACTGCTCAATCTGTTAAATTACTTACTTTCATTGAAAAATTATTGCAGCTATTGAAAGAACGATCAATTCTCTTGAAAACAGCGCTTTGCTTTCTCGGGTTTCTTATTTATATATCTAGAAATATATGTTTATGTACAATAAGGTATTTGTCTTCGAAATCAACGGCAGTATTTGTAGCGCTGTTTTAATCGAAATCAAGTTTTGTAGCTGCTCTGCAGAACTATTTTTATTTCAGTATAGAAAATATATACATAGTAGGCCACTGATTGGAATTTTTGTTTTAGTCACGCATAGTTTATTAGTATTTTCGATAAAAAATTACTTCACTTATTTCATTCTAACGCACAGTTTGTTGTTAATATAATAAACTGCCTAAAAGCGTGCTACAAAATTTTTATTTGTAATATTGCAAGTTACAAGCAAGATATCCGGAAAAGCAAAACATTAGGGGTATTCGCTATCCATAGCATAACCCTAGCACGTAGCACGGATTGCACGGATTGCAAAGTTTTGCAACGCACAACAACAAAATACAGGCGCACAAAAATATGCTAGACCTCAAAAATATGCTACACCAAAACCTATGTATATTTATTTGCTTTGAAGTGTAGGAAATTAATTGCGACCCTGCGTCAGCTGACATTTGCCAATTGCTAATTTCAATTTCAATTTGATCATTCGAATTGTGCTTAAAATGTTATTTTTTATGTGTATTTATTAAATTTACTAAAATAAAATTATTTATTTATTAAAAAGTGAGTGATGAACGCGTCCCTTTGGCTAAAAAGAAAAGCTGCTTCTTAAAATTTCCTACGACTGTGCAATGGGGTGCTCTCGATGTGTAGCATATTTTGGTCTAGCATATTTGCAATCCGTGCTATCTTGCTATCTTGCTAGGGATAGCGAATACCCCTAATGTCTTCAAGAGAAATGATCGTGCTTTCAATAGATTTAATCAGTTTTTAATGAAAGTGAGCAATTTTAAAGATATTGAGGAGTGAATATGGCCAAAAACCGCATTTTTCGCCTCTTTGGATATGAATATCTCAAAAAGTGCACCGAAACCCTTTTGAAACGTAGAATTTTATTTCTGTTACAAAAATTTGTCGACCAGTATTATTTTCCCACATTTGAGGTTGAAAAATTAAATATGTATATTTTCGAGAAACGCTACAACTTTAACATGCAAAGAAAAAATAGATTTTTATTGCCATTTTTTATTATTTCATTACTAACAAAATAAAATAGGAACGTAAAATCATGCGTATTATTTAATAACACTTAAGAGTGGCCGCTGTGGTGCAGTGGGTAGAGTGCTCGCCTGCTATGCCAGAGGTCTCGGGTTCAAACCACGGTCCGAGCCAAACAAATTTTTCTAATTAGTAAAAATCCAATTACTGGGTTTTTTAAGAGCGGCGGTCACCTCTCGGCAGTGGGCGGCATACCCTCCGAGAGTATTTCTGCCATGAAAAAGCTTCTCACAAAAAATGCATTCGCCGTTCGGAGCCGGCATAAAACTGTAGGTCCACCCAATTAGTAGGAAAAACAAAAAGGAGCACACCTCGAATTGGGAGAGAAGCTCGGCCATAAAACTCGTCAGAGTTATAATAGCGCCATTGTATTATTATATTATATTATATTATTACTTAAGAGTTACTTTAAAAAACACAATCAACAAAGAAAATTAAATACATTTGGTGGAAACATTTTCCTTTATAGTTGGTACTTTTAGGATATTAGGATAAAACGGTTTGCGATCGTTTGATAATTTCCAATAAAAAATTTTAGAATTTAACGACACACTTCGAATATTTCCAAGCTTGCCGAAAAATTCTGAAAATTAATGCAACTTCCGAAAATATTTAAAAATCGGAGGCACATATTTTGATATGAATTCCGAGGATGCAGCTGCGTATTTAATTTTAGTAGAGTAATGTAAAACTATCAAGTCTAATTAAAATTTTGTTTGCATTTTCTTCCATTATTTACTTTCCATATGGGAAAATTCCAAAAACCATTTGGGAAATAAATGACCAAAAATCAGGAAATAGAAATTATCAAATGAATTTTACCACAAGAATTCTAACGGCTTTAAAAATACCTAACGTACGTTTCTTTACAACGCGTACTTCACGGCAAAAAAATTTGATTATTAAAAAAAACATCAAAAATATAATCCTTACTTTGACTAATGGACTTTTTTATTCTGGCAAAAATGTCGCAATTTCTTGGGGCTGTCAGATTTTTTTTGTTCTCTTCCACACAGACTCAACACTTTTTTAGGGCTGTTTGTTCTATTGAAAAAATATAAAACTGGCCCGAGTACGGGGCAACATCTTCTGCTCTTAGCACATTGCATTATTTTTGTTTCATTCATCACATGAAAAATGCAACATTTATAGGGCACTGGGCACATGTTGATAATGGTGCAATGTAATAATGCAACATTTTCATGCAGAATAGGAAATGCTATTAGTATACAGATCTGAGACCACTAAAAATTATATAAAATACAACTTTTCTTTGCTATAATAGGGGAATATTCTGTCTTTATCTTATCCCAAAAATCCCGGGATAAAATTCTAGCGATCCCGGGATTTTCGGGGTGTCCAAAAGGGCGGAATCCCGGGATTGGAATCCCTAGTACATACATACATATGTAGTTACATATGTAGGTATGCCCACCCAACCATTTAAAGATTTTGCAGGAATAACAAAGCTTCTATAATTAGGATTTTTGCATATTCAAGTTAAAAAAATAAAGATGCACTTCTACCACCGCATATAGGTAGGTTTTACGAATTTATGCGGCCAAAATTGAAATTTTAAAATTGGTGCAAATACAAAAATCGCTCTACGTTTATCATAGACCGGGCGATAATAAACCGGTCTTCTCGGCTTTAATAGACAACCGGGGTGCCCCTGCCGCTAGTCGAAACTTATTATTCTCCCACTTTTTCGATTTTTTGTTTTTTACGTATTTTAAGTAACCCATTTTTAAACGTAAATATTTTTAGTTTTAAGACAGTTATCAAAGTAAACAACATGGATTCGAGTGCTTCAGGTAAATATCATTATTTATTGAAGAAATCGTCAACCTAGCATAATAAAAGAGCCACCATTTTGAAGCTTTTAAGCATATTGCGTTTTCTTGAAAAAATATTGTTAATTTTTTAATTCAAAAGCATTTTAGTTATATTAAGGGTATTCATTTAAGAGTATAAGTTTATAAAGTGTAAATTTCTATCAGTTTACACACACTGTTATATGAACGCACCTAATAATTTTTTTTCGCATCAGCTGTGCTATTGTAAAAATTTATTTAAAACTATATCTACATATATTAAAGACATATATTAAAATATGCCAAAAATAAGTGAGAAATCCAAATTAAAACGACTTTACAAGGAAATTTTTGTAAATGACTTACTGATGCTAGAGGTTTCTGTTGCGCAAGGTTGCTTTTTTCGAGTTTACAGCGTTTACACACTGAAATGTGCGCGTAAATTTCTCAACCATGCGTAAATGATTTTCCATACAAAATTTGACAGTTCGTTTACAAACTTTATAAATTTACAAGTTTACACACTTTACGAGGCATTTATAAGGTTAAATGAATACCCTTACTGAAATGTGCGCGTAAATTTCTCAACCATGCGTAAATGATTTTCCATACAAAATTTGACAGTTCGTTTACAAACTTTATAAATTTACAAGTTTACACACTTTACGAGGCATTTATAAGGTTAAATGAATACCCTTATTATAGCTAGATCTCGGAAAAATAGGTGAAATCAAGCGCCTAAAAAATGCTACATTTTGTAAATTTTTGTTGTTTTCAGTGGCGGGATTACAATTGAAATATAAAGGGGTAGCATATTGGTATGGTGAAGATTTTATTAGAAAAGTTCTTAATCATGTTACACAAATTTGCAGTTTGAATAAACATACAGTGGTGTGTGATGAAATAAAGCCAAAGAGGGATTTAGTTTCTTTGACATTTTACTGAAAAAAAGTATGAAGAACACATTTTGTATTTTATATTTTTTTTCAAAGCAAAACAAAACTAGCTGTAATGAAAATAAAATTTGGGAAAAGTAAGTAAATTATGGCATAGTTAATGTTCCAATAACTCATAAACAAAAATGCAGAACGGTTTTTACCACGACAGAAATTTGCATTTTTACAGATATGGAATTATGCCGAGTATCCAATTGCAAAATTGTAAACCCTGAAATGGTCATAAGAAAAAATAGGAAAGTTCAAATCAAGTTTTTTTACCTAAAATATGCAAATGTTTAAAGGCAGACCACTACAAATTAAAAAGCTGTATTATATATTCCATTTGCTAATATGCACTTGCCTCATTTTCATTCAAAATATATTTGGTTGAAACTGTTAATTGCTTTTCCTTCACGTGCGAAGATTTTGTCTCAAATTTAAGCGAGTCACTACAAATTTTTAATTTTTTTCTTTATTCTTTATAATTATATATTTATTTAATATACCTTATTTATTATTATTCTTTATTTTTATATTTATTTATTGTAGCTTTCTTTGCAATTTTTCACGTGCAACCCATAAAAAACCTTAAAAATTAATTTTTCACCCACCCTTAAACTTGCCACTGGATGTGCTCACAAACATTACGTAGCATAATTTTAGGCGTTTGATTTTCACCTATTATCCGAGCTCTAATTATAGCCTCCGATCGCCTCAAAATTTTTATGCATTTTAATAGTGGGTAGTCTTTTCTTATGGTTCTGATGAAAATCAGCTGCGAACAGGTGTGGCTGGGGTAAAAAAGATACATTGAAAAAATGTCCAAGCAATTTTTTTTTTTTTTTTGGTTCATTTTCATCGAAGATTCTCCTGGTTCATCTGGAAAAAAATCAGTTACCCGTTAATTTCTCTACGGAAAAATGGAAAGCCAGAAATTATCAACAATGGATGAAAAATTGGCCTATTTGGAAAATTACCTGCTTTCGTATTTTTAGTATTTCCAATTTTCCAAAGTCTAGGTAATACTTATCATAAAAAGGGCTAAGAATCCTAAAGCTACATTTTTTAGAAGAGTTTTGAGTATGCAATTTTGCAGCTCATTCAATTTTTATATAATAATGTGCAACATTTAACTTTTTGAAAATTTTCATTGGCTTTTCGGAAATTTTAATTGGAACGGTCTCACGTACATATAAGGCAAACACCCTACAGAAAAAAACTTCTAAAATCGACGGAATTTTTCACAGCATTGAGAATTTAACTTTTCACACTAAAATTGGTTGGCTACGTAACAGTACACTTAAAAATCTCCTCAAAATCTTCTATAAATTGTGGCCTTGCTTTGAAATTTTTAATCCACTTTCTACGATTTTTCGGATTTTTTCCATAAGCTCAGAAATCCCGCTTAAAACGATTTTTATTGAAAAATTGTCTATATTTTTAAACTAAAATAAGAAAGTAAAATTTCCGACAGAACTCTTTGAAATAAATTAAAAACTCTGGCGTATGGTTTTTTTTGAGTCACTGTATATATTTTTCAATAAAATCGACTTTTAACACAAATTATTAAAATTTTGCATTAAACCAGCAATTTGGAATAGTTGTAGACAATATATATATTTTTGGCCGCATAAAACTTGAAAATCTACCTACATATGTGCACCGATGTATCGCGATGTTTGCGATACCGGAGCCCTCTTTACTTTACAGCCCAAATGTCCATGCAACTGCTATTAGTGATGAGAGTTCACGAGATCTATTAAGAGGTCGTGATTTAAATTTTATATGGTATAAGGGGATGGTAAAACCGAAGATGGTGCAGCGAGTTTGGTACCCTGACATAATCCCAAGAGGCATAATCCCAAATTTTTTATTTGGGATTATGTCACTCCCCCTAGGGTGACATAATCCCAACTTTTTTACTTGGGCTTATGTCACCCTAGGCGTAGTGACATAATCCCAATTGGGATAATGTCATTTTCAAGCCCAAAAAAAAATTTCAGATTTTTTCTTAGATTTACACATTAAGCAAAAAAATTAAAGCTGACAATAAAGTTAATGTTGTTATACAATAATACATTGAGTATATGTATAAGATGAAATATGTATGTACTTAAATACACATGTTCTCAAAAAATTACTTTAAAACTAAAAAATTACATTAAAATTAAATATATTTACATATATACAGACTTTTTTCAATAAATCGATAGGTATATAAATATTTGTGTACATTGTATATATGTCTATAAAAAGATGAAAATTTGGAAGAAAAAATCGCGCGATTTTTGATTCCAAATTTTCGCCTGCGGCGCTTTTTTTTTAATAGATCGATAGGTATATACATATGTATGTACATATGTCTATAAAAAGATGAAAATATATATAAATATGTACATATGTCTATAAACAAGTAAGGAAACCTAAGTTCGAGTGGAATCGAACATTGGATACTCAGCTGTATGTTTTCATTGTTTGTATGCGTTTGATAGATTTTATATAAAGCGAGTGTTGCATAAAGTGGGCGTAGCCACGCCCATTTTCAAAATTTTTATCAGTCATCCAACTAAGCATATTAATATTATTCTTTGTGCAAAATTTCATTCCTTTATGACTTCTAGTTACAAAGATGTCACGTTACAAATTCCCAAAGGGTGTTCCAGAAATATCTTTGTTAAAAAGTAGGCGTGGTCATAAACCGATTTCAATAAATTTTTGCGTGTCTATTAACACACAAGTTATAAAAGTGTATAAACCAAGTTTCGTCATAATATCTCAATTATTTGTCGAGTTATGGGCTAAGAAATCTCGTGTATTCCTTTGTCTAAAAAGAGGCGGTGCCACGCCCATTTTCCAAAATTTGTATATTTTTTGTTTCCGGTCTATTGTGGAACTCTTGCCACAAAATTTCAATGAATTATCTTTATATTTGACAAAGATATCGCTTAAAATGTTTTTATTAGGCCACTTTATAATACCCATATATAAAAGTGGGCGTATTCGTCAACCGATTTCGCTAAAATTTTCAACATGTATTACCACAAGTAATAAAAGTGTACACACCAAGTTTCGTCATTATATATCAATTATTTGTCGAGCTATGGGCTCAGAAATCTCGTATATTCCAGCTTCTAAAAAGAGGCGGTGCCACGCCCATTTTCCAAAATTTTTGTGTTTTTCGTTGTATGTCCGCAGGTGGCCTCCTGGCATAAAATTGCAATGATATATCTTTATATTTGACAGAGATATCGCTTAAAATGTTTTTATTAGGTCACTTTATAATACCCATATATAAAAGTGGGCGTGGCCGTCAACCGATTTTAACAATTTTTCGTCCAAACATTTGCCTAAGTAAGTATATGACGCGTACCAAATTTCATCGATATATCTTCAACAGTTTCTGAGTTATGACTCATAAAGCTTTCAATATTTGCTCCTTAATAAGTGGGCGTGGCACCGCCCAATTTCCAAAATTCCATCAAATTTCTTCTTAGGGGCCTGAGCTCAACACGTGGGTAAAATTTCATCACTCTAGCTATATTAGTGGCTGAGATACCAAATTTCCGATTTTTTCTATATAGGAAAAGTGGGCGTGGTCATGGTCCGATTTCGCCCATTTTCAATACCAACCGTCCCAGTGTCGATACCAACTTGCATTTCAAATTTCATCAAAATATCTCAATTTTTGCGCGAGTTAGAGTGTTTACAGACGGACGGACGGACAGACGGACAGACGGACGGACGGACGGACGGACGGACGGACGGACATGGCTCAATCGATTTCTCTTTTCACCCTGATCATTTTGATATATATAAGTCTATATCTATCTCGATTATTTCATTCTGTTACAATCCACCGTTATGTGATTAAAACTATAATACTCTGTGTACTAGTACAGCTGAGTATAAAAATAAAAATTTGGAAGCAAAAATCGCGATTTTGCTTCGCACTAGTACCTACTCGAGTGATTTGGTATTCTGGCTCCCTTTTATTTGGGATTATGTCACTCCCACATAGGTGACATAAACCAAGTAAAAAAATTGGGATTATGTCACACCATGGTGAGTGACATAATCCCAAATTTTAAAATTGGGGTTATGCCACTTGGGATTAAATCACGGCACCGCGAGTTTGGGGGCTTAAAATATACCCGTGGTAAGGAATGCTTGTCATAAGAGGTGACTAAAATCCACCGGCTAGAAGGTTGTTAATTACGAAAAAAAAAAAAGAATCGTTCGCATAACAGTCGGACTAGTGTCAGAAGGGAGTAGTACCCGAGCGTACCGGTTTTATCCGGCAAAGGACTGTTACTTCCCTTCCCCTACACTCCCCAAAACCTTCGAAGAGGAATCGGATCAAGATTTTAAACCCTGTGTGAGTCACAGCCATTTACTGTCAAAATTGTCATAAAATTCGCTTTTTTGATTTTCGCACTTTTTTCTTAATGTCATGTATTTTCGGGAATAGTTTTTCTCAACACCGGGAAATCCGTATTTAGCACATTTGTATGGTTAGAGTGTTGGTTTAGCTGATAGAGCTGCGTGTGAAAATTTAATTTTGCTTAAAATGTGTAGCAAACAAATGCAGCTGATTTTTTAGGCATACCTACCATGCCATGAAATTTCCTTGAAATAAGGCGCACGCACATACTGTGAGGACAAGCACCAGCGTTGGTATTCGCACCCATCATCGACCAAGTAAGGAAGTGGTCGGTTAAATACGACGGGGGGCGAGATCCGTTAGCTTTCATCGAACGGCTGGAGGAGCTGTCAGAAGCATACGCGTTAAATAGGGATCTGCTCCCAAAAACCATGCCAGAACTACTAGGAGGCCGATGGGTTCGCAACGTCGATCTGTTTGGCAGGAGCGTAATCCTCGCGCCGCACAACGTAGCCAAACACTGGTACCTGCTAGGACTGGCAAACGCAGCCGTCACACATCACGTCACCGACACAGAATGCTGGCAGGAGTGGTACGTTTGGGTAGCAGACTATGCACAGAGCCAACGCCCCACACGCAACGCAAGCATGGACGAATTTCCTCCGGTGGGAGTACATACAACGGTACGGACACGACAGCTTTAAGGCCCGGGAGATAACACTGGAGGTACCACAACAAAACAACAACAACGACTGTGGCGTCTACGTATTGGAGAACATGGAGGGGGTGTTAAAATACACGGGGCGAGGAGCAGGAGGACCAGGACTGATCAGACAGGCATTCACAGAATTGTGTGAGGACCAAATTAAACAACAACAATTTGGCCCACACAAAACAAACCCTATGGAAACGCAACACAGCCGCCCCCGACACTAACACAGCAGCACAAGGGGTAAACGCAACAAGTCTTAGCAACACAATGAGCGAACACAACAAGTCACGGCAACACAACGATCAAACACAACAAGTCAACGCAACCATCTGAGCTAGCGACATCGTACACAATAGCTAGAAATAGAGCGACACAGCACTACGGCAGGCAGTCAGCACGGAGCCGTGGTTGCGACCGGAGCTACTAGCGAAGCGCTTCTTGATTGCAGATAGGTTCTACCAGTGCAATCAAGAATAGTTTCACAGAGCGAGTCGTGGTTTAAAGTTTGTGGGCGTGACGCTTCTACCTCCAAACACCGCTTTAGATCACGCGCAAAGGTCCTCCCGCGACTATAGACAGGCGACGCACGCCCGTACGTGCCGACGTAAACCGCGCCGCGAGTATAACACGAAGCCGCGACGCTAGCGCCTGAGTGCCAAAGCGTAGAGACACCTACGCCGGTGACAGAGGAACGTCGCCGTTGACAGCGACACCAGCGTCAGAGTTACGCCAACACGCGCATCTACTAACGGGATTCACCTAACGGAACCCGACCGGCCCGTTAACGTCATCGTTGGACAGCGTCGGAGTTACGCCAACACACGCATCTACTAACGGGATCCGCCTAACGGAACACAACCGACCCGTTAACTCATACCAGGGCCGTGCGCAGGAATTAGCCTTGGGGGGGGTTTTTAATTTTGGTTTGCATTCGCATACATTTTTCGCCAACATATTTGCTGAAACAGATATCCAGACCCATACATCATAAATTTAAATGTTCTCTAACTTTTCTGAAACTGCATACTCTGATGCTTAAAATTATACCCAAGAAATTTTTTTGGTGTTTGCTCGGACTGGGGTTTGAACCCGAGACCTCTGGTATAGCAGGCGAGCACTCTACCCATTGCACCACAGCGGCCACATGACGAAACTTAGGGTTAAACTTTTATTACTTGTACTAATATACGTTAAAAAATTTAGCGAAATCGGTGTATAACCACGCCTACTTTTTTACAAAAACATTTCTAAAATGGCCTTGTGAAATTTGTGACGTGACATCTTTGTAACTAAAAGTCATAAAGGAATGAAATTTTGCACAAAGAATAATATTCATATGCTTAGTCGGATAATTGATACTAATTTTGAAAATGGGTTTGGCTACGCCCACCTTAAGCGGTATCCGCATTAGACATATACGCCGACAGTGATTCCGGCGGCGGCGGCGCCATTCCAAAATAATTTCGGCGGCGGCGGCGACGACGGCGTGCTTTTTCGCGCAGGCGCGCCTGCCCCAAATCTACAAATCACAATCCTCAGTCAAATTAATTTTATTTAGTTACCTTAATAGCGCTGGCTGAATGGAATAAATAATCTAGTTTCCACCTTAAATTGTTGAAACTTTTTTATTTACAGCAAAAAACAATTGTTACATAAACTAAAATTTAAAATAAAGAAAATAAATATAAAAGAACTAGCTGGACCCGTGCGCATCTTGCGCAAAAAATAATAAAACATACGTGGCGCCAGTCGATACAGTTTGTGCTGTCACGCTCATTTTAAAAAAAACTTATATTTATTTGGTTTTATGTCTACAGTGGAACTTATGGAACTTTCAATGAATTACTTAAATGTTTGACAAACATATCGCATAAAATGTTTTTATTATACCTACATACATATATATATAAGTAGTTATGTGTATTAAATTTTGTTTATATATTTTACATATATTTTTATATATACATATGTATGTGGTCCCTGCCGACTTGGGCACGTTTGCCTTAGCAAGCAAATCAGTGGTCCAAGCTTAATTGATTCATCTGCTACAGTTCCTGAGTTTTTACTTATAAATCTTTGAAAATTTGCCCCTCTTGGCCCATTTTTCAAAATTTCAGCATGTTTACTCATAACGGCATAACGTCATTTCATCACTCGGGCTTTATTAGTGACTGAATTATCATGTTTTACGTGTTTTTCGAAATACATCCATATGTCTTATTTTCAACCCCAACTTTCTCTGTTCCCATTAGAATCTGTGTACCCAATTTCATTTAAATATTTATATTTTTGCGCAAGTTAGGGTGTATACGGCCGGACGGACGGACATGGTTCAATCATTTTTTTCATCCTGATCGTTTTGATATACTCGTATATATTAAGGTGGAGTGAAATTTTTTTTTTGGAAATTCAATTTGTTCCAAAGCCAGAACGGCACCTTTCCAGTAATAAGCCTTTAAAATTTTATTGACCTACTCGCATGTTTAGAGGTGCCCCAGCCTCACAAAGTTGAAAAAATGGCACGATCTGGTACAAATGTGAAATTTCTACAATTATGAAATCAAAAAAACGAAGTTGAGGATTGATAAACAGGCTAATTTGAGTATAAAAGTAAATTTTTTTTTTGGAAACAACAACAACCAAAGTTATTAAAGGTCAAAGTTTATATTAAGCATTTTTTAAATTGCAATTACTTAAAAACTACTGAACCGATTTCAAATATTTTTATACCATTCGATAGGTATTTTGAATCCCTTTAATTTGATATACATTTTATGTGGGTTCCATAATACTCCCCGCTGCGGGGGTAAACCCCCCTTTTACCCCCCTTACTTTTCATGGCATAGGGTTGACCAAATCAGCGCAATTTGCAACTGGTATTAAGTACCATGATTCTTTAATTTTTTTTCCATAACTCTTGCTTATTTTTCCATTTTTGATCCCCCATCGTCTTCTTTAATATTCGCTATAGGGCTGAGGTTCGACAACTGTGACGGTTACTCCAAAACAGCAACTTTCTTACGTTCAAACCATGAGTTTTCGATTCTGGAGGCATGTTTGGGATCATTTGCATGCATAAATCGGCATCTAATGATATCAAGGAGGGTTTAAATTATTCAATTTTGAGTAGAACAATTAGCAACAGACCTCGAGAAGTAGGACTAAATGGAAGAGATCCCAGAAAAGTTCCGTATCTGAGAAAAAATTATGTAACATGTTTTTGTTAATAACTTTTAACGGGCAAAAAATAAAACATTTCCGCATTCAGGTTCGTGTTCAAAACACGTCGATTGATTCCTTTTTTTTTAATTTTGAAGAACTTTAGCAGTTAGCAAAACTAGGAAAATATGTACACATCTCGCTCCATACGGGTATGGCGCGCCAGCGCACGCCGCCGCGCCGATACGCCGATTTCACGGATTATGGCGGCGGCGGCCGATTATGAAGGTAATCGGCGCGGCGGCGGCGGCGTCAATCGGCGGCGTATATGTCTAATCCGCATTATATAAAATACACCGTGTTTCCGTCAAACGTAAACAAACAATGAGAACATCCCTTTGCCAAAATAGTTGACTTATCTGGTCTAATTCTGATTCATCAAAACCTAGTTAACCAGGTCCTGAATAGTACTGTTTACAGTACTTGTTAATTGAAACTGCTCACTGTTTTCACAAAATGAAAATTTTTTGTTATCAGTACAATTTTTTTAAAAATTTCAAACGAACATATGCTACACAACTTTGTAATTTCGGAAAGCTCCAAGTGCAATTCAAAGTGCCGAACTTATGTATTGGCCAACCTTATTTTTTGCAACTTTCACCAATTTCTTCTTCCGTAAAATTATTGTACTAATTTTGTCAAATATTATGAGTCAAGATTCAATGCAAAATTTATAAACTGTGTTTTGAAAATTTTTGCAAAATCATTGCAACTTAGATTTGGTCATGGGGGGGTTTTAACCCCCAAAACCCCCCCCGTGCGCACGGCCCTGACTCATACCATAGTAAAATAGAATATACAAGAAATGAATTGAAGTATAGAAAAATAGAATGTGGTTAATTTATTGTACATATTTAATGATTTAAGGAGTGAATAAAATTACATGAAAACAATTTGCACGGCGTCCCAAATTTACAAATTGATTGTAACCGAACCCTGGACACGGCGAGTATACCCCAGCAACTACTAAAGAACCAACGGGGCAACAAGAAAGCTTCGTTACAATACATACGTACACATCCACCCTGCAAAAGTTTTGCTTATTGTTGACAAATCAGGTTTAAATAAATAATAGCTTAAAAAACTAAAAAAACACGCTTTAATCTTAAAAATCGTACACTCAGAGAAAAGTTGCGGGCTAAAAACAAACTATGTCGTACTTGAATTAGGAATTACAGAAATTAATGAAAAATAAATGAAATTTAAGTTTCCGCAATTTTGAATCAAGAATGGTATTCTTGAAACAAGATAAAAAACTGAAAAAATCTTGGTTTAAGAATGAAATTCCTAAATTAAGAGCACCAGAGCCAAATGTTTACCAGAAAATATGTATATAACTTTCAATAGTTGTTGATTTTTGTGTGAAAAAGATTAATACAATAAGAAATCAATTTATCTATTCCCTCACTGGGATTTTGAATGGAGCTTCGCGTGAAATCGTTTGTTTGGAAAAAGGAACAGGTAAGAGTTATCGCGTTCATGAGTATTTAGCTTATGTTTTAATATGGCTTTTAATAGTTTGAAATAGATGAATGATTATATCAAATGTGGAGGAGTGGTCAACCAAGTAATGTGGGAATGTACATATGAGATGCGAAAAAAAACTTGTATAATCTGGAAGCCGTTGACTTTTTTAAATCGTGGCCAAAATTGTGGGATTCCTGACCATCGGTGTTGGTAAGAAACGTTTCAAAATGGTTTGGTATAGGGATACTACCACTCAAATTGGGTGGTGAAAATGTGTGTTGGTAGTGGAAGTATTGTCTGGGTTTTTTAATCGTTAAAAAGATTACGGAAAAATGTATACTCTTTTCTAAAATGAGTTCGGTATAAGATATGTAGATCTTTCTTATTTATAAGTATGTATGTAAAGACTGAATTATATATAGTGATAATAAGAATCTCCATATACATACATGTACATATGACTAATCCATTAAAAAAATATTAAAATACAATGCAAAGAAATAAAAGAAAATGTTCTCTCCAATTTTTGTTAGGTGGGTTAAATGATTTCGAATTTTGAATTTCGAAAAAGTGGAAAGCAAGTAAAAGTATTCTTAAAACAAAGTTGAACATTCTGCAAATAAGAATGCACTTTCTTAAATCAATCATGAGCAATGCTTAAATTAAATTTATTCAAGTTTGTTTCAAACCGGAAAGTTCTTAATATAAGCTTTTACATCTCAAAAATACCCCTATAAGAATAAGAATATATTCTTGATTTTAGCATTTCCAAGCTTAACAGACTTCCATAACGTTTTCGGCTTGATTCAAGCCCGCTATACTTAAAATTAGCTTGCTTTTTCTCTGAGTGTACTAAAAATTGAGAAATAATTTAATTAGAAACAAAATGATGAACGAAAATATAAGTATTTAAGGAAAAGCGTGGGGTGCTCAGTATGTCAAAAAATATTTAAAATCGGTGTTTTTTTACTAATAATTTTATTTTGACTTTTTTGAGATTTCATATATCGTACTCTTTAATTTCGCAACTGGGTATATTTTTGTACTAGTTGTACGAATCGAATATTTTCATGTTCAAATATTATTGAGCACCCCCACGCTTTTCCTTAAATACTTACATATATTTTCGTTCATCATTTTGTTTCTAATTAAATTATTTCTCAATTTTTAGTACGATTTTTAAGATTAAAGCGTGTTTTTTAGTTTTTTAAGCTATTATTTATTTTTGACTTTTTAGTGAAATTTTTCATTAAAGGATGTTTTATGCGGACGCAAGAATAAAAGTAAAAAGAAGTCTGATGGGATGTGGTGTTCTCCGAAATAGATCTACATACATATGTATTTATAACTTCTACCAAAAATCCCAATATGCAGTGAAGTAAACTAGCTTATTATGCAATATTTTCCAAACCCTTTTATTCAAGGTTTTCCAAACTAGTTTGGAAATACAAAATTTCCCAAACGTTTTGTTATATTTTACAATCAGAAAGTGAAGAGAAGTTGAGGTGAAGCACTTGAAAAGAACAAAAAAAAAAAGAAACCTGATTGAATAAATTCGAATTTAGACAACAAAGTTCCGAATACGTTTGTAGCGTAATGGTGAGGTATGCTGCCTACGGACCAAGGAGCTCAGGTTCGAGTCCCGACTGGCGCATTTTTTTTTTTTTAATTTATTTTTTTTTTTTTATTTTTTTATTTTTAGAGAAATTTTTTTCACCTCAAGTTTACAAAACAGTGTATAAAAATGTAATTAGGGTTCCTTTTCGTTGATTCAGCACTATTAAATGAATTACAAACAAAACCAGTTCTTGCTTTGCATACATTTGTATGTACATGCGATTGTTTTTATTGCAAACACAACAACGACAAAACAGAAAGCTTGTTACACAAAACACAAAACCAGTTCTTGCTATGCATACGTATGTATGAACATTGTACATGCGGTTGATTTCATTGCAAATACAACAAACCCAAAACAGAAAGCTTCAAGCTTTATTTTTGAGTGAATTTATGCATTGAGTTTATCGCCATCGCTATGAGCGATCGCTGGCTGTTGTGCGTTAGTTCGCTCGCTATTTGAGTGGTTATACGTTTTTCTTTGAACATTTGTTTGTGATTTGAGAAGAATGTATTTTTGAGCGTTCGTGAGTGAGTTTTTCCGTACCCTGCAAGCTTGTTACTTATTGGCTTGTATACGGGTAGGGATGGCAACTATAACCGGAAAAACGATTATAATCGGTTAATTTCTTTCGGTTAACGGTTAAAATGTATCGGTTTTTTTTCTTTTGATTATTTTTTCGATTAACCTTTTTCCTCTCAAGTCGAAAATAATCAAAAGGAAATAATCGAAGTTGAGAATTACCGCCTTTTCATTCGAGTACGAATTCGGTTACCTACGGTTTTGTGAGTATATCCAAAAAACCGCAATAAACGTTCCCTCCCAGCCAGTGTTGCCGAATTGACGATTTTATCGTCATTTTGACGATTTTTCTAAGCAATGATTTGACGATTTTTCCCGATAAATGACGATTTTTTCGTTTATTATATTTTTTTTTAAGGAAAGTGGCATTATTAAAAATTTAAACCATCTCAGTACAATAATTAAATGGTTATCTTCATGAAATAAATCCTTATATTTTGTAAATTATTTTTCAAGGCAAAATGTTATGAATTAGTATTAATGAATGATTGATGATGTTATTTATGTATTTATTTTATTATGTAAGTAAGCGCACAGCTTTTTTAATATGATTTCATTTTTATACGAATTTGTATGAATTCGTACCTCTTTAAAATTGTTTTTGGGAAAATTTTCCATTAAGGAACAACGCCCCGAAATAAATGACTATTTCAGGGGGGTAGAGGGGCTCTCACAGGACTTGGAACTGAAATCAAAAATTTCCGGAGGCGCGAATGGAGATGTGCGCTTAGAAATCCATACAAAATTTAAGCGCAGATGAATATGCGCTTAAATAAAAACACTAATAAAAACGCTAATAAAAACGAACACACATACATAATATGTATAAAAAATTAGCTTGTTTGCCCTCTTGGGGTACTACGTATTAATTTGTCAGTAATTGTAATCGAAAAACGGTTATAATCGGTTAGTTCCCTACGATTATTCGCGATTAATAATCGAACACTTTCGGTTAACCTAAAAACGGTTAATCGATTATTAAATTTTTTTTGCCATCCCTATATACGGGAGTGAATTGAAATTCATAGAGGCTATTTTGAAGAAAGGTAACATAAAAGCCGCAATGAAGCATAAAATATAATGTTGAATGTCCTACTATATGATGCCGTTGGGCTGTTGATGTCATGTTTCGAATCCGGAGGAGAATAGAAATAATAGAGAGAACACAAAAAAGCGAATGTTTGAAAGATATAATAATTTAGTTAAATGTTGCAACTTTTAGGATGGGGTGAAGTTACATACATACATACATACATACATACATACAGGTGAAGCTAATAAAAGCGTGTTAAAAAGGGATTATGCTAGCAGCGCTGCTTCTGTTATGCACTCACTCTGTCTGCTCCTGACCTTCTAATACTTATCTAGGCATTATTTCGCATGGCGGATAAAGCTAGAGTTCACTCAAAATTTCTGTTCAATGGGGTTTGAGTGCATTTGATTACGCACACTTAGCGTAACATAGAAGTCAGATCAATTTAGATTTTTACAGAGCGCGCATAAAGCGGCCCGTTTCTCAACTTGTTCCATGCCACGTTAAGAGCCTATACACACTTGCGACTCAATCGATTTAGTCGAATGTTGATTTGCATGGGAATGTATGGAAGCATTCACACTACATTCAATTAGTTGTACAACTGAAACAGTTGGATTTGCAGCCCAATTTCATTCCAACTGAAACAGTTGTACAACTGCTTGATCAGCAAGGCGCCCTTCTACGTATTCACACTTGAGACAATTTAGTCGAACGACTACAACAACAACAGTGATATTCGTAGTGGAAAGAGTTGCCATGCTGACAGAACTACTTTTATTTCACTTTTGGTAAATTGTAGAGATTGAATATTTCAATTAATATTTTCAAAATGTTTAAAATTAAAAGGTTCGTTTCTTATTAACTACACCATTTCCAGATGGATTTTAGAAAGCGTTAACTGGATTTTAGAAAGGGGAAATTGGATTTTAGAAATGTCAATTGGATTTTAGAAAGGGGAAATTGGATTTTAGAAATGTCAATTGGATTTTAGAAAGCGTTAAAAGGATTTTAGAAAACAAAATTGGATTTTTGAAAGCGTGAATTAATAATAATAATAAACCCAACGGTTACCCTCCACCCGCCCTACCGCACGAGGGGCGCATCCACATGACGTGCGGATTTTTTAAATTTAAATTTAAATTTAGCCAAGGTGTTGAGTGGGAGGAGTTTATTCAACGTCGAGGTCTTACACTACTCAGCTACAGAAAATAAATTCATTCAGCTGGTTGTATGTATATACATAATATAATAATATAGAAGAAAGAACTTACAATTAAAATAATAGTACAAATAAAGTAAATATTGATATACGTAGTAATAAGTGTAACAAGTAAGGTATCTGTTGTCACTTGTTAAGAGCGAACAACAGGGATCTTCTTATTTGCAAAATAGATTCTGAAATATCAAAATTAGTATAATAAGAATTGAAACTTTTACATAAGCAACGGAATGGTTCATGTAATTCAAAATTTGTTCTACACTGCTTTAAGACGATTGGTTGAAAATATCTTGATGGGCGAGTAGGAACATTTAAGTTTACCTCGGTTAGAAGAGATGGGCTGTCAACTGATCCCTTTAACAGTTTAACCAGGAATACCACGCCTAACATCTCCCTGCGGCTTGATAATGTTGGAAGATTAATAAGCTTCAGCCGACTAGTGTACGGGGGAAGATTGCACCGAGGGTCCCAGTGCAAATCTCTTAACGCAAAAAGTAAGAACTGTTTTTGTACTGATTCGAGTCGATCAGAATGAACTTGATATTGCGGACTCCATATTATAGAGGCATATTCTAGTATTGGTCTCACTAACGTTGTAAAAAGGGTTTTAGTTATATATGGGTCTCTAAATTCCTTAGACCAACGCTTTACAAATCCCAAGACACTTTTAGCTTTATTTACTGTGACGTTTATATGCAAATTGAAGTTAAGTTTACAATCAAATCTGACTCCTAGGTCGACAAAATCATAAACCTGTTCCAAACTATAGTTATTAATTGTGTAAGTTGCTGGTTGTATATTCTTCCGCGAAAAGCACATAAATTTACATTTATTAAGATTAAGTGGCATAAGATTATAATTGCACCAAGTAGCAAAAGAATTTAAATCAGTTTGGAGCGCAGATCTTTCTTCCAAAGAAGAGTATGACTTGAAAAGTTTCACATCATCGGCATACATAAGAATTTTTGAGTTGTTAATAGCATAAGAAATGTCATTTATAAATAATAAGAACAGAGTCGGACCGAGATGGCTCCCTTGTGGAACTCCAGAAGATACATCAATGACGTTGGAAAAAGCATTTTTGAAAACTACCCTTTGTGTTCTATTTGAGATATAAGAAGCAATCCATTTTAAAAGAATAGGTTGAAAGCCAAGCAGATCAAATTTACGGACAAGTAATGAGTGGTTAACCTTATCAAAAGCCTTGCTGAAATCTGTATAAATGACATCCGTGTTAACATTTTCCCTAAACCCATTAGAAACATGAGTGGTGAATTCCAGTAAGTTAGTAACAGTTGATTTACCTCTACAGAACCCATGTTGCGAGGTTCCTAGCGACGAGGAAATAGAATGTTTTAGGTGATTATTGACAATAGCCTCAAACACCTTAGGAATAGCAGACAGTTTTGCTATGCCACGATAATTTTCAATGGAAGATCTATTCCCAGATTTATGCAGAGGAATGATAAAAGATTCTTTCCATGATTTCGGAAAAACACCAGACTTCAGTGACAAATTAAAAAGTTTGGATAATGGTTCATAAATATGGTCGGCGCAATTTTTTAAAAAGATTGTGGGAATCATATCTGGCCCATGGTTTGAGGAAACCTTTAGTGATTTTAGGAAAAATAAAACCTCTTCCGGATCAATATAAGAAATATTAAATGTGTTATTCGAAATAACTTTATACGGGTATTCATCAATGCTTACGTTAACATGGGAATAATTTGACTCAAAGAATTCTGCAAACAGATTCGCAACATCCTCATTATCGCTGGAGTTACTATTCCGATATCTCATAGACGACGGGAATCCCCTCACTCTGCGTTTAGAGTTTACGAAACAATAAAACGACTTTGGGTTGGAAAAAATATTCTTTTTAATTTTATTTATATAAGAGTTATAGCAATTTTTGTTTAGAACGGTATATTTATGACGCAAAATTGAGTATTGATGGTAGTCTTTTTGTAAACCAGTCTTCTTATATAATTTAAAGGAGCGAGATTTCCTGTTTTTTAGAGCCCTTAACTCTTTAGTTGCCCAAAGAAGCAAGGGCTCATCATATGTACGTTTACGTAATGGTACGTATCTATCAAAAAGGCTATGAATTAAGTTATTGAAATGTAAAACATTATGATCGACATTTCCATTATAGTTTGGCCACGATATTCTTGAGAGCTCAAGGTTAATTTTATTATAATTTGCTTTTGAAAAGTCATAACAAAAACGGGAATCAGAGTTATCACAGTTATCAGTGTTTATAATTTCGTAAACTAACTCTAAAGAAGGATGATAGACATCCTCAGGTGAAATAATGGCATCAGCCTCGTTAACAGAGTAATTGGATTCATCATCAACAAAAATCAAATCCAGCATTTTTCCAAATTTATTTCTAATGATATTAATTTGATGAAGGCAGAGTTCAGACATTTCATCAATAAAAGTATTGCTGTTCAAATTAGATGTTAATGATACAGTATTATGATTATCGATGCACCAAGAGATGTGCGGTAGATTAAAGTCTCCTAAGACGATTATAGAATCAAACTCTGTCATCCTTAAGTTGACAAATTTAAGCAAGGAAATAAGCTCTAAATAAACTGAAAGGTCGGAAGAAGGAGGAATGTAACAGATTGCTAAGTAAGTATGACCCGTTCCAACCTTGATGCGGATGCACTTATATTCGAAAGTTGTAACGGAGTTTACATTAATTTCTTCCGATGGTATTGAAGAATGCACGGCGAGCAGTACACCTCCGCCAACTCTGTCTAGACGATCATTTCTGTACACTTGATATACGTTACTAAAAATTTCAGAATTAAAAGTGTGTGGTTTGAGCCATGTTTCCGTAAAACAAACAACATGGAAATTACAGTCAAAGGATTTTAAGTATAAGTCAGTTAATTTAGTATTTAAGCCTCTCACATTCTGATAGTAAATTTTCAAATCAGATTTAGATTTTAGTTTTTTGAAACAGTATTAGGAACAGAAATTGTAGGTAAATTTTTGTTACGTGATCTTGGCCTGTGTTCAAATTCACGGACGAAAGCTCCGGACGGCCAAAAGGACGTGTTCAAAAGAGTGTCAAAGTCTACCAAAGAAACATCTATTTTAAATGATGCAACATTTCTATTGTAGCCGAATTTAAATTTATTAATAGTTATATCATCCGTTTTAATTTTCGATGATATGTAAAATTTCAAGCCATCCTCGGTAGTATTGATATCGAATCTCGATATAAAAACAGATTTTTTAATTGGGACAACAACCAACTCTTTGGGCTTGGATTTTGGCTCCAAAGAACAATCCTTCGGATCAGACTCCTTCCGGGAATTAAGAGAAGAAGCTGGTGCATGCTTAGAAGAGCAAGGTCCATGCTTAGAAGAGCAAGGTCCGTCTTCCGCAGGTTTTGGTGAAGCCAAATCGATTAGCTCCACTGAGTTTTGAACCAAATCGACCTGCAGGTTTTGTAACGCCACTTCACCGCCCCGTGAAATGGATTCCTTCGGACTTTGTCGGTTCACTTTAGAAGACGGACCTGAAGCAGGCTTATCCAAGCACTTGAAGGATTTAAAAATGTCTTCATATTGCCTAAATTTATCGTTTAGAGCACTCAGTTCTCTACCAATTTCTGAAAATCCGTTCCTGGTTTGCCTGAAGAATTTGAACAGATCAACTTCGGTTGATCTGCACTTCACACAAGACCATCTCAGACCTTTCTTGTCGTTAACAGCGTCAAGAACTCTCCCTGTCAAGCCAGCACATTTCATATGGGCAGGCCCATCGCAAAGCCAGCATGACACGAAGCGTTCGGAGTCGCTTTTCAGTGGACAGTTTTCATAAATACAAGGCATGGTACCAATAAAATATAAAAAAGAATAAAATAAAAATTAAAGCAAATATAAATATAAATATAAATATAAATATAAATATAAATATAAATATAAATATAAATATAAATAAGAATTAAAAATAATAATAATAATAATAATAATAATAATAATAATAATAATAATAATAATAATAATAATAATAATAATAATAATAATAATAATAATAATAATAATAATAATAATAATAATAATAATAATAATAATAATAATAATAATAATAATAATAATAATAATAATAATAATAATAATAATAATAATAATAATAATAATAATAATAATAATAATAATAATAATAATAATAATAATAATAATAATTATAATAATAATAATAATAATAATAATAATAATAATGATAATAATAATAATAATAATAATAATAATAATAATAATAAAAGCAAATATAAATATAAATACGAATTAAAAAAAGAAATTAACAATATTTAAAATTATAAAAAGTATGTACGTTTGTGTGTACCTATGTATAATATATGGGAAAGGAAAGGTTAAGTATAATAACGAAAGTTTGAATAGCAATCAAATAACAGTTTAAAAGCAACTTGAGCAGTTTAAGAGCCACTGTATGACGCTTAATAAACACGGCAACAGCTGTGACAACAAAGAAAGAAAGAAAGAGAGGACAATGAAGTGATGAAAAAAGAGCAGTGCAAATAAGTGCGCGCACAAATTTATAAAATAACAAAAAAGTTAGCCACTCAACTGCAACAACAACACAATGCAAATTGCCTTGGCAATAAAATTTATATTAATTATAAAATTAAAACATAAATATTTGTATGTATTAAGTTAAGCAATTAGATTTTTAATTTTAGCACACTATTTAAACACTTAATTTCCAATAATAAAAACAAGGAATATAATTATTATGATTTTTAAAAGAACAAAATCACAGAGAGAACAAATAATCGACTTCACAGCTTGACGTTGCCAATTGGATTTCAGAATGTGCGTTTATAATAAATTTTACACAGAATTTTTCGAATAGAAATTCTTTATTGCGTATGAAAGTATAAATTAATAATTATATAAATTTTCGAAAATCCAATTTACAGTTTCTAAAGTCCAATTTCCCTTTTCTAAAATCAAATCGACATTTCTAAAATCCAATTTCCCCTTTCTAAAATCCAGTTGACGCTTTCTAAAATCCACCTGGAAATGGTGTAGTTATAGACAAGAATTATCTAACTAAGGATATTTACTTCCGTTTTCATATGCTTCTTGATATTGTTGTTCTCTTCAAATGTCATTAATCGTATTTTAAAATAGAAATAATGAAAATGAAATTTCATGAAAATTATTAATGGCTGATTTTTACTATTTTTCCGTTTCTTGTACTTCTGTTCGTTTCGCCTTTATGAGCGTAATTCCTTCCGTTTTTCTCTTTTCATTTACTTGACAGCTAGTTGCTAGTTTAATAAGAAACAAAGCCAAACAATGTATGCACTTTTTGTTTATTTTATTGTTTTTTATTTATTAATCAAGTTGACAGCTGACAAGAAGGTGCTTTCATGTAAGAATGCAGATAAACTTTAACAATTTAATACTTCATCACTTTATATGAAGACCACTAATGTAAAATTTGCTGAGTAAAATGTGAACATTGGCAACACTATGTCATTGTCAATCGCACGACTATTTAGTCTCAAGTGTGAATAGCTGCCACCGATTCGACTAAATAGTTGGAGTAGTGTGAATACAACAGTCCAATTCGACCAAATCGATTGAGTCGCAAGTGTGTATAGGCTCTAAGTATCTATAACCCCAGCTTCAGCCTTTGGAATAAGGTGTGCTCTCAGAGAGAGAGAGAGTACTGCTTTTGGCCTGGAAAATCAGCCTTATCTTAAGCCAGCGATAGGCAAAATTGAAATGCAACTGTATTAGTGAGAGCGCCGTATTAGCGCAAATCAATTGGTTCGTTTTCGTTTAGTCCAGCCTTGGGCACCACTACACTCAAGCCATTACTAAAAAATGAGTGTGTGTTGGTGCGCCTACTGTAGGATAAAGTGAAAAATTACTAAAAATAATCAGTCTGCATGCAGATGTTGAGCGAGCAGGGTCATGCGCGGACGCTTCGCGAAATTATGAAACAACGTACGTATACACATACATATATACATACATATGCTTGTTGTTTGGCATCTGCAAATAGAATAAAAGAATTTCAAGCGACGATCACCTAGCGACCACTTGCTTTCACGCCAGTCGAAGGCAAACTGATTATTTTTCCTAAAGGACGATCGCCAAGTCCCATCGTAAGCGCTCGTTTTACGCTCTTTATTTGGCTGTAGTAGTGACAATCGGTGTGTATACGTACACGGGCGCTTACTCTCATTTAGCAGGTGCTAAGGTTTTGCCCACCTTTGGTTTAGTCCAGAGATCCCCAAAACTCTAACTGCAGCAGTGTTAGTAACTGCAGCAGTATTAGTGAAAAACGACTAGTTGAGTGCCCAGCTACTACCGTCGCATCGTTCAGTAGCTTGCGGGCAAGCAAAAAGACAACAACGAGCACGCATATATTTTTCGCTTTTATGCGCTGCTATACCACGTCGCACAATGAAAACGAAGTATGCGTGTACGTTCGTATGAAAACGAAGTATGCGTGTACGTTGTTATCTTTTTGCTTGCCCGCAAGCAACTGAATCGTCGCACGGTCGTAGATGGTCACCTAACTTTTGCGCTCTTACTACGACAAAACGAGAGAGTATAACAATCTGTGTGAATTGAGCGTTGCACCTCAGTGCTATGAAACGAAGACCCCTGGTTTAGTCGCTTGCTGGCCCTCAATGAATGCGGTCGGTTATAGCCATGGGTAATGGCGCAATTTTTTTGGCGCTGATACAATAACGCCAGCGCCAACCGTGGCGCCAGCTCACGGTACTGGCGCAATAACACCTTTAGCGCAATTGTCATCGAATAATCGATAAATAACATTTTTTCGCTTGTTACTGTTTACCATCCCCGTTTTATTTCTTTTGGCGCAATTCTGCTTACATATACGAGGGCACAATTAATTTTAATTTTCATAATCATTTGGAAAAATATTCCGTATATATGTGAAAATATGCTGGAAATTAGAGTCACTTAGATCACTATCAAGCACACATAATTGTGACGTTGTCATACGTATACATATACTATGATCAGCGTTGCCGTTTTAGCCATTTGCTGGCTAGATTTAGCCACCGCCATGTTTTTTTAGCCACCAAAATTTCGGTTTTGCCACTAGCCACGTTTTTAGCCACCGCTTGTATAGCCCAAATTACATCACCGATGTGGCAGCGGGCAGCGACGGTTTTCGAAATCAGCTGATGCGTCTAATATGAGCAGTGACAATTAAATTCTCTCCCGCTTGCTGGCATCAAAGTACGGAAACACAAAATTAGTAAAAATATATTACATTGGATAGTACGGAAACAGACATAAGTTCACATCAACACTTAGAAGTTGGCTGCGATTCAAGGCAGCGGCAGCGAATTTAGAATTTGGGCTAAACGGAGCGGTGCTGCCAGCTGCCTCTGCTGTATTATGTGCCGCTTCATTGCAAACCGTAGTTTCTAAAAATCAGCTGATTTAGAAAATCGATCGGTGCTACTGCCACAACGCTATTGTAATTCCGGCTTAATGAACCATAATTTTGCACATAGGAAGGATGTGGTAACGCTAATTGAATTCAGCGATTAAATCGATTTAAGTGTTAAAAAACAAAACAAGTAACGCGACTATCGATAAATGCCTGTTGATACTCGCTAGTGGAATAGTATACTGTTGATGAAAGTCCGTATAAAGATCTAACTGACTTTGTATATTGTTGGCTACTTCTACCACTTAGCAACGACGAAATGGAAAGAACCTTTTCCGTAATGAATATTGTCAAAACCAAAAATCGAAACAAAATGAATCATACAATGTTGAATGCAATTTTAACTATAAGATATGGCTTAAAGAATGTAAAACAATGTTGCAAATTAATGAAGAAAGAATTAATTTATGAAGAGAAAGTGTCAATTAGTGATGACGACATAATGATAGATATTGAATGTGATATCTAGTTTTTTTTTTAGATATAGTTAAGTACATAGTATCTATTATATAAAAATAAGTCGCGTTTTCCTCCCTGACGCTATAACTCCAGAACGGCTGGACTGAATTAAATGAAATTTTGCACGTATTTTTCGATTGAGCCCGACATGGTTTGTGGCCAAAAAAGTATAAGAATCCGGGAAGGTTTTGGAGATATTCCACAAAATGTATACCAGGGTAACCCTATAACGGGTTCGTACGAAATAAAAGGTGTTGACGAGTGCTTGAACATGGTGTAGTTATTGGTCCCATATAAGACCCCGTATTCGAGGTATTTCCCGAAATATGAACCAGGTTTGACCCCAGACGGGTTTTCTACAAAATAGGTATCAAATAAAAGGTGTTGTGAGTATTTAAAGAAGAGATGATTTTCAAGATCCTATGCGACCCGTTTTCCGACATATCGACCAAAATGTGGACCAGGGGTGACCCTAGAAGGTGTGGAGGGATAGGCATAGGGATAGAGATTAGGTATTAGGTATTAGGGATAAGGATAGAGATAGGTATATGGATTACGGATTAGGGAGTAGGGATTAGGGGTAGCGATAGGGATAGGGGTAGGGATATAATGGTGAGCAACACGGTAATCTAGGACTTTTCCTTTAGGCTTTATAGGAATAAATTTTAGGCAGAACAACGTCTGGCTGGTCAGTTAGTGTATGTATGAATATTTATTTTTACACAAATTTATGATTTTTTTCTTATGTTGTATGCAATACTGATATACCAATACCTGAATCTGAAAAATAAATTTAAAACATGTTAATTTGAAGCAAAATTTTTTAGCCACCATTTTTAGCCACGAACTAAATTTTTTAGCCATTTTTAGCCACAAATTAAATCAAATCTAGCCACCACGAAAATTTTTCAACGGCAACGCTGACTATGATGCTGTTATTGGCGTTGTGGTTGCGCCATTTTACACTAGCGCTATATTGGAGCTGGTGTTAGCGCACGAAATTGAGTCAGTGTTATATTGCAATAGCGCATCATTGAGTTGGCGCTACATTGAGTTGGCGCTATATTGAGTTGGCGCATTTCCCAAATCGGAGTTAGCGCAATAACACCAGGGTTGGTGTCAGCGCAATTGCGCCGCGCAGCGCAGTGTTACCCATGCCTAGTCGGTTATAAAAACGACAAGCATGCGTACATATGTATAAGTACTTATGCTTTTACATATATAAATATGCGCAAACAAGCGACATTCACCCACGATGTTGCTACGCCACTTGGTGAGCGACGATTAAATCGTTTACAAAAGAAAGAGCGTAACGTGTCTGTGTGATTTGAGCGCGATCAATTGATCTATGAAACGCCTATCACTGTCTTAAGCCTTACGCCATACAAATTTGCAACCCTTATAATTTTCAGGCCTTGTTTCGTAAGCCTTTAAATCTGCTGTTTTAATTCTTAAATAAGGCTTAGATTTTTTGGTGGGCACATACCTATTCACTCATATTTACATAACAGCTCATCCTTATCGGTTACGCATTCCCGTTGAAATTCTCAACAATTTGTTTACTTTTATTTCAAACTACCACTGATGATAAATCCTTTGTGTGTGTTCAATGGATTGCAGCAAAACGCCTCCTCGACCAGCTGCTTCTTTCTATAAGAATGCCGTTTCGAAATAGGGGAGGTGGGAAAAGAGGAATGGCCAACAGAGGTACGGATTTGCATATCTCATTGTGGCTATTAATTGGCTTTTCTCTGAGTAGCGACAAATGAAAAAAAGGAACCAATCGACGTGTTTTGACCTCAGGAACCCGAACCTGAATGCGGAAAGTGTTATTTTTTTGTCCGTTAAAAGTTATTAACAAAAACATGTTACATAATTTTTTCTCAGATACGGAACTTTTCTGGGATCTCTTCCATTTAGTCCTACTTCTTGAGGTCTGTTGCTAATTGTTCTACTCAAAATTGAATAATTTAAACCCTCCTTGATATCATAAGATGGCGATTTATGCATGCAAATGATCCCAAACATGCCTCCAGAATCGAAAACTCATGGTTTGAACGTAAGAAAGTTGCTGTTTTGGAGTAACCCTCACAGTTGTCGAACCTCAGCCCTATAGCGAATATTAAAGAAGACGATGGGGGATCAAAAATGGAAAAATAAGCAAGAGTTATGGAAAAAAATTAAAGAATCTTGGTCTTAATACCAGTTGCAAATTGCGCTGATTTGGTCAACCCTATGCCACGAAGAAGTAAGGAAGTTATAAAAAATAAATCTAGCTGCAGCAGTAATATTGTAGTTGATTTGAAAAAACAATCGAATTTAAAGTTTGTCCCTATTATTATTTCCAACTTAAATTATACATTTCATTATTTTTATTCATAAAAATTAAATTATTATACAAAAACCACCCCAGAGTCATTGAAGCATGTCCTCGCCGTGTAAGCATCAATATATGGTAATTATTATTTGGTCTTGAACCAAATGGAGAATTGTAAAATTTTGTCCCTATTATTTTTTCCAACACTGTATATACATATATTTATTTTAAAGTGCTTTATATATATATAAATATGTATGTAAATACATATATGTATGCATGTTTATTATCATACAAAATAAGCAAATGAATTTAAATTTACACTTACATATGGATTTGTGTATATTCTTTAATATTTATTTTCTTTATTTTAAATTTTAGTTTATGTAACAAAAGTTTCAACAATTTAAGGTAAATAATGGCGTTTTGAATTGTTGGGGTAAGTGGAAAAAAAATTCAACAACTATTTACAGCGAAGGTTGAGTGTATAGCTATTTCACGAAAAACCATTTTCGATCATCAGCACTCTTTTCGGAAGTGGATGCACCGGGGCGTTTTCGATTCTGGCAAAAATGTCGCACTTATTCTGCATTTTTATCGGGCTGTCAAATTTGTTTGTTCTATTCCACATAGATTCCACACATTTTTTCAGGGTTGCTTGTTCTATTGACAAAAATGTCGCCCTCTGCCCGACCACAGGGCAGCATTTTCTGCCCTTAATATGACCAAGGGGTTGCATTATTTTTGTTTCATACATCACATGAAAAGTGCAACATTTTCTTAGGGCTCAGGGCGCATGTTGATAATGTTGCCTTGTAATAATGCAGCATTTTGGTTCAGAATCGAAAACGCTATTAGATTATTTATTCCATTCAGCCAGCGCTATTAAGGTAACTAAATAAAATTAATTTGAATGAGGATTGTGATTTGTAGATTTGGGACAGGCGCGCCGGCGTCGCCGCCGCCGCCGAAATTATTTTGGAATGGCGCCGCTGCCGCCGGAATCACTGTCGGCGTATATGTCTAGTACATACATACATCCATAATATTGTGGCGAATATAATCGGTTTCACTAACATCACTAAAATGACAGAACACATTTCTAAGGAAACTGCCAGAACTAGAAGAAGATACCGGATAATTTCCAGTGTTGCCAGAATTTTCCAGATTGCGTTTGACAGACTATATAAGGCGGCGAGCAGGCGCTCCACAGTCAGTCGTAACTTAACAGTAGAAGTGTTAACATCCAGTCAAGTAAAACAAGTGGACTTTTTAGTCGTGAAATAAAGCGGTGTGAATTAAGAAGTAAATAAAGACTTTTATTTAACAATTTAGTGATACGAACCCGATAGAAATAATCGAGCTATCGACAAATACGTAACAATTGGTGTCAGAATTGGAATTGTTAAATAAATTCCAGGATCAAGGATAACGAAGCAAGGATAACGAAGCAAGGATAACGAAACAAGGATAACGAAATAAGGATAATGGCAAAGTTAAACGAACTGAAAATCCAAGAGCTTAAAAAGGAGTTAGAAAAGAGAAACCTGAGTACAAGCGGCAATAAAATTGAACTACAGGCAAGGCTAAGAGTAGCTATGGAGGCATATAACATTAATGTAGATGAGTTTGATTTCAACGATGATGTGGAAGAGGTCCACAAAGAAGAAACTCAGAAGGAAGAGGCTTCACAGTCAGTAGCAAACGTAGACGTGAACTCGATATTGGCTGTACTGACACAAATATCGGCAAAAATGGAAGATCAACAGGCACAGATGTCGAAAAAAATGGAAGAACAACAGGCACAGATATCGGCAAAAATGGAAGATCAACAGGCACAGATGTCGGCAAAAATGGAATCACAGCAATCATTACTTTTAGAAGAGGTGTCCAGTATTGCAACTCAGTTGGGAGCGCAAGAAAAACGCATATGCTCACAATTAAAATCACAGGATGCAAAAATTACGCAGGTTGAGGAAAGACAAGATAAAATTGAGGATAATGTAAAAAAGTTGGAAGCCCGTCTTCAGGAGATCCACATAAGTCGTCCAATCGCTTCAACTGCTACACAGAAGATAAAACCTCCGTCGTTTGATGGAAGTGGTCCATTTCAAGTATTCAAGCTACAATTTGAGAAAACGGCAGTTGTAAATAATTGGAATCCTGAGGACAAAGTAGCTGCCTTATTTGTAGCATTGAAAGGACCTGCAGCAGAAATATTACAGACTGTTAGCGAGGGCGAAAGGAACAGCTATGACGCAATTATGGGTGCCATTGAAAGACGTTATGGTAGCGAGCACAGGAAGCAGATATATCAAATGGAGTTGCAGAATCGCTTCCAGAAACGAAATGAGACGTTACAAGAATTTTCTTCTGAGATTGAGAGACTAGCTCATTTGGCAAACGCAGGAGCACCTCAAGAATTCATCGAAAGAATGAAAATTCAAAGCTTCGTCAATGGAATACGAGATATTGAAACGAAGCGGGCTACCTATGCAAATCCAAAGGAAACTTTCGCTGAAACGGTCTCATATGCCTTGATGCAGGAAACAGCATCTCTGTTGAGCAAGCCCACTTACAAGGCTCATCGGGTGGAAGTGGATGCGTCAGACTTGCTAACTAAGATATTGGAGGTGTTGAATGAATTGCAGAAAAAGAGTAATAGAGCTGTGAGATGCTTCAGGTGCAGGAAAACAGGACATATAGCACGTCATTGTAGCAAGGGCTCCAGTAATTTCAGCACTGTGGACGAGCGAAAGCGCAAGGCTGACGGGCATGAGCAGATGTCCAGATCAATAGATCGCAAAAAAGGAACCATACAAGGAAATACTGATGCAATATTGCGAAAACCATGTAACCGCGAACAAAAGAATTCCTCCAGAGCTGAGCGAAAGGAAGTCATCGTAAATGTTCGGCGAATGACAATAACATCCACAGACGAATGGGATGTGGAACAACTAAGGAAGTGTCAGCTAGAAGATCCAGATCTGGCACGTGTAATGATTGGTTTGGAGCAAAATGAACGACCATCAAAAGAAGAAATGTCAGCAGAGAGTCCTGTTGCCAAATCATATTGGGCACAGTGGAATAGTTTGCAATTGGTAAATGGTTGCCTACATCGTGTTTGGGAGAGTGAAGATGGTCAAAGTTCTAAAACATTGATAGTTGTTCCAAGGAAAAGAATACCGGATGTGCTAAATGAACTACACAATGGTCCAAGGGGAGGTCATCTTGGAGTAACAAAGACGGTAGAGAAAATCAAGAAGAGGTTTTATTGGGTCGGGTGCCGTCAGACAGTTGTTGAGTGGATTGCGAACTGCGATGTGTGCATAAAGGCTAAGGGTCCCAAATCCAGGAGTCATGGGCTGATGAAACAATACAACTCAGGAGCACCATTTGAGAGAATTGCCATGGATGTAGCTGGGCCATTTCCTACTAGCAAACTTGGAAACAAATATGTACTGGTAGTCATGGATTACTTCAGCAAATGGCCAGAGGTGTACCCGATTCCAAATCAAGAAGCAGAAACTATAGCCGAAGTATTCACCAACAATTGGGTGGCGAGATATGGTGCACCTATAGAGCTACATTCTGACCAAGGAAGGAACTTCGAATCAGTTGTGTTCCAGGAGATGTGCAAGACACTGGGTATTAGGAAAACCCGAACAACTGCGTTGCATCCACAATCAGACGGCATGGTAGAAAGATTTAACAGAACATTAGAGGAACATTTACGAAAAGTGGTGCACAAGTTCCAGAGAGATTGGGATACTCATATTCCTCTGTTCCTGATGGCATATCGATCGGCAGTACACGATACAACAGGTCAGACTCCTGCAAAAGTAATCTTTGGTAGTGATCTTCGACTGCCAGCTGACTTGAAATTTGGGATAAGTGCTGATGCGGGAATAAATGCCAGACAATCTAACAACGTTCTGGAAGAAGAAATGAGAGAAATACATGAACTTGTAAGACAGCAAACAAAGATCATGAGTGACAAAATGAAGGCCAGATACGACAAGGCGATGAACTCAGAAGGTTTTCTTGAGGGAGATTTAGTTTTGCTATACAACCCGCAGCGAAAGAAAGGTTTGTCCCCGAAATTGCAGTGTACTTGGGAAGGGCTCTACAAAGTGATTAAACGGCTCAACGATGTTGTGTATCGCATAAAAACGATTGGATGACCGAGGAATAAAATGAAAGTGGTTCATCTGGAAAGGCTAGCAGCATTTGGAACGAGTAATGTGTCAGATCGGGACGATCAGACTTAGGTGGAGGGCAGTGTGGCGAATATAATCGGTTTCACTCACATCACTAAAATGACAGAACACATTTCTAAGGAAACTGCCAGAACTAGAAGAAGATACCAGATAATTTCCAGTGTTGCCAGAATTTTCCAGATTGCGTTTGACAGACTATATAAGGCGGCGAGCAGGCGCTCCACAGTCAGTCGTAACTTAACAGTAGATGTGTTAACATCCAGTCAAGTAAAACAAGTGGACTTTTTAGTCGTGAAATAAAGCGGTGTGAATTAAGAAGTAAATAAAGACTTTTATTTAACAATTTAGTGATACGAACCCGATAGAAATAATCGAGCTATCGACAAATACGTAACAATATAATAAACTGCATGAAAGCGTGCTTAAAAATTTTAAATTTTTTTGTATGGAGAAATCTTTATATCGCCCGTTTTATGCAATAGGGATTTAACTCGAAATTTTCGATTTCTGGGATTTTGCCATATATTTCAATAACTGGGTAGTGCCTTTGAGTCCAGTCTTATACCTTTGAGTCCAGTCTTATAAAATACTCAAAAAGATAAAAATGGCGGAAATAAAAGTGATTTTGTAGTTAGCCGTAGAAAGAAACTATTTGAAATTATAAAACTTTATTTGCGTTTTCCCAAAAAAAAATTTTTTTGAGTTAAATCCCTATTGCATAAAACGTGCGATATATATTACGCTTTATTAATTTTACTGTATAGTTTGTTTGATTTTAAGATTTTTGGCACCATATGAAAGGGCTTGACCTTATATTAAGTAATTTAATAAAAATTTTACAAAAAGGGTTGCCACCTGTTCAAAAATTCAGTTTTACGCTATAGTTTATTTGATTTTTAAATTTGAGGTGTCATATGAAAGGACTTGGCATGGAAATGAGTAATTTATTAAAATTTTTACAAACAGGGTGCCACCTGTTCAAAAATCCATGTTTACCCTACAGTTTATCTTATCTTTATATATATTACGCTAAGCGATTTTTTGTAAGCACCATAACTTTTACACCGTTATACCGATTTTCGAAAATGGGGTGTCACATGAAAGGGCTTGACCTGTAGATGTGCAGGAAGGTTTAATTTTTTTGAAAAGGGTTGCCAGATGTTTGAAAATTTAATTTTACTGTATAGTTTATTTGATTTTAAAATTTTTGGTACCATATGAAGGGGCTTGACCTGATATTGAGCAATTTAATAAATATGTTTCAAAAAGGGTTGCCACCTGTTCAAAAATTCAGTTTTACGCTATAGTTTGTTTGATTTTTAAATTTGAGGTGTCATATGAAAGGACTTGGCATGGAAATGAGTAATTTATTAAAATTTTTACAAACAGGGTGCCACCTGTTCAAAAATCCATGTTTACCCTACAGTTTATCTTATCTTTATATATATTACGCTAAGCGATTTTTTGTAAGCACCATAACTTTTACACCTTTATACCGATTTTCGAAAATGGGGTGTCACATGAAAGGGCTTGACCTGTAGATGTGCAGGAAGGTTTAATATTTCTGAAAAGGGTTGCCACCTATTTAAAAATTTAATTCTCCTGTATAGTTTGATTGATTTTTAAATTTCAGGTACCATATGAAAGGGCTTGAGCTGAAAATAAGTAATTTATTAAAAATTTTACAAAGAGCGTTGCCACCTGTTCAAAAATTCAGTTTTACGCTATAGTTTGTTTGATTTTTAAATGTGAGGTGTCATATGAAAGGTCTTTACGTTAAAATGGGTACTTTATTAAAATTTTTACAAAAAGGGTTGCCACCTGTTCAAAAATTCAGTGTTACGCTATGGGGCTCCTCGCACAAAATCTTTGTATACAAAATCTAGGTCCACAGAAAATAAAAATACGCAGTAACTATCTAGGTATATGCTTCATTTTATATTTTATTAATAAGATTCTATGGCCTAACATCCCATTCATATTCTGCCAAATTTAAGGGGAGGTCAAATTTAAAAACACAATCAAAAAAATTGTCAAATGTGGCAATATGTGGTCTTCCACCCTCAAATTGTCTCACAGTGTAATCGAAAGCCACAGCATCGCGTGGCAGGGTTTACTAGTGTTACTTAATTTGCAATAATGCAAGTTACAAGAAAAATATGCGAAAAATTAAAACGTTGTCTTCAAAAGAAATGGCCGTGCTTCCAATAGCTTAAATCAATTTTTAAAAAAAGATCATTCGAATCAAATTTTTTATTCGAATCAAAAATTTATTTTGAATCAAAAACGTATTTCAAATAAAAAATACTATAATACGTGGTCCCACCACCCCCCTCGACTTGAGTAATTGCAAAAAATCTAAATTTTCAACAAACGTCTACGTTATATGGAAGCAAATGCAAGCAGATTTTCTCAGTTGCCTTAGCCAAGCATTTGCGCGTACATACATATGTATATACTTACGTATATACATATGTACATATGTATAACGAATCAAATGAAATTTTCCAGTCTAAATAAATTTTTGATTCAAAATAATTTTTGATTCGAATAAAAAACTTATTCGGAATCAAGATTAAAAAAATATTTTAATTCTTTTGAGAAATGAATCACAAATCAAATTTATTTTTGATTTGAAAATAGTTTGGATCACGAATCAAAGGGTATTTTTGACTCTTTTGTGAAATGAATCGCAAAAAAAATTATCTTTTATTTGAAGGTATTTTGAATCACGAATCAAGCTGATTCTTTATTTGAAAGTTGATTTGAAATCAAAATTGATTCGAAATCACGCAACCCTGTATCTGAACAATCAGTTGTATGGGAGCTATATGTTATAGTCACCCGATCTTGCCGATTTTCAGGGAATAGATTAAGGTCAATAGATACGTGTACAAATACTCTAAAGTTTCATGTCCTTTACTGTTTAAATATCAAAGTTATACTCCAAAATGGCCATATCTGAACAATCGGTTGTATGGCAGCTGTATGTTATAGTCACCCTATTTCAATTATTTTCAGATATAGTTAAGGTAATACTAAAATATAGTCACGTGCAAAGTTTTGGGAGTTTATCACATAAACTGACAGAGTTATTAACAAAAAAGTCGAAATTGGTGGTAATTATTAAATACCGTTATCCCGAAAACCGGAGCCAATTTGGGAAAACTAATGGCGGCATTGAATTTAGAATGCCCCAATTAAGTAATAACAACCATCAAAAGCTTTATTCGGGAAAAGGGTTCGAAGCCAGAGTAAATTTTATAGACGGGAAAAAAATTAACTTCAGAGCTCTCAAACTTCTTTTCTAAATACTCGAAAATAAGAGCTAACTTGGACTTTCTGAAAACGCCATCGAATTCTACAGCCAAAAATTAAGTTGGGGTGTCTCGGCGCTTCGCTGTGATATTTCAAAAGTTAAAAATTTACCTACAATGTTATTTAAAGAAACCGTTTTTTTTTTTGTCACATTAATTCAAAATTTTCAAGAAATAAATGCGTTTGCTATCAGTTTCAGCAACGAAAAGGGGTCGTAAACTGAATCGAAAATGAATATCAAGAAACTGAGCTCTAGTGCCACAAAGTGAGCGATACGATACATTTACGATAGTTTTGTAGGCAAAATTATTGCTAAAATTTCGAAAATTTACACATTCTCGTGGGAAACGACTTTTAAAGTGCAGACATTGGTGACTTATCTGTAACCTTATAAAACAGCTGATTCAACCAACCTTACGACAAGCTGTGTTACTAATCATTGGTGCCTTATCGTAATTCTGTAGCTGTATCGTTAACTTACAGACCAATTGGATTTTGGTTAGCAACCCTAAATCCGTAAACAGCTGACACTTGTGAAAGCAGGTAGGCGCATAGGCGAATTCAGAAACTTCTTTTTTTATTTACAAAGGTAGATTATAATATCAAAATCAAAGCGAATTCACATCATGGCCAATAGTAATGGGCGAGTCCCAAGCGAATTCAGATATTAACCAAGAAAAATATTATTTTGACATTACAATCTACCAATTACAATAACAAAATACATTGGGAATTTCTGAATTCGCCTATGCGCCTACCTTCCAAGATCTGCCTCGACATGTGTCAGCTGTTTACAGATTTACGGCACCACTAACAGCTCACATGGATAGCGATAAAGTTACAATAAGGTTAACAATACAGAAATACTTAAAAGTCACCAATGTCTGAACCTTTAGCCTCTGCAGATTGAAATTACGTTGATTAGCCGAAATTACTTTCCGAAATCACGCGCATTCACACACGTTTTTGAGTAATTTCATTTAGTCGTGTTTCAGTTACGCTGTTCATGCGCCAAATAAAAATGTTTACATGGTCAACTTAAATGAAAATATCATTAACAAAATACTCCCACCAAATTAAATTTTTTATAATTAAAGAATCGCTAATGCAATATACGATGAGAATATATCTAAGAAACCGTCGAGAACAAATTTAATAGCCGTGTTTTTATTTTAGCGCAGATGTATATGCGCTACAATAAAACACAGCTAATGTGAAATATTAGCGATGGGTAAAGATGTTTTCGATTATAATCGATAAAATTTAGAGAAGAGACCGATTCCAGAGTAATTTCTACATACATACGAGGGTTGCTCGATATATTTTTAGCCTAATAATGAAAATGCGAATATTAATCATCAAAAATGGTTTTATTGTTTTTCAAAGTATTCTCCAGCATGATTTATACACTTTTGCATGCGCTCAAACCAATTGTCGAAGCACTTTTTCCACTCCGATTGAGACACCTCCAAAACATGGTTTTTGAACGCTCAACAGCATCTTCTGGCGACGAAAATCGTTGACCACGCATTTTTTTCTTGATGTGCGGGAATAATAAGAAGTCATTGGGTGCCAAGTCAGGGCTGTACGGCGGATGACCCATCAATTCGACGTTTTTGCCGGCCAAAAAGGCGTCCTACGTTGCTCAAGCGGAACAGTCGCCACACGACCAGATTTGCCGAAGAAACAGGCGACCATTTGCTTCGAAGTGCTTCTTCCACGAACAACTTTCGTTGGATTTGGCTCGTTTTCGAAGACCCACACGGTCGATTGTTGTTTTGTTTCGGGTTCATACGCATAGATCCATTATTCGTCACCTGTGACGATCTTATAAACGTCTTTCGAAGCACCGCGATCGTATTTTTGCAACATTTCTTTGCACCAATCGACACGAGCCTTTTTTTTGAGCGACAGTCAAATTGTGCGGGATCCAACGAGAACAAACCTTTTTTACGGCCAGGTGTTTATGCAATATCGAATGTATGCTTGTGGGAGAAATGTCCAAGGATGTCACCATCTCCCGGTATGTCACATGAAGATCTTGCATTATAAGTTCACGCACGGCATCAATGTTCTCTGGTACAACGGCCGTTTTTGGACGACCTTCACGGAATTGGTCTTTGAGCGAGAGTCGGCCACCATTGAATTCATTACATATACCAATTTTTCACAGTAGGATAGGGTGGTGCTTCATCGCCATATAAAGATTTAAGTTCATCAATGCACTCTTGTCGTGATAATCCATGTCGAAATTTGTGAAAACTGATCGCACGAAAATGTTCACGAGTTAATTCCATTTTTTTGCCAAATTAAATTTTTCAAGTCACTGTAAACAACACAAATGATAGTCGTACGCCAAAACCCTCTGAGTACGATTATGCTAAAAAATGTCAGAATTTCCAATGGAAATGTCAGATTTCACCTGGCAACACTTTTTCATTGGTAGGCTAAAAATATATCGAGCAGCCCTCGTACATATACATATCACAAAAGCCTGAAATTGGATATGCGGAACTAACCCCATAATCCGACACGCATTTAGATACATAGTACATACATATACGTACATATATGGATAGAATTTGTTCTTGCTTTAGCTTTATTTTGAAATTAAGTTCAAAAAACATAGTTTGTGGCAAACAACGAAATTAAAGACTACTAGTAAACCCGGCCACGCGATGCTGTGGCTTTCAATTACACTGTGCGACAATTTGTGAAAGACCACTTATTGCCACATTTGAAAATTTTTTGATATACCTTCATAGCTACTGATTATTTTTATTTTCTGTGAACCTAGATTTTTTATACAAAGATTTTGACCGAGGAACCCCTTAGTAAAGTTTTGTGCCGAATATTTTTCTAGACTATGGTAACCTTAAAGCGACCCCCAAAAGGCCATTTGGCGTGCTCCTCCTTTTCTTTCTAGTTCTCTTTCTCTTCCCCTTTCCCCTTTATTTGCGCTTTCTTTTCCCTATATCCATTTTATTTTCCGTATTCTTTCCTCTTTCGCTTCCTTTCCTTCGCCATATCCGTCCCTTTCATTTTCCTCTTCCCCTTCCTTTTATTACCCATCTTCAGTGCTAGGCCTTGCATCACACTTCAAATTTAAAGATGAGATAAACTGCCCGTTTTCCTCATGAACAGCTTTTCTCGGATATTTATTTTAGGCCCTGTATCAATCGGTAGAAAAATTAAATTTTGACATAAGGCTGTGTGTGAATTGGTGGAAAATTACGCAGCTAGAAAAAAACTTAAATATACAACTAATTCTATTTAAAAAGAAAATACACATGTACATATCGTCGTACCATACGAAAACTAACATCATATTTTTTGTGGCTGACGAAAACTATCAATTTCGTTTAAACAACAACAATTTTAATGTAAAAACAGTATATAATTACTGATACTTTTCGTCAGCCAAAAGTCGAACTTGTTACTTTTCGTCAGCCAAAAGTCGATTTTGTTAATTTTCGTCGGCCAAAAGTGAAATATGTTACCTTTGTACAGATTTTTTTTTTTGATAGAATTTTAAATATGTTAGTTTTCGTATGGTTCGACGATATGTAACATCAGATCATAACACGAATTCGTTTCTTCCGTTTCCATCAACATTGCCATCAACAGGGGAGCATACTTTCAAGCAATTATATTCATTTTACGTTTTAAAATTTTATAGTTTGTCCGTTTTCGTCCAAGTTTAATTTTGTAACTGTTAAAATTTTCTCTTCTGTTTGGCACAGCAAAATTGCTTTTCTTGCTCAAAATGGAAAAATTGTCTACAATAGAAAAAAATTTTACCGATTGGATGTGGACGTCAATGGGTTAATTTGTTGTAATATATGAGCCGTTGCATTTGAAAGTGGCACAAATCCACTTGTATTTGGGTGTTTCCGAAAATGGGTCAACCAAAAAGAAAAATTTAAAAATGCACCTAGGCCAAACTTTTTGATACCATTATATAGGTACGTATTTCCTTTATCACGCCACAAAATTTTATGGACATTGGAGCACAGCTACTTACAAAATTTACGTTTTTCAGACTACCATATAACATTTTTTTTTTAGCTAAGTGTATATGTATTCCGAAATACATAGCGAATTCGCAACAAAAGCGCCGGTAGAAAAATGGCGTTTACGAGTACTTAGCTCAAGGTCAGACCTAGGAATATCAACATAGATACATTTACAAAATACTTCAAATCTTGTATAAAGTGTATTCTAAAGTAGTGCTTTTTTTCAAGCGTTCGGACGCAAAATATACTTTGCAGTAAAAATAAACATACTTACCTTTGTCATATTTTTTAAATTTTTTTTGACAAAACACAGTTTTGGGTGCTCTTTCGGGCAGCGTTAATTTTTTTCCCAAAATCAAAAGGATTCCTGAGTTTAAGTATATTAAACATTGGAACGCCCGAACGTATACACTTTTTTTCTTCAGATAATTTTTTTTTGTTTGTTCCTTATAAAGCTATCTAGCAATGAATTCCGCTCAAAGGGCTATGAGGTGAAGGTTAAACCTCTTGAAAGATGGTCAGAAAAGGAAGGATTTCAAAAACAAAGAAAGAAAGAGAAAAAAAGATTTTTAGGAAAAACATAAAAAAACCCTTTGAAGGTAAGAATGCTCCAAGCAATTTGGAATAGATGTAGACAATAAAATATTTTTGGCCACATAAAACTTCAAAATCTACCTGTATGCGATGGCTTAAAATAAAACAAACACCAGCCCTTCAAACATTACACGGTTTCTCATGCGAAAATGGACATCATATTACTGCCGGACGTACAGCGACATCTAAGCAACGCGATATTTAAAATACCGCTTTGGTGCAGTGGGTAGAGGTCTCGCCTGCTATGCCAGAGGTCTCGGGTTCAAACCACGGTCCGAGAAAAACACCAAAACAATTTTTCTAATTAGTAAAAATCCAATTATTGGGTTTTTTAAGAGCAGCGGTCACCTCTCGGCAGTGGGCGGCATACCCTCCGAGAGTGTTTCTGCCATGAAAAAGCTTCTCACAAAAATGCATTCGACATTCGCAGCCGGCATAAAACTGTAGGAAAAAAACAAAAAGGAGCACACCTCGAATTGGAAGAGAAGCTCGGCCATAAAAGTCGTCAGAGTTATAATAGCGCCATTGTATTATTATATTATTCTTATTAAATTTTGCTTGTACTTACATCAGTTTTTTTTATATTCATCGCCACTATACATTATTAAGTATCGTTTTAGTCCTCAGAATGTGCAAGTAATGTAAATTTTGAATTAATGAGTTAATTGCAATAAAATATGTGCTCAACACTTGTTTTGTTATGAAAAATTTATGTTTTCCTTCATAGAAAAATTTGGAACGTCCGAACGGGAACGTCCGAACAAAATTAAAACCGATATTTCTCCAATAAAAAACGTCTACAGAAATATAACTTTAATGCAGTGACAGTCCTTGTATATTCCTCTGTTAGTCGTATATACATCATTTTTTTGTAGCATCAACCAATTCGCAGAATTTTAACGAAATCAGGTGTAACCTCAAATACGAGGTACTTTTGAAATCCTTCTACAGTGGTATGTGTCATCTCTAAAAAAAAGTTTGATAGCTTTGGATAGAGGAGTACAAATTCTATATATGACAAAAAAAAATATTCTGATCCAAAGCCTACTATAGGTTTTATACCGAAAATAATGTTGCAGCATGGAACGTCCGTAACGCTGGAAACACCCATTTCTAAAAATTGTCAAGATCTGATCATTATAACATACATATACATATCTCCCACATACAACTGATTGTTCAGATATATGGATTTGCATTCTGCATGAATAAGTAGCATAAAACATTTTCATTCAAAATGAATAGACAAACAATTTTCTCTTATACGATTTCGACATATCTGTATCAGTTAATGCACTTTTGTGCAACCAAAGTCGAATTTCACAATAGGCATTTTTAAGCTTATTATTATTTTTATGCACTTATGTATATTGGCATATACGGCAGAATATACGGGACCATTCCACAAATACAATTATTTTAACTTATGTAAGTTTACGCCAGTAAAACCTGGACTTAGTACCTATGTATATCGTTTTCTGAACAATGTTTTATATATATATTTTTTTTTTTTTTGTTGAAAGTGGCATAAGTCCTTTTGGTGTAAGAAAAACGGTCGATTATTTACAAAAAAAAAAACCGAAAAATTATCTTTGCATGATAAAAATCTAAAATATTTAAAGAGTCAAGAATATCTTAGAATCATTTCAAACGCAAACCCTTCATTATCTCGATACATCTAAAAATGGGTTTATGCCACTTTCAAATGCAACGGCTCATATAGCATTATAAGATTTCTTTAATAATATACACCTATTGTTATTTCCAAGGGTCTAGCCACAATAAATCTATGATCAACATTCCCAAATTTTCTCAAAAGTTAAATGTTATAACTTTTTTTACATTTTTTGAACTAAAAATTAACAAACTTATTTAAAATTATTGATAATGGAAATAAATATTATTGTCCATATGATAAAAAAGAGAAATCTAAACATATGAAACAATTTAGCTTTTTTTAGATTTTTAACACTCAGTGCTATCTACAATTTCCTTCAAATTGTCTTTCTACATTGTCGGTTTTTGAATATAATATGTGAAATTCATATTCGGAAGTAAATCTTTCAAAACCTCTTTGGACTAATAGTATGTGTTACAAGTTCTTATGGGATTTGGGCGTTAATGAGTTAAGAATAGTTGAAATTAATATATGTATGTTAGTCATGCTTGTTTATATTTCTATATAAGTAGTTCGTTTTTGTTTTTATTATGCTTCCCTTTATTATATAGTTTATTTAGCGACAGTCATAACTTTACATTTAATTACGACCTGCTCCAGGTGCGCCACCGCCCTCCCCTTCTTCGTCATCATCATCGGAACCTTCAATGAGTGAACTGAGAAATTCCTGTTGATTTTCATTGATCAGCTGTAAAATAGCTGGATTTGCTTCGCCCACGCGCTGAATTGCATCATTGATTAATTCAGGATGTTGTTGTATGGCTCGGCGCAAGTTCCTAAATAACGGATCGCTGCGAAACATTTCAAAAGGTGACATACCAATATCGGCATTACTACTATCTCCACCGCCATACAGCAAAACATCTTCCGGCTGCATCAAGACCGATTCGGGTATACCTTCAATCAGATATTCAATAGCACGTTCTGGATTATTAAAACTGGCCGCCAATGCACGACGTACTTCAACTTCGGGATAACCCATTGCAACTATATTTGCTACCATTTCATCATTAACACCACTTGTAGGTTGAACTGGTTGTGATATCGATTGTTGTTGTTGTGGTGTTGAAGGAGTTGAACTTGGTGTTGCTGCTGTTGGTGTTGACGATGTTTCCTGAGCTACTGCAGCAGCAGCAGCAGCAGGTGTAGCTGGCGCGGTACTTGTTTTCGTTGCTGTTGTATCTTCTTCATTCTTTGTTGGTGCTGAAGGTTTATTTTTCGTTGTTGGTGCAGTTCCAGCTGCAGCTCTTGCAATGGCGGCCGCACCAGCAGATACAGCCGCACCAGCAGATACAGCCGCTGCCGACGTCGCTGTTGTTGAACTCCCAGCACTTGATGACTCAGTCTCAGAAGGAGCAGTAGACTCTTCAGGCTGCTTCAGTACCATAACCACAAGGAATTTCTTCGCATCTATATTATAAGCGCTTAATGGTTGTTCATTAAATAATATTTTACCGGCATAAATGAGTTTTTGCAATTCAGGTTTGACGCCGACGTCTGGGTACAAAGCCAGCTCCTTTTTTAGCTCGTACACCGTTTTCGATGGTTCAATGTCGACCATCACCGATTTTTGGCTTAATGTTTTTATTTGTAATTTCATTTTTACCGCTTATTGCTATTACTCAATAGTTTAATTATATACTCAGAAAGATGTGAAAGTCGATTTTTTAATTGAAATGCAAGGAATTCGAGCAGCACACGATGACAATCTTTTTTTCAATTTTTGTTTTGTTCCACATAACGTCAAGCTGACATTTGTCAACTCATGCTCGATTTCAGTGATGTAAAATGAGAAAAACACTCGTTATTTTAGTCAGCAAGCTAAGCTACCATAATAATGGCCGCTTTGGTTGTGAGGTGGTGAATTTGTTGTTTGCTTGCTTTACTAGGGGTAGAACATTTACACGCATTGATGGTTAAATCAAAATCAACAAGGAAGAATAACTAAATAACTAAGATTTTATTCTTGGTAACAGCGCTTGTGGAGGGATTATGGAAATCTTTCGTGCAGCACAGTAGGATTTTCGTCATAAAGATAGGGTTCCATAAAGATATCTCATTGCAGGATAATATGCTAATCGAGCATTCCATGGATAATGGTGAATTTGTCCCGTACAAACATTTCGATTTCTCACACATACATATACAAGGCTTATCCAATAATTCTTGCACATATACCAGTTTTTCAAATGCAAGCTTCTGCTGTTGTTCAGAAATTAACCACATAATATTGATGTACTAGAAACTTTGTTTGGTCAATTTAAAAGATTTAGGGCCGATTTCATAATGAAATTCTTAAAGCTCCTTTTGTTAAAGGAGCCTTTTATTTAAAGAGCAATTTAAATGTTTTTTAAAGTGGGAGTGATTTCATAATAATATAATAGGTTTGTTTAATGAGACCAAAAATAGAGTAGAGCAGCTCAAGTTAGATCAAATAGAGCAGTTGTCGAAAAACAAATAGAGCAAGTTAGAGTAACTCAGAGCAAACATCTCATAAAACACTTTTTAGGCAGCAATTATGAAAACATTTGACTGATTGACATTTCAATACGACTTTACATAAATGCAGCAAAAAATTAAGAAAACAACAATACTCTATGCCCACAATTTTCCCCTTTTCATTTTGAATACGCAGATTTTCCATTTTTTGTTTGGTATTTTCCAAATTACATTTATTTATTTTGTTGACAGTTGTCAAAAAAAAAATTACTGCTCTAACTTACTCCACAAAAAAAGCTAGAGCAAAAATTGTGCTCTAGATCTGTTTAGAGCAGGCTTATGAAACAAAATGTAGGGTAAATCAGAGCCACTTTGAGTACGAAAAATTGTCATGAACACAATTTTGTGCTCTAGTTCAATCTAGAGTAACCTAGAGCAGCTCAGTAAACAAACCTAATATTAAAAGGCTTCTTTAACGTCAAATGATTGTCATAAATTTAAAAATATTGAAATTTCACATTTGTTTTTTTTTTCTGAAAATAAATACATTATTTGATTGTCGCTTTATTTTTATTTTTATTATTATTATTTTTTTTTTTTTTTTTTGAAAAAAGAAAAAGAACAGAAGCATAATTTGGAAACCCAGTGCAGAAAAAATAGGAAGCGGTCATCCAACCTCACAAAAGAGGAAGAAGATGAATATTGCATTATAGGAACAAACAAAACAACAAACAAAATCGGTTGCAAAATTTTAATAAATTTTTGGTATTTGATTTTGACACACTGCAGAAATGAAATTTTTTCTGGCAAAAGGAACCTTTAAATAACTTAAATGCCCGTTTTTGGGTATTTAACTTAAAAGGAACTTTTATCTTCAAAAAGACTATGAAATCGATCAGCAAATTAAAGGCTCCTTTAGAATTTAAAGGAACTTTTATTTGATTATGAAATCGGCCCTTATACCATTTGTCCCGTACAAACCATGTAAAAAATTACATTACAAAATTTTTAATTCTTTTGAAATAAATTTATTTCAAATATTTTTGTTGTTTTAATAAACCTTGTTATAAGTGATAACACATTTCCTTTTTATTTTTTTCTTATCCAATTAATTTCGCTAAAATTGCACCTGGACCAGCACTGTCCCGTAGAAACATAACTTTCTTAAGACTTTTCACACTTACACGAATATTTCATAAACAAGTTTCTGCTTTTAATAAGAGTTTTATTAAACAGTAATAATGCACCAGATATTTTGTTTGCTAGCATTTTGGTGTGTCTTTAATTCAATTCGAAACTGTAAAAATTCGTACAATTTGTCCCGTACAAACCGTGGAATCAGCGTTGCCACTTTGGTACTTTTTACCAAAATTGGTTACAATTTTTTCGTTTGGTTACGTGGTTACTTTCGGCCGATTTTGGTTACCTTCAAGGTCCATATATTGAGCACACCATGGTTACATTCAATTTTTAGAAATACGCTTTTAATTTTTGCAAACTATAAAATATTTGTTATCCAAATTGTTTTTTTGTATTTTTTTTTTATCAAATTCCAAATAATTTATTGTTGGGGGTAAATGGAAAAAATTCAACAACTATTTCCAGCGAATGTTGAGTGTATAGCTGTTTCACGAATATGAATAAGGCAAAAGTGGGAAAAATTCAACAGCTTTCATAGAGTCTCAGCGGTCGAGCGTGTAAAAGCGTTTGCACATTGTGGCAGAAGATGGAATGTATCACGGGTTCGATCCCCGTGAGGAGCATCCACTTCCGAAAAGGGTGGTAATGATCGAAAATGGTTTTTCGTGAAATAGCTATACTCAACCTTCGCATTTGAAATAAATCTATTCTGGCGAATTTTCGTCGGGCGATTTTCGCCAGCATTTTGGTTCTGTTCATTCTCATATCTGGCCGTGTTTTTAAATGTTGATAGAACGCTACGACGATATATTTTAGTTTTTGTTAACCATATGTATAGTTTTGCTTCCAAATAAATAGCCTTAACGTTAATGGGACATATGCCTATTTTAATAATTTATTTTGGTTACTTGTTTCTAGTTTTGGTTACTTTTATTTTGTATTTTGGTAAATTTAAAATGTTTTAAGTGGCAACGCTGCGTGGAATGCTCCTAATGTTCACATTACACTGTACGACTTCAGATTGAAATTTTTTCTTAGACATTTTCAGCTTACCGAAACGATTCCGCGTTACAGTATTTTTTTAAATTGTGGGAATGCTTTCGGTGCGTAATAGGCAGAAAATAAGAAAATAAACAGAAATTTAAATAAAATTTTAAAATTAAGCAGATCACTCAAAAATAACAATAATGTCTTCTAACGAAGACGAATACGTTATCGCTTGCTACATTTATACAGAAAACGAGTTTTTTACTTTCTTTTGTTCTTTTATTACGCCGCAAAAATTTATGCAGTGTGTGCCAATCGGTAGAAAAAATTAAATTTTGACATAAGGGAGTAAAATTTTGGCAGTATTCGTGGTGAATTCTAGTGTCATAATTTTACCTAGCTCAATGGGCTAGGTAAAATTTTGACATTTTGTAAGTACATACACATACAAGTAACACAAATATTTAAAAACAAAATAACATGAGATGATTACATGAATACATTTCTTCTGTTTCCATCAATATTGCCATCAACAATTACATTCATTTTACGTTTTAAAATTGTATCGTTGTCCGTTTTCGCCCAAAAGTTTATCTTTGTAACTGTCAAAATTTTCTATTCCGTTTGGCACAGCAAAATTGTGTTTTTTATCTCAACATGGTAAAATTTTCTACCTCATTTTCCCATAGAGAAAAATGTTGCCGATTGGCACACAGCCTAATTCTTAAAATTTCACTTACCGGTTTTACCGCATTGCGGTATACCGAAATTAAACACCCAGTAGCACGCTTATGTTTCGGGGTAATAATGTGTTATGTTGTGTATGTGCTCACTAATCACCGATATCAGCATAACTACCTCACAAGGATCACGAAAATGTGTCTGAGTTTGATCGGTGTGCAAGCTCTTAACCATAACCACGGCATAAGGTGACACCAATGTCACTAGATTGAACTACCTTCCTGGCATACTATACATACCCAGTAGTATTTATCAGCTGGAAAACAGCACATATTTCCTACTGAATATTCAGTAGAGATGTAGTTCTAAAATCTGAACTTTCCATTTCGTTTTTATATAGAGGTGGCGTCGAAAATCAACTACCTAAAAACTTCCGAACGAGAAGGGAGAGTTTCTGTAGGAAAAAAGGCCTGAATACGCAGGGAGAACTTCCATAGCATATATTTCAGTACACCTGATGTCTTCACTGCGTGTTCAGTTATTTTTTCAGCAATGAATTTTGAACTTAGTTTCAGGGTATTTTTCATATTGAATATTCTACTGAATATGCACCTCCTTACCTCAAATACTGCTGGGTATTTATCAGTGGCGTAGCTAGAGAATTTTTCGAGGTGGGGAGGTCACAGCCAATGTAAAAAATTTACCAAAATTAAAATTACCAAAAAAAAACTACAATTTTTTTTTACAAATGATAAAAATCGCTAGCTTAGAATGCAAATTGTGTAAGTCCTTTTTTAAAACTTTGTAGGAGAGACAAAAAACAAAAAAGAAAAAAAAATTCGAAATGAAAAAAAATTTCTGTTCATATAAATATTTTGGACTTACAATTTTTTTCGCTTTTTGGACTTACACAATTTGCGTATCACTGAATAACAACGAGTAGAAATATGACAAGTATCTCAGACTTGTTTAGCGCGGTGCGTATTTTATTTTTCTAGCGTTCTACATAAAAATACACTTTTTCATAAAAGTGGACTTACACAGTTTGCACTCTAAGCTAGCGAAATGTAATTTTTTCAGACTATAATTTAACATTTTAGTACACAAATATCGCTTATAATACATATATCAAACTCTTAAGGCCCTTGGCCACTTAAAATCTGGAATGTTAAGAAGTGTATACATATGTGTGAGTGTCGGGTGATTGTCGCAAATATCTAAAAGATTTGATTCTCATCAACGCGAGCCCGAACAAGAACGTGTAGCACGACGACTGCCGATTGCACTAACACACACAAAAACTCACACATACACACTGCTTGACATGCCAGATTATCAGTTGCCAAGGGCCTTTAACTATACTTCAAAAGTAAGTCTCATATTCTCTTCTGGAAATCTACGCGCATAGGTAGATTTTCAAGTTTTATGCGACCAAAATTGAATTTTGTAAAATTGTTACAATTACAGAAAAAACACATATCCACATATTGGAAATAGAATGGGGAACAATAATTCATCGCTTTTTTCCCGACCCCATACTCTGCACTTGCCCCAGATGGTCGCAACTTAGCATATCTGAAGCTAATTTTTTTGTTTTTTTCTTACACATTTTTAAGTGCTAGTTTCAACTTGAATATTTATTATTTAAAGCATTTCATTTAAGTAATCGTGATGAATCCTAAAGGTTCAAGTAATTATTAACACTTTTCAATAATATCCTTGGTTTCCAATAATTCTAAGTTTATAGTTTTAAGCTTTTAAAGTTGGGATATTTAAAACAAAAATTATCACTCTTTTTCATGTTAAAAATTGGTTTTGTTATGTTGCTCTGTCAGACTCAGTCAAATTAACCCTCGGACATGATATCTAGTACAATTAGTAGTTAGCCGACAAAAAATTACGTCGCACAAAGCTGCACTTCACTACTAGATACAGGGTTTTTCATATGTACCTACAATAATTTTCTTTTTGTGCTTTATATTTAATTTTAATGTTTATATTTCTAACGCATATCTTGGTTAATGTAGGTGATGCTCGAAAGTAACCCAGATATTTAGCAGCGATTATTGTTAACTTTTTACACAGTATTTTTAGTATTTCCAATTTTTCAAAGTTAAGGAAGTACTTATCATAAAAAGGGGCTAAGAATTATAAAGCTACATTTTTTTAGAAGATTTTTGAGTATGCAATTTTGCAGCTCATTCAATTGTAATATAATAATATGCAACATTCAACTTTTTGAAAAATTTCATTGGCTTTTCGGAAATTTTAATTGGAACGGTCTCACGTACATATAAAGCAAACACCCTACAGAAAAAAATTACTAAAATCGACGGAAATTTTTACAGCGTTGAGAATAGCACTTTTTACACTAAAATTGGTTGGCTACATAACAGTACACTTAGAAATCTCCTCAAAATCTTCTATAAATTCTGGCCGCGCTTTGAAATTTTTAATCCACTTTTAGAAATTTCTACGATTTTTCGGATTTTTCCATAAGCTTAGAAATCCTGCTTAAGGCGATTTTTATTGAAAAAGTGTCTACATATTTAAACGAAAATAAAAAAGTCAAATTTTCTACAGAATTCTTTGAAATAAATTTAAAAACTCTGGCGTATGATATTTTTTGGAGTCACTGTCTATAATTTTAATAAAATCGAATTTTAACACAAATTATTAAAATTTTGCATTAAACAAGCAATTTGTATTTTGTATTTGTATTTTGTATTTTGTATTTATTTATTAATAGCCAGGAGATACAAAAGTAAGTCTTAAAGGCTAATAGGATATATATGTAAATATGTATGTAAACTAAGGTATAATGACATTATCTGTTATACTTCAAATAATATAAACAGAGATAACAATAGTTGCATTTAAAAGAAATGATTGAAATGAATATAAGCTTGACTCAGTAGGGAGTACTTAATAAAATATGGAAAGTATAATTGAATATTTGAATATACCCAGTAAGGGGCAGGCATGCCATAAAGGGCACATTGGGCCAGAAAGGACCCAGTCGAAAATGGTAAGATATTATTTAAGAAACAAGTTTAGTGAATAGATGAATAAGCCCTTTGGCATTGAGAAGTCAAACTCAATAGACTGGGATAGCTTATTAAAATCAATTAAGGCCCTGGTAACAGGAGCATTTTGAGCATACAACGATTTACAATGTGCAATATGGAAAGGGAGTGGATTTCTAAGGTGCCTGACGGGGATATTGAAAGGGATACGTGCGAGGAGAGGAGGGCAATCAATGGAGCCGCAGATAATGTTAAAGACGAATGACAGTGACAATATCTGTCTTCTGGTTTGGAGGGACTTCAGACCGAGTAATAGACAGCGAGATTGGTAGGAAGGGACAGGGTCAGAAAAACGAAGAGAGCGGAGGGCGAAGCGTAAAAAGGCTTTCTGAATGCGTTCTAAACGGGTTACGTGACACTCATGATAGGGTGACCAAATAAAAGATGCATATTCAAGTCTTGAACGAACGAAAGAAGTATACAGAAGTTTTAACGTATACGGATCAGTAAATTCCGCAGCATTACGGCGGACAAAAGCAAGCATAGCGTAGGATTTAGATACAACTAAGTTAAGATGACTTGAGAAAGAGAACTTAGAGTCAAAGACCACCCCAAGGTCCTTGATTTCATTTACTCGGCGTAGTGGAGCTTGAGAAATGTGATAAGAAGTATCAGAGATATTAAGACATTTGGAATAGGTAACCACAAAACATTTATCAAGATTAAGATAGAGACAATTATTTTTACACCAATTATTTAAGTTATCAAGTTCAAGTTGTAATAGAAGAGAGTCCATTGGGCAAGTAATAGCTGAGTAGATCTTAAGATCATCCGCATAGAGTAGTATCTTAGAAAAGGAAAAACATGAAGTAATGTCATTAATAAAGAGAATAAAGAGCAAGGGGCCAAGTATGCTACCCTGGGGTACACCAGAAGTAACAACAAAGGTATGTGATCGGGCATTGTCGACAACAACAGAAGAACGACGATTAGAAAGGTATGATTTAAACCAATCTAGAATAGCCGAGTGAAAGCCAATACAAGCGAGTTTTTTTATTAGTATAGCATGGGAAACTCTATCGAAGGCTTTTGCGAAATCAGTATAGATAGTATCCACCTGATGTCCAGACTGAAAAGCTGCAATACAATCATCAGAAAATATAGCTAAGTTAGTGACAGTTGAGCGAGAAGAAACGAATCCATGTTGTTCAAGACAGATTGAGTTGTTGACAATAGGCAGAAGTTTTTTATGAAGAATACATTCGAAAAGTTTTGAGATTGTAGTGAGCTTCGAGATGGGTCTGTAATTTCTAACATTATTCTTATTACCATTTTTGAATACCGGTGTAATAAAAGAAAGTTTCCAGTCATCTAGAAAAATACCAGAAGATAGGGATTTATTGAAGATACTTAGAAGTGGCGAGATCAAAGATTCACACCGTTTGAGAATAAGAGGAGACAAGCCGTCCACATCTGTTTGCGAAGAGAATGACAGATCAGATATACCAGATAAAACATCATCAGGGGCGGACATCGCGTGGTGATTAAGAGCCAGTGTTGCCACAATATTTTGGAGCTTGAAGCTAGATTAAAGTAAGAGCGCGGTTGTCTTCGGCCGTACCTTTCATGAATGGGGAAATGAAAAGTTACCTATGCACATAGCCTGATTTAGTTTAATTTCAATTATTTGGGTTATTTATCGAAAGGTTTATGAGCTATTTAAATTGAGAATAGATGTAGACAATAAAATATTTCTGGCCGCATAAAGCTTGAAAATATGTGCGGCGTTGGTTCTGTTTAAGGCCTAAAGATGTAAAGCAAGTGATATATTTTAGTTTTTGTTAACGGGATATCTTCTTTTACTTTGAAATAAATAGATCCAACGTCAATGGAACATATTCCTATATTATAAATTTTTTTTTTGGTTACTTGTTTCTAGTTTTGGTTACTTTTATTTTGTATTTTGGTAAATTTAAATTTTGTTTATTGGTAAGGCTGGCTCAGATTGAGAGAAGCAAGAGCGGACATCGCGTGGTGATTAAGAGCCAGTGTTGCCACAATATTTTGGAGCTTGAAGCTAGATTAAAGTAAGAGCGCGGTTGTCTTCGGCCGTACCTTTCATGAATGGGGAAATGAAAAGTTACCTATGCACATAGCCTGATTTAGTTTAATTTCAATTATTTGGGTTATTTATCGAAAGGTTTATGAGCTATTTAAATTGAGAAGTTATTTCCCTAAAATGTCTATATCTGAACAATCGGTTGGATGGGAGCTATAAGTTATAGTGGTCGGATCTTGGCAAATTTTGGTAACCTTGTTTGGGCCAATTTGGGTACAAATACTCCAAAGTTTCATGCCCTTAGCTGTTTAAATGGAGAAGTTATACAGAAGTTACACCCCAAAATGTGTGTGTATATCTGAACAATCGGTTGTTTGCTATGTATATGTTATAATAGTCCGATTCGGCCGATTCCGACAAATGATCAATTGCTTCCAGCACTAGTTGGCGCTAGATTGAGTTGGCGCATTTTTCAAATCGGAGTTAGCGCAATAACGCCAAAATCGGCGCTGGCGCAATTGCGCGGCGCAGCGCAGTGTTACCCATGCCTACTAAGTAAGAAAATTCGATATCTCAATTATTCTATAAATAACTAGCTTACCCGCCAGACGTTGTTCTGCCTAAAATTTATTCCTATAAAGCCTAAAGGAAAAGTCCTAGATTACCGTGTTGCCGTATCCCTATCCCTATCCTTGTCCCTATCCCTATCCTTATACCTATCCCTATCCATATTCCTATCCCTATCCCTATCCCTATCCCTATCCTTATACCTATCCCTATCCCTCTCCCTATCCTTATACCTATCCCTATCCCTATCCCAATCCCAATCCCTATCCCTATCCCTATCCCTATCCCTAATCCCTAATCCCTAATTCCTATCCATATACCTATACCTATCCCTATCCTTATACCTATTCCTATTCCTATCGCTAACCCTATTCCTATTCCTATCCCTAATCCCTGATCCCTAATCCCGAATCCCTAATCGCTAATCCCTCTCCATATACCTATACCTATCCCTATTCCTATCCCTATCCCTATCCCTACCCCTATTCCTATCCCTATGCCTGTCCCTATCCATATACCTATCCCTATCCATATCTCTAGCCCTATCCCTATGCCTATTCTATCCCTCCAGACTTTCTAGGGTCACCCCTGGTCCACATTTTGGTCGATATCTCGGATAACGGGTCGCATAGGGTCTTGAAAATCACCTCTTTTTTAAATACTCACCAACACCTTTTATTTGTAGAAAACCCGTTTGGGGTCACACCTGGTTTATATTTCAGGAAATACCTCGAATACGGGGTCTTATATGGGACCAATAACTACACCTTGTTCAAGCACTCGTCAACACCTTTCATTTGATACCCATATCGTACGAACCCGTTATAGGGTTACCCTAGTCCACATTTTTTGGGATATCTCCAAAACCTTCCCGGATTCTTATTTTTTTTTTTGGCCATAAACCATGCCGGGCCCAATCGAAAACTACGTGCAAAATTTCATTTAATTCAGTCCAGCCGTTCTGGAGTTAAATCATCAGGGAGGAAAATGCGACTTATTTTTATATAATAGATTATTTATCTAAACTTGACGTTTGAAAAACAATGTTCTTCTCTATATCGCAGTGTATCGTACTGTTGCCTGTTTGCGAGCACACGTGATATTAGCGGCCGCTTATCATACGGAGCAGCCCTTAATTCATACTCTTGTTGTTATCAAAACTAATTGAACGAAAATATGTGTGTAGGAATAAGGTGTACAAATAGAAGCCCATATGTTGCAACAACAAGAGAAACTATTGCCAAAATAGTTATCGACATTGTAATAACATTCACTAATGTATCCCTGGCAAAATTCAGAATTCAGCTGGTTACAATTTTAAATAATCACCCCATTGGGAAATCCCTAACACCAGCTTTCGACTCTAATCTGCTCAACAGTAGCACCACTCGAAAAGGGTTAAAAACCAACACCGTGCCAAAGCCAACACGTTCCATCTTGCAATGTTTTTGTTTGAAAACTGATTTATTGCTTCGGCCCATTTCTAGACGAATTTCGGACAGTCCCAACACGGCAGCAACAAAATCGACCCTCATCTATCACAATTTCCCTAACAACTTTCATTCGTCGTTTGCTAAACACTTGTTTCCTTTCTTGCTGCTTTTTATTTAGAGATTTCCTTTTTGTAGATTTTTGTAATAGATGTTTTTAGTTTCCATTAAAATGTGGATTTTTGTTGTAGTTGGAGAATTGTTAATTTAAATTAAGAGAAATTACATAACATTATTCTGATTTTACAGCGCATACTAGCATAACAATACATAGTATATATAAGTGAGCATTGTAAGGCTGATTACGGTGTTAACGCTGATTTATTTCAAAACTTTAACAATTTCACAATTAAACCGGAAGTTATGTGCTTTGAGACTGCCATGAGGGCAAGAATAAAAAAGTTAGCCGAGTCAAAATTCTGATATAATATAGCCAGCAGCAAGTTTAATTGAGAATTATTTAACAGGTTTAGCACTGTTCTTGAAATTATATCATCCCATTTCGGAAGAAATTTTGCCTGTTTTGCAATTTTGAATGTGCGAAAATTGAACTCGATTTTATGATGCCTCTATGTCCAGCTTGCTTACTTATTGGCATATGAAGAGAATTTGCGTAAAAAATGCAGGCAAATGTAACAACATCCTAGCGTGCTAGCGCTGCTGGATATAAAATTTGTTTCCTCCCAAAGACCTATATACACACATACATTAAGGTTTCCATTAAACCGGAAATCTTATTGCTGCACCAGAAAGACTGATGAACAAAAAACACACGTGTAAAATTTTAAAATTTTCAAACTTGAACACGATGAAACAACGAATAAGGAAATCATGTGAAATATGTAGAAAACGTGTTGCAGATACTTTTATCTCTATCGATTTATCGCCAGCGTTATGCGCTGCTGTCGGGACACAGGACAAACAATGAGCTGTTGGCGTATGGCAAAGATGTATAATGACTAATAAAAAATACGAGGATGCATTGAATTGAATGGGGTAAGGATAAGAGCGATTCGAAATCAGTTAGCACGCCGTTAACACCTACATTAAGCACACATGAGTGCATGGCATATTAATAAATGTACATGCATATAATACGCATTTTTCAAAGGGGGTACGCACACATACATACATAAATATTTAGGTATTTACTTACATAGAGTGCGTAGTTTGAAAATAAATACATTTTTGTTTTTACGTACTCACCTTAACGGAAAAAGTTTCCAAGTTTTACAAACCATTCTAAAAGCTCATAAAATTAAAACTTAATTATGTGTAGAGCATAATTTTGTGCGAGTTTAAATAATATCCAAGATTTGGAAGGAAATGAGTTTTGCAGATTCGAACTCTTCACTTTTGTACATACATTAAGATGTACCAAATTAAAATTTTTCTTAATTCTCAACTTGAGTTACATCTAAGAACTAACCCCATTCTCAAACTTCAAACGTTATTTCTCAAATGCCCCTCAAATAACCGTTGATAGCGTTCTCAAACTAAAAGGCTCATTTTTAGTATGGGATTTTAGGCTGATTCTCAAATTGAGAATGTAATTTTCTCAAACCCATCTGAAAGTTGGAAGGAATGGAATGGAATGGAATTTTCAAGACTATTTCAACTTATGTACATATAATTATCAACTAACGTTGGAATAATATTTAAGAAATACGCTGAAACGCTGAAATTACGCTGAGAATTAAGATTTTTTCAAACGTTTGAGATTTTTCGTTTGATGTTTATTGGGTAGTTTTTAGCAGTTATGGGCCCGTCAGAATGAATACTTTTCCGGCAATCCAGCTCCGTTTAACTGGCACATACTTCAATTTCATATATTTGTTACGGCAAAGTTTTAGTACTGAATGTGTCGATCGTCATTCAAATACATGTAATTCTACTCTGCTGTCATTTAAAAGGATTGCTGGATTGACGGAAAAGTATTCATTCTGACGCCCCTATTACTAGGGCACACAGATATAATACATAATCATAAGGAATGAAATCAGGGAGTTGTAACAAAACTCCGAAACGTTTCCAGCAGAAACAAAACCTGTAACGAAACTAAATTAATTTTGTTCCTTGTAACAAAATCCGTAACAGAAACAAAATTAATTTTGTTCCTTGCAACAAAAACAAAACCAGAAACGAAATTAATTTTGTTTCTCAGTGGCAAAACTTTAAAAATTATTATAATACTATTTGCCGTACATTAGGATGGACTTATTAATTTTAGGTATATAATATATATATGTATACTTGTGGCATTTTGATGTGTAAACATCTTTGCTTTTCGAAAAACAGGTAAAGTTTACGCGTATCTAATGAAAAGTTTTGGGCAGGGCTTCTACGGGGAGCCCTAATCTCTATGATTCCTAGGTCGGGTCGCGAGATATGGGTCAAAACGAGGACCCGGATGATCTTGTGTGTTTCTGAGCAATATTGGTATCTAACGAAAGGTGTTGAGCGGGGCTTTCGTAAAGAGCTCTATTCTTTATGATTCCTAGGCCGGGTCTCCACATATGGGTCAAAATGAGGACCCGGATGATCCTTGAATATTTCTGAGCAATGTTGGTATCAAATGAAAAGTTTTGAGCAGGACTTCTACACGGAGCCCCGAGATATGGGTCAAACGTGGATCCGAATGATATTGCATGTTTCTGAGCAAAACACAACAAAACAAATCAAAATCAGAAATCAAAAATCAAAAATTAAAAATCAAAAACCAAACCCCAAAACATGTGAATCAAAATGCAACAACAACAATAAAAAGTACGCACATAATTACAACAACGGTCACGTGTCAGCTGACTATGCCTGTTCTTTGTCTCAAATGTTTGCAGCGCAAATGCAATTCTTTCGTTTGTTATTATTTGTTGGTGACCCGAGATAGGAGCAAATAATAAAAAGGGCACGCGGCACAGTGGTTGAGCCGCGGAAAAAATTCATTTTTTTCAATACCTAATTTTCAGATTTTAATGATGTAGTCTTGTAAAAAAATGTCCAAATATGAACAATTCAGTAGTCAATGACTACTTTGTAAAAAGTTGAAATTTTTTTACAAAATAATGGTATCAGAAGTCAGAAAAATTTTATTCAACAAAAACTGCTTGTAATTTTTCTAACTTTAGCTATATATTTTCCTTATAACTTACATATATCTCTATTGTTTCTGTTGTGAGTTTAAAATAAAATATAGCACTTCCTCGACTAATTAAAGAAAAAATCAGTGCAATCGACCAAATATTAAAAAAAATATAGGCCAGCAAAAATGGTATTTCATAAATGCTACCTTTTCTAACTTCGATGGACAAAAAGTTTGTGTGCTACACCGTGCTACACTCGCTAACTGTAATAAAATGAAAGTTTGGAATGTCTTCTATCGATTTCTGTTAAAAAATTTTTCCCATATTTTCCCCAATCGATGTAAACTTGATTTAAATGTCGAAAGTCCCATCAAATTTTTATAAATTATCTAAATGTAGCATGCTTTTAGGCTCATGCGTATATATCAACGTTTACATCTTGTGTGACATTTTTTGTTTATGAATGTGAAGGCACAGAGAGGATTAGATAAAAATGCAGATTGGTAAATTATACACCTAATTGTGTAGAATCAAGGTGTATGCAAACAAAAATAATAACAAACACATTTGTTTAAGAATGTATACACATAGAGAGCAGTAAATTGCTGTTGCTCAGCTGTACTAGTATACAGAGTATTATAGTTTTAATCACATAACGGTGGATTGTAACAGAATGAAATAATCGAGATAGATATAGACTTATATATATATCAAAACTAGCTGACCCGGCAAACTTCGTTCTGCCCAAAATAGATTTTTTTATTAATTTCATTTCAAAAATTGTTATTACACCGGTATTATTTTTAATAGAAAATTAACAATTTTTCACTACTTCATTGTGTATACAACTTCAAAAATATAAAATTTAGTATTCAGTTTAAGGCTGCACGATACACAACATTTTTAGTTTTCTGTTCCGGATATTTATTTTCACTGAGTATTTGCTATTTTCACTAAGTAAGAGGATTGATATAGTATACCTCCATAATGGTTTTCAGGCCCCTCCTCCAACCCTTTTAGATATATTCAGCCTCAAAAGTTTAGTACGTATGGGAGGTGCAATGCCCCATTTTTCGATAAATCTTTTTTTTTTTTTGGTGAACATGGTATTGATTTCGTATATCTGCATAGTGATTTCTATGTACATGCCATGAACGCTTTTAAGGATATTTAGCCTTAAAAATTAAGAACGCATGGGAGGTGCCACGACCCCTTTTCCCAAAACTACTGTTTTTTCATAAGCACGCTATTGATATCGTTAATCTCCTGATCAATTTTCAGGTCCCAACCTTAAACGCTTTTATAGATATTCAGCTTGAAAAATTAAGTTTGTATGGGAGGTGCCACGCCCCCGTTTCCGATAACCTACACTTTTATGCGCAAAAATTGTTTTGATGTCATATAGCTCTGTACCAATTTCCAGGTCCCTGACTTAAATCCTTTTTCAAGATATTCAGCTTAAAAAATTAAGCGTTGTTGGGAAGTGCCACGCCCCCTTTTCGTATAACTCCTATTATTTTGCGTTAATATGGAATTGTTATCGTTTATCTCCAAACCAATTTCCAAGCCCCTAGCGTAAACAATTTTAGAGAAATTCAGCATGAAAAATTAAGTTTGTGTGGGAGGTGCCACGCCCCTTTTTCCGATAACCCCCACTTTTATGCGTGGGAATGGTTTTGATATCATTTAGCTCTATACCAATTTTCAGCTCCCTACCTTGCTGTTTTAGAGATAATCATTAAAAATTAAGGTTGCATGGGAGGTGCCACGCCCCCTTTTCTGACAACCCCCACTTTTCCGAGTGAGAAGGGTTTTGATATCACCTACCTCTATACCAATTTTCAGTTCCCTACCTTGAACTATTTTACAGATAATCAGCTTTAAAAATTAAGGTTGTATGGATGGGAGGTGCCACGCCCTCTTTTCTGATAACACCCAATTTTCTGAGTGAGAAGGGTTTTGATATCACCTACCTCTATACCAATTTTCAGATCCCTACCTTGAACTGTTTTAGAGATAATCAGCTTTAAAAATTAAGGTTGTATGGGAGGTGCCACGCCCCCCTAACATTTTTTTATTTTTTCTTCGACTAAACCTTGGCGGGGTAACAACAAACAAACCCCGCTAAGGAAGTATTTGATTTGGTTCAGCCGTTTTCAAGTTTTAGCGTTACAATTAAATACCAAATCATTTTTATATATATAGATATAAGATGATCAGGGTGAAAAGGGAAATCCTTTGAGCCATGTCCGTCCGTCCCTAAACACTCTAAATCGCGCAAAAATGTAGATATTTTGATGAAATTTTAAATCCAAATTGGTATCGATACTGGGACGGTTGGTATTGAAAATGGGCGAAATCGGACCATGACAACGCCGACTTTTCCTATACAGAAAAAATCGGAAATTTGGTATCTCAGCCACTAATATAGCTGGAGCGATGAAATTTTACCCAAGTGTTGAGCTCAGGCCCCTATGAAGAAATTTTATGACATTTTGGAAAATGGGCGGTGCCACGCCCACTGATTAAGGGTCAAACATTGAAAGTTTTATATGTCATAACTCAGAAACCATTGAAGATATATCGATGAAATTTGGTATGCGTGATTTACTTACTTAGGCAAACGTTTGAACGGAAAATAGTTAAAATCGGTTGACGGCCACGCCCACTTTTATATATGGGTATTATAAAGTGACCTAATAAACACATTTTAAGCGATATCTCTGTCAAATATAAAGATATATCATTGAAATTTTATGGCAGGAGTCCAACTGCGGACATAAAATGAAAGACACAAAAATTTTGGAAAATGGACGTGGCACCGCCTCATTTTAGACAAAGGAATATACGAGATTTCTTAGCCTATAACTAGACAACTAATTGAGATATTATGAGGAAACTTGGTTTATACACTTTTATAACTTGTGTCAATAGACACGCAGAAATTTATTGTAATCGGTTTATGACCACGCCTACTTTTTAACAAAGATATTTCTGGAACACCCTTTGGGAATTTGTAACGTGACATCTTTGTAACTAGAAGTCATAAAGGAATGCAATTTTGCACAAACAATAATATTCATATGTTTAGTTGGATGACTGATAAAAATTTTGAAAATGGGCGTGGCTACGCCGACTTTGTGCAGCAGTCGCTTTATATTAAGTGCACCGTGTTTCCATCAAACGCAAACAAACAATGAAAGCATACAGCTGAGTATCTAATGTTCTATTCCACTCGAACTCAGGCTTCCTTACTTGTTTATTAAAACAATGAGTGCATTTTCAATTTCTTATAAAGAATTAAGTGAGAATTAATAAAATGTGATCGAAATGTGGATTTGTTAACGAACTTTATCGAGTTACATACCAAGGCGCTAACGAATGATGATATTGCAGTAGTGAAACGAAATATATCGCAGCGATTCGTAGGTCAATTTAAAAAGCGATGGGACGATTCGAAGGGAGATATTTCGCTTTTTTTTTAAACACAAACTTTGGCTTAAAAGTATGTTTTGAAATGCCACAACACACTGGTGAAATCTAATAGTTTTCCATTCTTAAATATATTTGAGGTGGATTTTCCATGTAGCGGCCAATCTACTTGTGAGAAGAGAGGAAGAAATAGTAAGGAGTTCAGTGATCATGCTAAACGATACAAGATTGCCGCTTTAGTCGATCAGTATCCACAATAACAACTTTCAAAGGCCAGTAAAAGGCTGGAGAAAGTGAACAAAACCATATCAGTGCTTCAGTTGCACTGGGAATATTAATGGATGCAGATTTAGCAAAATTTCAATATGAAACTATCAGAATTGCCCTCAGCTCGGAAGGTTTTAAAAATTTACCAGCTTATTTTAAGACACTAGATGAAAAAAAATGTTATCCCGACGAAATTGTAGTAACAGAAACATATACTGCTGTTAATTTGCAAAGTTTACTTGATCACACAACAAGAAGACTTATTGATATTTTCTAAGCAGGAAAGTTGAACTCCTTATCATGTTCTGAGTTAACCTTTACTATTAAATGGGGCTTATGATTTTTAGTGACAGAATTTCTACCTATACAGATGTTATTAATCGATTACTGGCAAGTTCTGATCATTATATAAAGTCCAAAAGACGACAACCCAACAAAAAGTGTGTGGAATTGGATCCTGTTGTCAAGGATATGCTAAATGATTAAACATTTTTTTATATTTGTTTTTTTTTTCCTTCCATATATACATACATAGTTATATTAAGTAAATCAAATTTTTACAATGGCTCTTTTTCAGTTACGGAAAATGTATATCTTCATTTGTTTTTGAATAAAAGGTGTATGAAAAGTCGGCGTGGTTGTTTGCCAATCACGCCTATATTTGGTGTTGTCGATATCTTTCATGACAGTAGCTCATGCACCAAGTTTCGTGAAGATATTTTAATTTTTTGAGCTGAAATTAAAATTTTTCTTTAAAAATTTGTACTACAGGTCCAGGGGAGGTACCCCTAAGGAGTGGCCGATTTCAACAATTGTTGGTGCCGTCAATGCCTTTAATGAGGGTAACTCATGTACCAAGTTTCGTGAAGATATCTTAATTTTTTTTTAGCTGAAACTAAAATTTGCATTTAAATCATTTTTTATAGGTCCAAGGGAGGTACACCTAGGGGTTGACCGATTTCAACCATTTTTTGAAAATTTCTTAACTAGCTCACATATAACCTCTGTGCAAAATTTCAATGACCTAGTACCATTCCTATTTTTTTCCGCAAAATGTATGGAGCCGAACCACTGTGCGCGGTCACGGTGACTGCCCATTAAAAACTGATAAAGAAATTTTCAAACGATTGAAAAAATATTATTAGGGTAATTCACTATCCCTTGCACGATTGTAAGATAGCACGGATTGTATATGTACATATATCCCAGACCAAGATATGCAACACATCGAAAGCACCCTATTGCACAGTCGTAGGAAATTTTAAGAAGCAGCTTTCATTTTTGCCAAAGGGACGTGTTCATCACTCACATTTTAATAAATAAATTATTTTATTTTAGTAAATTTAATAAATATACACAAAACATAACATTTTAAGCAAAATTCGGAAGCTCAAATTTAAATTGAAATTAATTCGTTGAACGAAGATGGCGCATATTAGCCGAAACCGGTTTGTCTCCAAACCAAACTTGACAAGGGATGACGGAGGATCGTTCCACAATACATCATATTCCTACCCTACCTTTTCACTAATACCGCTGCAGTTACTAACACTGCTGCAGTTAGAGTTTTGGGCAGTGATGCCGAAATTGGGCCTTTCGGACCAAATCTGGTCCGATAAATTTACTTTGGGCGGCTAAAATCAATTTTGGTCCGATTTGTAATATGAATATTTTTAGTGTAGACAATTTCTCTGACGCTAAGAGCCTATACACTAGGGTGGGGCGATTTGTATGGAGGGAAACTAATCGATACCGCGCCATCGAAATTCGGATTCTTCTCAATTTTCTGAGTAGAAAACTCTTCCACGACATTTGTCTAAAATTATTTTTGATGTTCCGTAATTTGGTTTTTATGGAATAAGACGGATTTTTTAAAATAAAAATTGGGCAAAAATAGACAAAAAAATAACCAGACCAATGTGCATATCGAATTGAAGTAGAATTTTATGCTGAATCCAGATATGAAATCAGAATTAAAATAGGATGATCCGTTTTCGAGATATAGCCTGATATCCGGTTATGCCAGCTGAATGCCCAAAATCGCATATTTTCGCTATTATTTCTTGCTGTGTACAATATATCTTACATTTTTTTGCAAATTTCTTAAAGATAAGTCAATACAATATATGAGAAATATTTCAAAATATTAATTTATCTTCGGGAATAGGAAAACTAGAATGCACTTTTTTCCTTTGCCCAAAATCGCGGTATGGGATCTCCATGTTATAGTCATCCGATATTGAAATTGTATATCAGGTGGTATTTAACGCACGGAAAATATAATAACTATCCAATTAGACGCTGCCGATTACTTCGAGGGTACAATATCGAATGAATCTTCTCGTTCTTATATTTTCTTTCTCAAGTAAAGTATTTACAACGAGTTGCTATCTCGGTTCTTATTGGCTAATTTACTTACAATAAGGTTGTTCTCTCTCTGTGATTTTGCCCTGGCAAATTTGCCGAGATGACATAAGTGTGATAAATTTGCCGAGCACAACAACAAAATACACGTCTTGTCAAATTTGGAGCTTCGGCAAATTTCTCATACCCCAACCCGTGATATGTGATATCATGAGAAAAATATCACGGGAAATGCAACCATGTTATTACATTCACAATGGTCTTCTATGAGAAGTGAGTTTTAATTAATGTTTCTAGTTCTTTTTTTTTAAGTATTTTATTTTATTCAGATAAAAAATTAATTAATTCGAAATTGAAGCAAGTAAAGCAAATCGACAACAGTTGTATAAAGAGTGGAAAGAATATGACTAACATGCTAGTTCACAATGAAGTCAGTTAGAATTTTATTTTCTTAAAGGTGCGCTCTCTCTGTGTGGCAAATTTCTCAAGATATCATGATATCTCGGCAAAAATATTAGACACAGAGAATGAGTAATGAGTATTAAGGAACTATTCACAATAATCATTACATGGTATAACACTTATAGCAAATCCTATTTAATATTACATTGCGTTCACACTTATATACATTACAACCAAACTACTTAACTTAGGCACGTATGCCTACAATATCGATGATTTTCGCTGACAGCGCTTTCTGTACAATCAATACTCCAAATCCAAAACTTCAGAATTTTAGCTGCAAAAATTTAAGAGTTATACCCCAAAACGTAAATGTATGCTGTTTGGCACTTGAAATTTTAAGGTATGTTACCCTTTTATACCCGACTTTACTTCATTTAAACTTGATGAACTCATCCAAATTTTATTAGATTTTTAATAGCTATAAATTTCTGGAAAGCGCATTAAATAACGCAGCCTACCGTGTGATTTAGTTAAAAAATAATTTCCGATTTCGGGAAGAGTATAGGGCAAGAAGTTGAAGATTCATAAAAAAAAAAGAAAATGATCAATTTAGGCCGCGATATTACCTTCCCTGGGGAGTGTACCAAAAAATGGAATACCCCATTCGCTTTAGCGGTTAATTCTACGTATGGGTGGATATCAACTTTTTTTTTCTTGTGCAAAATCCTAACATTTTTCAGACATAAATCTAAGCATACCTTGAAATTCTGGGAATTTGCGCGGTTTTCGGTGTAGCTCCATTCAGTTTTGGAAAAGTGAAATTTTTTTTTCAGTTTAATTACTCTAAAACAACTTATTTTCATATTCCGGTGCCAGAGGGAATATCTAAAAAAAACGCATCTAATGTACAGCTGTGTTCAAAATAATAATAGTGCTATGAAATCAATGTGCAACGTTCTCATAAAAAGTTTATTTTAATTTCTTTTTGGTTAATATTGGGTACAAAAGTAGCATAGAGATTCAGTTCACGCGTCACAAAAGTTTTACGGTGTTAAAATGCAAGATAACCGATTTAGAAAGACAAAGGTAAAACAACTCAAAAATTCCTTGTTCAAAAAAATAATAGTATTTTTATTCAAGTTTAGATAAATATTTAAAAAAGCGCAAAATCAAAAAAATTAGAATATACAAAATAAAGTAGTGTTTAATATTAGTTCGTGAAACCATCATTGTCTAAAAACACCTTACAGCGACGCGGCATAAAATCGACTAATCCGCATAAGGCAGCATAGTGTTCTGCAAAATACCCACATAGGCACGTTGATATAGGGTGGTGTCAATACGATCTATGGGCCCAAGACCATAAAAAATAAAACATGCTCAAACTGATATTTTCAACCCACCATGTTTAACCTTTTTGATTGTGTATATAGGCTTGTATTCAGTATTCGGTGGACGACGGACATACTGTTGAGAACCTGTGCCTCGAAAAAAGGACGGACGAAAGCAAGAAATCAGCTAAACGTTGTGGGTCGAAAATATTAGTTTGAGTGTGTTTTACTTTTTATGGTTTTGGGCCCATAGATCGTATTGACACCACCATGGATCAACGTGCCTATGTGCACAGAGCCAAAAAGTTCACCTATAATCAAAGAGACTGCCATCTAAAAAAGCTATTTGACCAAGGAGAACGAGAGGAGACAAAATTGAAGAAATTCTTGCTAGAAAATCTTCTACACCTTTTCCAGTTTAAGTTCAGAAAGTTACAATTGAAGTTCAGAAAATTACAATTGAAGTTCGGAATTTCCAATTGAAGTTCAGAAAATTACAATTGAAGTTCAGAATTTCCAATTGAAGTTCAGAAAGTTACAATTGAAGTTCAGAAAATTACAATTGAATTTCAGAATTTCCAATTGAAGTTCAGAAAATTACAATTGAAGTTCAGAATTTCCAATTGAAGTTCAGAAAGTTACAATTGAAGTTCAGAATTTCCAATTTAAGTTCAGAAAGTTACAATTGAAGTTCAGAAAATTACAATTGAATTTCAGAAAATTACAATTGAAGTTCAGAAAATTACAATTGAAGTTCAGAAAAGTTACTCATACGCCCTGGTATCTCGATTGTAGGAAAAGTGTATGGATTTGTTTGAAGATTTAATAAAAATGTAAATTCTCGTATCTTTAACGCCCTTCGGGGTAGATGCATTTTTAATTCGATTAATCGCATATATGTTTTATAGGGCTTGAAACAAACGTCTATATATGCAGAAATTTTGACATTCGTTGCAAGAAAGTGCATCAAGCAATGGGTGTAAGTCGAAACCGTATATGAAAAAAATGTTCGCGCATTCACATGGAATCAAACTGATGTTATTACTTTTCATGAACAATGAAGCTAAATATTTTCGGAATTGCATACATATAAGCAAATAAATTAATTATTTACATAAAATGCATTATTTCGGAATAAATACATATGTAAATAACAAGTATGTAAGAACGCGGCTGCCTTAGAGATACCATGCCGTAGTCTTTACACGTTTTATGATGCGAAATGAACATACAAATCATCTTTGTCTGAAAACACTATTATGCAATTGAAAAGTTTGAAAAATGCATCTACATATGTACAACGAAGGGCGCTAAAGACACGAGAATTTACATTTTTATTAAATCTTCAAACAAATCCATACAATTTTCCTGCAACCGAGACGCTATGTACATAGGGCATATGAGTAACTTTTCTGAACTTCAATTGTAATTTTCTGAACTTCAATTGTAACTTTCTGAACTTCAATTGGAAATTCCGAACTTCAATTGTAATTTTCTGAACTTCAATTGTAACTTTCTGAACTTAAACTGGAAAAGGTTTAGATTTTAGCTTGAATTTCTTCTTAAATTTATTGAAAAGGATACCGTCTGAAACCGAGGAGATAACTGCTTATTTATTAATTTTTTATGTCATTTTGTCAAAAAAATTAAATTGTTAGAAGAAATCTGCTTGTTTTTATGAGAAAATTTTTATAAAGCAAATCAATAAAGACATCCTCTAATTTTTACTAGAACCTTTTTGAATTTATTAAAAAGGAAAACTTTTTATTTTTAAAAGAGCCCTTATTAATTAAAATTTTGCTATAAACGTCTTAACGTACGTACATGTATGGACATACTCGTACATACTAGAAATATGCATAACAGTTATTGCATCAGCCACTTTTTATGTATGTGTGCAATAACATGTTCAAGAAATTAAAAGGGAGAACTTTTTATTTTTAAAAGAGCTCTTATGTGTTTCCTCCGTTCGTCAATTTCACTACGGCTTTGCACATTTCTACAATTCTCAAACGATTAGTGAAGCACTTGGTATAAAGAGTTTATTATGTCCATCTGCACTTATATGAAATGAAATGTTGCCCTTTGTCTGAATAAGTCCTAGGTAGGGATGGCAAAAAAAAATTAAATAACCGATTAACCGCTTTTTAGGTTAATCGAAAGCGTTCGATTATTAATCGCGAATAATTGTGGGGAACTAAACGATTATAACCGTTTTTCGATTACAATTATGCTTTAAAAAATATATATAATAAACGAAAAAATCGTCATTTATTAGGAAAAATCGTCAAATCCTCATTGCTTAGAAAAATCGTCAAATTGACGATAAAATCGTCTATTCGGAAACGCTGGCTGGAGGGAACATTTATTGCGGTTTTTTGGATATACTCACAAAATCGTAGATAACCGAATTCGGACTCGGATGAAAAGGCGGAAATTTTCAACTTCGATTATTTCCTTTCGATTATTTTCGACTTGAGAGCAAAAAGGTTAATCCGAAAAATAATCAAAAGGAAAACCCCGATACATTTTAACCGTTAACCGAAAGAAATTTATAATCGTTTTTCCGGTTATTGTTGCCTTCCCTAGTCCTAGGAAAATACTAGTTGACTAATTATGTTTTCCGATGAAAATCAAGATTCTCTTCTTAATAATATTAAACAGGGTTTCTTCTTAATTTTACAGGTTATCTGCTAAATTTATGTGAAAAGGTTTCCATACTTATTCTAGGAGTCATCTTCTTAATTTTATATAAGAGGTTTTCATCTTAGTTTTATAGGTTATCCATTAAATTTTACTGAAAATGATTTCATCTAAAATCCACGGGTTATCTTCTTAATAATATTGAAAAGGTTTTCATATTAGTTTTACAGTATATCTACTTAGTTTTATTAAAATGAGATATCCAGTCATAATAAGACGGGCATCTTATTGGAGAGAAAGCGTAGAGAAATCCGCTAAACTTTGTTCTGATTTACAGGGCATTTTAGGTGGTCTTTTGGCTCTGTGTGGGTATTTTGCAGAACACTCTGCTGCATTATGCGGAATACAAAATTTCTCTGGAATGAACCTTCCATCAGGATAATGACCCAAAACATACGAGTCGGCTAGGCAAGGAGTTCAAAGGAATTGAAGTAATGTCTTGTCCTGCACAATCAACCGAACTCAATGCTATAGAAAACTTGTGGGGCGACATAAAGAAATGGGAAACCAGCCAATAATCCTGAACTTTGGGAAGTAGGAAAGAATTGTTGAGAAAAAATACCCAAGAAACGCTGTGAAGGATTAGTCGATTTTATGCCGCGTCGCTGTAAGGTGTTTTTAGACAATGATGGTTTCACGAACTAATATTAAACACTACTTTATTTTGTATATTCTAATTTTTTTGATTTTGCGCTTTTTTAAATATTTATCTAAACTAGAATAAAAAATACTATTATTTTTTTGAACAAGGAATTTTTGAGTTGTTTTACCTTTGTCTTTCTTAATCGGTTATCCTGCAACTTAACACCGTAAAACTCTTGTGATATGTGAAATGAATGTCTATGCTACTTTTGTACTCAATTTTAACCAAAAAGAAGTTAAAATAAACTTTTTATGAGTAAGTTGCACATTGATTTCATAGCACTATTATTATTTTGAACACAACTGTATATGCACTCGTTCGATTTTTATAAGCTCAGGAAAAAATTCGTAACGGGACATGGCGAACGGGACATAAGCAGCGTTGCCGTTTTGCTTAAAATTAAGCAAAATTGATAAATTTTTTCGTGCTTGTTAAAATGTTAAATTTTTGTCGTTTTGTTAAACTTTTTCATTCAAATACATATTCCAGTATGAAAATGTATTTCCTTCAAAATATTGAAGCTCATTCAGTTGCCTAAGTCGATCAATATAAAAAGCACTGTCTAATTGCATATCCAAGTTATCGATAAATTCCTGTTAATACTCATTCGCAGATATGCGATGTGAGTTGACACAGTTTAAGGGCCGGTTTCACTATCTACGGTTAATTTAATCCATAGATGGCCATCCCATAGGCACGCGTGCCAATTTTTTCTCTTCTGCTTTCACACGTACACACGATAAGCTTCACTGCTAACGCACACATATATACATTTTGTATGAACCAGTGATGCCGACACTACGGTTTTGTTGTGATCGTGCTCATTCGACGCGCTACTTTCAAGTAATCAGGTTGCTGCGAAAAATGTTTCTACTTAAATTGGGAAACAGATTTCTTAGTAATTAGAAAGGGGGTAAAATGTTTGGTGTCATAGTGATATCGCTCGGGCGACCAAATTTTTTGTCGGACGCCATTATAGGACAATTCATGCGGAATTACGGAAACCATAACCATATATATATACAATTTATATAAAATAGTAAGAAAAGGATGAATAAACTTTTTCACTACTTATTATTTACTTTTAGCATTACGGTTGAAAAAATTTACTTATCGCACTATTTGCATTATAATAAGTCCCTTCTACTTAAAATTCACTTTTCCGCATAAATTGGAAATGTTGGCAACATTGTTTTGACGAGACGCGTGAGCGACTTATTCTCCTCATTCTCTCATCGCTTCATAAAATAGAAATGTTTGAATGTGATAGTAGCTTTGTTCGCGTACTTTCTCCAACAGCATTTACTCAGCAGCCTCCAACAGCCAGGTGTTGGAGAAAAATTTCACCTATCCTCTCACAAGAGAAAAATATCGTAAGAGGTAAACGAACACAAAATTTGCAGAGTTCAACAGCTTTGGCAAACAGCTGATTTTTATTTACATTCACAAGCCCCAAATTCAAAGGATTAAAATTAAAATGATAATAAAATTGGTGGAAATTATTGCTGTTAATTATGTATATATGTACATATAACATAAAAATAATAAAATAAAACATAGTTTTTTTCTTATTTAATTTCTTTTGATTCGTTTTGTGTTTCGTTTTGGTCAGTCTTTTGTCACCTCGCGATAACCTTCTCAATCTAAAAAATCGTTCGCATAGGCTCGCAAAAAGGTTTTTTGAAGTTCGGAAATGCATCCGGAACTCTCTTTTACAATAAATCGGCACTGTTTGTTCTATATAAATGCTAATGGAGTTACAATTCTGCCTGAAAACAGTGGAGATATATGCACATATGTATGTATCTGCAATACAATTAACTTCATGTTGTTGTTGTTGTAGCCACCAAGACACTCCCCGAAGGTTTTGATGAGTGTAGGGGATGTGACAGTCCTTTGCCGGATAAATCCGGCACGCTCGGGTACTAGTCCCTTCTGACACTAGCCCGACTGTCGTGCGAACGATTTTTTCTGGCCATAATCAACCTTCTAGGCCGGTGGATTTTAGTCGCGTCTTACGACAGGCATTCCTTACAACGGGTATATTCTAGACCCCCTAACCCGCTGGGGTTCGCTGTTACTATCTAATAAATAGGATTTCATTGTAATAATTACACTGCTGTACAGCCAAAAAATACTCTGAACGCAACCATCCTTTCTATATGTAAAATCGGTCGCTGATTCCGAAAATCGGGTTCATTTTTAATTCTATGGGAAGGTTTTTGAGATATCGGCAATTTACCGTTATTTGGCCAATGTGTCCACTTAATCCTGTATATCTCTTTAACACAGTGAGTTATATTCCTTAGGGTGACACCAAACGAAATAAAATTAAATTTCCTTTTCACGGCTCCTATAACATTTTTCTCTAACTCTTATAGTTTCTGAAATATTGACGATTAAATTTTAATTTTTTCGATTTTTTACGATTTTTTGAAGAAAAAATTGACTTTGTCAGGCAATATCTTTAAAACCAATATTTTTACCTTCGGTTTTACTCCTTTTCATGAAGCTCCATTCTATTATCAAAAAAATAAGCTATCAACGATGAAAATCCATTGTAAAATGGAAAAGTTATAGGCGATCAAGTAAATACAGCCAGGTCGCGCAATGCCTCTGCACGCGTACATTCTATGCATATTGTACCAATACCTACACATCTGCAGTAGCAGCACATTGGCAGCGCGGTAGATACAAGCCCATTTACGGGTATAACATGCATAAAATATACCCGTGTAGAGGCATTGTGCGACTTGGCTGTATTTACTTGATCGCCTATAACTTTTCCATTTTACCATGGATTTTCTTCGTTGATAGCTTATTTTTTTGCTAATGGAATGGAGCTTCACGTAAAAGATTAAAACCGAAGGTGAAGACATTGGTTTTAAAGATATTGTCTGACAAAGTCAATTTTTTCTTCAAAAAATCGTAAAAAATCGAAAAAATTAAAATTTAATCGTCAATATTTCAGAAACTATAAGAGTTAGAGAAAAATGTTATAGGAGCCGCGAAAAAGAAATTTAATTTTCTTTCGTATGGTGTCACCCCAAAGAAGATAACTCACTGTGTTAAAGAGCTATACTGGATTAAGTGTACCCATTGGCCAAATAACGGTAAATTGCCGATATCTCAAAAACCTTCCCATAGAATTAAAAATGAACCCGATTTTCGGAATCAGCGACCGATTTTACATATAGATAGGATAGTCACGTCCAAAGTACAGACAAAAAATTTCATTTTGTGATCCAGTGTTATCACACTAACAATTGCTTTTCTTTGTACCCATGTCCATACTGTTTTCCACCGCAGTATGTCTTCGCGTCTGCTGCCCCGCAGAAGAGATTTCAATTTAATGCACCCGGCCCTGGCCATGCTTTAAAAAAATAACCCTCTATTGACCGATCCACAGTACTTTTGAGTAGAACAAACTTTTGCGTTGGCGGCATTTGGCCGCGCTTTAAAAAAAATAGCCCCAGCCAGCAAAATTTCCTTTCTCGAATTATATCTGCGGAGCGATCGGCAGTGTTATAATTAGTAAAATTAACATCCATAGAAGATTTCCCGAAAGTTCCAGTGGTTTGAAAATAAATACGGCGGGCGCATTATACTGAAGCCGACCCGCTGCAGAACTACTCTCGGAGGGTGTGCCACCCACTGCCTAGAGTGGCTGCTATTTTTAAAATCCGGATAATTGGGTTTTAGTTAGAATTTGTTGTCTATCCAGGCTCAGTGAAACTTTCAGGAAATATTCTGTAGATGATAATTCATCTTATCTTAACACTTTCAACTATTATTAAATTATAATATTAAAGTTCTCCAGAAATAGAATTCTCCCGGCTGAGGGTTATTTTTGTAAAGCGCGGCTGAAGGCAAAAGGTGTTCTATACAAAACAACTGTGGATTGCTCCATGGATATTAATCCAGAAAGAGAATTCTGCCGGCTGAGGGTAATTTTATTGAAGCGCGGCCAAAAGCCGCCAACGCAGAAAGATGTTCTACACGTACATACATTAATTTAACAAGGAATGTCTCGTGAACTATAAGCGTCCGGAGGGTAGTACTTTGTTTTTTGTGATCTGTGAGACCACCCCTACCCTCTGGAAAATTAATTGTTATCGGATCGTGGATCATTATATACAAATTTTCCCTCTATCCAGGCTGGGGATCCAACCCATGACCTCTGGTATGGCAGACTAGCCACTGTCCGCCACACCACAATGGCCACAACACTCCCCACTGCACCACAGCGGCCCCGTTAATATATATTCCCGCAAAGGAGATTACACTTTACTAAGGTACATAATATGCATATAAATACTTCGCAAAAAGTATGTAACTTATTTTGCATATTTAATTTATCCATATTTGTTGCCAATTTAGTGTATTTTTCCAATTTTATAATTGATTTGTATATTTTGCAAATCTTGTTACTTGCAAAAATTCAAGTCAGCTGTTGTTTGATCAGCTGTTTTCCTGTTGGAAAATTGCTGTTGGCAAAAATTTGTCCAACAGAATTCAACAGCTTCTCACAAACTGAAATGTCAGAACGGGTAGCAAAAGCGCACAATTGTACCCGTTTTGTACCCGAACAGGTAGCAAATACGACACATCCATTTGTGCGACTAATTGTACCCGTTTGATACCCTTTCGGGTACAATTCGTCTACAATTAGTATACATATGTACCCGTTCGGGTACAATTGGGAACAATTGTAGACTAATTGTACCCGAAAGAGAGCGCTCCCGGACAAATCTTTTTAGAGACTCGTCGCACACTTTTTTACAGGGTAACTTTTGCGCTCTTACTACGACAAAACGAGAGAGTATAACAATCTGTGTGAGTTGAGCGTTGCACCTCAGTGCTATGAAACGAAGACCCCTGATTTAATCGCTGGTTAGTTTGACGTAAATTGTATGGCGAAATGTGGTGGAGTGTAAATTTACTATGCTGGACAATCCTAAAAGTTATTGGGAAAGTTAAACAAAATAATTTTGCTCGAATTAGGCTTCAAATGTGAACAAAGGGACATACATAAACTCAGTTTAAAAGATTTTAATAACAAAACCTGATTTTTAAGTCGTACTATATAATACCAAATCAATTGCCCATTGTGCTCATTCAAATGCGATCACTATGCGACATGTTTGTGGTGTACTATATTTAGTAAATTACGCATATCGGGGTTAATTAATTTGGCGTTTGACTCTTCTTCTTGTTTCTTTTTGTTGGATGTTGTTAAAAAAAATTTAACATTTCTCGAAAAAATTAAGCATTAATTTTCCAAATGAGGAGTATATGTATATCGCACCGTAAATCATATAGCGATACAACTCAAAATTGTTTAAAATCAGTTTTTTTTTGCTAGCGACTGCCAAAAAATTTTTTTTCAATCAGTGTCTCTTTTGACTGAAAAATAACCATTATTATGTGGCCATTTGCTGTTAAATTGCTTGTAAGGGCCTGGTTATGGTTACAATCTTGCTGGTCGAGCACCGTGAAATTGTTGTTGTGCACTCCGACGGTGAGAGAATTTTCGGACTCTCACATCCAGCAAATCTGCTGTGTGAAACAGGCAGCCAGCAGTCGAGGTTTCGGGGGTAATAATGTGTTATGTTGTGTATGTGTTCAGTGATAATCATGTGTTATGTTGTGTATGTGCGCTCCAATCATCAATGCAAGCATAACCACCTCTCACCAATCACGAAATGTTTCCGATTTTGATTGGCAATGTTGATTGGTACCATAACCACAGCATAAGGAAAAACAATTTTTGGACTCTCCTGAAATTTTTTGACTTGTGGAACTTTATGATTTAGGGTGGGAATTTTTTTATTTTGGGTATAATAACACAAAATAGGGAATACAAAAAATTTGTTTTAAAAACTATGTACATATGTATCTTAAACTTTACATACGTATAGTTACATGTAATTATTATTCAGTCCTTAAAAAAAATTCAAATATATCTGTGCCCGCAAATTAAAGTAGCCTAACTCGAGATAATGCGAAATTGAGTTATTGTTATAGTGTTAATCTTTGGAGGAAAACCCATCGATCTGTCTTATCCCCATTTAAATTGGAGTAATATTTAAAAAGTTATTAAGATATAAAAATTATCCTAACTCAGATAGAAACATTTTGCACCAGTTAAAACAACTTATCTTCTAGCAAATCTCTGAAGTCTAGTATTGTATGAAAAATCGTTTTATTAAAACATCCTAACTAGAGTTATGTGGGTACTTCATGGACGTATTTATTTGCGTTTTCAGTTTATTAAAAAAACCTAACTTGAGTTAGGAATTATAATTTTTTTTTTGTCAATTTTGTTTTCATAGCCTAAGTGGAAATAGGTTATTTTAAGTGATTTTTTTTTTTATTTTTACACAATTTATCTCGAGTTAGGTTTTTTTGTTAGAATACTTTTCTCATTTCATGCGTTATTATCTTCAGTTAGGTTTTTTTGTTGGAAGCAAGTGGATATGATAAACTGAGATAAGAGATTTTTCAAGGATATGTATATATTATAGAAATTCAATTAATTATTATATACTGTATACATAAAACACCTTTTTTCATCAATTAAACTTTAATGTGGCCGCTGAGGTGCAGTGCGTAGAGTGCTTGCCTGGTATACCAGAGGTCTCGGGTTCTAACCCAGTCCGGACAAACACCACAAAAAATTTTTCTAATTGATTAAAACCCAATTATTGGGTTTTTTAAGAGCAGCGGTCACCTCTCGGTAGTGGGCGGCGTAGCCTCCGAGTGTATGTCTGCCATTAAAAGGCATCACACAAAAAAGCATTCGCCGTTCGGAGCTCGCATAAAACTGTAGGTCCACCGAATTAGTAGGAAAAACAAAAGTTAAAGGAGGACACCTCGAATTGGGAGAGAAGCTTGGCAATAAAACTCGTCAGAGTTTTAATATCGCCAGTGTATTATTATTGTTATTTTTTTTATTTATTAATATTGATAGTTAAGCTTAAAAGCTAGAAACTAACAGATATTTTTTTATATAGCACTGGCAACTCAGACCTTCGTCTAGTTATTATTGTTATTAAACTTTATTCGTGTAGCCTTTTACAAGGTATGGATCCTGGTAACATGGAGGGAGAAGACTTTCTAAATATGGATTATAGTAGCGCCGACTCAATTAAGGACTCATTTTTTAACGATAGTCAGTCGGACACGGGGTCAGATGTGCTGATTAGCCTATGCCTTCCTCACCTTTTTGCGATCTTCTGAATATTTTTATAAACTCTTTATCCATTTTTTATTTAACTGTACATGACTGTGTTTCCGGACAACCTACGTGTTATATGTGTCATGAAACCCTTGCAAATCGTGGTGGCAATGGAATAGCATCATGCTTATTCAAACACTTAAATAGTTTACCATTCAATATTAAACATGTCGTTTTTTATAGCGATTGCTGTCCTGGCCAAAACCAAAACTCTTTTATTAGTACTATGTTTTAAATCTTCATGCAAGCTGATACTAACATTGAGAAAATTTATCACAAGTTTTTGGTTCCTGGTCATACGCATATGGAGTGTGCTGTAGACATGCCTTAATTGAACGAAAAAAAAACAAACGAATATAAAGATTCATCACTGGGTTTATAAACATATGTATGTATTTTGCACATGACTCTATATGTCGATTCCATCACAATTACCAGTTGTGTTCTATCAAACAGCAGTGCTACCGCGCCCATTTTTTCGGCGGTTCCAGCTGTTATAGCTTTGAACCTCTCGCGTGAAGATTTTTAAAATATTTTTAAAATAGTCGAGTTGGTGTTGTTGCTTTGAAGGTAATTTGATGAATAAGCGAGTATTCTTTTCATACTTGGGTACGACAGAAATGCGCCTATTGTCGTCAATTTAGAGCGATTTCTAATTTTGGTGACAAAAAAAGCAGAAGTATTTATACACAACCAAGTTTAATAACAGTCTAAAGCATTAAATTAATAAATTTAAGTATTTGATTTATTATTTTACATTATTATTTCACATTATTTGGGTTAATATGGGTACAAATGCTGCAAGGTTTCTTGTCCCTAGCTTTTTAAATGGAGAAGTTATACCCCAAAATGTATAATCTGAACAATCGGTTGTATGGGAGCTATATGTTATAGTGGTCCGATTCGCCTAATTCCGACAAATGATCATAAGAGTCATAAGAATTTCTCTATATGGTCAAGATCGCGAAAAATGTAACCAGGAAAATTTTTTTTTTGTCGAAATATTATATGAAACGGTGTTTAATATGAAACGTTATTCCGCAAAATACCTGATAAAAGTAAATTTCAGGAAGTTAAAGATGTTTTTATATGATATTTCTTCATCTTTGCAAACTTATCTCAGAATTTAAAAATTTTTAAGAAGTTCATCATCAGATAAAATGGCAATAAAATTCTGTCCTGTTGGTTTATTTCGTATTATTTCCACTTTGAGGCCTGGGAAATGATTGTTATTATTTAAATCCCACCATATAAAGAGCGAAATGTCTTTGGTTTGCATGTTTGGCTGAAAAGATTAGGGTAGCAAATATTGTGTAACGTTCCAGTCAAAAATACATATTTTTCTTTTTTTTAGCGGAATGCATTTATATAATGCAATGTACTATATATTTCTTCTCGTGTTGGTGCCGGTAGAAAAAAAAGCCTGGAAAAAGGCCGGTAAAATGGAATAAAAAATGACCAAACATTTGTAACGTGGCAGTCTTTTTACAGGAAAAATTTTAAATTTTATTAACTAAATTTAAATTTTGTTGAATATGCAACATTGTTTCGCCATGCACCCGGCACCTCTCATGGAAAGGGGTGACAAATGTTGGTAGTTGACATATTTATTGTCCATTTTAAGAAATTCGATTCAGAACTGAAAATATATGGTCAAAAAATCGACTCCGGGTAAAATGGTAAATTATGTTATAATTTCGTATTTATTTTACTTTGATTGGGAAAGTTTGTATCTTAATAAATAACTAAAGTAATTATAAAATTGTTCCCAAAGTGCCAGATTATGAAAACGGTTTTGTAATGCAATTTTTATGTGATGCATCTTCAATGAGCTGTTGGTATGGGGAGTGTAATACATGCGCTGGAATAACTGTTTCGAATGTGACTGATTTGGTAGGTGACGTTAGTCTCGATACGCAAGTATCGTGGGTGAAATGGAAAAAAAAATTGTTGTGTGAGTCGAACTGAAAGACGAGAGCGAAACGGACTATTGATGGATTTAATTTTTCACATATCTGCGTTGGCACCGCATTTTTTGGTACATAGCTTTAATAAACGTGAGCAGTCTCAAGTATTTAACTTGTACGTTCGCCCAAAGACAAGGGCAGAAAGCCCATTGGAATCAGCGACAACTTTCCCCTTTCACAACGAAACTTTTAAAGCAAAAGTATTCGTATCAAACAACTTATCGCATACAAAAGAAACTATTATAACATATTTGTATCATCTGTTAAAAATTTTACCCATCCTCGCAATTTAAAAACAAATTTATAGCAAGTTTAATCATTCACTTTGAAGAAATATTCGCAATTAAAATTGTGTGGAACTATTTTGCAACATCACATGGAAAAGGATGTGTGGATGGAATAGGTGCCACCGTAAAAAATATTGTTTCAAAACACATTACTGTTGTTGTAACTAATGCATGTGTTTATGAACTTGCATTTCATATGACTGCATCCAAAATTTCTGTTGAGGAAATTACGGAAAAACAAATTGACTGTGTTAATGATGAGTTGAAAGTTGTTAGGCTTTTCTCAAAAACAAAGTCAATAAGAAATATATTCAGTGCTCACCAAATACAAACGATTAGCAAAAATATCATTACTTTTCCTAAATCCAAACAAGGATATTTGTAAACTTAAAATGAAGACTTAAAAATGTTCTTTTCTAATAAATTGAATTTTTATTTACTGCTTTGTTCATACAATCGTACGTGTAACGTGGCAGACAAATTCTTGTAACGTGGCAGTCCCCACCTTATTGCTCATAAATCATCTTAAAATGTATTTTCTAGGTACACTGAACCACTCTCTCTATGGGTTTACCTCTTATATGGGACATATAAGAAAAGCAAAAAAATCTGTTGGTTATATTCGCAGATTTTTCGCAAAATGTACAGTAACATCGGAATACACTTCCAAAACTATGTAACGTTCCAGTCCGATGAAATTTGGCTTAACATTTTAGTTACGAAAGTTACAGAGAAATGGTAATATTCAATATGATGCCTCTAGGGAGACCCACGATATGCGCTTACAAGATCTCATTTTAAAAATATGGTTCCGGAGATATGAGGTTAAACAATGTACGATTGTAACGTGGCAGTCAAAAATCTTGACCATATATATATATGTTAAGAAATACCTCTTGATTTTTAACAATTTTTTCGTTATGGTTTACCTTTCTACGGAGTCTCCCATATACATACATACATACATACATACATACATACATAAGAGGTGTTTTCAAGCCTCCGATCTCGAATGTGAATAAGATTTTGGAAATTCAAAATGGCGTATCCATTACATACCTCAAATGTTTCCATGGAATGGAGAGTATAATTCCATACGCAGAAATTCAACTTACCTTAAAGCTCATTTGTACGTTGGACTGATTGTTGATTGTAGTTTGTGGCATTTGCTGCATGGGTTCAATGTGGCTTTGATTATTTCCTGCCGCCGTCTTTCCTGCTAATTTTTCGTTGTGTTGTTGCTGTTTTGAGCCTGTCGTTATTGTTGTTGTTGTTGCCGGTGCTGCTGCTGTAGTTGCAGCATTTTTATTCTTTCGTTTCGTATATGTGCGTTTTGTGCGTTTATAACGTCTTGGCCGACAATTGAGAAATTCAATTTCATGCTCATTTACGGCCGTTGGCGGTGGAACGGGTGCCGATACCGGCGCATAACCCATATAATCAAATGTATTCGCAACATTCGGCATTATCACATTACCGCCTAAATGATTCGGTGGTTGTAAATCCATTTGTTGATGATATTGCGGTTGATATTGTTGTGGTTGATGCATTGTGTCATACATGATTGCGTTGGCATCGTAGGGAGCGGGTGGTGTTACCGTTGTCACACCGCCACTGACATTTGTATTCTTAAAACGTCCTGTCATCGCGTTTAAATATTCCGGCATTTTCTTCGATTTGATGACTACTTACTTCTTACAATTGAATTGTAATCCATGAGATTTTAAATAGATTTTGAATTATTTGTGTAAGCTGCAAGAAAATAATTTAAGCAAAGTTTAAGTTTTTTGGTTCAGGGACTGCAACTTAGTATTTTTTGGCTAAAAGAAATCATACTGAAAAAGAAATGCTACTTGCTGCTACATGTATTTCTACACGAATATAATCCTGAGTTTCAGTCCTTGGGTTCAGACCTGAGTTCAGACCTAACCTAACCTAGTGACTTTTGATTTGAGTATAGAGAAAATATAACTTTTTTGTTTGTATGCAATTATAATCCGTAAATAGTAGATGTGACATATATTTTCAGAATTATTGTATAAATTAAAATTTATGACAAATAAATACATAGATTAATCGATCGTTAGCCTGTTTATTATTTATTAATCACAATTTTTGTTTAACAATTTAACTCCGCAATCGCCTCTTAATTTCAGTTGCCAACTCCGATAATGGTACATCCTCCTCTTTCCTCGAACTCACTTCACGCAGCTTCACAATTCCTTTGGTCAGTTCTGAATCGCCAAATACAATGGCCAGAGGAATTTGATTATCTTCGCAATATTGCAATTGCGCCAACAACTTGGGGTTGAGCTTGTACGAGTGTTCAGCCTGAAACGAAAAGGAAATAAAAACAGTTTTAAAAGTTTATTATATAATATACTCCCCTTTTCCCCTCACCTTAATACCCTGCTCCCACAAGCCGTTCAAAATAATCAAACGTTTCTCATGCAATCCCTTGTGAGCGGATGCCACATAAACTTCCACCTCGTTGGTGCGCAACTTTACTCCGGCTGCTATATTTTTCGCTTCCAATATCGAAAAAATACGTTCCACACCAATGGAGACACCTACGCACGGCACCTGCTTACCTTTGGCATCAAACATACCAACTAAGTTGTCATAGCGCCCTCCGCCAGCGACCGATCCGACTGTGCCTTGCTCCTCTGCAGCATCAGCACCATTTTGGACGATTTTGGGCTCAGCTTTCAGCACACATTCATAGATGACGCCTGTGTAGTAATCGAGACCACGTGCAAGACTCAAATCAAAGCTAATTTTTTGTGACAACCCCATTGCATTGCAGTATTTGAGTAGCAATTGCATGCCCACTAAACCCTTAACAGCGCTTGGTACTGCTTTCAATTTTTCATCAGCCAACAGCTTTTCGACGAGTTCTTCACCGCCACTTAAACGCACATATTCGCCAATTTTATCTGCAGCGCCAGCATCCAAGCCCTTCTCATCGATAATTTCTTTGCGCACTTCGGGCCATGGAGACTAGTAGAGGAAAAAGAAAAGAACTAAAGTTAATATCGTAATATGATGTGGGGTTTTGGATTGGGAAATGTTTTCAACTCAGTGCTTATAAGGAGTTCCTACATACTGAATTGAAAGACAAGTACATGCACTTGATTCTTCACAATACCTTATCCAACTTATCCACGGCCGAGCAAATGGAACGGAATTTATCGGCGGGCACCCCGCAAGCCTCAAACATGCCATCCAACAATTGCCTATGATTAATTTTAATCACATATTCGCCAATATCGAGCGAATCCAGCACTTCGCCAACAATTTTAACACATTCAGCATCGGGCAACATGGGATCAAAGGAGCCGGCAATGTCGAAATCACATTGATAGAATTCACGATAACGACCACGCGTCATAGCGGGATTATCACGACGATACACTTTAGCAATGTGATAGCGTTTCAATGTCGAAATTTTACTCATAGCCAGATATCGTGCGAGAGGAACAGTTAAATCATAACGTAGCGATAAAATTTCACCACCCTGATCTTTAAGATCGTAGATGAGTTTTGAGTCCTCACCGTACTTGCCAGTAAGCACTTCCTGGAAGTGAAATAAAGGAAATAGTCATTTTAAAAATATACATACATATGTTTGTACGAGTATTCAACCTAACGCACATACATATGTACATACCTTCAACTCAAAAACAGGCGTATCGATCGCCTCGCCGCCATGCTTCTTAAAAACCACAGCAATCTTATCAAGCACACCTTGGCGCAGCATCATCTGTTGTGGCGAGTAATCGCGTGTGCCCTTCGGAGTTTTGAGCGTAAATTTTTGTGGCGCAGCTGGCTCATCGCCAAGTTTGGCTTTCAAGGCCAGCAGTCGAGCAACCTCCTCATCGATCTATAAGTGAAGAAAGCAGAGCAGACAAAAATTTAAAACAATTTCTAAACTCAAATCTCTAAAATCTAACCTGCGTCAGTTGTTGTTGTTTTGCTAACAGAGATGTGTCATCATCAGTCTCATTATTGGTGTTACTTTTCTTTTTTCTATGCGTCAAATCATTTGAACTTGTTTCACTTTCAATCTGCCCCACCATGGTATGGTGGTGGGTGGCACAATGGCGACAAGGTTGCTGCGGAACTGCGAACCCGAGTCTTTGCTTGTCGACGTTGAACGAGGCGCACACATTTCGTGCTGGTGCGGACCAATTGCTTGTGGGGCGACAGCTTTTTGTCTGCCCAAAAATTAAATAGCTTGCAGTTTGACGGCCAATCGAACGCAACATTTTTTCGCTAATTTTTGATTCTTCCTCTTTTTCGATAACCTTTTGTATTTAATATGATTCTAATGGTTTACTGTTATTTATTTGAGATTTTATGAGAAAAGCTCAATTTTATATTAAAGCCATTTTATTGCATTAAGTTTAAATAGCACGCGCCGATTTCTTTTATTTTTATACCTAAACAACAACAATAATGAAACTGATTAGAAATTATCTCTGAGCATTTTAAAAAAGTATGTATTTGTAGTATGTGAAATTAATTTTAGTCTCCGAAACTAATTGAATATAGTTAAGTATAGACAATATACGCGCAAAAACAACAACAAACAGTTTTGGGAAAAACATACTATGTAATGAATTTATAGTTCAGAAACTGAGAAAAAAAAATTATGGTAATGTGTGTGGGAAATTTCAGATATACATATGAACGTATTTTAGAAGAACATAAACATGTAATATATGTATATTGAAAATGTTGGAATGTAGGTTAGTTATAAAAGAAAACTATAAATGCAATCATTTAACAAATTTAAAGTTCAATACATTGAAATGTCCAAATGTTCAAGCTCAGTTTAACAACTATGTATCTACTATTCATATTTTTTCTAACATTTATCTGAAATTCAGTGAAAACTCAGTGGAGCAACAGGTATGAGGTTGAATCGGTGCAGCGTATGAATGAATGAATAGAGGAAGGACTGTGAAAATGAATGAATGAACCGGTTTTACTAATTGGAATGGTTATAAAAATGGATTTTTCAGAAACAATTGGTATCAATTATAAAAAAACATTGCATTCCATCAGCCACAAATTGCTACGTTGGAATACTGCGATGAATATACTGACATATACATATGTATGTATACATATGTATGTACATACAATACAATGTCGATTTGGAAATTTCCTCCATTGATTGGAACTCTCTCTTCTCTCATGCCAGCGTGGCTGAATGTTTCTCTATTTTTAAAAACCTTAACAAATGAAATCTGTCTGGAAAACATACCTCTTAAAAGACAAAAAGCTTATAAAATTCCATGGTATAATGCCAAATTGAAGAAATTGAAAAATCTTAGGAGCAAGTATTACAAAAAATTTAAATCAACTAATTCTGATGTATGTATATAAAGGTAAATATATTCGGTTTTCAAATAAATTTAAATTGCTAAGCAAAAAGCTTCAGTCGAGTTACGTTCGAAATTACGAAACGAATATCAAGTCGAATCCCAAGTCCTTTTGGAGTTATGTTAACTCTAAAAGGTCTTGTTCTAGCATTCCCTCTGAAGTATTTTATAATGGGGCACGCGCTTCTGGCTCCTTTGAAGCAGCTAACTTATTTGCTAATTTCTTTTGCGCGAATTTCGCACCTGATACTGGCACCTCCAGCAGCTTTTTTAATATACAGGATTCCTCACTTAATTTTGGGGCGCTCGCTTTAAATCTTGATGATGTGCTTGATGGTATTATGCACATCAAACCATCTTTAAATACAGATGTTGATGGCTTATCATCTCATCTCCTAAAGAACTGCCTTGCTTTTGCAAAGCCGATCCTCTTAATTTTCAACAAGTCACTTGAGTGTGGTGACTTTATCGATGCCTGGAAGGTTGCCGCTATTAGTCTTGTTTACAAAAGTGGAAACAGAAGTAATATCTGCAATTACAGACCTATTGCTAAGCTGTCAACTATCTCTAAGTTATTTGAATACATTGTAAAACAAAAGATATATTTCGCGGTTAAACATTTAATATCTAATAACCAGCACGGTTTTATGTCTGGTAGATCCACCGTCACGAATTTAGCGATTTTTTCAGAGTTTTGCATATCAGCTTTTAATGATTATCTTCAAGTTGACACTGTATACACTGACTTTTCTAAAGCGTTTGATAAGGTCAGTCACTCTGTGCTGGTACATAAATTGGCATGTTTGGGGTTTAACTCAACATTTCTGACGTGGATTAAATCGTACCTTCATCACCGTGAATGTGTTGTCGTTGTTAACAATACGCGTTCTTACCCTTTCATAGCCTCATCTGGAGTCCCACAGGGTAGCATTTTAGGCCCGTTGTTATTCGTAATTTTTATACTCAGCTGTACTAGTACACAGAGTATTATAGTCTTAATCACATAACGGTGGATTGTAACAGAATGAAATAATCGAGATAGATATAGACTTATATATATCAAAATGATCAGGGTGAAAAGAGAAATCGATTGAGCCATGTCCGTCCGTCCGTCCGTCCGTCTGTCCGTCCGTCCGTCCGTCCGTCTGTCCGTCAGTCTGTAAACACTCTAACTCGCGCAAAAATTGAGATATTTTGATGAAATTTGAAATGCAAGTTGGTATCGAGACTGGGACGGTTGGTATTGAAAATGGGCGAAATCGGACCATGACCACGCCCACTTTTCCTATATAGAAAAAATCGGAAATTTGGTATCTCAGTCACTAATACAGCTGGAGCGATGAAATTTTATCCACGTGTTGAGCTCAGGCCCCTAGGAAGAAATTTGATGACATTTTGGAAAATGGGCGGTGCCACGCCCACTTATTAAGGGTCAAACCTTGCAAGTTTTATATGTCATAACTCAGAAACCGTTGAAGATATATCGATGAAATTTGGTACGCGTGATATATGTACTTACTTAGTCAAATATTTGGACGAAAAATTTCCGAAATCGGTTGAGGGCCACGCCCACTTTTATATATGGGTCTTATAAAGTGACCTAATAAAAACATTTTAAGCGATATCTCTGTCAAATATAAAGATATATCATTGAAATTTTATAGCAGGAGTCCAACTGCGGACATAAAACGAAAAACACAAAAATTTTGGCAAATGGGCGTGGCACCGCCTCTTTTTATAAACAGGAATATACGAGATTTCTGAGCCCATAACTCGACAAATGATTTATATATAATGACTAAACTTGGTGTGTACACTTTTATTACTTGTGGTAATACATGTTGAAAATTTTAGCGAAATCGGTTGACGACCACGCCTACTTTTATATATGGGTATTATAAAGTGACCTAATAAAAACATTTTAAGCGATATCTTTGCCAAAGGTAAAGATAATTCATTGAAATTTTGTGGTATGATTTCTACAATAGACCGGAAACAACAAATAGAAAAATTTTGGAAAATGGGCGTGGCACCGCCTCTTTTTACACAAAGGGATATACGTGATTTCTTAGCCTATAACTCGACAAATAATTGAGATATTATGACGAAACTTGGTTTATACACTTTTATAACATGTGTTAATAGCCACGCCGTAATCGCCGTAAAAAAAATAAAAAAAAAAAAAATTATCATCCACCTTGACACCGACAGGATTCGAACCCGCACCCGTCAGATTGAAAAGCACATGCGTTAGCCAGTTGGCCATCGCACCACTTGCATGAAGTGTGTAAAATGCTGCACTTAAGCGGCAGATGTAAAACTGTAGAATTTTTAGGTACTTGTAGTTAGTTCAGAACTATCGAAATTGTGCCAATAAACGAACTAGTGAAAACTGTAGAATTTAGTACTAGCTCCGCAACTGTTGAGCTGAACAGTTGCCAACAGTTGTGTAGCAGTTGAGTTAAACAGCTACGTCTTAGAAACGGTTTGATGAATTTATCAGCTGTTTGGCTTTACACAACATGGTGAGCTCAAGTAGCGAAGAAAATTTGTGATGCAAAAAATGGCGAAAAGTTGCCAACTGTTGAGCTGAGCGGAATTACTCAACAGTGCGTTTCTAAGACAAACACTCAACAGTTGCACAACAGCTCAGTCTTAGAAACTCACCCAATGAATGTCGGTCGAAGCTAGACCGTTAGGTTTGAGTGCTCGCCGCGGCGACGATTTCTGTGAAAAAAAATAAATGTGCGTTATTCTGTCGAACTTGATTTGCTTGTTGTTGGGAGCCACTCGGAGCCACAGCGATGTTGTTGGGAGACAAACGGAGTCACTGGAGCCATTGGGTGGCCATCTATGTAGTAGACCATGTAGGCGGCCTTCGGCCGCGCTTATAAAAAATAACTCTCAGCCGATAGAGTTCTCTTTTCGGAGTAATATCTATGGCCCGGTCTACAGTACTTTTGCGGCCATTCAACTCGCAAAATTGGTATCGATTATTAGCTTTTTTTGGTCGTCGTCCCCTATTCCAGGAACTTGGCAGAAAGTGAAATGAGACTGTTAAATATGCAAGGTGGTAACACCAGGGACCGTAACGGTTATGAGTGATATCCAAAAAGTTGATTTTAACGATTATTTTCTGAATTTTATTTTTTGCTCAGAAAATAAAAGTTTTTTCTTGAGTTTTATTTTTTGATCAGAAAATAAAAGTTATTTTTTGAGTTTTATTTTTCCCTCAAAAAATAAAAGTGATATCCAAAAAGTTGATTTTTAACGATTATTTTCTGAATTTTATTTTTTGCTCAGAAAATAAAAGTTTTTTCTTGAGTTTTATTTTTCGATCAGAATATAAAAGTTATTTTTTGAGTTTTATTTTTCCCTCAGAAAATAAAAGTTATTTTTTGAGTTTTATTTTTCGATCAGAAAATAAGTTATTTTTTGAGTTTTATTTTTTTGCTCGATAATAAAAGTTTATTTATAAATTTTACCTATTTACATATATGACGCGAGCACATATATACTATTAAAGAGTAATACGATTTAAAATGAATTTTTGGCAATTTTTTTTGTAACACACTAAAAATCGTATTACCTTAAAACAACTTTGCCTCAAAATTGTACTGATTTTAGCGACCTCTATTGGCAACAAAAGCATGAGATTATAAATTCTATTTATACATTTCCAGGTGATATGTTAGCTTCACAAAAATATATATTACTTGAATAAATTACACAGCGATGCATAAAAATCATACTCATTTTTTTTTGTAAACTGTGGATTTTGCGTAGGGTTGCCAGACGTACTGATTTGATCAGTACAATACTGATTTTTCGTGCGCCGTACTGATGGTTTTAAAAACCTTAAGAAATACTGATTTGTAATGATTTTTAGCCGACACTAAAAAAATTCATTTTTATCACCCTGCACTGTTTTTAATTTTCCAACTGTTTTCATTTGGCGTTTGTAATGCCGTGGTTATGCTTACGACAGTACTCGACGAGCAACGTGTAATTATTGTTGTGCACTCCGACGAGTGGGATGAATTTTCGGACTCTCACATCGATCAAATTTGCTGGGTGAAACAAGCACCCAGCACGCCTAAGTGTCGGGGTAGTAATGTGTTATGTTTGTGTATGTGCGCTCTAATCATCGATTTAAGCGTAACCACCTTTCACCGATGACGAAGATGTGTCCGAATTTCATCGGTGTTTTCCTCGTAAGCATATCCACGGCAGAACCATGAAACAATTAGGAAGAAGCAACGCGAACGTTAACTGTCATAGAAACGTGATTGACAGTTAACGATACGGAAACAAAACCAAAATTCCAGTAATAAAGACGATTTTCTCCGCATATCAAGCACGTTGGCGTCCTCTGAACGAATTCAGTTCGTTGGCTTACATAATTTTTTCTCAGATACGGAACTTTCTGGGATCTCTTCCATTTAGTCCTACTTCTCAAGGTCTGTTGCTAATCTATATATATAAAAATGATTTGGTATTTAATTGTAACGCTAAAACTTGAAAACGGCTGAACCAAATCAAATACTTCCTTAGGGGGGTTTGTTTGTTGTTACCCCGCGAAGGTTTAGTCGAAGAAAAAATTAAAAAATGTTAGGGGGGCGTGGCACCTCCCATACAACCTTAATTTTTAAAGCTGATTATCTCTAAAACAGTTTAAGGTAGGGAACTGAAAATTGGTATAGAGGTAGGTGATATCAAAACCCTTCTCACTCAGAAAAGTGGGGGTTGTCAGAAAAGGGGGCGTGGCACCTCCCATACAACCTTAATTTTTAAAGCTGATTATCTCTAAAACAGTTTAAGGTAGGGAACTGAAAATTGGTATAGAGGTAGGTGATATCAAAACCCTTCTCACTCAGAAAAGTGGGGGTTGTCAGAAAAGGGGGCGTGGCACCTCCCATACAACCTTAATTTTTAAAGCTGATTATCTCTAAAACAGTTTAAGGTAGGGAACTGAAAATTGGTACAGAGGTAGGTGATATCAAAACCCTTCTCACTCAGAAAAGTGGGGGTTGTCAGAAAAGGGGGCGTGGCACCTCCCATACAACCTTAATTTTTAAAGCTGATTATCTCTAAAACAGTTCAAGGTAGGGAGCTGAAATTTGGTATAGAGGTAGGTGATATCAAAACCCTTCTCACTCAGAAAAGTGGGGGTTATCAGAAAAGGGGTCGTGGCACCTCCCAAACAATCTTAATTTTTAAAGCTGATTATCTCTAAAACAGTTCAAGGTAGGGAGCTGAAAATTGGTACAGAGCTAAATGATATCAAAACCATTCCCACGCATAAAAGTGGGGGTTATCGGAAAAAGGGGCGTGGCACCTCCCATACAAACTTAATTTTTCATGCTGAATATCTCTAAAACAGTTCAAGGTAGGGAGCTGAAAATTGGTATAGAGGTAGGTGATATCAAAACCCTTCTCACTCAGAAAAGTGGGGGTTGTCAGAAAAGGGGGCGTGGCACCTCCCATACAACCTTAATTTTTAAAGCTGATTATCTCTAAAACAGTTTAAGGTAGGGAACTGAAAATTGGTATAGAGGTAGGTGATATCAAAACCCTTCTCACTCAGAAAAGTGGGGGTTGTCAGAAAAGGGGGCGTGGCACCTCCCATACAACCTTAATTTTTAAAGCTGATTATCTCTAAAACAGTTTAAGGTAGGGAACTGAAAATTGGTATAGAGGAAGGTGATATCAAAACCCTTCTCACTCAGAAAAGTGGGGGTTGTCAGAAAAGGGGGCGTGGCACCTCCCATACAACCTTAATTTTTAAAGCTGATTATCTCTAAAACAGTTTAAGGTAGGGAACTGAAAATTGGTACAGAGGTAGGTGATATCAAAACCCTTCTCACTCAGAAAAGTGGGGGTTGTCAGAAAAGGGGGCGTGGCACCTCCCATACAACCTTAATTTTTAAAGCTGATTATCTCTAAAACAGTTCAAGGTAGGGAACTGAAAATTGGTATAGAGGTAGGTGATATCAAAACCCTTCTCACTCAGAAAAGTGGGGGTTGTCAGAAAAGGGGGCGTGGCACCTCCCATACAACCTTAATTTTTAAAGCTGATTATCTCTAAAACAGTTCAAGGTAGGGAGCTGAAATTTGGTATAGAGGTAGGTGATATCAAAACCCTTCTCACTCAGAAAAGTGGGGGTTATCAGAAAAGGGGTCGTGGCACCTCCCAAACAATCTTAATTTTTAAAGCTGATTATCTCTAAAACAGTTCAAGGTAGGGAGCTGAAAATTGGTACAGAGCTAAATGATATCAAAACCATTCCCACGCATAAAAGTGGGGGTTATCGGAAAAAGGGGCGTGGCACCTCCCATACAAACTTAATTTTTCATGCTGAATATCTCTAAAATTGTTTACGCTAGGGGCTTGGAAATTGGTGTGGAGATAAACAATAACAATTCCATATTAACGCAAAATAATAGGAGTTATACGAAAAGGGGGCGTGGCACTCCCCAACAACACTTAATTTTTGAAGCTGAATATCTTTAAAAGGATTTAAGTCAGGGACCTGGAAATTGGTACAGAGCTATATGATATCAAAACAATTTTTGCGCATAAAAGTGTAGGTTATCGGAAAAGGGGGCTTGGCACCTCCCATACAAACTTAATTTTTCAACCTGAATATCTATAAAAGCGTTTAAGGTTGGGACCTGAAAATTGATCAGGAGATTAACGATATCAATAGCGTGCTTCTGAAAAAACAGTAGTTTTGGGAAAAGGGGGCGTGGCACATCCCATGCGTTCTTAATTTTTAGGTTAAATATCCTTAAAAGCGTTCATGGGATGTACATAGAAATCACTCTGCAGATATACGATATCAATACCATGTTCACCCAAAAAAAAAAAAGATTTATCGAAAAATGGGGCATTGCACCTCCCATACGTACTAAACTTTTGAGGCTGAATATATCTAAAAGTGCTGGAGGAGGGGCCTGAAAACCATTATGGAGGTATACTATATCAATCCTCTTACTTACTCAGTGAAAATAAATATCCGGAATAGAAAACTTAAAATGTTGTGTATCGTGCAGCCTTAAACTGAATACTAAAAGTATATATTTTTGAAGTTGTATACACAATGAAGTGGTGAAAAATCGTTAATTTTCTATTAAAAATAATACCGGTGTAATAACAATTTTTAAAATGAAATTAATAAAAAAATCTATTTTGGGTAGGACGAAGTTTGCCGGGTCAGCTAGTTGTTCTACTAAAATTGAATAATTTAAACCCCCCTTGATATCATTAGATGGCCATTTATGCATGAAAATGATCCCAAACATGCCTCCAGAATCGAAAACTCATAGTTTGAACGTAAGAAATTTGCGTAGCCCTCACAGTCGTCGAACCTCAGCCCTATAGGGAATATTAAAGAAGACGATGGGGGATCAACAATGGAAAAATAAGCAAGAGTTATGGAAAAAAAATTAAAGAAGCTTGGTACTTAATACCAGTTGCAAATTGCGCTGATTTGGTCAACCCTGTGCCACGAAGAAGTAAGGAAGTTATAAAAAATAAAGGAGCTTCAACTAAACATTAGTTTAAATCTAGCTGCAGCAGTAATATTGTAGTTTATTTGGAAAAACAATCGAATTTCAAGTTTGTCCCTATTATTATTTCCAACATCTATATATATAAAAATGATTTGGTATTTAATTGAAACGCTAAAACTTGAAAACGGCTGAACCAAATCAAATACTTCCTTAGGGGGGTTTGTTTGTTGTTACCCCGCGAAGGTTTAGTCGAAGAAAAAATTAAAAAATGTTAGGGGGGCGTGGCACCTCCCATACAACCTTAATTTTTAAAGCTGATTATCTCTAAAACAGTTCAAGGTAGGGAGCTGAAAATTGGTAGAGAGGTAGGTGATATCAAACCCCTTCTCACTCAGAAAAGTGGGGGTTATCAGAAAAGGGGGCGTGGCACCTCCCATACAACCTTAATTTTTAAAGCTGATTATCTCTAAAACAGTTCAAGGTAGGGAGCTGAAAATTGGTATAGAGGTAGGTGATATCAAACCCCTTCTCACTTAGAAAAGTGGGGGTTATCAGAAAAGGGGGCGTGGCAACTACCATACAACCTTAATTTTTAAAGCTGATTATCTCTAAAACAGTTCAAGGTAAGGAACTGAAAATTGGTATAGAGGTAGGTGATATCAAAACCCTTCTCACTCAGAAAAGTGGGGGTTGTCAGAAAAGGGGGCGTGGCACATCCCATACAACCTTAATTTTTAAAGCTGATTATCTCTAAAACAGTTCAAGTTACTGAGCTGAAAATTGGTATAGAGCTAAATGATATCAAAGCCATTCCCACGCATAAAAGTGGTGGTTATCAGAAAACGGGGCGTGGCACATCCCATACAACCTTAATTTTTAAAGCTGATTATCTCTAAAACAGTTTAAGGTAGGGAGCTGAAAATTAGTATAGAGGTAGGTGATATCAAAATCCTTCTCACTCAGAAAAGTGGGGGTTATCAGAAAACGGGGCGTGGCACCTCCCATACAACCTTAATTTTTAAAGCTGATTATCTCTAAAACAGTTCAAGGTAGGGAGCTGAAAATTGGTATAGAGGTAGGTGATATCAAAACCCATCTCACTCAGAAAAGTGAGGGTTATCAGAAAAGGGGGCGTGGCACCTCCCATACAACCTTAATTTTTAAAGCTGATTATCTCTAAATCAGTTCAAGTTACTGAGCTGAAAATTGGTATAGAGCTAAATGATATCAAAGCATAAAAGTGGTGGTTATCAGAAAACGGGGCGTGGCACATCCCATACAACCTTAATTTTGAAAGCTAATTATCTCTAAAACAGTTTAAGGTAGGGAGCTGAAAATTGGTATAGAGCTAAATGATATCAAAGCCATTCCCACGCATAAAAGTGGTGGTTATCGGAAAAAGGGGCGTGACACCTCCCATACAAACTTAATTTTTCATACTGAATATCTAAAATTGTTTACGCTACGGACTTGGAATTTGGTGTGCAGATAAACGATAATAATTCCGTATTAACGCAAAATAATAGGAGTTATACGAAAAGGGGGTGTGGCACCTCCCAACAACACTTAATTTTTTAAGCTGAATATCTTTAAAAGGATTTAAGTCAGGGACCTGGAAATTGGTACAGAGCTATATGATACCAAAACAATTTTTGCGCATAAAAGTGTAGGTTATCGGAAAAGGGGACGTGGCACCTGCCATATAATCTTAATTTTTCAAGCTGATTATCTCTAAAGGAGTTCAAGGTAGGGAGCTGAAAATTGGTATAGAGCTAAATGATATAAAATGCATACCCACGCATAAAAGTGAGGGTTATCGGAAAAGGGGCGTGGCACCTCCCATACAAACTTAATTTTTCAAGCTGAATATCTATAAAAGCGTTTAAGGTTGGGACCTGAAAATTGATCAGGAGATTAACGATATCAATAGCATGCTTATGAAAAAAAAATAGTAGTTTTGGGAAAAGGGGGCGTGGCACCTCCCATGCGTTCTTAATTTTTAAGGCTAAGTATCCCTAAAAGCGTTCATGGCATGTACATAGAAATCACTATGCAGATATACGATATCAATACCATGTTCACCCAAAAAAAAAGATTTATCGAAAAATGCGGCATTTCACCTCCCATACCTACTAAACTTTTGAGGCTGAATATATCTAAAAGGGTTGGAGGAGAGGCCTGAAAACCATTATGGAGGTATACTATATCAATACTCCTACTTACTTGTTAAAATAGCCAATGCTCAGTGAAATAAATATCCGGAACAGAAAACTAAAAATGTTGTGTATCGTGCAGCCTTAAACTGAATACTAAATTATATATTTTTGAAGTTGTATACACAATGAAGTAGTGAAAAATCGTTAATTTTCTATTAAAAATAATACGAAATATGAAATTAATAAAAAAAAATCTATTTTGGGCAGAACGAAGTTTGCCGGGTCAGCTAGTAAATTATACATTTCATTATTTTTATTCATAAAAATTAAATTATTATACAAAAACCACCCCATAGTCATTGAAGCATGTCCTCGCCGTGTAAGCATCAATATATGGTAATTATTATTTGGTCTTAAAATTAAATAAATGGAGAATTGCAAAATTTTGTCCCTATTATTTTTTCCAACACTGTATATACATATATTTATTTTAAAGTGCCATATATATATAAATATGTATGTAAATATATCGAGCCGTATGCGCCGGAAAGATGTAAAGGCCATGATTTCCGATTTTCACTTTTTTGTAGAAATGGCTTACTTATCATCACCCACACCTTCTCCAGAAATGTTATGTCTGAAAAATGTACCGTTATGAAAAGCAATTTTGATGTAAGTACATAAGTTCAGTTTGTTTACTTTTTTTGTGAGTACGAAGTGGCTTTTACATCTTTTTTGCTTTTCAAATTATTGAAGACTAGTGACAAATAAACAAATTTAACGGGGTTTTGTTGGAATTTAACCAAGGATTTTATCAGTTTGAATACTTCTACTTTGTATTTTATTACATATCGATGACCAATATGGTTTTCTTGTGCGGCATATTGCACTTTATTGCTTCATAATTTTGAAATAAAGTTCTAACGATTTCACGATAGTTGGGGTCCCTTTTGTTACTGCTTAGAGCAGTTTTAAACAAATTGGTTGTGTATTTCTACAATTTCTCCAAAATTAATTTCTTGAATCTCGATAATTTCCCTCCAAATATAGATGCTGAAAGTGATGAACATGGCGAGAGATTTCATCAGAACTTAATAGTTTTTGAAAGGCGACATCAAGGATCTTGGAACAAGGATATGATGGGAGATAAAGCCAGAAAATTACAAAAGAATAGCTAAAAGTACTTACATCCCTCATTATTTATCCTCTCCTTAAAATCGCGAAATGCATTAATTTTTTTATTCAATTAATTCTTTATCCTATTCATCGCTATTTTGAGAGACATTGTGCACTTCAAAACTCATAATAAATGGAAAGAAATAATGTTAAATGTTACTCCTTAATAAAGTTTTATAAAAAACGAAAAATGCAAAGTTAAGAACTCTCAATAAAAATAGGTAAATATAAAAACTGATACATCCCATTATTGCAAAAGTATTCTCAAAACATTTAAATTCTTTATGGGATAGATAGGAGTCGAATCTGAAATTCCTTATACAAACTTAGATTTTTTCATACTTTTTGCCATTGTAACCAAACTACTTGACCAATTTTTAAGTGCAAAGGGAAAAAATGTTTGTTGGGATTCTCTTTACCAGTTCTTATTAGATGCCAAATCGCTACGGTGGCTAATACAATTTTTTTATGCACTTATGTATGTCATGCAATGTCTTGTATATACGGTTTTTTCTACATTTTTACCGATATCTCAGAAACAGGAGCTGCCACAAAAAAATGGATATGCTATTCGGGATCAGCGTTAAATTTCGTTTTAGAAAAGTATAGTTTTATATTTTTGGTGGTTAAAGATGATTAAAAATTGTCGAAAAGCAAAAAAAAAGAAATCGAAATAAAGAAATGAAAGTAAAAAAATTTTTAAAAAACCTTCTCCTGAACATTTTTGAATTTGGCCTTTACATCTTTCCGGCGCATACGGCTCGATATGTATGCAATGCATACTATGCATGTTTATTATCATACAAAATAAGCAAATGAATTTAAATTTACCCTTATGCCTATATGACACTACATTTTTCCCTGGTTTTTTTGGTTTTGAAAACCCACCGAAAGTCAAAATACAAAAACAATTCTTCTATAGGTTGAAAAGAGACAAATACTCCCTCAAAAATAATTTGATTGACATTAAGCTTCAAACTAAATGAAAATAATATTTATTTCAAAAATTATTTTTTTTGGAAATTTGATTTAAATTACTGAAATAAAAAAGTTATGAAACCCAAAGGGCAGGATAGCTTTGTATTCCGTGTTATAAAGGGAAGCCAGTACGCAATATAATTTTTCTTGCGGACTTCTTCTTTACCCTTACGGCCAGAGCAGAAGCTTACAAGAGGCAAATTTAAAATTTGTATTTCCATATACATACATATTTTTTTATTTTAAATATAACTAGCTGACCCGGCAAACTTCGTTCTGCCCAAAATAGATTTTTTTTTATTAATTTCATATTTCGTATTATTTTTAATAGAAAATTAACGATTTTTCACTACTTCATTGTGTATACAACTTCAAAAATATATAATTTTGTATTCAGTTTAAGGCTGCACGATACACAACATTTTTAGTTTTCTGTTCCGGATATTTATTTTCACTGAGTATTTGCTATTTTCACTAAGTAAGTAAGAGTATTGATATAGTATACCTCCATAATGGTTTTCAGGCCTCTCCTCCAACCCTTTTAGATATATTCAGCCTCAAAAGTTTAGTAGGTATGGGAGGTGAAATGCCGCATTTTTCGATAAATCTTTTTTTTTGGGTGAACATGGTATTGATATCGTATATCTGCATAGTGATTTCTATGTACATGCCATGAACGCTTTTAGGGATACTTAGCCTTAAAAATTAAGAACGCATGGGAGGTGCCACGCCCCCTTTTCCCAAAACTACTATTTTTTTTTCATAAGCATGCTATTGATATCGTTAATCTCCTGATCAATTTTCAGGTCCCAACCTTAAACGCTTTTATAGATATTCAGCTTGAAAAATTAAGTTTGTATGGGAGGTGCCACGCCCCTTTTCCGATAACCCTCACCTTTATGCGTGGGTATGCATTTTATATCATTTAGCTCAATACCAATTTTCAGCTCCCTACCTTAAACTTCTTTAGAGATAATCAGCTTGAAAAATTAAGATTATATGGCAGGTGCCACGTCCCCTTTTCCGATAACCTACACTTTTATGCGCAAAAATTGTTTTGGTATCATATAGCTCTGTACCAATTTCCAGGTCCCTGACTTAAATCCTTTTAAAGATATTCAGCTTAAAAAATTAAGTGTTGTTGGGAGGTGCCACACCCCTTTTCGTATAACTCCTATTATTTTGCGTTAATACGGAATTATTATCGTTTATCTGCACACCAAATTCCAAGTCCCTAGCGTAAACAATTTTAGATATTCAGTATGAAAAATTAAGTTTGTATGGGAGGTGTCACGCCCCTTTTTCCGATAACCACCACTTTTATGCGTGGGAATGGCTTTGATATCATTTAGCTCTATACCAATTTTCAGCTCCCTACCTTAAACTGTTTTAGAGATAATCAGCTTTAAAAATTAAGGTTGTATGGGATGAGCCACGCCCCGTTTTCTGATAACCCCCACTTTTCTGAGTGAGAAGGGTTTTGATATCACCTACCTCTATACTAATTTTCAGCTCCCTACCTTAAACTGTTTTAGAGATAATCAGCTTTAAAAATTAAGGTTGTATGGGATGTACCACGCCCCGTTTTCTGATAACCCCCACTTTTCTGAGTGAGAAGGGTTTTGATATCACCTACCTCTATACTAATTTTCAGCTCCCTACCTTAACTGTTTTAGAGATAATCAGCTTTAAAAATTAAGGTTGTATGGGATGTGCCACGCCCCGTTTTCTGATAACCACCACTTTTATGCTTTGATATCATTTAGCTCTATACCAATTTTCAGCTCAGTAACTTGAACTGTTTTAGAGATAATCAGCTTTAAAAATTAAGGTTGTATGGGAGGTGCCACGCCCCCTTTTCTGATAACCCTCACTTTTCTGAGTGAGATGGGTTTTGATATCACCTACCTCTATACCAATTTTCAGCTCCCTACGTTGAACTGTTTTAGAGATAATCAGCTTTAAAAATTAACGTTGTATGGGAGGTGCCACGCCCCGTTTTCTGATAACCCCCACTTTTCTGAGTGAGAAGGGTTTTGATATCACCTACCTCTATACTAATTTTCAGCTCCCTACCTTAAACTGTTTTAGAGATAATCAGCTTTAAAAATTAATGTTGTATGGGATGTGCCATGCCCCGTTTTCTGATAACCACCACTTTTATGCTTTGATATCATTTAGCTCTATACCAATTTTCAGCTCAGTAACTTGAACTGTTTTAGAGATAATCAGCTTTAAAAATTAAGGTTGTATGGGAGGTGCCACGCCCCCTTTTCTGATAACCCTCACTTTTCTGAGTGAGATGGGTTTTGATATCACCTACCTCTATACCAATTTTCAGCTCCCTACCTTAAACTGTTTTAGAGATAATCAGCTTTAAAAATTAAGGTTGTATGGGATGAGCCACGCCCCGTTTTCTGATAACCCCCACTTTTCTGAGTGAGAAGGGTTTTGATATCACCTACCTCTATACTAATTTTCAGCTCCCTACCTTAAACTGTTTTAGAGATAATCAGCTTTAAAAATTAATGTTGTATGGGATGTACCACGCCCCGTTTTCTGATAACCCCCACTTTTCTGAGTGAGAAGGGTTTTGATATCACCTACCTCTATACTAATTTTCAGCTCCCTACCTTAACTGTTTTAGAGATAATCAGCTTTAAAAATTAAGGTTGTATGGGATGTGCCACGCCCCGTTTTCTGATAACCACCACTTTTATGCTTTGATATCATTTAGCTCTATACCAATTTTCAGCTCAGTAACTTGAACTGTTTTAGAGATAATCAGCTTTAAAAATTAAGGTTGTATGGGAGGTGCCACGCCCCCTTTTCTGATAACCCTCACTTTTCTGAGTGAGATGGGTTTTGATATCACCTACCTCTATACCAATTTTCAGCTCCCTACCTTGAACTGTTTTAGAGATAATCAGCTTTAAAAATTAACGTTGTATGGGAGGTGCCACGCCCCGTTTTCTGATAACCCCCACTTTTCTGAGTGAGAAGGGTTTTGATATCACCTACCCCTATACTAATTTTCAGCTCCCTACCTTAAACTGTTTTAGAGATAATCAGCTTTAAAAATTAATGTTGTATGGGATGTGCCATGCCCCGTTTTCTGATAACCACCACTTTTATGCTTTGATATCATTTAGCTCTATACCAATTTTCAGCTCAGTAACTTGAACTGTTTTAGAGATAATCAGCTTTAAAAATTAAGGTTGTATGGGAGGTGCCACGCCCCCTTTTCTGATAACCCTCACTTTTCTGAGTGAGATGGGTTTTGATATCACCTACCTCTATACCAATTTTCAGCTCCCTACCTTGAACTGTTTTAGAGATAATCAGCTTTAAAAATTAAGGTTGTATGGGAGGTGCCACGCCCCGTTTTCTGATAACCCCCACTTTTCTGAGTGAGAAGGGTTTTGATATCACCTACCTCTATACTAATTTTCAGCTCCCTACCTTAAACTGTTTTAGAGATAATCAGCTTTAAAAATTAAGGTTGTATGGGATGTGCCACGCCCCGTTTTCTGATAACCCCCACTTTTCTGAGTGACAAGGGGTTTGATATCACCTACCTCTATACCAATTTTCAGCTCCCTACCTTGAACTGTTTTAGAGATAATCAGCTTTAAAAATTAAGGTTGTATGGGAGGTGCCACGCCCCCCTAACATTTTTTAATTTTTTCTTCGACTAAACCTTCGCGGGGTAACAACAAACAAACCCCCCTAAGGAAGTATTTGATTTGGTTCAGCCGTTTTCAAGTTTTAGCGTTTCAATTAAATACCAAATCATTTTTATATATATAGATATAGATTTATTTTATGGTTGTCAAATTGGAAAAATTGTCAGAAAAAATGACCGAATGCCAAAAAACATACTGAAATACACGCTGGCTCGTTGGTTTTTAATAGCCTAGATGGTATTTTTGTTTGGTTTTTTATACCTTTCATGGGAATGAAATGGTATTATAACTTTGTGCCGAAACACGAATGGTGAAAGTACCAGAAGGAGGCGTGGCAGACCTACCAAACAGTGGCGTAGCTAGAGAATTTTTCGGAGGGGGTCACAGCCAATGTAAAAAATTTACCAAAATTACCAAAAAAAACTACATTTTTTTTTTACAAATGATAAAAATCGCTAGCTTAGAATGAAAATTGTGTAACTCCTTTTTTAAAACTTTGTAGGAGAGACAAAAAACAAAAAAGAAAAAAAAAATTCGAAATGAAAAAAAATTTCTGTTCATATAAATATTTTGGACTTACACAATTTTTTTCGCTTTTTGGACTTATACAATTTGCGTATCACTGAATAACAACGAGTAGAAATATGACAAGTATCTCAGACTTGTTTAGCGCGGTGCGTATTTGATTTTTCTAGCGTTCTACATAAAAATACACTTTTTCATAAAAGTGGACTTACACAGTTTGCACTCTAAGCTAGCGAAATGTAATTTTTTCAGACTATAATTTAACATTATAGTACACAAATATCGCTTATAATACATATATCAAACTCTTAAGGCCCTTGGCCACTTAAAATCTGGAATGTTAAGCAGTGTATACATATGTGTGAGTGTCGGGTGATTGACGCAAATATCTAAAAGATTTGATTCTCATCAACGCGAGCCCGAACAAGAACGTGTAGCACGACGACTGCCGATTGCACTAACACACACAAAAAACTCACACATACACACTGCTTGACATGCCAGATTATCAGTTGCCAAGGGCCTTTAACTATACTTCAAAAGTAAGTCTCATATTCTCTTCTGGAAATCTACGCGCATAGGTAGATTTTCAAGTTTTATGCGCCCAAAATTGAATTTTGTAAAATTGTTACAATTACAGAAAAAAAAACATACCCACATATTGGAAATAGAATGGGGAACAATAATTCATCGCTTTTTTCCCGACCCCATACTCTGCACTTGCCCCAGATGGTCGCAACTTAGCATATCTGAAGCTAATTTTTTTGTTTTTTTCTTACATATATTTAAGTGCTAGTTTCAACTTGAATATTTATTATTTAAAGCATTTCATTTAAGTAATCGTGATGAATCCTAAAGGTTCAAGTAATTATTAACACTTTTCAATAATATCCTTGGTTTCCAATAATTCTAAGTTTATAGTTTTAAGCTTTTAAAGTTGGGATATTTAAAAAAAAATTATCACTCTTTTTCATGTTAAAAATTGGTTTTGTTATGTTGCTCTGTCAGACTCAGTCAAATTAACCCTCGGACATGATATCTAGTACAATTAGTAGTTAGCCGACAAAAAATTACGTCGCACAAAGCCGCACTTCACTACTAGATACAGGGTTTTTCATATGTACCTACAATAATTTTCTTTTTGTGCTTTATATTTAATTTTAATGTTTATATTTCTAACGCATATCTTGGTTAATGTAGGTGATGCTCGAAAGTAACCCAGATATTTAGCAGCGATTATTGTTAACTTTTTAGGCAGTATTTTTAGTATTTCCAATTTTTCAAAGTTAAGGAAGTACTTATCATAAAAAGGGGCTAAGAATTATAAAGCTACATTTTTTAGAAGTTTTTTGAGTATGCAATTTTGCAGCTCATTCAATTGTAATATAATAATATGCAACATTCAACTTTTTGAAAAATTTCATTGGCTTTTCGCAAATTTTAATTGGAACGGTCTCACGTACATATAAAGCAAACACCCTACAGAAAAAAATTACTAAAATCGACGGAAATTTTTACAGCGTTGAGAATAGCACTTTTTACGCTAAAATTGGTTGGCTACATAACAGTACACTTAGAAATCTTCTCAAAATCTTCTATAAATTCTGGCCGCATTTTGAAATTTTTAATCCACTTTTAGAAATTTCTACGATTTTTCGGATTTTTCCATAAGCTTAGAAATCCTGCTTAAGGCGATTTTTATTGAAAAATTGTTTACATTTTTAAACGAAAATAAGAGTCAAATTTTCGACAGAACTGTTAGAAATAAATTTAAAAATTCTGGCGTATGATTTTTTGTTTTTGAGTCACTGTATATATTTTTCAATAAAATCGACTTTTAACTAGAGCCCTAGATACCCGGGTATCGAGCAATTCGATCTGATCATTTTTGTTTGAAGCCCGTTTGTTGTTCAAATGCCCGTACAAACATTCGAGCATTGGAGCTTACAAACAAAAAAAATGTGTATCGGAAAAACCAAAAAAAAAAACTACATATACCTAAAGAAAAAAAAAATAATAAACAAAAGAAAAAAAGAAAAAAACAAACTTCAAAATACCCGAATTGTTCAAATGCCCGTACAAACATACGGGTAATAAACAAACAAACAACTCTTCGAGCATTTGAACAACAACTGTTCGGGCTACTCGAAAATGTTCAAAAAAATCGAGAGCTCTACTTTTAACACAAATTATTAAAATTTTGCATTAAACAAGCAATTTGGAATAGATGTACACAATAAAATATTTCTACCTATGTGCTACGGTTATAAATAATAATTTTCTTATATAATTTAGTTTTTTAATATTCCATTTTGACAGACATTAAGTAAAATCTCAAGTTCAGATACTCTTATACATTGCATATTTATTCCCATTGTAGTTTATACTAATATTATTTGATTAAGATGATAAGTAGTTGAAAGAAAACTTGAAATTTAAATAATTGGCGTTACTTTTCTGTTATTAGCATGTTAATAACAGCAATACCGTATAATAATTGTATATAGCTGCCATACAACCGATTGTTCAGATATGGACATTTTGGGGTATAACTTCTCCATTTGAACAGCTACGGGAATGAAACTTTGAAGTATTTGTACGCATATGGACCTAAATAATGTCACCGAAATTTGTCAAGATCGGACCACTATAACATATAGCTGCCATACAACCGATGGTTCAGATATGGACATTTTTGGGTATATTTTCTCCATTTAAAGAGCTAGGGACATGAAACTTTGTAGTATTTGTACTGATATTGACCTTAATAATTTTACTGAAAATTGTCAAGATCGGGCGACTATAACATATAGCTCCCATACAACCGATTGTTCAGATATGGACATTTTAGGGTATAGTTTCTCCATTTAAAGAGCTAAGGACATGAAACTTTGTAGTATTTGTACTCATATTGACGTTAATAATGTTACCGAGAATTGTGAAGATAGGACCACTATAATATATAGCTCCCATACAACCAATTGTTCAGATACGGACATTTTGGGTTATAAATTCTCCATTGAAATCATGAAACTTTTTTCTACTGAATCTTTGCATAAATAACTCACAGAATTGAAAGTATACATTAAACAATTTCCGACTATGCAATTTTTAATTTCTCCATTCATGAAAGGTATGAAGTCTTCGGTACGGCCGAAGACAGCCGGGCTCTTACTTGTTTCAACATAGCTTGCTCGCTTACACCAACGCAAAACTGTATTTGACCATCTCCTTCACACAAAAAACCTGGTAGAATACTAGAAAAAAAACGTAGTATCATATGGGCTTTACATATGGATTTGTTATATTCTTTAATATTTATTTTCTTTATTTTATATTTTAGTTTATGTAATAATTGTTTTTTGCTGTTAATAAAAAAGTTTGAACAATTTAAGGTGGAAATTAGTTTATTTATTCCATTCAGCCAGCGCTATTAAGGTAACTAAATAAAATTAAGATTTGAATAAAGATTGTGATTTGTAGATTTGGGGCAGGCGCGCCGCACACTGGGGCCACTTATATATATGAGGACGCTAAAAATTCTGAAATCAACTTTTTTACATCAGAATCGCTTTATCTGCACTAAAGCAGTTAATCTATAGCATCTTAACCCATTGACGGTCATGAGTTAACCCGTTTGTGACCTATGTTTTTTTATTTTAGTTTCGAGTTTAATTTTCTTGAATCAGAATCGGTATATCGATACTAAAATAGTAAATCCCAAGAATTTTAACCCCGTAACGACCACGCATTAACCCATTTTTAACCAAATTTTTTCACTTTATTCTTAGATTAAAATATTTAAATCATATTTGTTGTATTTACACTAAAACTAGTAATCTTTGGAATCTTAACCCATTAAAACGGTCATGAATTAACCCATTGGTGACCAGTTTTTTTAAGATCTGTAAACAAATTATTTAAATCAAAATTAGTTTGTCTGTGGTATGGTGGCCGCTGTGGTGCAGTGGGTAGAGTGCTCGCCTGCTATGCCATAGGTCTCGGGTTCAAACCACGGTCCAAGCAAACACCAAAAAAAAATTTCTAATTAGTAAAAATCCAATTATTTGTTTCTTAAGAGCAGCGGTCACATCTCGGCAGTGGGCGGCATACCCTCCGAGAGTATTTCTGCCATGAAAAAGCTTCTCACAAAAAATGCATTCGCCGTTCGGAGCCGGCATAAAACTGTAGGTCCACCCAATTAGTAGGAAAAACAAAAGGAGCACACCTCGAATTGGGACAGAAGCTCGGCCATAAAACTCGTCAGAGTCATAATAGCGCCATTGTATTATATTAGTATCTCTGTACAAAAAGCCAATGTGTATTGTATTAACCCATTAGCGGCTATTTATTAACCCATTGATGAAATATGCAGATGCAGGTACATATGTATGTATACAAAAATTTTCAGCTCCCTACCTTGAACTCTTTTAGAGATAATCAGATTTAAAAATTAAGATTGTATGGGAGGTACCACGCCCCCCTAATATTTTTTAATTTTTTCTTAGACTAAACCTTCGCGGGGTAACAATAAACAAACCCCCCTAAGGAAGTATTTGATTTGGTTCAGCCGTTTTCAAGATTTAGCGTTACAATTTAACACCAAATCATTTTTATATATATAGATTAACGATTTTTCATTACTTCATTGTGTATACAACTTCAAAAATATATAATTTTAGTATTCAGTTTAAGGCTGCACGATACACAACATTTTTAGTTTTCTGTTCCGGATATTTATTTTCACTGAGTATTGGCTATTTTCACTAAGTAAGTAAGAGGATTGATATAGTATACCTCCTGGTTTTCAGGCCCATCCTCCAAACCTTTTAGATATATTCAGCTTCAAAACTTTAGTACGTATGGGAAGTGCAATGCCCCATTTTTCGATAAATCTTTTTTTTTGGGTGAACATGGTATTGATATCGTATATCTGCATAGTGATTTCTATGTACATGCCATGACCGCTTTTAAGGATATTTAGCCTTAAAAATTAAGAGCGCATGGGAGGTTCCACGCCCCCTTTTCCCAAAACTACTGTTTTTTTTTCATAAGCAAGCTATTGATATCGTTAATCTCCTGATCAATTTTCAGGTCCCAACCTTAAACGCTTTTATAGATATTCAGCTTGAAAAATGAAGTTTGTATGGGAGGTGCCACGCCCCCTTTTCCGACAACCTACACTTTTATGCGCAAAAATTGTTTTGATGTCATATAGCTCTGTACCAATTTCCAGGTCCCTGACTTAAATCCTTTTAAAGATATTCAGCATGAAAAATTAAGTTTGTATTGAAGGTGCCACGCCCCCTTTTCCGATAACCCCCACTTTTATGCGTAGGAATGGTTTTGATATCACCTACCTCTATACCAATTTCAGCTCCCTACTTTGAACTGTTTTAGAGATAATCAGCTTTAAAAATTAAGGTTGTATGGGAGGTGCCACGCCCCTTTTCTAATAACCCCCACTTTTCTGAGTGAGAAGGGTTTTGATATCACCTACCTCTATACCAATTTTCAGCTCCCTACCTTAAACTGTTTTAGAGATAATCAGCTTTAAAAATTAAGGTTGTATGGGAGGTGCCACGCCCCCTTTTCTGACAACCCCCACTTTTCTGAGTGAGAAGGGTTTTGATATCACCTACCTCTATACCAAATTTCAGCTCCCTACCTTGAACTGTTTTAGAGATAATCAGCTTTAAAAATTAAGGTTGTATGGGAGGTGCCACGCCCCCTTTTCTGACAACCCCCACTTTTCTGAGTGAGAAGGGTTTTGATATCACCTACCTCTATACCAATTTTCAGTTCCCTACCTTAAACTGTTTTAGAGATAATCAGCTTTAAAAATTAAGGTTGTATGGGAGGTGCCACGCCCCCCTAACATTTTTTAATTTTTTCTTCGACTAAACCTTCGCGAGGTAACAACAAACAAACCCCCCTAAGGAAGTATTTGATTTGGTTCAGCCGTTTTTAAGTTTTAGCGTTTCAATTAAATACCAAATCATTTTTATATATATAGAAGATAAGATAAGAATAAGATAAGATATAAGATAAGATAAAATAGTGTATATATGAGAAATCCAACAAAAACAATTATGAGGATCAAAAAAACATACTAGGTACATGGTTTTATAATGTTCTTCAAGAACTTTTCTGCCTACTTTTGTATTGATTGTTTTGGTTTTTATCAAGGCCCAATAATATTGGGCTTTATAATTTTTTTCGCTTTCGTTTTTGTAAGTGCTTGTTGTTACTTTTTCGTTTTTGTTGTTAAGTTTTGAGCCACCGTGCATACAAATACACTCAAGTATGTACATATATTTGGGCCAGCTGAATAATTTTAGTTTTTTCTTTTTGTGCAGCAATTGAAACCGGTCCATGGCTCTCAAGCTAAGCAAAACTTCCTGCGGTACGATAATAGCAATAACATCAATACCTCATTGTTTTTTACAATGGATGAGTTTCTAAAACTGAGCTGTTGTGCAACTGTTGAGTGTTTGTCTTAGAAACGCACTGTTGAGTAATTCCGCTCAGCTCAACAGTTGGCAACTTTTCGCCATTTTTTGTATCACAAATTTTCTTCGCTACTTGAGCTCAACATGTTGTGTAAAGCCAAACAGCTGATAAATTCATCAAACCGTTTCTAAGACGTAGCTGTTTAACTCAACTGCTACACAACTGTTGGCAACTGTTCAGCTCAACAGTTGCGGAGCAGCTTTTTCTTAGAAACTCACCCAATGCCTAAATAATAGCGAAAATAAATATGTATGTATGCATATATCGTCGTACCATACGAAAACTAGCACTTTCAACATTTTTTACAAAGATATTCTATCAAAGAAATTTTAAAAGTGTTAGTTTTCGTATGGTATGACATACATACATATTTACATATCGCACCCTAAATCATAAAGTGACATAACTCAAAATTCAAAAATTTTCAGGAGCCAAAAAACCTTTTCTTTCTTATACATATGTATGTATGTATGTCAGGGCTGAAATTTATTGATATTTTTAACGATAAACCGTTTTTTTAATTCTAATAATTATTTTATGTGAATTTAAATGTTTCGCTTAAATTTCAATTTTCCCTCCATTACAATCCAAAAATTGAAATTTAAGCGAAACAAAGCTGACGGCGGTGGTAGCTCAATGGGATAGACCTGTGACTACCAATCGAACGACTTAAGTTCGATTCTCGGTTGAGGCCGGTTGAAGAAGTCTGATCCATAACTTCTACCAAAAAAAAAAAAAAAAAATTTTCAATTTTTCTTCATTAAAAAATGGCCAATAGCTCATTTAAATTCACATAAAAAAATATTTTCCCATACATTTTGTATATCTATATATATAAAAGGAAGTGGCGTTAGTACAAACGCGTATAACTCAAGAACGCCTGCACCGATTTGGATGATTGACACCAATTTAGATTGTTCTCTGGCCAGAATAGGAGAATATGTGGCGTTAGTACAAACGCGTATAACTCAAGAACGCCTGCACCGATTTGGATGATTGACACCAATTTAGATTGTTCTCTGGCCAGAATAGGAGAATATCCCATAAAATTCCGGAAAAATTAAAAAAAAAAAATTATTTTCCCATACATTTTGTATATCTATATATATAAAAGGAAGTGGCGTTAGTACAAACGCGTATAACTCAAGAACGCCTGCACCGATTTGCATGATTGACACCAATTTAGATTGTTCTCTGGCCAGAATAGGAGAATATCCCATAAAATTCCCGAAAAATTAAAAAAAAAATGTATTTTCCCATACATTTTGTATATCTATATATATAAAAGGAAGTGGCGTTAGTACAAACGCGTATAACTCAAGAACGCCTGCACCGATTTGGATGATTGACACCAATTTAGATTGTTCTCTGGCCAGAATAGGAGAATATCCAATATAGTTCCCGAAAAATTCAAAAAAAAAATTTATTTTCCCATACATTTTGTATATCTATATATATAAAAGGAAGTGGCGTTAGTACAAACGCGTATAACTCAAGAACGCCTGCACCGATTTGGATGATTGACACCAATTTAGATTGTTCTCTGGCCAGAATAGGAGAATATCCCATAAAATTCCCGAAAAATTAAAAAAAAAAATTATTTTCCCATACATTTTGTATATCTATATATATAAAAGGAAGTGGCGTTAGTACAAACGCGTATAACTCAAGAACGCCTGCACCGATTTGGATGATTGACACCAATTTAGATTGTTCTCTGGCCAGAATAGGAGAATATCCAATATAATTCCCGAAAAATTAAAAAAAAAAAATTTATTTTCCCATACATTTTGTATATCTATATATATAAAAGGAAGTGGCGTTAGTACAAACGCGTATAACTCAAGAACGCCTGCACCGATTTGCATGATTGACACCAATTTAGATTGTTCTCTGGCCAGAATAGGAGAATATCCCATAAAATTCCCGAAAAATTAAAAAAAAATGTATTTTCCCATACATTTTGTATATCTATATACTTATATAAAAGGAAGTGGCGTTAGTACAAACGCGTATAACTCAAGAACGCCTGCACCGATTTGGATGATTGACACCAATTTAGATTGTTCTCTGGCCAGAATAGGAGAATATCCCATAAAATTCCCGAAAAATTAAAAAAAAAAAATTATTTTCCCATACATTTTGTATATCTATATCAGGGATTATCACACTAATACTTTCAAACATTGTGCATGTGTTAAAAGCACAAAAGCTCTTGGATACACCCAAAAGAAACTCAATCATTGTCGAAAACTAAAATTTTTAAATTACAAATGGTTAGTATTTTTATTATTAACTTCACAAAAAACCACAAACAAAAAAAATAAAATAAAAAAATATGAGACGAAATGCAAAATCATGATTCCTAATAAAAATATTACGTAAAAAAATCCAAATAAGAAAACCACCCCCAACACACAATCATTTACAAGCATTCAGAGACTGCTCGAGCAACACAACCTGCTAGCTCAACAGCTCAATGCTGACTGAATAGAAATTTGCAAAATTTCTGTGCGTGAACGAAGTGCTTTGACTCGTCGGTGTGAGGCTGTCGGTGTGAAAGCTATAAAAAGCTTCCGCACGCGTGCTTAGGAAAATCAAACTCTGATCTATATATATAAAAGGAAGTGGCGTTAGTACAAACGCGTATAACTCAAGAACGCCTGCACCGATTTGGATGATTGACACCAATTTAGATTGTTCTCTGGCCAGAATAGGAGAATATCCAATATAATTCCCGAAAAATTAAAAAAAAAAAATTTATTTTCCCATACATTTTGTATATCTATATATATAAAAGGAAGTGGCGTTAGTATAAACGCGTATAACTCAAGAACGCCTGCACCGATTTGCATGATTGACACCAATTTAGATTGTTCTCTGGCCAGAATAGGAGAATATCCCATAAAATTCCCGAAAAATTAAAAAAAAAATGTATTTTCCCATACATTTTGTATATCTATATATATAAAAGGAAGTGGCGTTAGTACAAACGCGTATAACTCAAGAACGCCTGCACCGATTTGGATGATTGACACCAATTTAGATTGTTCTCTGGCCAGAATAGGAGAATATCCAATATAGTTCCCGAAAAATTCAAAAAAAAAATTTATTTTCCCATACATTTTGTATATCTATATATATAAAAGGAAGTGGCGTTGGTACAAACGCGTATAACTCCAGAACGCCTGCACCGATTTGCATGATTGACACCAATTTAGATTGTTCTCTGGCCAGAATAGGAGAATATCCAATATAATTCCCGAAAAATTCAAAAAAAAAAAATTTATTTTCCCATACATTTTGTATATCTATATATATAAAAGGAAGTGGCGTTAGTACAAACGCGTATAACTCAAGAACGCCTGCACCGATTTGGATGATTGACACCAATTTAGATTGTTCTCTGGCCAGAATAGGAGAATATGTGGCGTTAGTACAAACGCGTATAACTCAAGAACGCCTGCACCGATTTGGATGATTGACACCAATTTAGATTGTTCTCTGGCCAGAATAGGAGAATATCCCATAAAATTCCCGAAAAATTAAAAAAAAAAAATTATTTTCCCATACATTTTGTATATCTATATATATAAAAGGAAGTGGCGTTAGTACAAACGCGTATAACTCAAGAACGCCTGCACCGATTTGCATGATTGACACCAATTTAGATTGTTCTCTGGCCAGAATAGGATAATATCCCATAAAATTCCCGAAAAATTAAAAAAAAAAAATTATTTTCCCATACATTTTGTATATCTATATATATAAAAGGAAGTGGCGTTAGTACAAACGCGTATAACTCAAGAACGCCTGCACCGATTTGGATGATTGACACCAATTTAGATTGTTCTCTGGCCAGAATAGGAGAATATCCCATAAAATTCCCGAAAAATTAAAAAAAAAAATTATTTTCCCATACATTTTGTATATCTATATATATAAAAGGAAGTGGCGTTAGTACAAACGCGTATAACTCAAGAACGCCTGCACCGATTTGGATGATTGACACCAATTTAGATTGTTCTCTGGCCAGAATAGGAGAATATCCCATAAAATTCCCGAAAAATTCAAAAAAAAAAATTTATTTTCCCATACATTTTGTATATCTATATATATAAAAGGAAGTGGCGTTAGTACAAACGCGTATAACTCAAGAACGCCTGCACCGATTTGGATGATTGACACCAATTTAGATTGTTCTCTGGCCAGAATAGGAGAATATCCCATAAAATTCCCGAAAAATTAAAAAAAAAAAATTATTTTCCCATACATTTTGTATATCTATATATATAAAAGGAAGTGGCGTTAGTACAAACGCGTATAACTCAAGAACGCCTGCACCGATTTGGATGATTGACACCAATTTAGATTGTTCTCTGGCCAGAATAGGAGAATATCCAATATAATTCCCGAAAAATTCAAAAAAAAAAATTTATTTTCCCATACATTTTGTATATCTATATATATAAAAGGAAGTGGCGTTAGTACAAACGCGTATAACTCAAGAACGCCTGCACCGATTTGCATGTTTGACACCAATTTAGATTGTTCTCTGGCCAGAATAGGAGAATATCCCATAAAATTCCCGAAAAATTAAAAAAAAAATGTATTTTCCCATACATTTTGTATATCTATATATATAAAAGGAAGTGGCGTTAGTACAAACGCGTATAACTCAAGAACGCCTGCACCGATTTGCATGATTGACACCAATTTAGATTGTTCTCTGGCCAGAATAGGAGAATATCCCATAAAATTCCCGAAAAATTAAAAAAAAAATGTATTTTCCCATACATTTTGTATATCTATATATATAAAAGGAAGTGGCGTTAGTACAAACGCGTATAACTCAAGAACGCCTGCACCGATTTGGATGATTGACACCAATTCAGATTGTTCTCTGGCCAGAATAGGAGAATATCCAATAAAATTCTCGAAAAATTAAAAAAAAAAAATTTATTTTCCCATACATTTTTTACTTATGGTGAGAATTTTTATGATATTTTTTTGTAAAAAAGCTCCATAATAGCTCTGTGGATTATAATAAAAATCGAACATGTGCACGATATGGTTATTTCTTACTGTGTAACCTAAATCAAACGCAAGTCGTCAATTTAACGCACGCACGCAAATTTTTCATATGCGTTGAACCGAAATTGACTTGCGTGCGTGTTCAGATAAAGAAATAGAAAAATACAGAAAATCAGAGAAAATCTTGTTATTTTGTGGAATATGTACCTAACAGACACGATATCAAAAGCAAGTGTCAATTTTTTTGCAAACAATCACCCACAATGCTTAATTTCAACTGTCACGCAAAACAAAAATTGGGCGTCGAATTTGCTTTTTACGCACGCCGTTCAATTTCGGTTACTCCCATACAAGTTGTATGGGCATGAGAAATTTTTGACAGTAAATTGACGGCGTGCGTTTGATTTAGGTTACACAGTTATACATTGTTTATAAAGCGTTCTTGATGATCAATGACGTTTATGTTTGCGGTGCGTTGTGACAAGCTTTCCAGCAACGACACTATTCTCAATTTTTAAGTATTCTCGCTAAATGGACCAAATGTGTCTCGCTGACAAAGAAATTAAATGTAATTTCGCTCTATCAATACATCGCGAACGCCAATCTACCACGAAAAAAGTTTGTAAAAGTTAATTGCATTGCGAACGCATTGTAACATAAATGCTGGTTCATGTATTGCCAGTAGATGGCGGTGTGTGTATCAACAAATGACCACAGATTTTATGAAATTTGAAAAGATTGCCGACACTTAATTTAAATATTAAATTTTTTTGTTTTGAGCATTCAGTTAATGAATAAAAAAAGTGAATGAGTTTTTATATTGTTAAAAAATAAATAACGGATTAACAAATTATAAGTTATAGAAAGTTTGATTTCAAAGACATAATTTAACGCAGGGCAACGCCTGCGGGGGCATCTAGTATATATATAAGGTACATTTACATGCCTTCCCGTCATTGAAATTCAGAAAATTACAATTGAAATTCAGAAAATTCCATTTGAAATTCAGAAAATTACATTTGAAATTCAGAAACCTTTCTCACAGCACAAAACAGTTTTCTGAATTTCAATTGTAATTTTCTGAACTCCAAATGTAACTTTCTGAATTTCAAATGGAATTTTCTGAATTTCAAATGTAATTTGCTGAATTTCAATTGTAATTTTCGGAATTTCAAATGCAATTTTCTGAATTTAAACTGAAAAAGGTGTAGTGCTGCCACACAACAACAAAAAATCCACAAAAACCAGCAACCAAAAAATGTCTAAAATGGACAAAGAGATGTTTTATAAAAGTTATGCGTATAATACCCTTATGCGTTGGCGGCCTTCGGCCGCGCTTCAAAAAAATAACCCTCAGCCGGTAGAAATCTCTTTCTGGAGTAGAATCTCAGATGGATCCACAGTAATTTTGAGTAGAATACCTTTTTGCGTTGGGGGCCTTCGGCCGCGCTTATAAAAAATAACCCTGGGCTACGCCATCCAAGTCCGATCGTGTGTCATAACCGTGGCTACCGCCACGGTGATGTCCTTCTGCGTAGTACACCCTTCAGCGTATTAAATTTCTTAGCATCCGGCAACTCTTTCTTCGCACTAATCAACTGACAGTTGGGTGTATTCAGTGGTTGAGTGTATGTTCAGTTAAAGCTGCTAGTAAGAAGTTCTCGGTAACAAATAATTTAATTCCGTATTTTTGCAATAAAATTGTCAAAAATGTGTATAAATGGACTTGCAAATACCAGCTAAAATGTCAAACATTATAACAAAGTGAAATTTCAGTATTTTCAGTAAAAGAAATACAAAAAAAATTACAAAAATAGAGGAAGGGATTTTTTAAATGAAATTCACAGGTGTAGTGGGAGTGTCTATTAACAAATATATGTACAATTTTTTATGAAAATATTTATAGTTTTTGCTGCATTTGTTAATAAAAATCCCTTCCTCTATTTTTGTATTTCTTTCACTGAATACACTGAAATTTCACTTTGTTATAATAGCTTTGTTCAATAACACAAAATTTTTAATTGCTTTTACAAATAGTTGCGAATTTTATGTTCAATAACCCAAAAAATTTGCAAAAGAGATCCAAATTGGGAGAGTAAGGCTTCGAGAGAGTTGAAAATAGTTGCAAGTAAAATTTTCACTTGCAACTACTTGCAGCTTTATAAAAAATATAAGCGTCAAAAACATATGATCACAAAAATTTCAATTGGAAATATGCAAACATTTTAATCGCAAATTTCTAATTGCATACTAAATAAATTAGCGCAAAAAGGAATCTTGACGATGTTGTGGAATATCCAAAGTAGATTTTCGTCTTCCTAACTCAGTTATTTACATTCATTTTCAATTTCAAAGATTTCAATTACAACCTAACCTAAAAATCAAATTGTAAAAACAGCGCATCAGCTGTTTACTTGCAAATGTTTACGATTTTAGGTGTACTCGCGTACAGCAATTTGTTGCAATTTATTACAATTTTGCAACAAATATCCGCTTTTTCCATTTTTTTACGCAAAAAAATTGCAGAAGTGATGGAAATGAGAGAGCAAAAGGTCCGTTCGGCGGCTGCAAATTGCCGCAATTTGCAATCAAAGAAAAATATGTCTTGCTCTCCGAAAGAGAGAAACTTATACAAATTTACTGGCATTTCAGCGAACAGAACTTTGTCAAAATTTGCAGAAAATCAGCTGTTTGCCTTTATTCACAAGTGCATAACAAAATTAAAATTTTACGAAATGGAATCCAAGGGAAAGCTAAATATGCAGTGTCCTATGTTCTACACAAAAGCACTGTGGATTGGTCCAGGAATAAATCCAGAAAAGGAATTCTGCCGGCTGAGGGTTATCTTTTTAAAGTGCGGCCCAAGGCCGTCAACGGAAATAGTACGCAGTTTTGGTGTTTGGTTTGGTGGATTTTAGGGGAAAATTTTCCAACAGTCTACCACGCGCTGAAAAAAGGACTTGTCGGGCGTTGTAGAGGAGGTCCTGCTTATTCAAAATCCAAAAGTCCCGTCGACCGGAGATATTTGTCAGTTGTAAAATTTACAAAACAAAACCCCAAAACAGTGCAGTATTACCGTATGAAGACACTTCTAAAAACACGCACTATGTATATTTGTGTGCAGAACACCTTTTTGCGTTGGCGGCCTTCGGCCGCGCTTCAAAAAAATAACCCTCAGCCGGCAGAATTATCTTTCTGGGGTAACATCTATGGACCCATCACACTACCAATAAACTACCAACAAATATCTCGTGAACTATAAGCCTCCGGCAGGTTTTGATTTTAGTTTTGAGATCTGTGAGAGGCCCTCTACCTCCCTGAAAAAGTCATTTTTCTCGGACCGTGGTTCGTTAATCTAAGGCCTACCCTCTTGGTAGACAGATGGAAATCTGAGCCGATTTTACAACTTTACCAACAAATATCTCATAAACTATAGGTTTCCGGCAAGTTTTTATTTCTGTTATGACATCTGTGAAAAAGTTATTTTTTCGGGGCGTGCGTGATTAATGGACAGTTTTCCCATTTAAGTAGTATACAATCTCCTATTTGCGATTCAACAACGCAGAATCCCGAGAGTGCAGACGATGATCCCACTGCGCTGTCATTAACAAGTTTCCTTTTAGCTGGTACCTTATTAACAAATTAAATCATTTAAATAAACTTTATAAATTAAAATAATATAATTTTCTCACTTCATTTTCTATTGAATCACATATATTCCCGATTTTCATAGTTTTTTGACTTGAAATCAATTTCGACTTTTTTTTTTAAATTGTAACCATATGATCGCAAATCATATGTTTTTTCTGTCTACTGAACTTTGCAAAAGTGACGTTTATTTTTGTGAGAGGCTGCAAAATTCTGCTTGACAAATTTTTTCCATCACATTTGTCCAGCAGCAAAACAGCTGATGAAAAACATATGTTTGTAATTTGCGAAAATTGCAAAATTGAAATTCAAAATTAAAAAAGTTAAATATGGACGAATTAATTATGAAAGATGTAAATAAATAACATTTGATTATGTCTGCATCTGTACTTGAGCTAAATTTCGGATGATAACAGCAGCATTGTATGTTTGTTGCTTAATGTAGGAAGTCCGCCGGTTACCCTCTGCTAACTTATATGTATGCATGTATGTATGCACGTCAATATGCAATGCCAGCAGGCAGTCGCAACTCCATAGTTATATGTATATGTACATACATACATGTTTCTTTATTAGTAAAATATAATGCATGCATAATCTACTGCTGAAACTAATGGCGTTTTCTTTTCTACGAAAAAATGTTGCCCTCCTATATCCCAATTATCGAATTACGTATCTTGACTTTCTATAAAATGGCTGAATTTGTAGATAAGGGTGCCCTCTTACTTAGTTAGAAGTCAATATTTGGTGAAAGGACCAGACAAACTTACAAAATGGCTAAGAAAATCAAACAGGGCAACATTATTTCGAGAAAAGAAAACGCCATAAGCTAAAGTAATACAAATTTCCTCTAAATTTTTGTAAAAATAGGATTTGTTTATATATTGTTAATTCTTATAGTTTTAATTTGATCAGCTGTTCGTCTTTGCTGCAAGATTTGAATAGATTTGCATTTTTTTACTTTTTTGGATAATTATCTCTGGTGAGAGGAAAAATCGTTTTTGGCGAGATAGAGAGTGATAGAGGCAGACAGAGAAAAACTGCTGGAAAAAGTAAGCGAATACAACTTTTGTGTTCAATAACTTTGGTTGATAATTTTCTCTTTTTCTCGTTTTTACTCTTAATTTATCACTGACGCTCTTCTTGCAAGTAAAGTTGTTGAACAAAGCTAATGTTTGACATTTTAGCTGGTATTTGCAAGTCCACTAATACACATTTTTCACAATTTTATTGCAAAAATACGGAATTAAATTATTTGTTACCGAGAACTTCTTACTAGCAGCTTTAACTGAACATACACTCAACTGTCAGTTGATTAGTGCGAAGAAAGAGTTGCCGGATGCTAAGAAATTTTATACGCTGAAGGGTGTACTACGCAGAAGGACATCACCGTGGCGGTAGCCATTTTAGACATTTTTTGATTGCTGTTTTTTTGGAATTTTTGGTTGTTGTGTGACAGCGCTAGACCAACAGATCAATCGATTTGCATCCAAAAAAGGTTGTTCAGTGTGACAATTTACGCAACTTTAAACATTAATATTTCCAAAACTAGTTTATTTTTTTGCCGTTTGGAATTCAGATATAGAATCGGGGGCGGTGCCACGCCCCCTTAAAAAACTGTTTTCCTGGAATCGTGGCACGACTTATGAAGTTCCAACCATATAATAAATTAAAATATTATACATTTACTTTGGAGAGTTCATATTCATAAAAATATTATGTAGATATGTACGTACATACCCCATAAACATTTTTCTTAATTCACAATTTGAGATGCATTTCAGAACTAACCTTATTCTCAAACCTCAAACGTTTGTTATCAAAAGCAAGGCAGATATACCAGGTAGGCGCAGGGGCGAATTCCGAAAATCCCCATGTATTTTGTTATTGTAATTGGTAGAGTGTAATGTCAAAATGATATTTCGCCGTGGTTAAAATCTGAATTCGCTTGGGACTCGCTCATTCGTATTGGCCATTATAATTCGCTTGGATTTTGACATTACCCTCTACCCATGATGCAATAATAAAATGGTGGACGCAGCAGAGGACGGCTATTTTGTTTTTGGAATAGTAAGCTGTCAAATTATCGTCTTTTGTTTTGATTTTTCCCTCTTGCACGTGTTATTCGTGGAAATAGCTTGTGTGTTCGCTGGGGTTTTTTCTGTTTTTGACATTCTTATCTACGGCCGTTCAACGGTAATCGCCTATTCTCTTTTGGCTGATACGACCATATAGAATTATTTGGTCATGCCTCTACCTTTGGAAATAAAAAAAGTAGTTTCTGAATTCGCCCGTGCGCCTACCTCTAAGTTATTGTACCATGATTGTAATTGGTAGAGTGTAATGTCAAAATGATATTTCGCCGTGGTTAAAATCTGAATTCGCTTGGGACTCGCTCATTCGTATTGGCCATTATAATTCGCTTAGATTTTGACATTGCACTCTACCAAGGCAAATTCATTATGGTAATGGCACGGCGAATTCGGCAATATTCGCTTTAAATTTTCGTCCAGCAAAATGTCAAACTCAAAGTAAAATTTTTCTTGGTAATTATCTAGTTTACGGTGCATCGACTAAAACTGCTCCAATTTTTACAAATGGGGTACCAATCGACGCGTTTCGATCTCAGGAACACAAATCCGAAGGCGGAGCTTAACTTTTTTATTTTAATAAAAAATTATTAACAAAAAACTATCTAACTTTTTGCTTGGTCATTACACACACACCAACACATAAATTCAACTGATTTATTTACCATAGTATCACACATACCTTATATTTACTAAATAACACACAAAAAGTTGCAATATTTTACAATTAAATACTATATTTTAATAAAATCGAAGTAAACAATTTCCCTTTTTCTGCTTTTTTCGACCGATTATTGAACTGTCAAAATGAGTAGCGTTGTCACTCAATTAGGTGTAATTTACAGCGCATTCACACTTAAGCATTTAAAGTTGCAAAAAATATGCCTTTGCGCAGAACACTTTTCTGCGTTGGCGGCCTTCGGCCGCGCTTATTTAAAATAACCCTGGGCTACGCCACCAAAGTCCGGATATACAACCTAACCGTGGCTACCGCCACGATGATGTCCTTCTGCGTAGTACACCCTTCAGCGATTAGATATTGCGATATATCGGAAACTCACCACTTTTCACCATTCATATAAAAAGAGCTTAGTGTGAATGCATGTTAATATAGATTATTGGTAAATATTGGTGGCAACACTACGCGCCACAGTCCTAAAATTAGCGACTTTTGTTTACTTTGGTTTTTATTAAAATATAGTATTTAATTGTAAAATATTGCAACTTTTTGTGTGTTATTTAGTAAATATAAGGTATGTGTTATCCCGCGATAAATATATAAGTTGAATTTATGTGTTCGTGTGTGTGTACTAAGCGAGCAAAAAAGTTGCATTGTACAAACAGTTTTTTGTTAATAATTTGTTATTGAAATAAATAAAAATAGGTAAAAAAACTTTTTAAGTTAAACGGTTTTATGTTATACATACATTGCAATGTTTAAGATAAATGTACTAAAAACCAAAAAATAATAAAATAGATACAGTCGTGGGAATTATAAACATTTGCATAGACTAGACTAAAATAAAACCGTGGGGCACGTCAATTGTCTACAATCGTTGATTAAAATGTTTGTTTTGTAATGTTACACTATAATTAGGCAGTTGTTCAACCGACAACGATGGACGTGTGATAAGTAGGGCTAGAATGTGGAAAAAAGCTAGCAAGCTCGATTATAAGCGAGTTTTAGGGTTTCATAGTGGTGAGCGAGTAGTACTTTTATCATATGTTTTGTCGATTAAAGACAAACTACGAGCAGTGAAACGATTCCTCGTGTGAATGTCCAACGATAAACTAGTTGAAACATCTCTTTTATTAACATGGAGTGTATAACTATTGGAATTTCCATGAGCAAGAAAATAGTAAGTATTTTCCTCACCGTCTGCGGGCCAACTGCCTAACGACGAATTAAACGATTCTTCTATCGCACATTAAGTCGATAATTTGTAGACAATTGACGTGCCCCCCGGTTTTATTTTAGTCTAGTCTATGCAAATGTTTATAATTCCCACGACTGTATCTATTTTATTATTTTTTGGTTTTTAGTACATTTATCTTAAACATTGCAATGTATGTATAACATAAAACCGTTTAACTTAAAAAGTTTTTTTACCTATTTTTATTTTCTAGTTTTTAGTTTTTATTTCGCATTCTGTTTAATTCATTTAGTGCTTCATTATTGCAAGGTTTCTTGCCCGTTAGTTTATTGCAGTCCAACGCCTCTATAGCGACCCACGCGCCACCTATCGGAAGTTTTTTTTAGGAAAATATTTCCTTTCAAGGTAGTAATACATGTTCCGAATTTCAGCCAAATCGGACCATAAATGCGATTTTTGTAAATATAGCGACCCACGCGCCACCTAGCGGAATTTTTTTTTAAAGAAAATATTTCTTTTCAAGGTAGTAATACATGTTCCGAATTTCAGCCAAATCGGACCATAAATGCGATTTTTGTAAATATAGCGACCCACGCGCCACCTAGCGGAATTTTTTTTTAAGAAAATATTTCTTTTCAAGGTAGTAATACATGTTCCGAATTTCAGCCAAATCGGACTATAAATGCGATTTTTGTAAATATAGCGACCCACGCGCCACCTAGCGGAATTTTTTTTTTAAGAAAATATTTCTTTTCGAGGTAGTAATACATGTTCCGAATTTCAGCCAAATAGGACCATAAATGCGATTTTTGTAAATATAGCGACCCACGCGCCACCTATCGGAATTTTTTTTTTCATAATATTGCATTGTCATCGGGGTTATACATGCGTGCAAAATTTCAGATTAATCGGTTGACAGGAAGAGGGTGAAATTTGAATTACTAAATTTGACCCAAGAATAAAGAATAAATAATAAAACAAACGGGGTGAGCTAAATAAAACCGTTTAAAAAGTTAAGCTCCGCCTTCGGATTTGTATTCCTGAGATCGAAACGCGTCGATTGGTACCCCATTTGTTATAATTGGAGCAGTTTTAGTCGATGCACCGTAAACTAGATAATTACCTTTTTCTTTGTTTGACATTCTCCTGTATTCTTCTATACACGGTGAACTAAAAACGAGAAGAAGAAGAAGTCAGCTGTTCACGTACCATTACCATAAGAATGAATTTGCCATGGAGGAATAATTAAGGAGAATGCATAAGATCAGCTGACTTCTTCTTCAGTCTTCATAAACACACGAACACAAGCATTTTTTTTGTTGACATATTCCACACACACACGCACCCTAGCATTTCCATAGGGGCCACATCTGTCAAATTCTTCTACATTCCTCTTTGCATGACACTTCTGGCCCCACTATGTATGAAGGTATGTCGGCATGCGAAAACCTTTATTGTTGAATCATGGAATTTGCCTTGCACTCTACCTTTGGAAATAAAAAAAGTAGTTTCTGAATTCGCCCGTGCACCTACCTCTAAGTTATTGTACCATGATCAAAAGCACCTCAAATTTCCCTTGATAGCGTTCTCAAACAAAAAGGCACATTTTTCTCAAACGTTGATGAAATTTTTCAGAAAATTTATTAGCAAATTGAGAATTAAGGTTTATTGGGTATATGTATGTATATGTACAATTTATATATGTTGCACATTACAATGACTATGAGGAGGATAAACCTACATATGAAATTCAATTCTCACTCACCTTTTCCTTCGGTTCTTTAGCTGCTTTCAATTTTCGAACCAAATTGCCTTGAATTTTAATTTCTTCGAGTATTTGTTCACGCGTCTCACTCATTCTATTCCAATTCACATACACACCGAAAAATCGTCTCTAATCTATTTTTCTCCAAATTTGCACTTTGTATGTATGTAGGTTTTTGGTAAAAATGCAATCGTTTTTCCTGTTCTTCTTCTTGTTCTGCTGGTGTTCACTTCAAGGAAATTCTAATTTTTCACTGACACAAACACGCTTTCACCCTTTATGTTCCTACAATTGGTAAGTTTCTGCAACTTAATTTTATTTTATTTAAATCAAATTGTTTAGGGAAACAATTGTGATGGAAAATGCTTCTTCGCATAAAACACACACGCGGTGGAAAATGTAAATCGCATACGAATTTCTGCTGCTGGTTTCTTTGACAATAGGCTTGGGTAACTCGGCACCGAGTCATGACTCTGTGTCAACTCCCATCAGTGAGCTGCACGCTCAAGCTCACCTCACGATAAAATGATAACTCAGTAGCACACTTGACTCCGTTGGCACGTTTATAGCACGTCAACTCAGTAGCATACTCGACTCCGCTGGCACGTTCGATTTCGCCTCTTATTTAGCGTCATCTTGTGCATGCTTACTTTATATGGCACTTGGTGTATTTTGGTGGTTTTTGGTATTGGGGTGGTCACCTATTTATGCATTTTTTCATTTATTCCAGGTGATTTAGGCAAATTTGGTGTATGTAGGTGTATTCTGCATGAATTGTACTAACTTTCGGACACTAACCCGTTTTTGTATGGACACTTATTTTGGGTTTTTTTTCAGTTGTTCCCCTTAATTTTGATAAATTTGGTTATGATATTCAGAAACTAGATGATTTTTCCCAACTTTTGGACTTTAACCCATTACCGTATGTATGTGCATATATAAAAAGATACATTCATTTGAAATATTGTAATTGATCTTATCAACTAAGTTTATATTGGCACACATATGTATATTTTATTTATCCATCAGATAGCCCAATATGTGTACTTCATGTGCATCTCAAAAATCCCTAAATACCCTATATCTCAGAGCTACACAGGTCTAAATCAATAATCAACAACAAAAACGACATTAATTAATTAATTAATTAATTTTCCGTATATTTGCCCACCCACACCTATCACTTCAATTATATTATTGATTTATATCCCATTCTCGTACAAATATCAATTCATCATCGTAGCGACTCTTTCACTGACACAGTCTCTGATATGCTGCATTGTGTACGGAGAACAGTGACTTCACTCTGGGATGTGTGTTAAAAAGGTCGAACAGCTGTGCTCAGCTGATTTCAGGGTTGCTGTTATGGCCCAATAACGATGGTGAAAGCAATAGAAGTTGCTCTTCTTCTTTCTGTTTTGTAGGTAGTTGATTTTACATTCTTGCACATGTTATTCGTGGAATAGCTGGCGTTTACGCTCTCTCCGGGAATTGCGTTTTAGGAACTCAGCCTTAATTTCTTTTCGGAATTATGAATTGGTTTTTTCAATTCCCAATTCCGGAATTGGGTTTCTGTCTTGATTGCTACGACCATCTCATAATGGTCCCTTTTCTTACAACAACCACATCCGGCCGCCATACCAATCTGTACCCCCGGAAGTCGCCGCCATACCAATCTGTCCCCGATTTTGACATTTTCCGATGACATATCGTCTTTTTTTTAATCGAATTTCGACTACGCATCCCAGAGCCATTTCACTGTATGCTATACACTATGATATGCTGTAGCACAATCGTGCTGTAACACAAACGTGAGTCGACTCTTTTTAGTGAGTCAGTGCTTATGTGTCAACTCCCTAAAAATCGTGTCATTACTCACCCCTATTTGACATTTCGTTTTGGGGTAGGCATGGGTTAAGGTCCCCACAAACAGAAGCCAAAGAACGTAAATCTATCAATAGCCGTGTTTCACATACGGTGATCCTAACCCAGATAAAAATTTTAGCATGTAAATGCATCAACAAAGATTTCAGCTCGATTAAACCAGATAAATTGCTGGTTCAATTTCTGATCCGCCCTGTTCGATTTGTTTTTTCCGTGCTGATTTGGCAGCACAGTGTTTTTTTGATTTGGCAGAACTGAAAAGTGACATTTGTGTATGTATACATATATATACATATACCCTGCAGTAAATTTGTTTCACTGCTAAATGATCATTGATCATTCTTTGTTGAATATTCATCACTATCGTTTTGCGTTGATGCAAGCGTGCAAGCTATATTGAAAAAACCAAACGAAATACCATCTAGGCGGTTATAAACCCACGAGCCAGCTTGTATTTCGGTAGGTTTTTTGACATTCGGCAGATTTTCTGACAAATTTTTCAATTTGACAACTATAAAACAAATTATATTTAAAATAAAAAATATATGGAAATACAAATTTCAAATTTGCCTCTTGTAAGCTTCTACTTTGGCCGTAAGGGGAAAGAAGAAGTCCGGAAGAAAAATTATACTGCGCACTGGCTTCTCCTTATAACATGGAATACATAGCTATCCCGCCATTTGAGTTTCATAATTTATTTCAGTAATTTAAATTCAAATTTCCAAAAAAATAATTTTTGAAATAGTTATTTTCAGTTAGTTTGAAGTTTAAAGTCAATCAAATTGTTTTTGAGGGAGTATTTGTCTCTTTTCAACTTACAGAAGAATTGTTTTTGCGCTATTATAACTCTGACGAGTTTTATGGCCGAGCTTCTCTCCCAATTCGAGGTGTGCTCCTTTTGTTTTTCCTACCATTGGACAGTTTTATGCCGGCTCCGAACGGAGTCATATAGGCATGAGGAAAGCAAACCATTTATTTGAAAAAATTCAGCAGCCTTTATATGAAAGCATTCACTGATGCCTCCTCATGATGAATTTCATCAGTGCATCATAAGGTATTAATTTCAAATTTTTACTGCTGGGTATATGTTGTATATGTTTCTTCTTCTTTTTAGTTCTTTTCAAGTGCAGCCAATTTTCATTATGAGCCGGATTGTTTCAGTAAAAATTTATCTTAACCCAGACCCAGATGTAATAACTGAAATGCCCCCATGGAGGAACAATAAAGGAGAATGCATAAGATCAGCTGACTTCTTCTTCAATCTTCATAAACACACACGAACACAAGCATTTTTTTGTTGACATATTCCACACACACACGCACCCTAGCATTTGTGTGGCCCCTACATCTGTCAAATTCTTCTACATTCCTCTTTGCATGACACTTCTCGGCCCACTATGTATGAAGGTATGTCGTTATGCATTCTCCTTTATTGTTCCTCCATGAATGCCCCTAATGATGCGCTATTGTCGACGTCCAAACACGGAGACACGAAGTTGAGCAACCCGCTGCTTTTGTTCGTTTGAAGGTGAGAAGGCGACGAGGAAAGGAGGGGGGCACCAAGTCGTCGGTGCTCGGACAACACGCTTTGTGCAGCAATTCTTATCGCCAGTGACCAATCAGAGCGTTCGAAGAATGCCAGAACAAAACATAATGAACAAAAGTTGGCCAGCGACGAGTTGATGTGTTTGGACAAATGGAAGACAGAACAGCGGCACAAAAGAGAATCGTTGGATAATTTCGCGGCAGAGTTGCTGTGTTTGGACACGGACATTGCAATATAACACTGACTCAATTTCGTGCGCTAACAACAGCACCAATATAGCGCTAGCGCAAATTGGCACCACCACAAAGCCAATAACAGCACAGCGTATATGACACCGTCACAATTATGTATGCTAACGCCAATACCGAACCATCGCTAATAAGAAAGGGTATTGATATTTTACTTTCACAAATAAAGAAGACAAAATTGACATTATCTGTGAATAGGAGAGAAAAATATAATACAAAATAAATTAAATAAAATATTTATTAGCATATAGTATATTTTTGTTACGCATGGTAAATGGTAAGGGGAAATTTCGATATAATGCGCCCGGACCCGGAATCTTTCTTTTTAATAGGGTGGAGCCGACCCATAATGAAGATGCCGAAAAACGAGATGCCAGCATATTTTCACAAATATACGCAAATTATTTTTAAAATTAAATTTAATTGTGGCACAACTATTCTGCCAGCGTGTATGTAAGCAGAATTGCGCCAAAAGAAATAAAACGGGTATAGTAGACAGTAAGAAGCAAACAAGTGTTATTTATCGATTATTCCATGGCAATTGCGCTAAAGGTGTTATTGCGCCAGAACCGTGCGCGGCGGTTGGCGCTGGTGTTATTGTAGCTTTGTTCAATAACTCAAAATTTTTAATTGCTTTTACAAATAGTTGCGAATTTTATGTTCAATAACCCAAAAAATTTGCAAAAGAGATCCAAATTGGGAGAGTAAGACTTCGAGAGAGTTGAAAATAGTTGCAAGTAAAATTTACACTTGCAACTACTTGCAGCTTTAAAAAAAATAGAAGCGTCAAAAACATATGATCACAAAAATTTCAATTGGAAATATGCAAACATTTTAATCGCAAATTTCTAATTGCTTACTAAATAAATTAGTGCAAAAAGGAATCTTGACGATGTTGGGGAATATCCAAAGTAGATTTTCCTTTTCCTAATTCAGTTATTTACATTTATTTGCAATTTCAAAGATTTCAATTACAACCTAACCTAAAAATCAAATTGTGAAAACAGCCCATCAGCTGTTTACTTGCAAATGTTTACGATTTTGTGTTCAATAACTTTGGTTGATAATTTTCTCTTTTTCTCGTATTTACTCTTAATTTGTCACTGACGCTCTTCTTGCAAGTAAAGTTGTTGAACAAAGCTTGTATCAGCGCCAAAAAAATTGCGCCATTACCCATGGCTATTTTGGGGTAGTGCTGGAAAACCATCGATTGAACTATCGATACTATCGATGGGGCCGATGCCATAGCGATTATCGATGGTTTTTTTTAACCATCGATAATATTTTACTTGGTACATAACTCCAACGTCTTTTAAAAAAAATTAATAAAAAAAAAACTGAGATTTACAATTTTCAAGGTACTTGATTGGAATATGTGCGCTGTGAATATGTAAATAAAAGATTAGTGAATAATTTTATGAAAAAACTTGCAAATAAAACTGTATATGTACCTACAAATGTGTGTATGTAGTATTCTTACATTGATTTATTTCTTGTATTGAACTTTTTACATAAACTTCGTTTTTAATTAATTGTATAATGTTTCTAATAAAAGTTTATATTTTTCTTTTAAATATGGGAACGTAAGTACATACATGCATACATATGTATTTGTATGTGCATTAAATATTTGAGTACCACATTTCCCTTTAACGGTCCAATTACGTACATATATTAAACCATCGATACTATCGATGGTTGCCTTTAAACCTATCGATGGTCAATCGATGGGACCACTATCGATGGTTTTCCAGCACTATTTTGGGGCCTATTCTGCAAATAGAGATGGGTCAAGGATTATCCAAATATTTAGATAATTCTTGAGATGAATACCATGGTTCAATTCATGATTCAAATAAAGAAGATTGTGCACTCAGCCATATTCAGCAAAATATTCATCCGTGAGACTGGGTTCATTTTGGTTACTACGTCATCAACTACGTTATCGACGAGAAAGAAAATTTGCAAACAGGCAAAAAATACCTTTAATAAACTATTATTCACACAAATAAATACATGGCACTTAATTTTTCTTTATTTAAAATAGCTTTTTAATATAAATTTCACATTTATCGCACACAATCTTTAGTTATTAGAAAACCGGAAACGAAACTGGGTGAAAGAGAATTTATGTTACTACGTCATTAAATCAGCTGATTCTGTCAAATTTTGGATGAACGCATAGCGGGACCGCTGAATGCACAATCTTCTTTATTTGAATCATGGGTTCAATTATAGAAGGTTTTCGCAGTACGATATACGTACATACATACATACACACTCCATGTAAATTGTTTGTGTATTCTGCGGTGCTTCTGTCAAAATCATAGCCCGCCACAATGGGTGAGTTTCTAAGAAAAAGCTGCTCCGCAACTGTTGAGCTGAACAGTTGCCAACAGTTGTGTAGCAGTTGAGCTAAACAGCTACGTCTTAGAAACGGTTTGATGAATTTATCAGCTGTTTGGCTTTACACAACATGTTGAGCCCAAGTAGCGCAGAAAATTTGTGATGCAAAAAATGGCGAAAAGTTGCCAACTGTTGAGCTGAGCGGAATTACTCAACAGTGCGTTTCTAAGACAAACACTCAACAGTTGCACAACAGCTCAGTCTTAGAAACTCACCCAATGTCGACGTCCAAACACGGAGACAAAAAGTTGAGCAATCCGCCACATTTGATCGTTTGTAGGCGAGAAGGCGGCGAGGAAAGGAGGGGGCACCAAGTCGTCGGTGCTCGGCCAACACGAATGGGTGGCAGCTATTCACACTAGAGACTAAATAGTCGGGTGATTGACAATGACATAGTGTTGCCAATGTTTACATTTTACACAGCAAATTTTACATTAGTGGTCTTCGTATAAAGTGATGAATTATTAAATTGCTTTTATCACTTTATCTGCATTCTTACATGAAAGCACCTTCTTGTCATCTGTCAACTTGATTAATAAATAAAAAATAATAAAACAAACAAAAAGTGCATACATTGTTTGGCTTTCTTTCTTATTAAACTAGCAACTAGCTGTCAAGTAAATGAAAAGAGAAAGGCGGAAGGAATACATCTCATAAAGAACGAAACGAACAGAAGTACAAGAAACGGAAAAATAGTAAAAATTAGCCATTAATAATTTCCATGCAATTTCATTTTCATTATTTGTATTTTAAAATGCGATTAATGACATATTTGAAGAGAACAACAATATCAAGAAACACATGAAAACGGAAGTAAATATCCTTAGTTAGATAATTCTAGTTAATAAGAAGCGAACCTTTTGTTTTTTTTTTAAACATTTTGAAAATATTAATTGAAATATTCAATCTCTGTAATTTACCAAAAGTGAAATAAAAGTAGTGCTGTCAGCATGGCAACTCTTTCCACTACGAATATCACTGTTGTTGTTGTAGTCATTCGACTAAATTGTCTCTAGTGTGAATACGTAGAAGGGCGCCTCGCTGATCAAGCAGTTGTCCGACCAAAGAGCATATCGTCGCTGCGCCAACAAATTCAGTTATATGTTTTTTTCGATTTTTTTTTATTACATATTTATTTAGCGTTATCCGCTAGCCACATTTCTGCATTTCCCGTTTTCTGATATCCTTCTTTGGTTAGAAGGTATCAAACACAGCTATATGCTCTCAGTAGTAGAAATGCTCTGTAAAATCAGTTATACATCTATTTTCGTATATTTGTTTTTTGATTTCAGGTTATTTTTGTGTAAAAAAATTATTTAAAAAAAGCGTATGTGACCAATTCTCAAAATAGGAGGGGCACTGGTCAATTAAATAATGCATTTCCAAGCTATCGCTAATTGCATCGGACCCTAGTGAAGAATTGTATACACACCTTTCACGATTTCTTACCCCCACTAGCAAATTTAAACAATTTGTAAAAAGAGCTATGTGTTGTAAAACGGCGCAAATGCTTCATGCGAAGTGGTTGGTCAAAAAAAGTAAAAACAAATTGCACAAGTCTATTACATATGTGTAGTATCATTAGTTAACAATTCAAACTAGAAAAAATATTCTCTAGGATAACCAGAAAACGGTTTTTTTGCTCTCCTGAAAAGTTGCTGAAAAACGTATAGCTCTTTTTGTTGGCGCAGCGACGATATATTCAATAAGAGGCTGCAGTTTTAATCGAAATCGAAAGTGCTTCCCAACATCACTAAAACAACTTGCTTGAGTTCTGGAGAGGGTCACGGAATATTGCCTCACACGTTCTTTCGCGATGAAAAAGTTTTGTTTTCAACACACCAAATTGAGTGAGAGGGTACGTTAAATGAATATATGCTCTTTGGTGTAACAGGCATTTGCCGAGTTCCCGTGGCAGTGATCCAGATCGGGATAAGAAGTTTGCATGCAAATGCAACAAGAATTTTGTGATCCTGGTGTTTATCTGTATCAATTCCGGATCCGTATAGATTGTAATAGATTTTTTTGATCCATATAAATACCAGGATCACCAAATGGTTGTTGCATTTGCTTGCAAAATTTGTATCCGGATCTGGATCACTGCCACGGGAACTCGCCTATTGTGTATGGAGACATATTGGGCCATATTAATAAAAACCAAGCAAATGCTTTTCTCAAGATTTTATAAATTTGACATAAATTTGTATGAACCAAATTTCAAAATTTGAGTAAAAGGTGTGAAATTTTAAGCAAAAGCAAATGATTGGCTTTTATTAATTTCACCCATTGTTACGTATTTGTCGATAGCTCGATTATTTCTATCGAGTTGGTATCACTAAATTGTTAAATAAAAGTCTTTATTTACTTCTTAATTCACACCGCTTTATTTCACGACTAAAAAGTCTACACTTGTTTTACTTTACTTGATGTTAACACTTCTACTGTTAAGTTACGACTGACTGCGAAGCGCCTGCTCGCCGCTTTATATAGTCTGCCAAACGAAATCTAGAAAATTCTGGCAACACTGGAAATTATCTGGTCTCTTCTTCTTATTCTGGCAATTTCCTTTAGAGATGTGTTCAGTCATTTAGTGATGTGAGCTGAACCGATTATATTAGCCACACTGCCCTCCACCTAAGTCTGATCGTCCCGATCTGACACATTACTCGTTCCAAATGCTGCTAGCCTTTCCAGATGAACCACTTTCATTTTATTCCTCGGTCTTCCAATCGTTTGTATGCGATACACAACATCGTTGAGCCGTTTAATCACTTTGTATGGCCCTTCCCAAGTACACTGCAATTTCGGGGACAAACCTTTCTTTCGCTGCGGTTTGTATAGCAAAACTAGATCTCCCTCAACAAAACCTTCTGAGTTCATCGCCTTGTCGTATCTGGCCTTCATCTTGTCACTCATGATCTTTGTTCGCTGTCTTACAAGTTCATGTATTTCTCTCATTTCCTCTTCCAGAACGTTGTTAGACTGTCTGGCATTTATTCCCGTATCGGCATTTATCCCGAATTTCAAGTCAGCTGGTAATCGAAGATCAATACCAAAGATTACTTTTGCAGGAGTCTGACCTGTTGTATCGTGTACGGCCGATCGATATGCCATCAGGAACAGAGGAATATGAGTGTCCCAATCTCTCTGGAACTTGTCCACCACTTTTCGTAAATGTTCCTCTAATGTTCTGTTAAATCTTTCTACCATGCCGTCTGATTGTGGATGCAACGCCGTTGTTCGGGTTTTCCTAATACCCAGTGTCTTGCACATCTCCTGAAACACAACTGATTCGAAGTTCCTTCCTTGGTCAGAATGTAGCTCTATAGGTGCACCATATCTCGCCACCCCATTGTTGGTGAATACTTCGGCTATAGTTTCTGCTTCTTGATTTGGAATCGAGTACACCTCCGGCCATTTGCTGAAGTAATCCATGACCACCAGTACATATTTGTTTCCAAGTTTGCTATTAGGATATGGCCCAGCTACATCCATGGCAATTCTCTCAAATGGTGCTCCTGAGTTGTATTGTTTCATCACCCCATGACTCCTGGATTTGGGACCCTTAGCCTTTATGCACACATCGCAATTCGCAATCCACTCAACAACTGTCTGACGGCAGCCGACCCAATAAAACCTCTCCTTGATTTTCTCTACCGTCTTTGTTACTCCAAGATGACCTCCACTTGGACCATTGTGTAGTTCATTTAGCACGTCCGGTATTCTTTTCCTTGGAACAACTATCAATGTTTTAGAGCTTTGAACATCTTCACTCTCCCAAACACGATGTAGGCAACCATTTACCAATTGCAAGCTATTCCACTGTGCCCAATATGATTTGGCAACAGTACTCTCTGCTGACATCTCTTCTTTTGATGGTCGTTCATTTTGTTCCAAACCGATCATTACACGTGCCAGATCTGGATCTTCTAGCTGACACTTCCTTAATTGTCCTGCATCCCATTCGTCTGTGGATGTTATTGTCATTCGCCGAACATTTACGATGACTTCCTTTCTGGAGGAATTCTTTTGTTCGAGGTTACATGGTTTTCGCAATATTGCATCAGTATTTCCTTGTATGGTTCCTTTTTGGCGATCTATTGATTTGGACATCTGCTCATGCCCGTCAGATTTGCGCTTTCGCTCGTCCACAGTGCTGAAATTACTGTAGCCCTTGCTACAATGACGTGCTATATGTCCTGTTTTCCTGCACCTGAAGCATCTCACAGCTCTATTCCTCTTTTTCTGCAATTCATTCAACACCTCCAATATCTTAGTTAGCAAGTCTGACGTTTCCACTTCCACACGATGAGCCTTGTAAGTGGGCTTGCTCAATAGAGATGCCGTTTCCTGCGTCAAGCCATACGAGACCGTTTCAGCAAAAGTTCCTTTTGGATTTGCATAGGTATCCCGCTTCGTTTCAATATCTCGTATTCCATTGATGAAGCTTTGAATTTTCATTCTTTCGATGAATTATTGAGGTGCTCCTGCGTTTGCCAAATGAGCTAGCCTCTCAATCTCAGAAGAAAATTCTTGTAACGTCTCATTTGGTTTCTGAAAGCGATTCTGCAACTCCATTTGGTATATCTGCTTCCTGTGCTCGCTACCATAACGTCTTTCAACGGCACCCATTATTGCGTCATAGCTGTTCCTTTCGCCCTCGCTAACAGTCTGTAATATTTCTGCTGCAGGTCCTTTCAATGCTACGAACATGGCAGCGACTTTGTCCTCCGCACTCCAATTATTTACAACTGCCGTTTTCTCAAACTGTAGCTTGAATACTTGAAATGGACCACTTCCATCAAACGACGGAGGTTTTATCTTCTGTGTAGCAGTTGAAGCGATTGGACGACTTAGTTGAATATCCTGAAGACGGGCTTCCAACTTTTTTACATTGTCCTCAATTTTGTCTTGCCTTTCCTCAAGGACCTCTTTAACTTGTATAATTTTCGCATCCTGTGCCTTAAATTGTAAGGATATGCATTCTTCTTGTGCCTCGAACTGAGCTGCAATGCCGGATAATGTTTCCTCAATCTTCGATGAACTCCGTGCATGTTGTTCCATTTTTGCCGACATCTGTGTCAGTACAGCCAATATCGAGTTCATGTCTACGTTTGCTACTGACTGTGGAGCCTCTTCCTTCTGAGTTTCTTCCTTGCGGACCTCTTCCACATGATCGTCGAAATCAAACTCATCTACATTAATGTTATATGCTTCCATAGCTACTCTTAACCTTGCCTGTAGTTCAATTTTATTGCCGGCTGTACTCAGGTTTCTCTTTTCTAACTCCCTTTTAAGTTCTTGGATTTTCAGATCATTTAACTTTGCCATTATCCTTATTTCGTTATCCTTGTCTCGTTATCCTTGTTTTGTTATCCTTGGTCCTGGAATTTATTTAACAATCCCACTTCTGACACCAATTGTTACGTATTTGTCGATAGCTCGATTATTTCTACCGGGTTCGTATCACTAAATTGTTAAATAAAAGTCTTTATTTACTTCTTAATTCACACCGCTTTATTTCACGACTAAAAAGTCTACACTTGTTTTACTTGACTTGATGTTAACACTTCTACTGTTAAGTTACGACTGACTGCGAAGCGCCTGCTCGCCGCTTTATATAGTCTGCCAAACGAAATCTAGAAAATTCTGGCAACACTGGAAATTATCTGGTCTCTTCTTCTTATTCTGGCAATTTCCTTTAGAGATGTGTTCAGTCATTTAGTGATGTGAGCTGAACCGATTATATTCGCCACAATATGTAATGGGCCCGTCAGAATGAATACTTTTCCGGCAATCCAGCAACGTTTAACTGACACATAGTTCAATTTCATATACATATTTGTTACGGCAAAGTTGAAGTACTGAATGTGTCGATCGTCATTCAATTACATATAATTCCACTCTGCTGTCAGTTAAACGGATTGCTGGATTGACGGAAAAGTATTCATTCTGATAGCCCCGACACATAGCATACGTCAATCCGTCTACGTCGACGTATGTGACTGACAGATCACGTACTTGGCGGAGAGGTCGCCACATGGGAAACGTTGACGGATATACATAAATCAGCTGTTTGATTAACCTTTAACTACAGAGGTGGTGGCAAAAATTTAACTCTTTAGAATATTTTGTAATTTCTCTTTTAAGTTGCCCTCTTGAAATTCAGTTTTCAGTAACTTCACATCTCCTGATAATTATTGACCATTTTGGTTTTATGGAGGAATGTTTTACAAATGAAAAAAAACTCGAAAAGCAAATTGCAAAAAAAGTAAAATTCAAGAGTAGCTAAAGGTTAAGGATCAAAAGCAATCAGCTGACATAGCGACGGATTGACGTATGCCGAAAGTTGAGTGTTGGCCAACTTTGGTACGTTGCGGCGACGGATCCGTCGTACTTGTACCGATGTGCATTTAAATGTCCACAGTTTACTGAGCTGTCAGTCACATACGTCGACGTAGACGGATTGACGTATGCTTTGTGACGGGCCTATGACGCCCCTATAACATATCGTCTTTTTTTTATCGATTTTCGATGAGCTGTGGAACTTGTATATTTTGTAGAGATGAGTGAAACTGCGATTTTTCGATATCTGTGATTTCGGTGATTGCTATTTTTAAATCACTGTGATTTTAAACTGCTATTGCGATTTCATGGACTGGTATAAAATCATCAGTTACCGGTAGAGATTAATTTTGCGTTTTCTGAGCGATATATCCTGTCTTTCTTTTATGTTAACAAAATGATAGCAATAACAACGTATTCCGCAGTAATATCGCTGTTTGTAAATATTTTTCAAAGACAAATCGTAAATTCAATAATTTTTTTTTCTTATATTTCTATATATGTACGTATGTGGTCCGCTCAAAAGTGTAAACAAAAAGAAATTTATAATGCTTTTGCGATTGCGATTCACATAGGTGAACTGCTTGCTTGCTACATCGATAGCAGTTGCCAATAAGTAGTGAACTGCTACTTTGAAAAAGTGATCGCAATTGCTATTTGTGATTTTTTATTCACAGTGAAAAAATCACCGTTTGCGATATATCGCTCATCACTAATATTTTGACAACAGGAGCCAATGACTAGCCAAAAAGCGAAATCAAAACAAAAATTGTAATAAATAAAAGTTATTTCATGGTTGTTGCGCCATGGTTATTATACAGCCAACATGAATTTGATTGCATTCATTTTGTTTTGTGCAATTTGTGAGACAATTTCTTATAAACCGGTGGTTTTAATGCACGGCATTTTGTCCGAGGCCGACAAGATGTCCATTCTTGCGGAAGAAATCGAGAAGATTCATCCAGGTACAAAAGTTTATAATTGGGAGAAATATAGCGGCTGGTCTAGTTTGGAAAATGTTTGGCGACAAATAATAGATGTACGAAAATATTTGGATAAAATCGGAAAACTGCATCCCGAAGGCATTATTGTTATAGGGTATTCCCAGGGAGGACTAATAGCACGAGCATCTATTCAAACACTTCCTTATCATAATGTGAAAACATTCATATCCCTTTCTTCGCCACAGGCCGGTCAATTTGGTGCAAATTTCTTACACTTGATATTTCCTGATTTGACAGCCAGTAATGCATATGAACTTTTTTATACGACCGTGGGCCAACATATCTCCGTAGCCAATTACTGGAATGATCCTCTTAAACGAGGCTTATACTTAAAGTTCAGTAAATTCTTGCCGCTTGTAAATAATGAAGTTACCACATCGAATTCTAGTCAGTACAAGAACGCTCTACTTCGTTTAAATAAAATGATTTTAATTGGGGGACCAAATGATGGAGTAATTACTCCGTGGGAATCTAGTCACTTTGCATTTTTCAATGAAACATTAAACGTTGTACCTCTACATAAACGAGAAATATACACCGCGGACACAATAGGCCTGCAAAGTCTTGAGAAAGCTGGAAAGCTAATTGTTATTATCAAACCTTTTATCCATCATCTTATGTGGCATCGAAATTTACGCGTCATACGCGAAGTTATCCTTCCGTTCTTAAACTGATGTCAAACACTATTACCATATTTCGGCATTATCCAACTTAAGTACACCAACATTTTCATTTTTCAGTTTGCTTATTGAACAATGTTTTCCTGTTGAAAAGTGAGTTTCGGGTTAAAGTGTAATTAGATCTTATACATAGGCAGTGTTGCCAGAATATTTTGGAGCTTATAGCTAGATTAAAAGAAAAAAATAGCTAAAAATAGCTAAACAATTTTTTTCAAAGCTAAAATTAATAGCCAAAAATATTTTTCTTCAAAAATAGCTAAATAATTATTTACATACTTAAATCGATACTTATTTTCTAGCTCCAGTAAATTTTGGATGAGTGGATCTTTTAAAAATTCCGCTACCATTAATTCACATAGAGGTAGTCGAAAGTTTTTCCACTAAATCAAAATATCAGAATTTACATAAAAGTAAAATAGGCACTCTACCAGAGCGGATCATACATACATGAACATATACATACGTTCCACTAGTATGAATAACGTGAAAGTTTTATTAAAATTAAAAAAAAAAATTCATCTAGTGTACCTAGTATTTTTTTCGTAAAATTAATTTCCACTGCCACTAAATTCTATTTATGAAAAAATATTTAATTACAATTTATTTTATTGGTAGTAGTGGAAATGCTGTTTAATGATTTTGAGGAAAAAATTTCCACTACCACTTTTTTTGATTTAGTGAAGAAAAATATGGTCAATCTATTTGCTTAAATATTATAGTTAACTGCCATCTAGTTTTTGACTGCAGGGTATGTACCAATAAGCGTTAAAATAGATAAGTAGGCATGCCGGACTACCAGTTTTTGTTTGGTAATCTTAGCCCGACGTGCCTATACGAGCAAGCTGTGAAGCAATTCATTTGGCAATTTGATGCGATTAGAGAACACATGACTTCACTGTAGCAATTGATAGAAAAGGGTATACGAGTACTGCAAGGCAATAAGATTCCATTTCGGCTGTTTTACGGCCATTTTGCATTCTATTTTAACGCTCACAGTGGCATCGCATAAATCCAACAATTTTTTTTAATGAATCGTGTGAAATTTTTAAAATGAAATTGACACATATTGCAATGCCCGGTATAGAAATATTGTCTTGTAAATTGACTCCACATTGCTTTGAAAATTGCTTCACATCTTGCCCGTATATATGTATGTACTTCGAGTAAGTACATTCTATAAAGTTTTAATCAACAAAAAAACATATTTTGTGCAAAAGTGAGGAAATTACAGAAAAAATATTATAGCTAAAATAGCTAAACTGATTAAAAAATAAGCTAAAGAAAATAGCTAATAGCTAAACGCAAATTTCTATAGCTAAACGTCGAAAGTAATAGCTAAATCTAGCTACAAAATAGCTAAAGTGGCAACACTGTACATAGGGGAATTCAAAATACGTTCGATCTTCCCTTTCCCTCCGCAATTATGTACATGCACAAATAAATATACATACCTATATATATATATTTATAAATATTTAATTTTCAATTGTTTAAGAATATATATATACATATTATGATGTTGACAAATATAAATTTTAATTTTTTAATATCTTAAGCAATAACACAGTGTGACAAAATAAATAAAAATTGAAAGTACTTTTTCCGAGGTTAACATATATTATAGGCCTTACCAAGCATACGAAGACTGCATACTTAGAACTTCCAATACAACCCCAAAATCTGGAGTTAGGGGCCCTTTTTCATAGGTTATGTCATATATTGTACCCTAATTTTTTCCCCGTTTAGCCTATCAAAACGATTTTAATGCCGCTGAAAAGACGAAATTTTATCGCTTTTAACAGTACCTTGATAATTGTCAGAGAAACTGTAAATATAATATCGAAATTAATTTTTTCTCCTTAATATTTTCATCTTTAATAACGGGTTTCTCGCATAATTTGTTAACTAGTGTATATGTAAGATTATTAATTCTGTTTTCAACGACATATAACATTTTCATATCCGTATAGGCGTTATTAGGATATTCGACTTTAATCAATCAATTTCTACTGTGAAATTTTCCATACTAAAATTTTAAATTTGTACTTACTCGGGTTTTAGTAGTTTTCAGATTTAGCAATTTTTGTATGAAAAACTTCACAGTAGAAACTGATTAAAGTAGAATATCCTAGGAACGCCTACGCGGATATGTCACAGTTATACGTCGTAGAAAACAGAATTAACAGGAGATTGTTTTAAAATAATTTTACATGAACACTGGTTAACAAATTCATTGAGAAATGCGTGATTAAAAATGAAAATATTGAACAAAAAATTGAATTTGTGTTATATTTTTTACAGTTTCTCTGGCATTTATTAAGAAAATGTTAGGATACTGTTAAAAGCGGCGAAATCTCAACTTTTTAGCTGATGGGATACACGAAGAAAAAGTTATGGTACAATATATGACTTAACCTATGAAAAGGTTTTTGGCCCCTACCTCCAGATTTTGGGGGTATATTGGAAATTCTAAGTATGCAGTTTTTGTATACCTGATTAGACCTACAACTTGAGGTATGTCGTGCCAAAAGTACTTTTTCACTATCACACAGTGTAATTATAGGGAAACATACATATGTATGTATTTAAAAGTATCTAAGTTAATTGTAAATATGAAGGCAAAAATTTATGTACAAAAGCATATGTATATGCATATTAGAGGAATAATATTTAGCACTAAGTTATACTTATTAAAGATATCGGATTACTGTACTTAGATTGAAAACCAACATAATGTATAGCAAAGTTATTTTGTAAAATTTAACAATTCAAAGAAATGATATAAGGATTATAAATCAATCATTTGAAAGCTATTCAAATTAAATTCGAAAAATGTATAGTTTTATTGCAAATTATTTTTTGAGCACATTTCAAGATCCAATGCCGTTTATTTCAGTTTCCGTTTTTTCGCCAACATTTTCCGCTGCTTTTCCATTGCCTCCAATTTCATATCCTCCAAATCTTCTTGTATACCAATCTTTTTGCTGATATACTCCTCGCGCTGGACTTGTGCAAAATTCGATTCCATAGCCGCATCGTCCTCGTCATCCAAGTCGCGATATCTTAAAATTGGATAAAATATACAAAAACTTAAATAAGAAATAAATTTTGGAATAGATACATGTACATATGAATGTATGCGGTATGAAAATGCTTGCAAATAAATTCAGATAATAAAATCATAACCCCTTTCCCCCTTTCAGTCTGGATTTAGAGCAAATCATAGCTGTTCAACTGCTATTATTAAAATTTTAGATGATATAAGAGCACCATATGACTGCAATCAAATTACACTGTTGTGTTTATTAGACTTTTCTAAGGCGTTTGACTCTGTGAATCATGAGCTTCTCTGCAGGAAGTTGAAAGCTTATTTCGGATTTGGTGATGCTGCTGTTAGGCTAATGATGAGCTATCTGGATAGCAGATTGCAATGTGTAAAGGTGGGGTCTGAGCTCTCTGGTATTAAGCAACTGGTTACTGGTGTACCTCAAGATTCAATACTGGGACCGTTGCTATTTACTCTATTTGTGAATGACATTTTCAAAACCTGTCGTTTTGCTCAAATGCTTGCATATGCTGATGATGTGCAATTGTACATGTCCGGCACACAAAGTGAAGTCTCTCAACTATGTGCTAATTTTAATAGTGAGCTGTCATCTATTTCTTTGTGGGCGTCTGAGAACTGTCTTCTTTAAACAGTGAAAAATCGTATGTGTTACCTATAGCCAAAAGATCTATAAATATTTTGCATTTTCCTTATCTTCTTGGGTTTGTTATGAACTCCAGTCTATCGTGTGATGATCATGTTAATTCTGTTGTTAGTAAAGTCTACTAGGTTTTGCGTAATCTGAGAATATCAGCTTTATTTACCTCAGTTAGAATGCGACGGCAGCTTGCTATACAATTAATTTTATTTTACCAATTATTTCCTACTCAGAGTGCATAAATCTGCACATAAAATTGAGGTTGTATTTAACCATGTAACTTGTTATGTCTATGTGGGCTAGCGAAGTTCGGTCACATATCTGAGTGGAGAAAGCGTCTCCTAGGCTGTGAAATTCAAGATTATTTAAAGCAAGAAATTGTATTCTTCTATATAGGATAATGGTAGAAAGAGTGCCTGCCTACTTGTATGTTAAAATAAAATTTACAAAATCTGTACGTGTTAATGATTTGATTGTTCCTAAGTATAATTATCTAAGCTCTGCAAGGCTATTTTTTGTCAATGCTATCCGCATATGGAATTCTATACCTGGGTACATCCGCAGTAGCATGAATAAGAGCGGCTTTGTTCAGAAACTCAGTTTGAAGCGCAACTTGATTTTGTAGTACAAGCAGAGCGTTCATAAACGTAAATTTTGCATGAAGCGTCGCTCATCACAGTCATCAAAAAAATAATTACTGCCGATGTTGCGTTTCATGCTGCGTTTCTGAACATACCCAGCATCTTCAAAAATGTTATATGTTTTTCCGTGAACATATAAAATAAAATAATAATAATAAATAAATAAATGATATGTTAGATGCTGAGTTTTCGCTATCTACTTAAATAAACTAGTCAAATGTTTTTTCGGTTTTGTCATAGTCATATTATGTATATTTGTTCATTTATCAACTTTTAATCTTTATTTGTAGCTTTAGTGGTAGTTATAATATATCCTAAGATATGTACGTCTATATGTCTTATGTCTCTATAAGCTTAAGCATAATATGTTTGTTAATTTTAAATTTTTGGTTATTCATTGTTATCTGTCATTTGTTGTACTATAAAAGATCATTTTAGATCTTATTGTACTAATCTATATAAATACATAAATAAATATGAAAAATATGAAATAACTGGTGTTTAGGTATATACATATGTACATACTTTTGTTTATCATAACCGAATATAGCACGAATATGTGATGAATAATCTTCTTCCTCGTCACCGTCATCAATGAAGTCGTCCATTTCGGAATCGTATTCGGAATCATCATCTTCGATACGTAATCCTGTAGAGTAAATTAAAACTGTTTCTAAATCGCGAATCTTTTTGGCACGTACACATAAAATTGCTGGAAAGCATTGAGGATATACAAACATATCGAGCCATAACCGCCAAATTGACGTATGGTGCATATAAAATTTTTTAAAGGAGAACGTTTTCTTTTGTAAACATCTACGTAAATAGCTATACCTTCCAATGGAGTTTTGCTGCATTATATATCAAAAGTAGATTAAATCCTCATACAAAATTTCACTGGAATGCGCAGCTCGTAGACATTTGCAAAAGAAAACGTTTTCCTCTATAAATTTACAAATGCTCCTTACGTCAATTTGGGGATTATTGTTCGATATACAAATACATACATATATACTAAGTCAATTACGAAGACTACGTACATATGGATTTATGTAACAATGAGTTGCATCTCTGAAGCTTACTTTTGTTTGGTGGCGGTTTTTTCATCTCTTTACCGCGACTACGCTGCATATCCGATGGTGGAAATTGTCGCGTTTTAGCTGATGCTCCCACATCACGAGGCGGAAATTCCCTTGTTCCATTATATGGATTCCTATTGGCCGAAGTACCGTACGGATTCTTACCGCTAATACTGTTACTATGGCTGCTACTGGACGATGATGACGGCTTCGAAATTGTTGGCTTTGAATGTGATGACGTCGTTGGAGCTTTACTTGCGATTGGACGGGAATTTATTTTAGCTTGCGATAACTGTACAGAACCAGCTGTTGAAGATGAACGATTCCCACTAGAACTTGCTGAAAACTTTTGAAACGTCATTGCATTTGAACTTGAACTTGAGTTCGACGGAGGTAATGGTTTTTTAAAACCATTTGATCCACTACTACTCGATTGACTGTTGGCTGGTGGTGCTGTGCTTGATTTATTTGCTTGATTTAATTTTGGTATACGTCCGTTTGGTTCCATTCGTCCAGGTGTAGTACCTGCTGACCCATTCTCACTTCGCCGTTCATTAGCGCCGTTCAAGCCCTTGGCACGTTCACGCTCACGACGTTCTCGTGCCTCTTTCGCACGCTGTCGCTCCTCCAGTTCCATTTTTTCTTTCATTGTCAGCAGTCTTTCTGGTTCTTTCTTCGCCACAGGCAATATCTCTATGGGTTCATGTTGTTTTTTTTCTGCAAGTTTAAGCAGAGCTTGGAAGTCCATTGGCGGTGGTAACGGCTTACGAGCCTTTTTACGTTGTTGTTCCTCTTCACGTTTTTTACGTTCTTCTTCAAGTTTTTCCGCTTCAGGGTCATAGAGCGTTTTTGAGGAAGAGCTTGAGCGCACTTTACTTGAGTCTTTATGGCTACTGCCGTTACTTAGACTACTAGTACTGCTTGATGTTGTACCACTAGTTGTGCTCGAAACTCGCTGTCCTTTATGACCTTTCTTCTCTTCAATTTCACGTGTCAATGCCGCCTTGACACGCTCTTTAGTTCCAGAGATATCCTTGTATGATTGAGGGCGACTGGGTGCAAATCCTTTATCTTCTTTAACGTCTTTTACCTAAAATACAATTTTTTTTTTTTTAAAAACTATTTTTGCCCAAAAAAGTCTGGGAATAAACTCACTTTTTCAATGTACTTTGCATAGAAAGCATTTGCCTCTGTCGATACATATCCATAATCATCTTGATCAGGTTGATCGGGACCCGCCATTGTAACGGCAGTATGCTGTGAATCGCTTGCATCGTCCAGCACTGATTTGTTGGCAGATTTTGTGACTTTCAGCATCTTCTTGATTTTGTTTTTCGACTTGTCATCTCGCAGAGCAAGTAAATTTGCCAATTTTTGCTTTCGCTCCCTCTCACGCTCACGTTCTTCTTGTTCACGTTTTTGAAGGAATTTTTGTATATTATCCGATAACTTCTTCTCTTTTGATTCCTTTTTGGGCGGTGCAAATTTCGTGCTATAATACTTACTCTGAAAAGTGGAGAATATATGTACATGTCCCTGCAGGCAACTCAATAACTAGTGAACAAAATTTCTAGTTCCGAACTAGCGAAAAGGTGTCAAAAATGAACTAGATCAATTGTAGTTAGATCCTCACCAGTTCAGAAGGAGTGAATTGAGTGACCATTATAAGACACACATTAGCTGAGTTCCGGTGGCAGTGATCCAGATCCGGATACGAATTTTGCAAGCAAATGCAACAACAATTTTGTGATCCTGATATTTATCTGGATCAATTTCGGATCCGTATAGATTGTAATAGATATTTTTGATCCAGATAAATATCAGGATCACAAAATTGTTGTTGCATTTGCTTGCAAAATTCGTATCCGGATCTGGATCACTGCCACGGGAACTCAGCTTTTGATTTGTATGCAATTTCGAAGTGACAAAAATTCTATGAAAATTTTTCGTTCGTTCAATTGCCGTCGGCTTTGTATATTTCTGCAATTCTCAGATGTTTAGTGAAGCATTTTATATAAAGAGTTTTCTATTTGCATCTTGTATGAAATGAAATGTTCCCCCAATTATGCTTTTCCGATCCCTCAGGCTTATTTTTATTTTTTTTTTTTATTTTATTACTTTTTAAATATTATTGTAAATTTTTATTAAATAAATAAATAAAAAAATATTAGTTAAAAAAAAAATAAAAATTATCAACCACCTTGACACCGACAGGATTCGAACCCGCGCCCCTCAGTTTGAAAGGCACATGCGTTAGCCAGTCGGCCATCGCGCCACATGCATGAAGTGTGTCAAAGGCTGCACTTAAGCGGCAGATGTAAAACTGTAGAATTTGTAGGTACTTGTAGCTAGTTCAAAATTATCGAAATTGTGCCAATAAACGAACTAGTGTAAACTGTAGAATTTAGTACTAGTTCGGAACTATCGAAAATGTAGTGCAGAGATTGACAATTGACACCGCCTAGGACATCGCCGTGTTAAATTCGCCAGTTGATAACATGCAAAAGAGATTTAGCTCGCACTAGTAGTGTCGAAAAATGCACTAGAAGCGACCTAGTTCGGAACTAGAGATTTTCCCTACAGGACGTAGAATTTTTTTTTTTTAATTTTACGATATACGCGAGTTGCGTGATGGTTATTATATTCAGGAACAGTGTTATATTATAATGTGCGTGTGTCACATATGTACATACCAAATTGGCACAGAGATTTGGAAATGAACAAAAACTACTTCACTGTAACTACATAATGCAGTATCATTTGTTATGGTTGAGGCACAACACGGGAAACTTCTCTTCTATTACTCCTAAAGGATGTCAAATGGAGTCCTCTTCTATGCATATTTGACCTTAAATTCCATAATTCAAACCGTTGAGTAATGATGCCAATCCTAGCTACATATTTCATCATAGGTAAAGTTAAATAGTGGGAGGAGGTACAGCTGCGGTCAAAATCTTAGTAGTGCACCCACTGTAGATACAAAATCTAAAAAAGTTGGATTTTTTATACTAAATGTTTATTTTGGATTTTATTACAATAAACTACTACTAATAACAGATACATCATGATTTGCATTGCTTTTCGTTCTATGGAGTTGGGCTAATATATTGCATTAAGGAGATCATGGATCGCACAGTGTATGTTGGAATCATGGAGGGAGTTATGCTACCATATGCTCGGGATTAATCGGCGCTGCTTTGGGTCTTCCAACAAGATAAGGATCCAAAGCACACGAGCAAATTAGCGAAGCAATGGTTTGAAAGAAATAGGGTTGAGGTCATGGAAGGGCCTGCACAGTCTCCGGACCTCAATTCAATTTAAAATTTATGATGCGACGTAAAGCAGAGAGGAACCCAGTGCAATCCCACAAATAACAATCAACTTTGGGGAACGGAGGAGCGGGCATGGAAAGCAATTCCTAGCGAACAATGGGAAACACTCGTAAACTCGATGCATCGGCGTTGTGCTGCTGTTATATCTAATAATGGATACGCTACGAAGTACTAAACACTTTATTATAGTTTTATTATTAATCCACAATTAAAATCTTCTGAATAAATAGTTAGTTCAACTATATTTTTATTAGAGAAAATCGCACTACTAAGATTTTGACCGTTGATATTTTGAGGGCAAGGTATAAAATGTTATTTTAAAACCGTACAAATAATTAACTTACTAAGTTCTTCTGCATGATGTATCTGTTATTAGTAGTAGTTTATTGTAATAAAATCCAAAATAAACATTAAGTATAAAAGATCCAACTTTTTTTAGATTTTGTATCTACGGTGGGTGCACTACTAAGATTTTGACCGCAACTGTAGGTGTAGTGAATATCTTTAAATCATTAAAAATCCTTCTTATTTAATGGAAAATTAAGATAAATAAATAAAAATAAATAAGTTCAATTAGTATGCATGTATATAAATGTGGCCGCTGTGGTGTTGTGGGTAGAGTGCTCGCCTGCCATACCAGAGGTCTCGGGTTCTAACCCCAGTCTGAGCAAACACCAAAATAAAACTGTTAAGGTTAAGGAGCACGCCTAGAATTGGAAGAGAAGCTCGGCTATAAAACTCGTGAGTTATAAACGACCCAGGTGGTTGTGAGATTCTATGTGGGATTCTAGAAATTTGAAATATAGTACATAGTAATTACGGGAGAGTCCTAAAATCCCCAGAAATTCAATCCCCAAACACAAAAATCCTCATTAAAAAATTTCTGTCCATATAAACTACTCAAGAAAGAGAATTCCGTGGGCTGAGAGTTATTTTTATAAAGCCCGGCGGAATGCCACCAACGCAGAAGAGTGTTTCACCCGAATGTATTGTGGATATTTCTTATTTGAATTTTTGTTTCATGTGTATATTTAAATAGGGATTTTACACTGTCGATTCTGATTTTGGATTTTGGTTTTGAGCATTTCGGGGTCGGCATTCCATTAATAAAGCACTCCTCGAGAAAAATCACTTTCTCAGGGGGGTAGAGGGGCTCTCACAGATCTCAAAACTGACATTACCCCAGAAACCCGGCAACGCAAGAAGTTGTTCTACACACATATATGTGTATGTGCGTGTTTTTATACGTGGTTTTCCTGGGTAATAGTGGGGTAATATCGGCTAAGCTTTCCTTTACCGACTCATTATTGTAACTTCTATAATACCGGGAATTTTTTAATGGAGGTCTGATAAACAAATGTATACTTAATTTTTTACTCAATATTAATGGTTTACTAAATATTTACCGTTGAAAAGCCAGCTACTATTTTCTGAATTTTCTTAAATAAATAAAAAAAAAAATTTGGAATGAAAAATGGCGCAGGAAGGTGTTCAACGCAAAAGTATTGTGGATGGGTTCATAGATTCTACCCCAGAAAGAGAATTCTGCCGACTGAGGGTTATTTTTTTAAAACGCGGCCGAAGGCCGCCAACCTAGAAAGGTGTTTACTGTGGATGGGTACATAGATATTACCCCAGGAAGGGTTTTATGTGGTCTTTTCAACCAATTATGCACCAAAATGTAGGTATTTTGAAAAAAGAAATATTTATATTTCGGAAACTATGGGCCTCCTAAGTGTTCCGACTTCTGATATAGGATCGGATAGGCGGTGCCAGGCGCCCTGTAAAAACGGTTTTACCACCTCCTGGATCGGTGAAGGAAAGTATGACCATAATCATGCCTATTACGGTATCCGGCGGATGCCTTTCGCAGGGAATGCGAATCGTTTTGATAAAATTTGGTATTCTCATAACCGATCGGCAATGCAGTCCGGGAATAAAAAACACGTTGATAAAGCAGTTCGAGGATTCACCGCATTCCTATAACCGTAATCGAAACGCAGTAGCTGTAATTTGTTTTGATTTCGATTCGTCATAAAATTGGTGCGGATTCCAAAGAAATTTAAAAAAATGCATTTTCATTGCGTAGTAAATTTCATTAAATTACAATGAAATTCATTTATTTTAAGTAAAAATATATGAGTTAATTTTATTTTTAAACACAATTCGTACCAAAAACCGTGGGCAGTTTTATTTTTTGGTTGAGCGAAAGAAGCTTAACGAAAACATCGGAAAAAACATGAGCAAGCAGTCTCCAGAAGTTGTATCTGAGTTTTGGTCAACATTAAGCTCGGATTTGAATGCTTTGGCACCACCATCAAAATCACTTCGTCTGAATCCAAATCCTGTATTAAGAATAAGCTAACAAATAACCGCTTCCAAATGCAAGTTAATGGTGGAGGGCAAAGCGTGGAAGTTCACTGGAAAAGACATTTTGGTAGGCTCTGTACCGCGATGATCAAAACATAAGCGTTAATTGCGAACCATCCGTTAATAATTCGAGACCAAATGCATAAACACCAAATTTAGCGAGTACTTCGCAATAAATGAGAGCTGCTTCAAGTCCGCAAATACAACAAAGAGTTCTTAAAAGAAGTAACCAAATTAAATTATTGAAAACGCAAATAGATTTGCAAAAAAAGTTAAATTTTTCTTCAATTTATTCAATTTTATTTTTTCCAGAGATGTAGAATAATTATTATTTCATTTTCAAATTATAAAAAAGTCTCACAAATTTCCTTCCGAATCATAAAAGTCTTTTGTCAATATTTTTTTCTGATGAAAATTATAAAAATCTTCTATAATTATTATTCAGAAACTTATATTTTAAAAATCATTCCATAATAGTTATTTCAAATATATTTTTTTTAAGTCTTCAAAGACTTTTATATTGAGACAAATTTGAAAAAAGTCTTTGCGTAATTATTATCAGTAACAAATTGTTTTTTATATCTTCAAAGACTTTTTCATTGAGACAAAGTTCAAAAAAGTCTCAGAAAATTTTCAATAACTTTCATATAAGTATAAAATAAGAATAACTTTCATATAAATACTTCAAAATTCAAGCAAATTTCCAATTTGAAATTGTATGAAAGATTTTTATCGAAAATATAAAAAATAAATTTGTCACTCAAAATAATTACTTAAAGATATTTTTGAAATTCGTCTCAATGAAAAAGTCTTTGAAGACTTAAAAAACAATTTGTTACGGATAATAATTACTCAAAGACTTTTTTCAAATTTGTCTCAATATAAAAGTCTTTGAAGATATAAAACAAAATTTCTCATTTATAATAATTACAAAAAGACTTAAAAAAAATATCTCAGAAATAACTATTATGGAAAGACTTTTAAAATATGTTTCTTTCAATAATAATTATTTTTTGATTTTTATTTTTTCTCTTATAATAATTACAACTCTGATTTTTTCCAAATACAAATAAATCACAACTGACAATGTAGTATAATGTTAAAAAGCTTTTCTCGCTGGTTATAATAGCCGTAACGCAACGGATGGAGCTGTCACTTTTATATCTATTGTATGTGAAAGGCATGTAATTGATTACAATGAACGGTAGAAAACGGCGAGAACCGTAAGCATCTGTTGATTTTAGATTTCTTCCGTATTCTTACGGCAATTTGACAGTTCTCTTTGCTGTGACAAACAGACGGTATGTTATCAAACAATTTATTTAAACATTTTATAAAATAAAAATGACCGAATTCGAGGAAAGACTTAATAACGGCGTGCGTCGTCATGAAATCACCAACAAATTGAAAGTTTTCTGTTTTAAATTGGTAAATAAAGCACAATATTTACAGCTGTGGCAAATGTCAAAGACGGCAGTTAACGCATTATTATAACTGCCTTAAGTTTGTCACCGTTCTATATCGGTACGGCTTCCGTCCCGTCCCGGCTATTATAACCAGCGCTTTTGACACGATACGCAGGGTGAATCGATAAAGCAGTAATCCGACGGTTATGGTAATAGCGTGAAATTTGACCAGCGAGGGGAGTGCGAATCGGATGGCATTCGCGGGAGTGGCATCCGACGGATACCGTAATAGGCATGAATATCTATGTAGCCATCCAACTTTAACAACAAATATATATTATCGTAAACTATAAGCTTCCGGCAAATTTTTAATTTCAGTTAATGGAAAATTTTCCCGTTCACTCATCAATCCAAGTACAATAACAAATGGGCAACCAAGTGTAATGACAACAGGTGAGATTTTCGTGTCGGCCCAGACAGGAATAGACCGAAATAACAGCCCTTGGTCGAGGAAACCGCGAGTCATTCCGGTGCGTAGAACCGATGTGCTACGTGGAGAAAAGAAATTACGCAAGGTCATTGCCAAGGCATCTGCACGCTTCGTCCCGGCTGGAAGGATACCAGAAATCCGACCAATTTTTCCGGGTGAGGCCTCTGCTTTGGCCTGGGAGACTCATATCGTCCGATATCGCACCTTTTCCGGTAGTAAAGACACAGAGGTCGAGAAGTACAGCAAGCAGCCACTAGATCCAACGGCGTACAAGCAGGACCTAAAGGAGATTCTCACTGACACCCTCACTTCCTTTGTTTCAGTCCGTCCGTCTTATATAATACTTAAAGACCAACCACCGCCCATAGCAGAGGAGGAGTTGGAGCTGCCGAGGGAAACCCGCGTCACCCCCGCCCAACTACAGTCAGGGTTTTGTAGCCGGGGAAATGTTTCCATTATTCCAGCACGCCCCGAGAGAAATGACTTATACAGGGGTGTAGAGGAGCTCTCACAGATCCCAAATCTGAAAACCAAACTTGCCGGAGGCTTATGGTTTCCGAGATAGGTAAAATTTTAGACGAGTCCCCCACGGCTAGAAAAAAATGGTTTTTTAGGAGGGTAGAGGTGGGCCCCCAGATCACAAAACTGAAGACCCCACCTACCGGAGGCCTATAGTTCCCGAGATATTTGCTGTTAAAGTTCCCATACAAATTTCACCACATGGAATTTAGCGAAAATTTTGCAAAAAAAAACTTTTCTGCGTTGGCGGCCTTCGGCCGCGCTTATAAAAAATAACCCTGGGCTACGCCATCCGTCCGGACGTGTGTCCCAACCGTGGCTACCGCCACGGTGATGTCCTTCTGCATAGTATTTTCACAACTTTAAGAAGGAATATCTCGGGAACTATAAGCCTCCGGCAAGTTTGGTTTTCAGCTTTGAGATCTGTGAGAGCCCCTCTACCGCCCTGCATAAGTCATTCAGGGCGTGCTGGAATAATGGAAAGCCGACCCAGGCAGGGCTTAGTACTGCTATAACAACAAAAAAAACAGGTAAGTAGCATAATTAAATTACTAAATTTACAGTCCTGCCACGTATTGGATAAGTCGTTTTCGTTATCACATATATACATCCATATATGTACATAACTACTTTTCAGATGCATTTTTGATTGTGAATCGCAGGGACTACATCGATTACCAGATATAACTCCACCAAACTCCACTACAATCAGCTGTGTTTTTTTGTTGTACATAATTTCTCACCTCATTTTTATTGGCTTCACTATTTTTCTTTGCGACATGCAGCAGTGTTCCAAAATCCATATTAGGCTCTTCTACTTAGTTTATCACTAAGATTTTTACAGATGTTGCTCTAAATTAAGATACTTAATTGTTATCTAGAAAACGTTGATTTTACGTTTCGCAGAGCACAAATTAGTGATGGGCGAGTCCGAGATGTTTTATTCGATTCTCTCGATTGTTGAAACATCTCGAATGCTCTCGATGGTTTTCATTCGTATTCGAGTCAAGTCGTAAATGGCCGTCAGTCGAAACAATCGCTAAAACATCTCGGACTCGCCAACGATTCCTCTCGTTTTCAAAGCAACCCTACAACATCTCGGACTCGCTGCAAAAAATACATAATAATTGTTGTTGCCGCTTAAATATTAAAATTGCTTTACAAAACATACAGAGTGGTACAAATCTATTGCCGTTGTTGCTACTCGTAAAATTCATTTGTTTCATAAGCGTCTCACTTCACTTCAGAAAATTTATTAATGTTTAAATAATTTATTATTATTATTATGCACGACACTGTTTAGTTGTGATTGCAATAATGCAGCGTCTATGTATGGCATATTTTTCAATTTGGTTAATTTATTTATGTATTTGCCTCACTTCCATTAAAAATCGTACTTTCTTTATCAACGAACCTCATTCAGTTTATTTTATCCATGGAGGAACAATAAAGGAGAATGCATAACGACATACCTTCATACATAGTGGGGCCAGAAGTGTCATGCAAAGAGGAATGTAGAAGAATTTGACAGATGTGGCCCCTATGGAAATGCTAGGGTGCGTGTGTGTGTGGAATATGTCAACAAAAAAAATGCTTGTGTTCGTGTGTGTTTATGAAGATTGAAGAAGAAGTCAGCTGATCTTATGCATTCTCCTTTATTGTTCCTCCATGTATTTTATCAACTAAAACATATCATCAAAACAACAGCCGGCCCGCCGACTCGGAACAATCGCAAAAACATTTCGCTTGTGTAGTCGAGATGTCATCGAAACAACCTCCGACTCGCCGACTCGGAACAATCGCAAAAACATCTCGCTTGTGTAGTCGAGATGTCATCGAAACAACCTCCGACTCGCCGACTCGGAACAATCGCAAAAACATCTCGAATGTGTAGTCGAGGAGCGCGTCAACTTTTGACTCGATTGTGATTTTGCAACGATGGCGATTCTCTCGATTGTCTAAACATCTCGGACTCGCCCATCACTAGCACAAATACCAATCATTGTGTACGGTGAACAGTGACTTAACTCTGGTATGTGTGTTAAAAATGTCGAAGAGCTGTGCTCAGCTGATTTTGAAGTTGTTGTTATGGCCCAATGACGATCGTGAATGCAATATAAGTTGCTCTTCTTCTTTCTGTTTTGTAGGTTGTTGATTTTACATTCTTGCACATGTTAGAGCGCTTTCACATTACTCGGTGCGGTATCGGATCGACATTTTTGGTTTTTACCGAAAGTATACCGAAACCTTACTGACCACATGTATTTCAATTGGCACTTTCACATTAGTGTTGCATACATGAAATCGGAGCGGATTAATTTCGGTATACCGCAACGCGGTAAGACCGGTCAGTAAAATTTGAGGAATTACTGCATACATTTTTGCGGCGTAATAAAAGAAGAAGAACAAAGTCAGTAAAAAACTCGTTTCGGTTATAAATGTAGCAAGTTATAATGTCTTCGTCTTCGCTAGAAGACATTATTGTTATTATTGAGTGATTTGTTCAAGTTAAAAATTTTGTTTTGCAAATTTCGATGTTTGTTTTCCTATTTTCTGCCGATTACGCACCGAAAGTATTCCCACAAGTGTGAAAAACACAGCAACGCGGAATCGTTTCGGTAAGCTGAAAATACCGAGCAAAAAATGTCGATCCGATGTCGTACCGAGTAATGTGAAAAGGCCCTTATTCGTGGAATAGCTGGCGTTTACGCTCTCTCCGGGAATTGCGTTTTAGGAACTCAGCCTTAATTTCTTTTCGGAATTATGAATTGGTTTTTTCAATTCCCAATTCCGGAATTGCGTTTCTGTCTTGATTGCTACGACCATGTCATTATGGTCCTTTTCTTAGAACAACCACATCCGGCCGCCATACCAATCTGTACCCCCGGAAGTCGCCGCCATTCCAATCTGTCCCTTTTTTGACATTTGCCGATGACATATCGTCTTTTTTTTATCGAATTTCGACTACGCATCCCAGAGCCATTTCACTGTATGCTATACATTAAGGTTGTTCTCTCTGTGATTTTGGCCTGGCAAATTTGCCGAGATGACATAAGTGTGATAAATTTGCCGAGCACAACAACAAAATACACGTCTTGTCAAATTTGGAGCTTCGGCAAATTTCTCATACCCCAACCCGTGATATGTGATATCATGAGAAAAATATCACGGGAAATGCAACCATGTTATTACATTCACAATAGTCTTCTATGAGAAGTGAGTTTGAATTTATGTTTCTAGCTCTTTTTTTTTAAGTATTTTATTTTATTCAGATAAAAAATTAATTAATTCGAAATTGAAGCAAGCAAAGCAAAGCGACAACAGTTGTATAAAGAGTGGAAAGAATATGACTAACATGCTAGTTCACAATGAAGTCAGTTAGAATTTTATTTTCTTAAAGGTGCGCTCTCTCTGTGTGGCAAATTTCTCAAGATATCATGATATCTCGGCAAAAATATTAGACACAGAGAACAACCTTAGTATGATACTCATGATACAAGAAAGAAGGTAGTGTAAACGTCAAATTTTTGTCGCCATATTAGCCACCTGACCTGCTGCCATACTCAATGCTAAAAATCCTCCATCTATAGGTCCTTTTCTTTAGTTTCCAGCAAAACATTAACTAACATTTCTTGCTAATCTCTCTTAACGAAATTTGTGAGAGTAAAGTGACATTTTCTCTCAGTGAGAGATGTTAGCAAAATAGATAAGGAAACTTCAATTAGCAAATGTTAGTGACATATCACCGTTTAAACTTATAACCGCCTAAGTGAGACTTTAATAACAGCTTAACTCTCCGACTTCAGACCTGAAAAGAACGTTAGAAGGAAATATAGAGCTTCCCAAAGACAAAAAGTATGGTATAAAAATACTATAAATCGATAGAGCTGGACGCCGGGAGTCAAAGTTTGGCAAATCTCAATTTTGGCATAGGCGGTTATGAAAGTTCACTTAGGCGGTTATGCAGGTTAAACGACGATATGATTGTTTGGTGCGTGAAAAGGGATAAAAGACACACCCGAAAATTTAAGAAAACTTTTAAATCATCATCAGAATAGGAAAATATGGATTTAAATATTACCCTTTAAGCGTTCTATTGCCTTGGAAAAAAAATTTAGAATGACATACTGGCTCGAGGGGGTTCAATGCTTTCAAGCAAGCTTCTGGAAATTCGAAAATTATGAGAATAGCTCGGAACTACAATTTCAATATACTGAAGTAAACAATTCCTGGTATTTCGATTGGTTAGAAACAAGCCGATGTCGACTGACCTTAAATTTTCTACAGCTACTTGTTCAATCTCATCATCGCTTTCAATAGGCTCCATAAGCATTGTTACAGTTCTTAAAAATCTCTGCATGTATGAATATGAATTTGTCTAATAGCAAAGAGTGAAAAGTAAGAGTGAATTGTAAGAATAAAATTTCTTACTTCTTCCATTACAGCCGATCCGGCGGAATATGCACTCTCATAGTGGTTCTTGTTTTGAGCCGCTGTCTAATGTATATATGTTTCAATATAGGACTAGTTTGCCTGCATCCATACATAATAAATAACTTCCCGTGTCGATATTAAACCTTTTTTTTAAATAAAAATAGCTATATAACTTGATTTACTACGTATGTATTTACTTTTGTATTTTCCAATACAAATTTGAATTCCTTTTTCCACATTTGACATTTCTTCTTCTTCTTGCTAGTGTCTGCTAGTGGAAATTTGTCCAGTAAAAAAGTTAGTAGAACTATCATTGCCGCTCTCACCAGTTTCGTTCAGTGCTCTCTAAATTTTCGTTCAGTTCGCTCTCTTTTAATGGAGAGAAACCAAAGAAACACAAATTATATGTCAAATCTAGAAATTAGTGTTTATTAACGTTAATTAGTGGATAAAGAAACAAAGCTTATGTTATTTTTTATTTCCATGGTAACCATGGTATCGATTGTAACAGAACGAATTTTTTCAATTTGAATATTGATAGATGTAAATAAAAATACGTACATTTACGTGTTATATCTATCTATCTATATATAATACCTTTAATCGAGCAATTCTTGTATATATATATATATATATATATATATATATATAATAAGGATCTCGAAAACGGCTCCAACGATTTTCATGAAATTTGGTATGCAGGGAGCCTCGGAGGTGAACTCTCGAAAAATTTAATTTTTTTACTAACTTTTATCCCGGGTCCCGAGATATGGGTCAAAACGTGGACCCGGATGACCCTCTAATGTCTCTGAGCGATATGGGCATCAAATGAAAGGTATTGATGAGGACTTCAACATAGAACTCTTTTAATTGTGGTGCCTAGGCCGGGTCCCGAGATATGGGTCAAAACGTGGACACGGATGAGCCTCGAATGTCTCTGAGCGATATGGGTATCAAATGAAAGGTCTTGATGAGGACTTCAATATAGAACTCTTTTAATTGTGATGCCTAGGCCGGGTCCCGAGATATGGGTCAAAACGTGGACCCGGATGAGCCTCGAATGTCTCTGAGCGATATGGGTATCAAATGGAAGTTCTTGATGAAGACTTTGTTACGTACAGCTTGCCGGGTTGGAATTACTAAATAAACGAAACTGGCCACACCCTCATGTGGCATGCCCCTAACACGCCCAGGTACGCTTGCGTTGTATAGCTCGATCTAGCTCGCCGGACTGTGGGGTGGATTTTGACGGTTTCGGGGCATCCGCTGTACCATACACAAAAAAACAAAAAAATCGTACCTACTATGCTCTGCTATATCTTCACGCCACCTCAAGATTACCCATTGCCATCGTTGTGTCATTTCCCCCACCCCCCTTTTGTCCGCCCCTGGATCCCGCCCACGGCCCATGATGTTATTGGACCGGCCACTCTCTACCCACCCTACCATGGTCGGCAGTGGGTAAATTTATTGCCGACCTCAAAACGTAACTCCCTTTTACTCCTTAACTCCCTCGATTCATCCGCCCTAATGTCTCCATGTCCGTCTGTAGTATCCGCATCTGAAAGAAAAAGTCACTAATTTCAATATTAATTAACAATCCATTATGTTTTATTACAGGTTCCACTTATAGTTATATAGGTAAGTAAATATTAAATTGAGGTAAGTAAACTTATGTATTACCAGGTTCTACATAAAAATACACTTTCTCATAAAAATGGACTTACACAGTTTGCACTCTAAGCTAGCGATATATATAATTTTCAAATAAACATATTTTCAATCGAGAGAAATTTTAGGTGCATTTGATAACTAACGTTTGATATTTGACAATAGGGTTAATTCTCAAATGAACCTCAAAGGCTGTGTGCCAATCGGTAGAAAAAATGAAATTTTGACATAAGGGAGTAAAATTTTTGGCAGTATTCGTGGTGAATTCTAGTGTCATAATTTTACCTAGCTCAATGGGCTAGGTAAAATTTTGACATTTTGTAATTACATACATATACAAGTAACACAAATATTTGAAAACAAAATAACATCAGATCATTACATGAATACATTTCTTCTGTTTCCATCAATATTGCCATCAACAATTATTTTCATTTTACGTTTTAAAATTGTATCGTTGTCCGTTTTCGCCCAAAATTTTATCTTTGTAACTGTCAAAATTTTCTATTCCGTTTGGCACAGCATAATTGTATTTTTTCTTCTCAACATGGTAAAATTTTCTACCTCATTTTCCCATAGAGAAAAATGTTACCTATTGGCACACAGCCAAATTGAAAATGAAGAAAAATGTTTATTGGGTTGCCAGCTGCCAACTTTCCAGGGTTAACCACTCAATAAAACAGTTCAATTAAAAAAAAAAAAACACTAAAAATTACTAATGCCTATATGACACTACATTTTTTCCCTGGTTTTTTTGGTTTTGAAAACCCACCGAAAGTCAAAATACAAAAACAATTCTTCTATAGGTTGAAAAGAGACAAATACTCCCTCAAAAATAATTTGATTGACATTAAACTTCAAACTAAATGAAAATAATATTTATTTCAAAAATTATTTTTTTTTGGAAATTTGATTTAAAATACTGAAATAAAAAAGTTATGAAACCCAAAGGGCAGGATAGCTTTGTATTCCGTGTTATAAAGGGAAGCCAGTACGCAATATAATTTTTCTTGCGGACTTCTTCTTTACCCTTACGGCCAAAGCAGAAGCTTACAAGAGGCAAATTTAAAATTTGTATTTCCATATATTTTTTTATTTTAAATATAATTTATTTTATGGTTGTCAAATTGGAAAAATTGTCAGAAAAAATGACCGAATGCCAAAAAACCTACAGAAATACAAGCTGGCTCGTTGGTTTTTAATCGCCTAGATGGTATTTTGTTTGGTTTTTTTCAATATAGCTTGCTCGCTTGCACCAACGCAAAACTGTATTTGACCATCTCCTTCACACAAAAAACCTGGTAGAATACCAGAAAAAAAATGTAGTGTCATATGGGCTTAAGGAAATGAAGAAAACCAGAAAAGTGGTAAATAGGCTACGTAAAGCGTTTGACAATCGTCGTGACTACGCAACAAAGCGAACGAGAAAACGTAAAAGCTTATAAAATACCAACTTTTGGGCGAAGGTGAGCGTGAGTGTGAGTGACTGCGACGCAACGAGTCACCGCGTTTTGTATAATAAGCACCTTAAGAAGAACAAGAAAGAGAAATGTCAAACTGAATCACGATTAGCCACGTGGAGACGGGTTATTGAGCGAGATGTTTTGCTACATGTATCTCTGGTGAATCAAGTTATGTGGAGACGGGCTTTTAAGTGTTAAAAAACAAAACAAGTAACGCAACTATCGATAAATGCCTGTTGATACTCGCTAGTGGAATAGTAGGCTGTCGATGAAAGTCCGTATAAGGATCTAACTGACTTTGTATATTGTTTGCTACTTCTACCACTTAGCAACGCCGAAGTGGAAAGAACCTTTTCCCTAATGAATATTGTCAAAACCAAAAATCGAAACAAAATGAATCATACAATGTTGAATGGAATGCAATTTTAACTATAAGATATGGCTTAAAGAATGTAAAACAATGTTGCAATGAATTTGAAATAACAGAAGATCTCATTAAATTAATGAAGAAAGAATTAATTTATGAAGAGAAAGAGTCAATTAGTGATAACGACATAATGATAGATATTGAACGTGATACCTAATTTTTTTTAAATATAGTTAAGTACATACTATGTATGTATGAATATTTTATTTTTACACAAATTTATGATTTTTTCCTTAGATTGTATGCATAATTTTTTGCCTGAATTTGAAAAATAAATTTAAAACATGTTAATTTGAAATCAAATCTTTAGCCACCATTTTTAGCCACGAACCAAATTTTGTAGACACAAATTAAATCAAATCTAGCCACCACGAAAATTTTTCAACGGCAATGCTGTCAGCAAGGCGCTCTTCTACGTATTCACACTACATCCAATTAGTTGGCCGACTACAACAACAGTGATATTCGTAGTGGAAAAGCTTAAGGCCCTTGGCAACTTACAATCTGGCATGTCAAGCAGTGTACATATATATATATATGTATATGTAAGTGTCGGGTAATTGACGCAAATATCTAAAAGTTTTGATCTTCATAAACGCGAGCCCGACAACAAGAATTTGTAGCACGACGACTGTCGATTGCACTAACACACACAAAAAACACTCACACATAAACACTGCTTGACATGCCAAATTGTAAGTTGCCAAGGGCCTTTAGAGTTGCACTACTACCCAGCAAAACTCGTGTGATGGAAACTAACCCATGCAAAGGTATTGCACTACATAATACATTGACAAACTTTTTTATCAGCTGTGAGAGGACAGGGTTGCTTTTTTATAATTATTTTAAAGAAATAAAATTCGTGGAAGCTGTCAGTTGAACTCGTTCTTTCGTTTGCTAAAATATTATTTAATAGTGAATAAAGATAACAAAAAATAATAATTAATAATCGTTTTATAAAGAATAAAGATAAGTACATACATAGTCAAACCAGCTTTATTATGTACATATATATATATAACATTATATATATTATAACATATATAAAATAAAATTAGATTTTTAATTTACGGAAAACACCAAAAATATACTGCTCGCGGTGATGGATAAGCTCGACAGTCTTGCGTAGTCGACTCCATGGAATTAGAGAGAAACGTACGCAAGACTGTCGAGCTTATCCATCACCGCGAGCAGTATATTTTTGGTGTTTTCCGTAAATTAAAAATCTAATTTTATTTTATATATGTTATAATATATATAATGTTATATATATATGTACATAATAAAGCTGGTTTGACTTAAATATGTATGTACTTATCTTTATTCTTTATAAAACGATTATTAATTATTATTTTTTGTTATCTTGTCGACTCCATGGAATTAGAGAGAAACGTACGCAAGACTGTCGAGCTTATCCATCACCGCGAGCAGTATATTTTTGGTGTTTTCCGTAAATTAAAAATCTAATTTTATTTTATATATGTTAATAGCATGATCCAAATAAAGAAGATTGTGCATTCAGCGGTTCCGTTATGCATTCATCCAAAATTTTACAGAATCAGATGATTTAGGCACTCTGCACACGAGGCGTATCGTCATAGACGCGTACCAGACATTTCATGTAGCGTCGATTTCCCTACGCCTCAAGATCTGCACACGAAGTGACATGAAACTTCGCTGCACAAAACAAACAAACAAATTAATAATACGGTATTTGCTTTAAATTTCAAAGCTTTAAGTAGAAAAGATTAAAAATTTTTCGGAGTCTTCCATTTTCTTTCATTATACACTCATTTTTTCCGATTTTTTACACAAATTGTACTGCTTTCATAAATTCCACCAAGTGGAAAAATGTAAACAAACATCTTCTTCTTCCTGTTTTCTAAGCGTAGTACGCCTAGCCATGATTCAAATAAAGAAGATTGTGCACTCATCCATATTCAGCAAAATATTCATCCGTGAGACTGGGTTCATTTTGGTTAGTACGTCATCAACTACGTTATCGACGAGGAAGAAAATTTGCAAATAGGCAAAAAAATACCTTTATTGAACTATTATTTACACGAATAAATAAGCGGCACTTCGTTTTTCTTCATTTAAAATAGTTCTTTAATATAAATTTCACATTTATCGCACACAATCTTTAGTTATTAGAAAACCGGAAACGAAACTGGGTGAAAGAGAATTTATGTTACTACGTCACTAAATCAGCTGATTCTGTCAAATTTTGGATGAACGCATAGCGGTACCGCTGAATGCACAATCTTCTTTATTTGAATCATGCGCCTAGCTACCAGCACTGCTTTACGCCAAGCGACATGTAGCCAGCAACCTTTGACGAATGCATGAAGCTGACGACTCGTGTGCAGCCTTCAATTGAAATATACGTGCGCGACATCAAAGCGTACAGCTTTCGTCTGTAGTATCTAATACGCGTCTAACGCAGTACGCTCCGTGTGCAGAGTGTCTTAGTGACGCATGATTCAAATAAAGAAGATTGTGCACTCAGCCATATTCAGCAAAAAATTCATCCGTGAGACTGGGTTCATTTTGGTTACTACGTCATCAACTACGTTATCGACGAGAAAGAAAATTTGCAAACAGGCAAAAAATACCTTTATTAAACTATTATTAACACAAATAAATACGCGGCACTTCGTTTTTCTTCATTTAAAATAGTTTTTTAATATAAATTTCACATTTATCGCACTGTTATGGATACGCATTCTATACGAGTGGAGCAGCAATGCATGGCGGTCGGCATGATCTAGGGTTGCACTGTGGATAGTCATTGTCGGCTGGGCGGGGTTCTTGCCTACATTGCTGTCCTGCGCCATAAACAGAAAAAATTCATATCATGCCTTTTCAAACCAATAACGAGAAAATCACACGAAAACAACATCCGGTTTAGGCGGATGCCACGGACGGACCGTTGAAAAATTCGAAAATTCAAAATAACCCGAAAAATCCAAATTCAAGAGGCCAGGCATCAGTTAAATTTAAATAAATGCAAACCGAGGGAAAATGTCGTTGAAATTTGAATATGAATTTGAATGTACGTTAAAGTCAGATGGACGTTAGCAAAACATTTAAACCAAAATTTAAATCGGACGGAAATACTGACATCACGGAAAAATTTGGAATTAGATAAGCGGACGTTATATTTAAATAATTGCGGACGGAAGAGAAAAGAAGCATTGTATCAAATTTTAAATTTGAATGTACGTTGAAATCTATGTGCACTAAATTTGAATAGCCACTACAAAAAAACTGTCAAAGTGAATTTAAATTTGAATATACATATCGCGAAAAAAAATCGTTAAATTTGAATTTAAATTTGAATCAACCGGAACGACCGATTATTAACAGGCATCTGAAAATACATAAAGAAAGCTGAAATTTAAAACATATGGAAAATCAAAAAAAAAGTTAAAGGCCGAACTCACAAGGGGGTGGCGTTGCTGATGTTGTTGCAGCGCCGGTGCGTTTTGTCCCACCCTAATCCATGGTTACTGTCGCACCCGAATATCAGTAACCCCTTACCTGTGGTGCGCCGCTGGTGTTGTTGCAGCGCTGGTGCTTTTCGAGCCCACCCTCATCCATGGACATCGGTGCACCTATATTTCGATGACCCCGTATCCGAAAATCCCTAATGCCTTTTAAATTAGGGTGGTCAACATTCCCATTTTAAATTTAACAATTTTATTCAAATTTCATCATTCAATTCAACTTACGATCTAAGTCCCACCATTTCATTCATTTTGTATATTTTGTATGTATCGGTATTACAAATTACAGAGATAAAAGGCGCCTTTCCCCCCCCCTCTTCTATTTTCCCTTAATTCTAACAATCGGTTTATAATAATTCTGTTTTGCCACTTAACGTTTATGCACCTAACTAGTAAATCTACTAAATGATTGTCTTGTTGTATCGGGATACGTACATATGTATGCATTTCTGCTTATGCCAATCTAAAATTTTGTTGGCGGCAATTCAATATGTCTAACGCCTCCATGCACAGGCATATGTACAGGCAAAGCAATCTACATAAATATGCGCGTATGTACATAAAGTTTATTTAATTGGGTTAAGAAGGTGTAATGAAATACAGAAATAAAAATAGGTAAAAAAACTTTTTAAGTTAAACGGTTTTATGTTATACATACATTGCAATGTTTAAGATAAATGTACTAAAAACCAAAAAATAATAAAATAGATACAGTCGTGGGAATTATAAACATTTGCATAGACTAGACTAAAATAAAACCGGGGGGCACGTCAATTGTCTACAAATTATTGACTTAATGTGCGATAGAAGAATCGTTTAATTCGTCGTTAGGCAGTTGGCCCGCAGACGGTGAGGAAATTACTTACTATTTTCTTGCTCATGGAAATTCCAATAGTTATACACTCCATGTTAATAAAAGAGATGTTTCAACTAGTTTATCGTTGGACATTCACACGAGGAATCGTTTCACTGCTCGTAGTTTGTCTTTAACCGACAAAACATATGATAAAAGTACTACTCGCTCACCACTATGAAACCCTAAACCTCGCTTATAATCGAGCTTGCTAGCTTTTTTCCACATTCTAGCCCTACTTATCACACGTCCATCCTTGTCGGTTGAACAACTGCCTAATTATACTCGTAGTGTAACATTACAAAACAAACATTTTAATCAATGATTGTAGACAATTGACGTGCCCCACGGTTTTATTTTATTCTAGTCTATGCAAATGTTTATAATTCCCACGACTGTATCTATTTTATTATTTTTTGGTTTTTAGTACATTTATCTTAAACATTGCAATGTATGTATAACATAAAACCGTTTAACTTAAAAAGTTTTTTTACCTATTTTTATTTTCTAGTTTTTAGTTTTTATTTCGCATTCTGTTTAATTCATTTAGTGCTTCATTATTGCAAGGTTTCTTGCCCGTTAGTTTATTGCAGTCCAACGCCTCTATACGTAGTCCCTGCAAAGTTCTTACTCTACTAAGAGCCACGTAGGCTTGACCTTCTTCAAACAGTTAATTAGGATTTTCAGTTTTAATTACCCCGATCTCAGCTCCACCTAGCGGAATTTTTTTTTAAGAAAATATTTCTTTTCAAGGTAGTAATACATGTTCCGAATTTCAGCCAAAGCGGACCATAAATGCGATTTTTGTAAATATAGCGACCCACGCGCCACCTATCGGAAGTTTTTTTTAGGAAAATATTTCCTTTCAAGGTAGTAATACATGTTCCGAATTTCAGCCAAATCGGACCATAAATGCGATTTTTGTAAATATAGCGACCCACGCGCCACCTAGCGGAATTTTTTTTAAAGAAAATATTTCTTTTCAAGGTAGTAATACATGTTCCGAATTTCAGCCAAATCGGACCATAAATGCGATTTTTGTAAATATAGCGACCCACGCGCCACCTATCGGAATTTTTTTTTTCATAATATTGCATTGTCATCGGGGTTATACATGCGTACAAAATTTCAGATTAATCGGTTGGCAGGAAGAGGGTGAAATTTGAATTACTAAATTTGACCCAAGAATAAATAATAAATAATAAATAAAACAAACGGGGTGAGCTAAATAAAACCGTTTAAAAATGGTTCTTACGGACTATGCGCCGGAGACTGGTGCTGCCGTTGTTGTAGTTGTTGATGCTGGGGTGACCATTGTTGTTGCTGTGGTGGATACGGCGGTTTCAGCTGCAACGCTGATGATCCCCTTTTTTGTTATTGTTGCCATTTATTTATCTCTTTTTTTAAATTTTTTTTTTTTGTTATTTATGTTTTCAAAATTACCATTGTTTTTTTTTTTTCCAACCTTTTGTTCTAATTTTTGTTTCACTGGGTTTGTTTTTTTTTTTCTGCAATGTTTATTTCTTCGGTCTGCAAGTTTTGTTCTTTTTTTTTTTTGAATTTGCGTGTTTCCAGAAATTTTGATTTTTAGAAAATTTGTTTCTCAAAAAAAATGTTCCAAAAAAAAACTGTTTTCATCGGAATAACTTTTCTTTCGGTCTGTAAATTTAGCTTTTGATTTCCAAATTTTTTTTTTCTTTTTAAATTTGTGTTTTTCAGCAAAAATTTTTTTTTTGATTTCCACCCAAAAAAACTGGTTCTATTGCAATAACTGTTTCTGTGGTCTGCAAGTTTAGTTTCTCTTTTTTTTTCTATCGACTACGCTTTACATTTAGCGATATTTTTTTTTTCTCCTTCCGGTTCTATCATGGGTGACGGATTTTATAACAAGCTGGGGAATCGTGGGTTGTCATGGAATACACACACAGAATTACATAATTGCTACTTGCCGCATTTTATAACTTAAAAGTAGTTATACTACACCGCTGACAAATTTGTATGCAAAAATTTTGTTTTTTTTTTTTTTTTGTGTACTTAATATTGTTTGACTATTGATTTTTTTTTTTTTTTTTTTTTATTATTATTTTTTTTGTATAAAATATATATAAAATTATTTATTTCATATTTTTAAATAAATTCAAATTTAGCGAAATTCAATGCTACCGAACACTTCATGGTTTTGCGATTTTCCTTCTTTATCCATTGACCGACGTTTACCAATCCACTTTTCCAAACTGACTGCCTCTGTACCCAAATTTTTCTGTTCAAGCGTGCCTAGCTAAACGCTCACCTTCCCCTTTTTCTGTATTTTTTTGGAAGGGTCCCGTTTCCTATCGTATAACATTAACGCCAATAGAAAAAAAATATGAATAAGGCTGATGTGAAAACACTGCCAATAGAAAAAAATATGAATAAGGCTGATGTGAAAACACTGCCAATAGGAAAAAATATGAATAAGGCTGATGTGAAAACACTGCCAACAGGAAAAAATATAAATAAGGCTGATGTGAAAACACTGCCAAGGCTGATGTGAAAACACTGCCAATAGAAAGAAATAGGAATATGGTTGATGTGAAAACACTGCCAATAGAGAAACAGGTATACGGCTGATGTGAAAACACTGCCAAGGCTGATGTGAAAACACTGCCAATAGAAAGAAATAGGAATATGGTTGATGTGAAAACACTGCCAATAGAGAAACAGGTATACGGCTGATGTGAAAACACTGCCAAGGCTGATGTGAAAACACTGCCAATAGAAAGAAATAGGAATATGGTTGATGTGAAAACACTGCCAATAGAGAAACAGGTATACGGCTGATGTGAAAACACTGCCAAGGCTGATGTGAAAACACTGCCAATAGAAAGAAATAGGAATATGGTTGATGTGAAAACACTGCCAATAGAGAAACAGGTATACGGCTGATGTGAAAACACTGCCGAGGCTGATGTGAAAACACCGCCAAGAGAGAAAGGTAGAAACTAAAGACCAATTACGACAAAAATAGTTACAGTAAGGAAATTAGGAGATTTAGTTTTAGTTAGAGAAGAGGCCTCCCATAAGTTAGAAACTAGATACACAGGACACTATAAAGTTAAAAATATAGATAAAAATAACAACTACAATTTAATTCCAAATAGCATAGGAGATAGCAATAAAAACAAAAAAAGAAATAGTTATTCATAAGAATAGGCTTAAACCAATTTAAAATTAGGCACTGCACTTTTATCCGATAATAATAAATTTAGTAATAACGTAAATAAATATGCATTCCAGTTTACTCAATTTAATAAACAGGCACATGCCAACGAAACAAAAAAAAAATATATAAATGTAATGTACTAAATATATGTATAAATATACAATACGAACCAAATGTAAAAAGAAAAGAAAAATAATAATAACGTTCATGTACAAATAAAAGGTGCAATGCAGGCAAAAGCAAATGTAACACAAAAAAAAATATTTTTTTATGCCACACAGGCAATATGAGCCAAAAAGCAATTAATAAATTTTGTCAACTCAGACAAACGTTAAGTGGGTCACTAAGTCATCCAAATAGATATATATAGTTGAATACAAATATATATATCTATTTTTTTTTAGGGGGAAGGTGTAGCATTACATAAATACACCGCACTTACAGTTATTGTCATGTACACATAATTTATTGTGTACACATGTACCGCAGACGTTGCAAAACCAAACTGACCCAAATTAGCTCCGTTAAACCCCAGCGGGAGCTTAACATCAAATATACACACCGCTGCACATTGCTTCTCAGGTTACATTTGTTGTAGTTTGTCAAGTGCATTGCCCGAGCGGTCACAATGACCAACTGAGCGACAGCGTCAGTTTGTCAATGTGCACCGACGAAATATTTATGATTCACATATGCTGACATGCTGCGTCAGCATATGGTGAACACTCTCTCTTTTGTATTAGTGTAAGTCTTTCTTTTTGTATCTATGTATTAGTGTAAGTTATTGTAATAATTTTTAGTATATAAGGAAGTAAATGAAAATAAAGAAGACAATTGATTTTGATACTCCAAACTATTACGACGCGTTTTATTAGAGTTGTTCTCTCTCTGTGATTTTGGCCTGGCAAATTTGCCGAGATGACATAAGTGTGATAAATTTGCCGAGCACAACAACAAAATACACGTCTTGTCAAATTTGGAGCTTCGGCAAATTTCTCATACCCCAACCCGTGATATGTGATATCATGAGAAAAATATCACGGGAAATGCAACCATGTTGTTACATTCACAATGGTCTTCTATGAGAAGTGAGTTTGAATTTATGTTTCTAGTTCTTTTTTTTAAGTATTTTATTTTATTCAGATAAAAAATTAATTAATTCGAAATTGAAGCAAGCAAAGCAAAGCGACAACAGTTGTATAAAGAGTGGAAAGAATATGACTAACATGCTAGTTCACAATGAATTCAGTTAGAATTTTATTTTCTTAAAGGTGCGCTCTCTCTGTGTGGCAAATTTCTCAAGATATCATGATATCTCGGCAAAAATATTAGACACAGAGAACAACCTTAATGTAGTGCCGTATAACAATGTAGTGACGTGTGCATAATAGTGGCGTGACTTCACGGTTACCCGAATGTCTACATCATGGTATGACGCTAGCAATGACACAGCAAGGTGGAATGCGATTGCCATGTTACACAAAAAAAAATAACCAAAACTTTCGGGATAAAATACCTCAAGCATTTTTCCCATGAACTGTCTCAAAAAAGTCGATTGTATTCGTGCCCTAGAAAATTTGCTACTGTAAAATCCTATTAGCGTGCGTTGGGAATATAATAGACATTGGGTCATGTCAATAAAAGCCAAGCATCTGCTCTTGCTTAAGATCTCAGATATTTTACTCAAATTTTGAAGTTTGGTTCAAACCAATTTATGTCAAATTTCTGCAATTTCCAGCAAAAGCATCTGCCTCAATCCCATCAACATGGCCCATTGTTGTCCTACGCTCAAATTACGAATTGGTAAGGGACAGGAAAATCTGGTTGGTGAAACAATAGTACATGAGAACATTTTATAAAATATGCATTTGAAAGTACCAAGTCACCGAATAACCACGTGTTACGTATTTTCACATTACGAAGTGTTCATGGCAACCCTGGAAGAACCAGTTTGTCCATCACCAATACTTGTGCATCTCCGCCATTGGAACGATTGTGAAGATTCGGAGGGGAAATTTCTCATGATGCCTACTCATAGAGGTCGGCTCGATAGCTTGCCAGATTTGAAGAAAAATTTATGTGCGATCTATAAAGCTCGGGTTCTAAAAAAAATGAAGCAATACCATATAATCATCTCGAAGAATAAAAAAAAATCAATGTAAATTTCGGATAAACCCACTCGCTTAAATTTTGTTTAGACACTTAGTGGAGGAAAAAGGGAATTAATTACAGGATTTGAGCAAAGAAGGATTTCGCATTTGAAATATCTAGTAACTGAATGAGAAAATACGAATCGTTATTATTGCTAGAACACCATAATTGGTAAATGAAATTACTCGAACAGGAAAGTTACTGACGGCAAAAAAAAATTGTAAGCTATTCTATCGAAACCACCCCTATAATACAACCTCATTCTCCTTCACTTGCGGCCAAGGCTAATTTATAGAAGGTTAACCCACTAAACAGCTGATTGCAGACTTTTCCCTATAATTTTTTCCTATTGTGGTGCTTGTGTCAAAACTTATGACAATTTGATCTTGACGCAATATGATTTCTATGATGGCGGCTATGATTTTGACAGAAGCATCACAGAATACACAACCAATTTACATGGAGTGTGTATGTATGTATGTCCGTATATAGTACTGCAAAAACCTTCTATAATTGAACCATGCATGCGACTACCTTTCATGTTTGGCCACGCGTCACCATTCTTCTTCACCATGTCAGCACGTCGGCCATTATTAATTGGAAGTTATTGGAAACTACTAAGAAAAACTACTAAAATAGTGGTGCTGCCACACAGACAAAATTAAGCAACCGAAATTAACCCGTTTATGATCGATATCAGTGATATCGATAGCAAACCATAACAGGCCTGCTTCGCTTCGAAGACCTGACGAGGGAGCGAACAGGAAAAATGGTTTGCCTGTAAGGTTGTTGCGGTAATACTCAACTGTTAACTACGTGGGGCACGACTCACCCCTAGATAAGAGTCTCAAATTCTACCACAGCTAACCGGGCAACAGAGGCTCCATCAGGTGATACCAAAAAAAAACGTATGCTATATGAACGTGCAATCTAGTAGTGTATGAAAATCCGAGAATAATTGAAAGTCAGGTATGATAAAAAAAAATTCATTTGGTAAAAAAAACCAAAACGCGTAAGTCCGGTGTTGCGGTAATTCTCTATTGGCTTAGGCCAGAGAAGCCTACTCCCCCCTAGGAGCCCTCCTCCTAGGTGCCGATCTTGGTCGGTCTTAACAACCTGTCCCCCCCCGGCTGATCCAACCCCGCACGCTGGACCCAGGACAGGCGGTCTTGAAAAAGACCCTTGGTCCGCTGGTTTCTCGCCCCCCGGAATGGGCTTTACAAAAAAAATTTAATTATTTTGTTTCCTATTTTAAGGCTTCGCGGCCTTAGACATTTTTTTACAGGAGAACGCGTCTAAACTCCGAATACAATCACCCTATCAGCTGGTCTATGGTCCCTAACCTCGCGAAGCTGGACAAAAAAAAACTTTAACAGGAAAATCATCAATACTCCGTTTGAATAGACATTTTTGTATTGGAGAACTCGTCAAAACTCCGTAAGGTTAGGCATTTGATATAGGAGAACTCGCCAAAACTCCATAAAACTAGACATTTTAATTTGGGAGAACTCGTCAAAACTCCGTATAAGCAGACCAATTGGAATATGGACTGCTAGATGGTCCACGGTTCCCGGTGGGAGCGCTTGTGATCCACCTATTATTATAACTGCTCGGGGAGAATACTGGGCGAATTGTCCCCGACCGCCAAGACGCCCAGCGGAGTCTTATTGAGGACGGATATCAGAAGCATGGAATCGTCCTATTAATCTCCCTGTTAAGTCTTCTAAGTCATACAGTGCATTGCCAACTTTTCCACGAACTCGACACTTAATATATTTTGGCAGGAATTTCGCATTTATGCCCTGTTTGAAGTTACTCAAAGCAAAATTTCTTCGAAATACCTCTTGACCTTCTCTATAATTCACAAGCCTAGAGCGCTTATTGTAAACCTGCTTGACTCTATCATTTGCCTGCGCTAGATTTTTACGGATTTGCTCGTGGATTCCTGATAACTTGTCAGCTTTGCTCACTATCGGTACACGATCTTCTTTGAGGCTATCCAATTTCTCTAATAACTTATACGCGGATGCGTGTTGGACCATATTCTGACCATATAATGCAAAGTACGGAGAGCACTGAATTGATGTATGAAAATCGCTTCTTAGAACTGCTAAAATTTCGGGTATATGTTTGTCCCAGTCCGTATGATCCTGCTTATCTTTTAGGAAAATTCTTATCTTGGAAACTATCTCTCTATTCACGCGTTCGGACGCATTAGCTTGTGGGGAATATACTCCTGTTCTAACATGCGTCACACCATACTTTTCAAAGAACGCTTTCATTTCTTTTGAGATGAATTGTTTCCCATTATCGCTGTGGACATATTCTGGGACCCCTATGGCTGGAAAAATCTCTGTACCGAAGTAGTTCATTACATTGATAGTTGTCGCTCTCTGCATTGGCTTCAGCCAAACATACATTGAAAAATGGTCTAAGATAATAAAAAGAAATTGGTTCCTGCGTTTTGATCTAGGATAAGGTCCTAAGAAGTCGCAATATAAGCGCTGAAAAGGTCTCTCTGTAACAAAAGCGCTTCCTATAGGTGGTCTTGACTGCTGATTCGTTGTTTTTACAGCCTTGCAAGTGTCACAATCCTTCACATAATCTCTAACGTCCCTAGCTTGTCGTGGCCAGAAGTATTTCGACCTAACCCGTTCCAATGTCTTTTGCCAACCTCCGTGATAACTCCTGACTGCGTCATGTGCCATTCGTATTGCTTCCTCCCTGAGTCCTTCGGGCAACCACAACCGCCATAACGAGCCTTCTTCACCCTCCACACCCTTCCGAAACTTAACTCTTTTAAAAATCAGCCCGTCTCTGACACGCAAATCCGGGAGAGCCTCACCGTTTACTGTAATTGTTCTGATAAGATCCAGATACTCATTGGCTCTAAATTCGGGTGAGTCTAAGTCTATTTCGTCCGGCGCAGGAGATGAAGTCAACTCGTCAACGTCAAAACGCGACAGAGCGTCTGGTACTACATTGAGAGCCCCCTTACGGTGCTGCATTTCGAAATCATATCTCTGTAGTAGCAGTGACCATCTAGCTAACCTACCACTAAGGTCCTTTTGCGTCATCAACCATTTAAGGCTTGAGTGGTCCGTGATGATACGAAATGGCAGCCCTTCAACGTAGGGTCTGAAACGCTTGACGCTGACAATTGCGGCGAGGCATTCCAGCTCGGTGACTGTATAGTTGCGTTGAGCATTATTTAATTTTTTCGAAACGAAAGCTATTGGATGCTCTGCACCATTATCATCGACCTGGAATAACACGCCTCCTACTCCTATTTTGGAAGCATCACATTGAATGACAAATTCTCTGGAAAAATCAGGTTGAGCTAAGACTGGAGCGGAACTCAGAGCTACTTTAAGTTTTTCGAAGGCTTCTATTGCTTCTGGAGTGAGTTTGAAAGGACCAGGTGACTTACGTAAACAATCTGTCAAAGGGCCTGCTAAATCAGCGAAATTGGTAATAAATGCCCTGTACCAATTTGCCATACCCACGAATCTGCGAACCTGTCGAGGAGATTTGGGAATGGGGAAATTCTGCATTGCCTCAATTTTCTCTGGATTCACTTTCAAACATCCACTGCCTATAACATACCCTAAGTAACGAATTTCTCTCTGGCAAAATTTACTTTTACTCACATTGATTGTAAGGCCTGCACTCTTCAAGCACCTCGCAACATCTGCTAAAAGTTTGATGTGGTCGTCAAAGTTCGCACTACATACCAACAGGTCGTCCAAATACACAAAAACATGTTCTCGCATATACGAGGGAATTGCTTTGTCCATGAGTCGACTCATTGTTTGCGGCGCGTTACACAGCCCAAAGGGCATAACTTTGTAATGGTACAAGGGTTTACCTGGCACCGCAAACGCTGTCTTCTCTTTTGACGACTCAGTTAGTTTAATTTGGAAGAACGCGTCTTTTAAGTCGATACCACTAATAAAGTGCGTATCCTTTAAACGACTCAATAACCCGTTGATATGCGGCAGCGGATATGAGTCCTTTTTCGTAACGGCGTTTACCTTCCTAGAATCAATGCAGAGCCTGACCTTACCAGGTTTCCGTACTAGGACAACTGGGCTACACCATGGCGAATTCGACTCTTCGATGACTTCCATTTTCAATAATCTATCAATTTCGCTGTAGGCTTCAGCCTGTCTTGGTGGCGAAAGAGGAAAATGTTTGCTTTTAATTGGGACTGCGTCACCCGTGTCAATGTCGTGCTCCACCAGCTGTGTTTGCCCTAGGCCTAATTTTTCAAACGACGGAAACATATCAATAACTTTTTGCAAATTGTACTTCTGGGATGGAGTCAAATCATGAAAATTGGGACCTTCTTCTATATCTTCCTTTGCTTCTAGGCAAGATACACTTGGAAATATTTCGGGAGCTAAAGCAAATGCTTTCCAAAAATCTACTCCGAAATAGGCTTCCTGGAGAAGCGAAGGAACAAGGTAAAAGGATATAGATTTTGTTGTATTTTTAAAAGTGACAGGCAATGAACTGCAGCCTATTATCTTCCGTTTGTCGCCGCCTGCTGTATATATACATTCATTCATTCCCTTATAGTTGAGATTGTTTTCTTCTAAAAATTTCAAACAGTCCTTACCCAGAATAGAGACGTTGGCTCCTGAGTCCAATAATCCCACTAGTGATCCATTTCCTATCCTCACCCTAATCATTGGTCTTTCATCGTCTGTAAGGACGAGTGTGGTGCTTTCCAAAAGCTTGCGCACCTGGACACGTTTGCTATACCTCTTCCTACACTGCAAAATTTTTTCGGGTGGATATGGTTGGGAATCATTCGTGAAAATATTTGACCTAACCAATTGATAGTTTTGTTCTCTTTCTTCTAATCTGGGTTGGAAAATGGTCTGACAACTAACATTTCTAACTGAAGCTTTCAAAATACGAACTGGCCGAGAATTTGTTTGTGACGAAGTCGGGCCATCTGAATCTGAACTATTTGAGTTATCCGTACTATCAGGGAAAGTTACTATTGGTGTTGGTTGACTACTCGCGGATCTGGCCGAAAGTGGACTAGGCTCAGTACTCGCGACGATTGGCTGGGTATTGACTGAAGTAGGGGCTATAGTCCCGAACGAGTTTCCCCCTCTCTCTTCTCGCTCGGATAACGGTTTCCCTGACCACGGTGGTCGTTGGGACACTTCGGAGTCAACACTCCTCTCTGACCGCATTTAAAACAAAACTGAGATTTAATTGGCTCCTCACAGTATATATAGGAGTGACCCATTATCTGACAATTCCAACACTTAATCCCTGAGTAGTCTGGCTTACCCATGCGACGAAAATTCAGTGCTTCTATCTGTGGATCTACTATATAATCCTCACTTTCAACCCTACAATCCGGAGCTATGGCACGCGCTTCGTTTACGCTCGGCCTATGGTAATTTGATACTAAGCTCCTGCTCTCTTTCAGCACCTGCTCGCCTCGTCGAGCTACATCGCGGAGGTCATGCAGACTTCTTACATCCGCGTTAAACAACATTAATTTCAAATTACCATTAACGTTGCGTTTGATGATATCAATTAACAAGGCCTCAGACATGGGCTCTCTAAGTCTTGCGTTTAATGCCAGAATGTCCGTGTGGAAAACATCGTATGTCTCATTCACTTTCTGCTTACGTACAGATATTTCCATCATCAGCTCGTGGTCCGTTTTCATTGTACCGAATTCCCGTTTTAAAGAGTAACTCAAAAATGGATAGTTTGCGTTGGAATTTTGTTTGGTAAATAACCAATACCATTCTTCGGCACGTCCTGACAAGAAAAGGTGAAAACTGGCCATAAGCTGATCTTCTGTACACTGCGTGCGCTCACGCAAGGTGTCCAATTTAAACAAAAAATCTGAAACACTACCAGTACCGTCATAAGAAATCTTCCAGTCTTGTGGTTTCACAACCGTATTACTAGGCGTGGGAATAATTGGGTTGTTAACAAAAGTCTGCGCTTGGTTCGGTTGCTGTCTAACATCATCCCTAATATCATGTCTAGCATCACTCCTAACAAAATCCATCGCCGTTCGAGAGGCTGCGACTGCAGCGTTCAGGGTATTCACGTTTTCCCTAATAGCTCTCATCTCTTGGCGTAGCTCTTCTTGTGACGTTTGGAATAGCTGATGCAGAACGTGTACCCACGAATTCAAAGGAGTCACTTCGGGATGGGTCTCATGATTGGAAGCCCTATCGTTGTAAACGTTTGGTTGTAACCGAACCTGTGGTAAAGCGCTAGCCTCGTCTACTGTACTTGTCGCGCCTTGCTCAGGCGGCTCCGGCATATTCCTAATAAGACTGTCTAAATCAAGGATATTTGCACTAGCCGGTCTATCATATTTTTCGGAAGGGTCAGTATTTGGAACATTCCTGGATGGATCGACTGTTGCCTGGGTGACTATTGGAGAATGCATTACTAAAGGTCGGCTCGCTGGGGGTTTCGGAATCGCACCTCTATTTCCTCCTCCTCTATAATGTCCGCCATTACCTCTGAACTTGGAACCACTACCTCTATTCGAATTCCTCGTTTGCCTGCGTTCAGCCGACTGCTGACTATTCTGCGACATTTTTTCAAAAAAAAATCGAACGCCTGAGTGCTTCAAAAGGAAACAAGGCACGCTTGAACGGTTGTATGAAATCTAAAGCAATTAACTGCTTGAATAAGTCACGTTTGGTGTTAAAGCTCAAATGCAATTATTTGTACAATTACCGAAATTTAAATCTCTATCTCGATTCAAAATTAGATCGCATCGAAAAGAAATTAACAAAACCTTGGTTTTGTGTTTGATCAAGCTTTCAGCGAATATTAATAATGATTATTTGCTATTTAAATCTCTATGCCGGTACAAAATTATGTCACATCCGAAAAAGTAATAAAACTTTAGTTGTCGCGTTTGGTGGAAAAATCAAGCAATAATTGTAATAATTATTTGCGATTCAAAAAAAAATGTATCTTAGATTTTAACTAACAATATCGATTCAAAATGGACTTCGCTTATAAAAAAAAAATATTTGTATAAATAAACGTGTTCATATACGTGTATATGTGAATGTAAAAAATATATAATGCAAAATATATATATGTTCGTTATTCAATGGGAATGCTGACCTCCCATTATAAAAGGCACAGGTTACAGAAATAAAAAAAAATATTAACCCCCTTGAAAAATAAAAACACAAAAAAAATTAAGACGGTGTGTGCCAACTGGTCTCCAGCGCACCAACCGCAATGCAGGGTTACTCGGAAGCTAAATCCCTGAGACAGGCTGGCTAACTAAAGATAGTTAGCAATAACAAAAAAAATCTAAATTTGCGAAATACTAACCTATCTCCACCGCAATGAAAGGAACAGCTAGAGGCTGCTTTCCCCAGACTTGCGGAGATGAAAAGTACTAACTCAGGTCTCAGACCAACCCATCGCAATGAAAGTGGCGCTAGGTGCAACCAACTCAGACGCGGGATGGCTGAAGCCTAAATTGCAAAAAAAGAAATCACGAAAACAAAAAAAATAAAAAGGACGAATTTTCCTTATGACCAACATCCTTGGCTCCGCCGCAATGAAAGGCACGGTTTGAAGCCGCTACCCCAGACTTGCGAAGAAGGATTTGCTAGCTTAGGATCCAACTCAACTCATCGCAATGAAGGCGGTGTTCGAATCTCCACCCCAGACGCGAGATGAGCTAGGCCCCAAAAGAAAAAAAAAAAATCCGATACACAAAACTGCACAAAAGACATATTCGGCAAAAAGAAATAAAAATAAATACTGAATCTAGCGGACATGCCCCTCGGACGACAGTGAAAACAAATTTAATATTTAAACTACAAAAAAAAATTAAGTGCGTTAAACACTGCCTCTCCGGGTGAAATGCAAAAAAAACAGACAAAATGACGTTAAGTCTCGTGGAGCCCTGAGCCACTAACAACAATGCCTCTCCAATCATCCCGATCAATCTCGTCATTCCGCCGCAACGCAGTGGCGGCTACTGAGGCTGCCAATCTGGGACTTGCGGAATAATGAAACTTCACTGAACGACCAGAAAACCACCGAAGCCAGCACCCCAGGACACCACGTTGGGCGCCATCTGTTATGGATACGCATTCTATACGAGTGGAGCAGCAATGCATGGCGGTCGGCATGATCTAGGGTTGCACTGTGGCTAGTCATTGTCGGCTGGGCGGGGTTCTTGCCTACATTGCTGTCCTGCGCCATAAACAGAAAAAATTCATATCATGCCTTTTCAAACCAATAACGAGAAAATCACACGAAAACAACATCCGGTTTAGGCGGATGCCACGGACGGACCGTTGAAAAATTCGAAAATTCAAAATAACCCGAAAAATCCAAATTCAAGAGGCCAGGCATCAGTTAAATTTAAATAAATGCAAACCGAGGGAAAATGTCGTTGAAATTTGAATATGAATTTGAATGTACGTTAAAGTCAGATGGACGTTAGCAAAACATTTAAACCAAAATTTAAATCGGACGGAAATACTGACATCACGGAAAAATTTGGAATTAGATAAGCGGACGTTATATTTAAATAATTGCGGACGGAAGAGAAAAGAAGCATTGTATCAAATTTTAAATTTGAATGTACGTTGAAATCTATGTGCACTAAATTTGAATAGCCACTACAAAAAAACTGTCAAAGTGAATTTAAATTTGAATATACATATCGCGAAAAAAAATCGTTAAATTTGAATTTAAATTTGAATCAACCGGAACGACCGATTATTAACAGGCATCTGAAAATACATAAAGAAAGCTGAAATTTAAAACATATGGAAAATCAAAAAAAAAGTTAAAGGCCGAACTCACAAGGGGGTGGCGTTGCTGATGTTGTTGCAGCGCCGGTGCGTTTTGTCCCACCCTAATCCATGGTTACTGTCGCACCCGAATATCAGTAACCCCTTACCTGTGGTGCGCCGCTGGTGTTGTTGCAGCGCTGGTGCTTTTCGAGCCCACCCTCATCCATGGCCATCGGTGCACCTATATTTCGATGACCCCGTATCCGAAAATCCCTAATGCCTTTTAAATTAGGGTGGTCAACATTCCCATTTTAAATTTAACAATTTTATTCAAATTTCATCATTCAATTCAACTTACGATCTAAGTCCCACCATTTCATTCATTTTGTATATTTTGTATGTATCGGTATTACAAATTACAGAGATAAAAGGCGCCTTTCCCCCCCCTCTTCTATTTTCCCTTAATTCTAACAATCGGTTTATAATAATTCTGTTTTGCCACTTAACGTTTATGCACCTAACTAGTAAATCTACTAAATGATTGTCTTGTTGTATCGGGATACGTACATATGTATGCATTTCTGCTTATGCCAATCTAAAATTTTGTTGGCGGCAATTCAATATGTCTAACGCCTCCATGCACAGGCATATGTACAGGCAAAGCAATCTACATAAATATGCGCGTATGTACATAAAGTTTATTTAATTGGGTTAAGAAGGTGTAATGAAATACAGAAAAAATGGTTCTTACGGACTATGCGCCGGAGACTGGTGCTGCCGTTGTTGTAGTTGTTGATACTGGGGTGACCATTGTTGTTGCTGTGGTGGATACGGCGGTTTCAGCTGCAACGCTGATGATCCCCTTTTTTGTTATTGTTGCCATTTATTTATCTCTTTTTTTAAATTTTTTTTTTGTTATTTATGTTTTCAAAATTACCATTGTTTTTTTTTTTTCCAACCTTTTGTTCTAATTTTTGTTTCACTGGGTTTGTTTTTTTTTTTCTGCAATGTTTATTTCTTCGGTCTGCAAGTTTTGTTCTTTTTTTTTTTTGAATTTGCGTGTTTCCAGAAATTTTGATTTTTAGAAAATTTGTTTCTCAAAAAAAATGTTCCAAAAAAAAACTGTTTTCATCGGAATAACTTTTCTTTCGGTCTGTAAATTTAGCTTTTGATTTCCAAATTTTTTTTTTCTTTTTAAATTTGTGTTTTTCAGCAAAAATTTTTTTTTTGATTTCCACCCAAAAAAAACTGGTTCTATTGCAATAACTGTTTCTGTGGTCTGCAAGTTTAGTTTCTCTTTTTTTTTCTATCGACTACGCTTTACATTTAGCGATATTTTTTTTTTCTCCTTCCGGTTCTATCATGGGTGACGGATTTTATAACAAGCTGGGGAATCGTGGGTTGTCATGGAATACACACACAGAATTACATAATTGCTACTTGCCGCATTTTATAACTTAAAAGTAGTTATACTACACCGCTGACAAATTTGTATGCAAAAATTTTGTTTTTTTTTTTTTTGTGTACTTAATATTGTTTGACTATTGATTTTTTTTTTTTTTTTTTTTTTTATTATTATTTTTTTTGTATAAAATATATATAAAATTATTTATTTCATATTTTTAAATAAATTCAAATTTAGCGAAATTCAATGCTACCGAACACTTCATGGTTTTGCGATTTTCCTTCTTTATCCATTGACCGACGTTTACCAATCCACTTTTCCAAACTGACTGCCTCTGTACCCAAATTTTTCTGTTCAAGCGTGCCTAGCTAAACGCTCACCTTCCCCTTTTTCTGTATTTTTTTGGAAGGGTCCCGTTTCCTATCGTATAACATTAAGGTTGTTCTCTCTGTGTGATTTTGGCCTGGCAAATTTGCCGAGATGACATAAGTGTGATAAATTTGCCGAGCACAACAACAAAATACACGTCTTGTCAAATTTGGAGCTTCGGCAAATTTCTCATACCCCAACCCGTGATATGTGATATCATGAGAAAAATATCACGGGAAATGCAACCATGTTGTTACATTCACAATGGTCTTCTATGAGAAGTGAGTTTGAATTTATGTTTCTAGTTCTTTTTTTTAAGTATTTTATTTTATTCAGATAAAAAATTAATTAATTCGAAATTGAAGCAAGCAAAGCAAAGCGACAACAGTTGTATAAAGAGTGGAAAGAATATGACTAACATGCTAGTTCACAATGAATTCAGTTAGAATTTTATTTTCTTAAAGGTGCGCTCTCTCTGTGTGGCAAATTTCTCAAGATATCATGATATCTCGGCAAAAATATTAGACACAGAGAACAACCTTAATGTAGTGCCGTATAACAATGTAGTGACGTGTGCATAATAGTGGCGTGACTTCACGGTTACCCGAATGTCTACATCATGGTATGACGCTAGCAATGACACAGCAAGGTGGAATGCGATTGCCATGTTACACAAAAAAAAATAACCAAAACTTTCGGGATAAAATACCTCAAGCATTTTTCCCATGAACTGTCTCAAAAAAGTCGATTGTATTCGTGCCCTAGAAAATTTGCTACTGTAAAATCCTATTAGCGTGCGTTGGGAATATAATAGACATTGGGTCATGTCAATAAAAGCCAAGCATCTGCTCTTGCTTAAGATCTCAGATATTTTACTCAAATTTTGAAGTTTGGTTCAAACCAATTTATGTCAAATTTCTGCAATTTCCAGCAAAAGCATCTGCCTCAATCCCATCAACATGGCCCATTGTTGTCCTACGCTCAAATTACGAATTGGTAAGGGACAGGAAAATCTGGTTGGTGAAACAATAGTACATGAGAACATTTTATAAAATATGCATTTGAAAGTACCAAGTCACCGAATAACCACGTGTTACGTATTTTCACATTACGAAGTGTTCATGGCAACCCTGGAAGAACCAGTTTGTCCATCACCAAACTTGTGCATCTCCGCCATTGGAACGATTGTGAAGATTCGGAGGGGAAATTTCTCATGATGCCTACTCATAGAGGTCGGCTCTATAGCTTGCCAGATTTGAAGAAAAATTTATGTGCGATCTATAAAGCTCGGGTTCTAAAAAAAAATGAAGCAATACCATATAATCATCTCGAAGAATAAAGAATAAAAAAAAATCAATGTAAATTTCGGATAAACCCACTCGCTTAAATTTTGTTTAGACACTTAGTGGAGGAAAAAGGGAATAAATTACAGGATTTGAGCAAAGAAGGATTTCGCATTTGAAATATCTAGTAACTGAATGAGAAAATACGAATCGTTATTATTGCTAGAACACCATAATTGGTAAATGAAATTACTCGAACAGGAAAGTTACTGACGGCAAAAAAAAATTGTAAGCTATTCTATCGAAACCACCCCTATAATACAACCTCATTCTCCTTCACTTGCGGCCAAGGCTAATTTATAGAAGGTTAACCCACTAAACAGCTGATTGCAGACTTTTCCCTATAATTTTTTCCTATTGTGGTGCTTGTGTCAAAACTTATGACAATTTGATCTTGACGCAATATGATTTCTATGATGGCGGCTATGATTTTGACAGAAGCATCACAGAATACACAACCAATTTACATGGAGTGTGTATGTATGTATGTCCGTATATAGTACTGCAAAAACCTTCTATAATTGAACCATGCATGCGACTACCTTTCATGTTTGGCCACGCGTCACCATTCTTCTTCACCATGTCAGCACGTCGGCCATTATTAATTGGAAGTTATTGGAAACTACTAAGAAAAACTACTAAAATAGTGGTGCTGCCACACAGACAAAATTAAGCAACCGAAATTAACCCGTTTATGATCGATATCAGTGATATCGATAGCAAACCATAACAGCACACAATCTTTAGTTATTAGAAAACCGGAAACGAAACTGGGTGAAAGAGAATTTATGTTACTACGTCACTAAATCAGCTGATTCTGTCAAATTTTGGATGAACGCATAGCGGTACCGCTGAATACACAATCTTCTTTATTTGAATCATGTTAGTGACGTAGTAACATAAATTCTCTTTCACCCAGTTTCGTTTCCGGTTATCTTAAAACTAAAGATTGTGTGCGATAAATGTGAAATTTATATTAAAAAACTATTTTAAATAAAAAAAATGAAGTGCCGCGTATTTATTTGTGTCACTATTTGTTCAATAAAGGTATTTTTTGCATGTTTGCAAATTTTCGTTCTCGTCGATAACGTAGTTGATGACGTACTAACCAAAATGAACACAGTCTCATGGATGAATATTTTGCTGAATATGGCTGAGTGCACAATCTTCTTTATTTGAATCATGTGTTAATAGTACCCATGATTCAATAGTACCTGTGTAATGAATATAATAAATATCGACTATGATAGATTTGTTTGTGGCTCATTTGTGAAGGGTTCATGCATCAAATGTGATGGCTCAGTTGTGATAGATTCGTATATCAAGTGTGACGGATCATATTTGACGGGTTAATATATCACGTTTGATGGATCGTATGTGACTGGTATTTACATCAACATTGATGGGTATAAAGTGAAGGAGGAAGAGCATATGATTATGCATAAGTTTGTCATATTGCTCTTATAGGGCCCTTACACGATCAAATCATTTGATCAAATCGCGTGTCTGAGTAATTTGATCAAATCGTTGTCAAATAGCTCATCAAATAGCCCATCAAATTTCATTCTAGCTTTCTATTATTTACAATAGATATTTTATCACGTATTAATGCTGACATTTCTTTTAATTTGTTTATAGAATTAAATTTTGGAGCATAAAATGAGTGACACTGACGATTGCATTGCATATATTGCGTTAGCATATAATGCAACACACGTTTATTTACATTTGAAATTTGATCAAATGGTTGCAACACACGTCAAATGCTAATTTGGCACTGAAATTTGATCAAACAGCACCTTACACCCATCCACAACGCACGTCAAATAGCCATCCAATTTGATGGAAAACAAAAATTTTTGATTTCGGTCAAATCGGCATCAAACACGTACGTGTGAAAAACACATAGACATTTTTACTACCACATATACACGATTTGATCAAATATTTGATCGTGGAAGGGCCCTATTAAGAATGTGATAGAAAATCCTGATGAGTATATCCATCACAAGTGACCATGAATTGATGGATCAAATGATGGTTACGGTTCTTGCTGGGTATCAACGCGGAAACAACTAGCCATGGGTAATGGCGCAATTTTTTTGGCGCTGATACAATAACTCCAGCGCCACTCGTGGCGCCAACTCACGGTACTGGCGCAATAACACCTTTAGCGCAATTGTCATGGAATAATCGATAAATAACATTTTTTCGCTTGTTACTGTCACCATCCCCGTTTTATTTCTTTTGCTTACATATACGAGGGCACAATTAATTTAAATTTTCATAAACATTTGGAAACATATTCCGTATATTTGTGAAAATATGCTGGAAATTAAAGTCACATAGATCACTATCAAGCATACATAATTGTGACGGTGTCATACGTATACATATACTATGGTGCTGTTATTGGCGTTGTGGTTGCGCCATTTTACACTAGCGCTATATTGGTGCTGGTGTTAGCGCACGAAATTGAGTCGGTTCTATATTACAAAATTGAGTTGGCGCTATATTGAGTTGGCGCCAGGGTTTGAATTTGCTTGCTGCAAAACAGCAATAGCCGATGTTTTTTGCTTATTGCTGAATTCAGCCGAGCCAAAAACGAAAACACGAATCATTCGCTTCAGTTTTCAGCTGAGTCGTGTTTGCTTGTATAGTTAAGCCAAGCAACTCAATTTGAGAGGGTTGCTTTTACTTCCAGCAATTAGTTGAGTAGTAAATTTTTGCTTACAGTTGCTTATTTTGCTGAAACTAGTTTTTAAGCAAAATTCAACATGAAAAGATGTTTACAAATGGACATACATACATATTATGTGTATATACATACATACACATAAGTAAATATGTATAAAAAATCGAAATATGCGTAAACAAATCGTTTCAGCAAAAAAAGCAAAAGCAGAAAAAATGCAAAGACACAACTAATTGCTGGAAGTAAAATGAAATCCCCCAAATCGCGTTGCTTTGCTTAACTATACAAGCAAACACGGCTCAGCTGAATACTTGGCTGGCCGAGTTTGCTAATTTACTTTTCGTTAGCAAAAGCAAAGCAAAAGCAAATGCAGCAAAAGTAGCTAAGCAATTTCAAACACTGGTTGGCGCATTTCTCAAATCGGAGTTAGCGCACAAGAATTATCTAAAGAAGGATATCGCAGTAGATAAGCTGATTGGAATTGTGTATGTATACTAAATGGTATTTCGCCAATCATGGCGAAGAAAGTTCTTGTAGAATGTCAAACAAAACGGATTGGAAAAAATTTTTCTATGTGATTTGACATATATAAAGAAACAAGAAACACATGAAAACGGAAGTAATATAACCTCTATTTGGATAAACCTTGTTAGCGCAATAACGCCAGGGTTGGTGTTAGCGCAATTAGGGATGGGCAAATTGGAAAAATATATCGATATATATTATATCGATATTTAAAAAAACATCGATTTATGCCGTGTAAAAATATCGGTATATCAATATATCGAAAGGGTGGGCTTTACATTAAGGAAGCACGCCCCGCGGAAAACCACTTCTTTACGGGGTTAGAGGTGCTCTCACAGATCTCAAAACTGAAATTCAAACTTGCCGGAGACCTATAGTTTACTATATATTTGTTGTTAAAGTTGGATGGGTCTACAGATATTCTAAGAATCTTGAAGTATAAACATAAAAATCATTCAAGAATTGCTTGAGGAAGAAGATAATGTGAATTCAAGCCCCCGAACATTATGGTTATACCACTTCTTAAAAAATGTTCTGCTGTTAAGTTCAAAGCGAATCAGAAATGTATGAAAAATATCGAATTTGGCACGAAATGGCAAAAAATTATCGATTATCGATGCCCGGTAGTTGAAAATATCGTCGATATTATCGGCTGTACTATTTTAAAAATATCGATATATTGATATATCGATATATATCGCCCAACCCTAAGCGCAATTGCGCCGCGCAGCGCAGTGTTACTCATGCCTAGAAACAACGATTTTTGCCTAAATAACCCTTAACTTACGCCAATATGAACATGCTTTAAGCTTAACCAAAACCGAAAATTTACCAATATTGGTATTTAATTACCAAGTTCGACAACCCTTTGGACTAATAAAAAAAAAAAAACAAGCAGCAGTTTACGTAAAAAATAGAATGAATGTTTAATTTAATAAAAAAAGTCCACAAAATAGTATGGAAACCACGGGCGATCAATTGATATTAGCCACAGGCGGATATGATCATACAATCAAGTTGTGGCAAGCTCACACCGGTAATTGCATTCACTCAATGGGATTTGTTGAAACATCGGTGAGTGAAGAATTGGGGTGCAAAATTTCTGAATGTACCAAATTTAACTGTTTTTATTTTAATTTTTTGTTTAATAGCAAGTAAATGCACTAGATCGCACACCGGACAAGACACGTTTAGCAGCCTGCGGCTACCAATGCATACGTTTGTATGACATGGAGACAAGCTGCAAAACGCCAATAATAAATTTCGAAGGCGTACAAAAGAATGTAACTCGATTAGGCTTCCAAGAAGATGGTAACTGGATGTTCACAGCAGGGGAAGATCATCGTGTACGCATCTGGGATATGTTATCACCTCAACCGCATTGCTCCCGTGTTTTCGATTGTCAAGCGCCGGTGAATGCGGCTTGCCTACATCCGAATCAAGTTGAAATTGCGATGGGCTCACAAAATGGTGGCGTTTACTTGTGGGATGTTAAATCCGAAGTACACGATCAACTCATTCCCGAAGTGGATGCATCCATACAGGATGTTGCAATCTCTCCCGATGGCCAGTATATGGCCGCTGTAAATAATAAAGGAAATTGTTATATCTGGTCTCTCAGTTCATCGCCCAATCAACAGCTGAGCACATTGAATCCTAAATTAAAAATTGCTGCCCACAAACGATATGTATTGCGTTGTAAATTTAGTCCAGACTCACGGCTCTTGATAACTACCTCAGGCGATGGAACTGCGCGTATTTGGGAGACTGACCATTTTACAATGTGGCGTGAGTTGTGTGTGGAAAATTATTGGATATGGGATGCTGCATTTAGTGCCGATTCTAAATATGTATTTACTGCCTCTTCGGATGGTATAGCACGGCTGTGGAAGCTACAAACTAAGAACCCGGAGCGAAAATATACCGGCCACACAAAGGCAATTACAGCGCTCTCGTTCAAAGATGAAATCGTATCAGAATAACATGAAGCTTTGGAGAATGAGCGCGTGTGTGAGAATGGGAGATGCGACAGCAGAAGTGACGTGCTATTATCTGCAAAACCTAAGTGTTATAAATGCCGTAAAGAGAGAGAATGTGATGCAAATGGTCGGGGTGGAATATGTTGTTTATTCACTACATGCGTTAAAGATCTCTGAAATTCAGAATATTTTTAACGAAATAATGTAACTTAATTAATGGATTCTAATTTATCCGCTCACAATTTAAAAATATTACTTAAAGTTGTTAAGTAATAGCGTTTTCGATTCTGAAGCAAAATGCTACATTATTACAAGGCAACATTATAAACATGCGCCCTGTGACCTAAGAAAATATTGCACTTTTCGTGTGATGTATGAAACAAAAATAATGCAACCCCTTGGTTATATTAAGGCAGAAAATGCTGGGGGAGAGGGCGACATTTTTGTTAATAGAACAATCAACCCTGAAAAAATGTGTGGAATCTATGTGGAATAGAACAAACAAATTTGACAGCCCGATAAAAATGCAGAATAAGTGCGACATTTTTGCCAGAATCGAAAACGCCATAATTCATTCCTTTCGGAATTATAATTCCTCGGAATTGAGCCCAAAGGAATGCAAGCATCATATATACATACATATATACAAAGTAAACAGCGGTAAAGAATATTTGTTTCAATATCTCTAAAGCTAGATATAACTCTCTAGAATCCGTCGATTCTACTGGACCGATTTTAAAACTAAGAACACCATTAGAAAGATGTTGCTCTCAAATAGAACTGCGCCAATTTTCATAAAATTTGGTTGGAAAATGCACCTACAATTGCCATTGTTGTTGTTGTTACATGCTTTTGAAAACAACAGAGCTGTATCAATGCACATTCATAGGTGAGTTTGTGCATGCTCACCAAACTTACCATGCAATTGTGAACATGTTTTGGCTGGAAGTGGTGTGTAGTTTCAAAGAATTAGAAACATAAAAAAGTAGCAAAAGCGCAGAAATAGAAAGAAAGGTGTAGGTAGGAGAATTGTGAAGACGAGTAACGACAACAATACCAACAACAACAAAATAAGTGACAGTGACAATAACAACAAACAATTATACAAAAACTAAACTATCATGAGAAAACATCTAGAAAAACTGTCAAGTTTCGACAGTAGGCAGCACTCTAGTAAAACTTGATTTGTGAACCAGTCGTTGTCACTATTTCAGCATGCATGTCAAGTAGATTAACCACCAAGTACCGGAAATATCCGGATTTATATCCGGCCAAGGACTGTTAATTACATATTTGGGTTACATACACTCCTCAGAACTTCCCGGTAGTGTTTTTGAAGTTACAACAGCAACGAATTTTCGAATACACAGGAATTTATTTGACGAAAACATCGGTGCGAGCTACATTGAAAAACATCATTTGAAGCTTAATTTTCCTTGGGAATTCTTCGTTTATTTCACGTTTATGTTAGACAGAATCATATAAAATTATATATGTAAATTCACTCAACATATGGAATACTCTTTGCTATAATCGACTCTTTTATAGGATCGGGGTCATCGTCCAGCTGATATTCAATAATACATGTTACATCTGTTGGCTTTCCAGTTGGATTGAGCAGTAACATTATTAGATTGATTGGGGTTGGTGGACGAAAAGGTTTGCACGGTGGCATCATTGTTGCTGTTGGTTTTAATGTACGCACTTTACAGGGCTGTGAAAAAAAAAATAATTTGATTGAAATGGTAAATTTTTAGCTCAGTGTAAGAGTGATGTATTAAATAGTTTGGATTTATCAAGTAATTTTAGTCATGATCGGACTAATTTTATTTTACTATATTTATACTATTTAAAGGAATATTTTAACTTTGATGTAAAAGGCGCCTATTCATACCAGCATAAATACGAATTTATAACTAAATTTCCTCGTATCATACGAAAATTAGCACTTTAAAAAATTTTTATCAAGAATTTCTTCGTAAGATATTTTGAAAGCTCTAGTTTGCGTATCCCAGTTGAAATCAAATGTGTGCGTACACGAAGTATGCATGCTGTATGCAAGAAAAAGTACGTACAGAGCATGATTTATGAAAATAAATAATTTTTTTTTTTACCCAAAATATGAATACAGTAGTAAAAACAAAAGGAGCACACCTCGAATTGGGAGAGAAGCTCGGCCATAAAACTCGTCAGAGTTATAATAGCGCCATTGTATTATTCACCCTTATTACGGTTGTCGTCGTCGACGTCGTTGTCACTTTTCAGTCGACATCACGTCGTCTCGACGTCGTCGTCACATCGACGCAAAATCGGCATTAGCTAAGCGTATTGAGACGACGTCGACTGTTTATCGGTAACCGAATGACGAAAGTACCATCACTATAATTTCTGCACTAGCTGTTTGATTTTATTTAGAATCTGTGCGCATTTTTTTTCCGTATTTTTAATCTGTGCTATTTAGATAATTTATTTCTTTATAATAAATGTATTTTGCATATGATTAATCAAGTTTTAGCGATGAACATAGCAATGAAGTGCTCGAGTAATTAATAAATAAAAGAAAAAATATTTTAGTTGAAATACATACATATATACATATGTATGTATGTACATAAATATTTAATAAATTAGTTTTCTCCTCAATCTTTCTTAAAGGAGGTGCCAAGGCATTCAATTTAATGGTGATTGCTTCTCAATGTTGTAAAAAATTAGTTGGTATCGTACCCCATTGAAAACCTTTGGGTCGGCTTCGGTATGTGCGCTCACCGAATTTATTTTTAAACTAGTGGGAATTTTTCAATAAAACTAGCAGGAAATATTCTGCGGATGTTAGTTCTACTAATTTTAACACTCCCGTAATAAAATTTTAAAAACAAAAATGCATACATACTAAATTTTCTTCTCGTCACCATTAAACAGCGCGTCGACGAAAATGGCAACGAGTGACCGTCGACGTCGACTTAGCTGATACCAAATATGTTTCGATAGTTGTCACAAGTTATCGACTTTACCATACGTAATACCGATTTTGATAGGTCGTCGCCGACAGCGTCGAGTGAGTGTCGACGACGACAACCGTAATAAGGGTGATTATATTATGAATACAGTATGAATGAAAAAGTATGTATAATGTACGAGTTCTCGGTTTGTATATCCTGTTCTTATATTATAAGCAGGACTGCAAACCACTCCAAAAATCGATGCGGTTCGGTTCAGTGGTTCTAACCACTTGTAAAAAATCTGTACCGGTACAAGAACCGGTCATGGTACCTCTGAACCCCTGTTGTTGTTGTTGTTGTAGCGGTACTAAGCCATGCTTAGCCGACGAGTTCTGCTTACAAATTGTCATCAATTTCACTTAACGGAAGGCCCAAGAATGTTGCAGCTTCTTTTGGGCTTGTCCAGAGGGACAAGGGTGTTAAGTTGGTTGGTTTGAGGCGGCATGCAAAGAGGTGCTGTGTGTCATGCGGCGTCTCTCCACATGCCGGACATACGTTAGATATGTTTGGATCGATTCTGGCCCTGTAGGAATTGAGCCTACTACAGAATCCCGATCTTAATTGTGATAAGGTGACTCGGGTTTCTCTGGGCAACTCCAGTTCTTCTGCAGCTATTGGTGGTGGTTGGTCTCTAATTATTATATACGCGGGGCGGGTTGAAACGAAGGTGGAGACTGTTTCGTTGTGTATCTCCTTTAATGCCTGCCTGTATGTTATGGGGTCTAACGGTTGATCTATGTATTTTTCAATCTCTGGGTTGAGATTGAAAAGGTGTTTTTTGATGTGCCGGGGGGAGGTTCAGGCTCCAGTAGATGGTTGTTTGGATGCCCTCTGCGGTAGCATCCCACGAGAAACTGTTTGCTCAGCATGATGTTATGATTCTCAACTGGGAGCACCTGTGCCTCGTGATATTTTAATTTTTCGAAACTCCATTTATAAAAAAATCTCGAATAGCTAATGAACAAATTTTCGAATCGCCAACGATCAGAGAAATTAAAAATTCTCGAATCACTAATGCTATGGTTATGGTTACAATCTTGATTGCCAATCAAAATCGGAAACATTTCGTGATTGGTGAGAGGTGGTTACGCTTACATTGATGATTGGAGCGCACATACACAACATAACACATGATAATTACTGAGCACATACACAACATAACACATTATTACCTCTGAAACCTCGTTTGCTGGCTGCCTGTTTCACACAGCAAGTTTGCTGGATGTGAGAGTCCGAAAATTCTCTCACCGTCGGAGTGCACAACAACAATTACACGGTGCTCGACCAGCTTGATTGGTAGCATAACCAGGCCATAATGATATAAAATTCGAATCGCCAGCTCTTTGAACAAACTTAATAATGGATCACAAAATACAAATTTCTTTCAATACTCTGAACTATCCTATTATATGTAAAATCGGTTGCTGATTCCGAAAATCATTCCGAAGTTCATTTTTAATTCTGTGGGAAGGTTTTTGAGATATCGACAATTTACTGTTATTCGGCTAATGGCTCCACTTATTCATGTATACATGTCTCTTCAACGTGTTGATATATGTACGTTGGAGTGACACCAAACGAAACAAAATTAATTATTTTATGTGAATTTACATGAGCTATTGGCCAGTTTTTTAATAAATAAAAATTGAAAAAAATTTTTTGGTAGAAGTTATGGATCCATTTCGAAGACCACCACATCCCCTCATCAGACTTCTTCAAGCGACCTCAACCGAGGATCGAACTTAAGTCGTTTCAATTGGTAGTCAAATGTCTGTCCCATTGAGCTACCACCGCCGTCAGCTTTGTTTCGCTTAAATTTCAATTTTCCTTTTATTACAATCCACATACCAACAACAGTAGCTAAATGACACTCTGTCTTTGCTACCTAGTATGTTGGTGCGATTGTGTGTTGGTTTGTACAAAGTTCTAAAGCTATTAACAAGCAAAGCTTTTGTACAGGCAATGCTTGTTATTGTTTTTAGATTTTTGTTTTTTCGGCCATAAAAATACAAACGTAAATATGTATATCGGAGATTTTTAAAATATAAGTTTCTGAATAATAAGTACAGAAGATTTTTATCATTTTCATCAGGAAAAAATTATTATCGAAAGACTTTTATGATTCTGAAGAAAATTTTTAAGACTTTATTATAATCTCAAAATGAAATAATAATTATTCTACATCTCTGAATAATACCGGTGTAATATCAATTTTTTAAATGAAATTAATAAAAAAATTTATTTTGGGCAGAACGAAGTTTGTCGGGTCAGCTAGTATATATATATATATATAGATATAATAATAATACAATGACGCTATTATAACTCTGACGAGTTTTATGGCCGAGCTTCTCTCCCAATTCGAGGTGTGCTCCTTTTTGTTTTTCCTACTAATTGGGTGGACCTACAGTTTTATGCCGGCTCCGAACGGCGAATGAATTTTTTGTGAGAAGCTTTTTCATGGCAGGAATACACTCGGATGTTATGCCGCCCACTGCCGAGAGGTGACCGCTGCTCTTAAAAAACCCAATAATTGGATTTTTACTAATTAGAAATTTTTTTTTTGGTGTTTGCTCGGACTGGGGTTTGAACCCGAGACCTCTGGCATAACAGGCGAGCACTCTACCCACTGCACCACAGCGGGTAGATATAGATGTCATTAATTTTGATTACTCACCTTGCGCACACTGGCGTCGAATTTAAAACTGTTTACCAGCGATTTACTTTTATTGCTTGCTGAAATAACAATAACAGACACCTGCTTGCATCCGTCAATTCGATTTTCAGTAAAATTAACCGTTAGAGTTATATCATCACCATTCAAAGTCAGTGGATCTCCGGCCGCGGGTACCATTTCATCTAAATCGATGTCAATATCAGCTAAATGTTTTACTTGTGTGATATTGGATACTGGTTCCACACCTTTAGTAAGGTCCATGTATTTGTTTTGAATTTCTGCATTTTCATCCTTCGTTTGCAATAGTAAATCATCGTCGTCTTTCATGTCAGTATTATTTTTCTCCTCTTTTGGCTGCGTATTTCGGGTTTCGCCAATTTTTGGTTGAACTTTCGCCGTTGATAGAGAAACTGTTTGGGACTTGTTTTTTTCTTTTACCAAATCATTCAGAGTGCATTTTTCTTGTCCTCTGAAAGTGAAAGAAGTAATCCATAAATGTATGTATTTCTTCTATTACGTAGATATAAATCTCCTCTACTCACTTCTTGAAAGTATATACTCGCTCTAAATCTTGCAAAGATTTTTGAAACAGATCTTCACTTAATTTGTCTATATCTTGAAGTTTTCGACAAATATTCGATTCTATCACATTATTTTGCTTCCATTTATATTCGCAAGCTATTGTAGACGTAGGAGAAGAAAACACACTTACTGGCTCCAAAATATCCAAATTACTAAAAATTTCATTAGCTTTCCGGCTCGCCACTTCGGCAGTCTCGCCAATATTAGATACAACAGTTGCATTGAATATGGAATGTAAATCCTCTAAAGAATTTTTCGATGTATGTTCTAATTTACCAATAGAAAGATTGCTATTTTCACCGAAATGTTCAACTTCATCGGCTATCGTGGGTTTTATTGCGGCACTTGGGCTTGGTGTTGGTTCGGCTAAAACTGTTGTTTCGTCACAAAACAGATCAGCAAGTAGATCTGCATTACTACTTTTAAGTGGCGTTTGCATAGTAGTTTTGGAATCCGTTGGGGTACTATTACAGTCGGTAACTTCTACTACTGCTCGATCATGTATTGGCGAGTCTACTAATCTCTTATACCGCTTAATGATATTTACTAAGGCTTCGTTCGTTTCTATGGCATCAACTGCATAAAAAAGGAATAAATTAAATCACCATTAAATACAGGACCAAAACTTATAAACCTGTTAGAGATTCATCAAGACTCTCAATTAAAGTTGGCAATTTTTCCATAAAAGTTTTGTGCTTTCTACAAGCTTGGTAGACTTCATGCATTACAGTCATAGTTTCACTTTCACGTTCATCTCTTTTTCCTTCAGACTCATAAAGGTTAAGCATATCATTTAGTACACCAACGGTTGTTTTGACCTCCTGTACCGTGTTTTTACACTGTATCTCAAAATCCATTCTACGAGCATCCTTAGAAATAAAAAGCTTTAAATCTAAATTCACATCGAATCATATTTTTATTATACTACTATCTCACCTGTTTTACACGATTTTGTATTAGCAAATTGGCACGTTTATAATCTTCCGGATTATTACTTTTTATCAATTTGGCTAGCATTTCTTCATCGATGCCCAGTGTACTACGCCCTTTAGTTTGAATAGCTGATGTAGGTCCATGTGCCACGCCATCATCCCGACAAAGCATATCATACACTTCGCGTATTTTCGTCTTCTGCGGAAACTCAGTTGTCCACAATAACAAACATTCCATTATACGTTTTTTAATTGGCAACGCCGTTTCCGCTCCATCATATTTCTTCGAGACGAGACGTATAAGTTGGTTAAGGAAACGAAATTTCGAAGCTTCGTCTTGAAATTCAGGTCCACATTTTATCATACATTCCTCGAGCAACTAAAATTAAAATAATCCATGTCAATGCAAAGAATTATCCGTATATATATGTGTAAGGCAAACAAACGTTTATTGCTCTGGTAGATTCTGTGATGTTACTCGAACGAACTTTCAACATAATCATTTCATGCGCTCTATCAACAAGTTTCGGGTTGCTCTTTACCAACAAGCAAAACATTTGCAAACTCAATTCATCAATTGCTTCCAGGCCGGGATTGGTCGCGCGATCTTGTGGTCATAAGAGAAACATTTTCAACAGTCATTGAATACAAACCATTTGAAAAATTGCAAAGATCTGGCTCACCGAGCATTTCCTTCATAATTGTATCGTTAGTTGTCATTTCTCACCGAATAATTTTTACTAATTACTAAATTTTGTATATATGCTTGGACCAGGTTTTGCAGAATTCCCTTAATGTCCCTTAATATTTGCTTAATATTTTTTTTTTTTTGCAAAATCTCTGTTCGGCACAGTGATGCCAATATCCTTGGACCAAAAATCCCTACGGCAAGCCAAAAAATTCCCTACTTTTCCCTATGCTAACAAAATTTTTCCCTACGACGTATTCACCCCGATTCTGAACGAAAAGTCCACAAGGATTTTTCCGCTTCTCCCTGTTCCCTTATTCTGAACACAAATTCCTTGTGGATTTTTTCGCTTCTCCCTTTCCGGCTATTCTAAATGATGTTCGAAAAAGTGAAAAGCGAATAAGGGAGAAAAGTAGGTATCACGAATGAAAACAAAAGCGAGAATTTATGCAATTATTTTGTGAGATTTTTCACAAGACAATTTTAAGTGAATGCTGAACAAAAAGTGAGTGAATATAACTTTTGTTAATAAAAAATACATAATTGAATTATGTACTGGTTTGCTTATTTTTATGACGGAAAGTATAAACAGCAAATAGATATCTTAGTAAGTTTATTGGAAGGGCAGCCGGATATCGCGCGGCTTGTAGGCTGTAGTATCCCTTCCGGTTGTAGTAAGGGTGCTTGTTTTGATATGGAGCGATGATACGGACATGTGTTCCATTAATACATTCAAAGACACTAGGGATGTCCTAGTTTTAAAAAACGCACTTGAAAATTGTCTTTTTCGTCGCTATTCATAGCTTTATTAATCCAAATCGGATACAACTCATTTTCAACAAATTTCAACAACTTTTAGAGCTTTGCTGAAGGTGGATTGAGCCAATCAAACGTCAGAATTTTTACCATCTCCCGTTTGATATCAGTCGTCAAGCAAAAAAAAACGAAATAACGCGCATACTTTTATAATAGGAGAGACTGCAAATAGTTTCTTTGGCTGCTGTGTATGTTATATTAAAATGTCCAATAAATATTTGAACGCAGGTTTATTAATTCTAATGTATTTAATAAATCTGCAAAATAATAAAATCAATGCAATACTCTCAAAAAAACCTTTTTATTTCCTATAAAGATTCCGTCAAGCGGATTTGTACCATCGCGCAATCTTCCTCTTTAGACCTCTGCTACTTCCGAAAAGCAATACTATGTATATTTACGCTTAATTTTGTTAAATTTACTATTTTTGAACAAAAATGCAAATTTTTGGGGAAATTTCGATATGCGCCAGTCCTCTCAATTTTTGTTTTTTTTTATGGTAGGGGGGGTCATATGGATCACTAAAACGCAAACGAAATCTTGAGAAAACTTATAGTTATTAATAATAAATTATTTTTGCGTAGTACACCCTAAGCGTTGGCGGCCTTCGGCTGCGCTTAAAAACAAATAACCCTCAGCCGGCAGAATTCTCTTTCTGGAGTAAAATCTACGGACCGATACACAGTTGTTTTGAGTAGAAAAACATTTTGCGTTGGCGGCCTTCGGCCTCGCTTGAAAAAAAAATTACCCTCAGCCGGCGGAATTCCCTTTCTGGATTTATATTTCTGGAGCAGTCCACAGTTTTTTGCATAGTTGGGTTTTAAAATTAGTAAAATTAATATTCACATAACTTTTCCTGAAAATTTTATTGCAAAATTCTTAGTGGTTTGAAAATAAATACGCCATTCGCATTATATCGAAGCCGACACAGGTAGGCGCATAGGCAAATTCCGAAGCTACTTTTTTATTTACAGGATAGAGTGTAATGTAAAAATCAAAGCGAATTCACATCATGGCCCAATAGGAATGGGCCAGTCCCAAGTGAATTCAGGTTTTAACCAAGGCGAAATATCATTTTGACACTAGACTACCAATTACAATAAGAAAATGCATGGGAAATTTCTAAATCCGCTTATGCGCCTACCTTCCTAGATCTGCCTTGCAACAAAACAGCTGACTTCGAAAATCCGCTCACATGTTCGAAATTCTGTTCGCCAGTTTTTCTTCTCGCTAGTGAAAAAGAATAGGAGGAAATTTTCCTGGTGAACAAAAAAATCCACAAGGGTTGAGATCCTGGCGGATATTCAGAATCGGGGTGATTTTCTTTGTATAGGAGCTCGAGCACTGCATGAATATCATTTTTTGATGATATTTCTGGATTTATAAGATAAAATTTAAGAATAGATAACTGTTATTCGGGGACTTTTTATGAATGCTTAACAAGGGACTTGTAACACGTTTCGGTTTCGGTTTCTGTTACACAGCTAAGTAACGAAACAGAAACTTAATTTTGTTCCTTTTAACAAGAACAGAAGCAGAAACAAAATTAATTTAGTTTCGTTACAGGTTTTGTTTCTGCTGAAACCGTTTCGGAGTTTTGTTACGACTTTTGTTACAAACGAGTTTTGTTTCTGTTTCTGTTACAGTCTTGTTACTTATTGAAACCGTTACCATAATTTGGTTTCGAATTTAGTTTCTATCCTTTAATCACGCCGATTCTAAACGAAAAATCCACAAGGATTTTTCCGCTTCTCCCTATTCCCTTATTCTGAATACAAATTCATTGTGGATTTTTTCGCTTCTCCCTTTTCGCCTATTCTAAACGATGTTCGAAAAAGTGAAAAGCGAATAAGGAAGAAAAGTAGGTATCACGAATGAAAAGAAAAGGAAGAATATACGCCATTTTATTACGAAATTTTTCACAAGCCGATTCTGAGTGAACGCTGAACAAAATGTGAGTAAATATTACATTAATTAATAATATTTATGTACTGACTTAATTGTTTTTAGGACGACTACGACAAATAAGCAGCAAATAGAAATTTTAGTGAGTTTGATGGAAGGGCAGCCAGATATTGCGCGCGGCTTCAAGAAAGCCAAAAAGGAAGTAGCAGAGAGATTTTGGAAAATCGTACGGGACGAATTAAATTCGGCAGGGCCACCAACTAAATGTATCGCCGAATGGAAAAAGGTATATATTTATAATAAAATTTTAAAATAACAGTAGCTTATTAAAAGCATTGCATTCTAGGTGTGGGGCGATCAGAAACGCTACGTCCGGCAAAAAGCTGGCAGAAATGTGAAGCACTCGAAAGGCACTGGTGGAGGTCCAAACCAACAAGTTAAATTGTCGGCGACAGAAGCGGTACGAGTTGGTTGGCATGCGGGAGTCCGTGCAAGGAGTGGCGAAAACATTTGGGCTGCCACAGCCGGCGCCAATTCGTAACAATATCAATACTGCAGCTACTGGGACGGGTAACGCAAGGCAAAATGTGAGTTATGTGAATGAGGTACCGTATGAGTGTGAAATGATTGAATATGATGTGATGAATGTGATGGCAAATGAGGTGGAGGTTGTGGATGAGGTGGAGCATGTGGATGAGGTGGAGTGTGCGGATGAGGTGGATCATGTGGATGAGGTAGAATATGCGGATGAGGTGGAGCATGTGGATGAGGTAGAGTGTGCGGATGAGGTGATGCGTGTGGATGAGCGTGAGAATGGTGTGATTCAGTTACCAGCTGGTGCGAGAGTTGAGGAACGGCAGACTTCATCGCGAAAGAAGAACACAAAAAAGACGCCTTCTGCCGTTCTTGAGGAAGAGCTCTCAATCCAGCGGGAGATATGGAGTGCTGATGAAAAAAAAAGTTTTAGAAGCCGAGAAACAAACAAAGCTTTTAGAAAAAACATACGAACTAAAAAAAAGCATTTGAAAAGTATAGAAAAATTAAAAAAAGAAAAAATAGAGTTACTAAAACGGCAGACGAGAGTTATAGAGATAAATGTGTTGCGACAATCCAATAATTAAGTAGTTTCTAAGTAGGTTTGCTTGAATTCTTTTTTTTTTTTGTTTTACCGAATATCTTTTTTTTAACGTGTAAATAATTTTGCATTCAATTTTTTTTACCTTAAGTATTAAGTGTTTTATTATTATCCTTTGAATTTTTTTTTGGTTTGTGTAAATATGTAAATAATTAACTCTAGTTTCTTAATACGTGAATGTACCCGATTTTTTTTTTTGCTATATAAAAATATCTATTGAAACAGCATTTTTATTTTAACATGTACATAGATAATTTTGCATACAATTTTTTGTATCCTTAGTACTAAGTCTATTGAAGTGAATTTGGTTTTCGTTTTACTATTGGCCATTTTTAAATTGAATTTATTTGATTTTGCATAAATATGAGTATAAAATCTTTATTATTATAATTTATGTAAATGCGTATGGAATGCCTCGTTCATGGTTTTATATTGAATTTTGAAATTTAGTAAAGAGCAAAGATTAAGTATATTGTTAACACGTAACAGTAATTGTGATATCTATTAATTGGGTATTTGGTATTGTGATATCTATCTATTAAGTAAAATACTGAAAAAGAATTTGACTGAAATATACAATGTGCAATAAAATGTAAAAAGAGAAATGTTATGGTTTAAATATATTTTTAAGTAAAAGACTGGAAAAGTATTTAACTTAAATTAACAACGAGCAATAAAATTAACAAATTTAGAAGTACGTTTTTGCATCTAAAGTTGAAGAGTGTTTCCAATTCTATTTCTTATGGTTTTCGCTGCAGTCAAGTACTGGGGGGATGTTAAAGGTACCACATCCACGTTTTCGCTAATGTGCGCGGTTTGTTCTTCAACAGGATCTACTTCAGTAACATATGAACTTGTTTTGAAATGAATGCATATATTGTGCAATGCGCAACACACATTAATTATTTTGGCTGCTTTTCTAGGAGTGTAGTGCAGCTCTCTTGCTCCAAGCAGACATCGCCATCGATTTTTCAGCACTCCATTAGTTCGCTCTATTATATTGCGGCATTTAGAATGGGAGCCATTAAATTTCATTTGCGTGGAGCCTTCTCCTGGGTTTCGATGTGGCGTCAGAAGCCATGGCTCTAAAGGATAGCCGGCGTCTCCTAGTTAAAAAAAAGTAATATTTGATATACACATACATGTGTATACTAAAAGATAAAATATGCTAACCTAGTGACCAATTGTTTGTTTCTCCGCCCAAATATTTACTTTCGAAAAACGCCGTTAAGTCGCTAACATTCCAAATGAAGGAGTCATGGGAAGCTCCAGGGTGAGAGGCATCAACGTACGTATCTTAAGCTCGTGATCGCACATCTGCCAATACAGAAATACGCGTTTGTGAATGTATGAATATGCATACATATGTACGTAAATATTCAACTAATTTTTTTTAAAAATAACTTACCAACATCACATTTAAGCTATAGTATCCTTTTCGGTTGTAGTAAAGGTGCTTGTTTTGACATGGAGCGATGATACGGACATGTGTTCCGTCAATACACCCAAGGACACTAGGGATGCCGTGGGCTAAATAAAACGCACGTGAAATTTTTCGTTTTTCGTCGGTGTCCATGGCTGTTTTAATCCATGTGGGGCACAAAGATTTCAACTACTTCTTTTAGAACTTTGCTGAAGGTAGATTGAGCCAATGAAACGTCGGAATCTTTTCCAACGCCCGTTTGATATCCACCTTCAGCAAAACAACGTAGGCATGAGCATAACTTTATAACCGGAGAGACTGCAAAGCCTTTCTTTGGCTGCTGTGTATTTGATATCAAAATGTCCAATAAATATTGGAATGCCGGTTTATTAATTCTATAATATTTAACGAATCTGCAAAATAATAAAGTCAATACAATACTCTTAAACAACTTTTTTAATTCTTACAAAGATTCCGGCAATTCAAGCGGATTTGTATCATCGCGCAACCTTCTTCTTATGGACCTCTGTTCTGGTTCCTCTGTTAAAGACTCCTCCATTTCTTCTTCTGCTACCATTCGAAAAGCAATACTGTGCATTTTTATACTTAATTTAACAACTTTTTAATAAAAACGCAAAACTTTTAATTCACTGTCCAAGCAAAACAGATGTCAAACAACAAAACAAGGCAGATATATAAAGGTAGGTGCATAGGCGAATTCAGAAACAACTTTTTTATTTACAAAGGTAGAGTGTAATGTCAAAATCAAAGAGAAATCACATCATGGCCCAATAGGAATTGGTCAGTCCTAAGTGAATTCAGATTTTAACCAAGGCGAAATATCATTTTGACATTACACTCTATCAATTACAATAACAAAATATGGGAAATTTCTGAACTCGCATATGCGCCTACCTGCCTAAATCTGCCTTGCAACAAAACTGCTGATTTCGAAAATCCGCGCGCATGTTCGAAATTCTGTTCACCAGTTTTTCTTCTCGCTAGTGAAAGAGAATAGGAGGAAATTATCCTGGTGAACAAAAAAATCCACAAGGGTTGAGATCCTGTCGGATATTTAGAATCGGGGTGAATGTTTCTTGGAACAGAAAAGCCAGAAAAGCAAGTTTCGTTTCGTTACGAGTTTTGTTACAAGTCCCTGTGCTTAACAATGATGTTACTACTTTATATAGAAACCTTAATTATCTTGACGCAAAAATTCATTTCCTTCATACATATATCCAACTTCATTTCTACGGTAGCAGCATTCTCGGGATACCCTCGAAATGTCGAAATTTTCAAATTTTCAAAATGTCGAAAAACAATAATCTCAAAAAAAAATTTCGAACGGTTAAAATGTCGAAAAATGTCGAAAATGTGGAAAAATACTTGGAATGTTTTTTCTTTATTTTCGGTAGGTGGGTCAGCTTCGATATAATGCGACCTACGGGGTATCTAAGAGATTCCATATTTTATAAAAAATATGTTCATCTAAATAAATGAAGTGAATAAATTGAGGCGAAGGCCGCCTACGCTAAGGGTTTACTACGCAGAAGGACATCACCGCACAGTGCCGCGAAGGTGGACAAAAATACAAAAATCGACTGTCTTGAAACTTAGATGTTTTGATGTCAAGTTACAGCTAAAACTCCAACTAAGAGAAGTTCATAAGTTATTTTGTGATAAAAACAGCTTTCAGCCTCACACACCCCCTCAAAGTACACCTATTTTCTACATACCATTTCATTTCGCCGCTTCGCACATAAAAGTGGTCGCAGTTAAAAATTTGTTAAAAATACATTTTTATTCCTAGCAAGATCAACTTTTGCAATTTGATAAAAGCTTACCTCGTTTACGGATATTTTTTGATGTTTTTCGAAAACTTTTAAAAACAAACACTTTGTCGCCGTTTTTTTACGCCAAATCTCCAACAGAAGAGAACCAACTGAGAGAGAAAACTTACATTTCATTTTGTGAGAAGCTGTTGAATTCTGTTGGACAAATTTTTGCCAACAGCAATTTTCCAACAGGAAAACAGCTGATCAAACAACAGCTGACTTAAATTTTTGCAAGTAACAAGAGCTTTGTTCAACAACTTTACTTGCAAGAAGAGCGTCAGTGACAAATTAAGAGTAAAAACGAGAAAAAGAGAAAATTATCAACCAAAGTTATTGAACACAAAATCGTAAACATTTGCAAGTAAACAGCTGATGCGCTGTTTTTACAATTTGATTTTTAGGTTAGGTTGTAATTGAAATCTTTGAAATTGAAAATGAATGTAAATTACTGAATTAGGAAGACGAAAATCTACTTTGGATATTCCACAACATCGTCAAGATTCCTTTTTGCGCTAATTTATTTAGTATGCAATTAGAAATTTGCGATTAAAATGTTGGCATATTTCCAATTGAAATTTTTGTGATCATATGTTTTTGACGCTTCTATTTTTTTTAAAGCTGCAAGTAGTTGCAAGTGAAAATTTTACTTGCAACTATTTTCAACTCTCTCGAAGTCTTACTCTCCCAATTTGGGACTCTTTTGCAAATTTTTTGGGTTATTGAACATAAAATTCGTAACTATTCGTAAAAGCAATTAAAAATTTTGAGTTATTGAACAAAGCTAAAGCTTTGTTCAACAACTTTACTTGCAAGAAGAGCGTCAGTGACAAATTAAGAGTAAAAACGAGAAAAAGAGAAAATTATCAACCAAAGTTATTGAACACAAAATCGTAAACATTTGCAAGTAAACAGCTGATGCGCTGTTTTTACAATTTGATTTTTAGGTTAGGTTGTAATTGAAATCTTTGAAATTGAAAATGAATGTAAATTACTGAATTAGGAAGACGAAAATCTACTTTGGATATTCCACAACATCGTCAAGATTCCTTTTTGCGCTAATTTATTTAGTATGCAATTAGAAATTTGCGATTAAAATGTTGGCATATTTCCAATTGAAATTTTTGTGATCATATGTTTTTGACGCTTCTATTTTTTTTAAAGCTGCAAGTAGTTACAAGTGAAAATTTTTCTTGCAACTATTTTCAACTCTCTCGAAGTCTTACTCTCCCAATTTGGGTCTCTTTTGCAAATTTTTTGGGTTATTGAACATAAAATTCGTAACTATTCGTAAAAGCAATTAAAAATTTTGAGTTATTGAACAAAGCTAAGATTTGCAAAATATACAAATCAATAGGACCGTTCGGCGGCAGCAAATTGCTGCCAATTGCAGAAAAAACTGCAAAATCGCGTTTTTTTGAGGCAAAAACTTAGTCAAAATTTGCAGAAGAGAGCGCAATTTTGACAATTCATTGACGGAGAAAGCTGCAAAGTTTTACTGACAAAATTTGTCGTTGCAAAGTTCAGTAGACTGAAAAAACATATGATTTGCGATCATATGGTTGCAATTTAAAAAAAATTCGAAAGTGATTTCAAGTCAAAAAACTAAGAAAATCGGGAATATATGTGATTCAATAGAAAATAAAGTGAGAAAATTATATTATTTTAATTTATAAAGTTTATTTAAATGATTTAATTTGTTTAATAAGGTACCAGCTAAAAGGAAACGTGTTAATGACAGCGCAGTGGGATCATCGTCTGCACTCTCGGGATTCTGTGTTGTTGAATCGCAAATAGGAGGTAGTAGACTACTTAAATGGGAAAATTGTCCATTAATGACGCACGCCCCGTAAAAATAACTTTTTCACAGATGTCATAACAGAAATAAAAACTTGCCGGAAACTTATAGTCTATGAGATATTTGTTGGTAAAGTTGTAAAATCCACCAAACAAAACACCAAAACTGCGCACTATTACCGAAGAAATGCCTTTTTGTGTTGACGGCCTTGGGCCGCACTTTAAAAAGATAACCCTCAGCCGGCAGAATTCCTTTTCTGGATTTATTCCGGGACCAATCCACAGTGCTTTTGTGTAGAACATAAGACACTACACATTTAGCTTTCCCTTCGATTCCATTTCGTAAAATTTTAATTTTGTTATTCACTTGTGAATAAAGGCAAACAGCTGATTTGCTGCAAATTTTGACAAATTTCTGTTCGTTGAAATGCCAGTAAATTTGCATAGGTTTCTCTCTTTCGGAGAGCAAGACATATTTTTCTTTGATTGCAAATTGCTGCAATTTGCAGCCGCCGAACGGACCTAATTATAAAATTGGAAAAATACACTAAATTGGCAACAAATATGGATAAATTAAATATGCAAAATAAGTTACATACTTTTTGCGAAGTATTTATATGCATATTATGTACCTTAGTAAATTGTAATCTCCTTTGTGGGAATATATATTAACGGGGCCGCTGTGGTGCAGTGGGGAGTGTTGTGACCGCTGTGGTGGACAGTGGCTAGTCTGCCATACAAGAGGTCATGGGTTGGATCCCCAGCCTGGATAGAGGGAAAATTTGTATATAATGATCCACGATCCGATAACAATTAATTTTCCAGAGGGTAGGGGTGGTCTCACAGATCACAAAAAAACAAAGTACTACCCTCCGGACGCTTATAGTTCAGGAGACATTCCTTGTTATACTCAGCTGTACTAGTACACAGAGTATTATAGTTTTAATCACATAACGGTGGATTGTAACAGAATGAAATAATCGAGATAGATATAGACTTATATATATCAAAATGATCAGGGTGAAAAGAGAAATCGATTGAGCCATGTCCGTCCGTCCGTCCGTCCGTCCGTCCGTCCGTCCGTCCGTCCGTCTGTCCGTCCGTCCGTCCGTCCGTCCGTCTGTAAACACTCTAACTCGCGCAAAAATTGAGATATTTTGATGAAATTTGGAACGCAAGTTGGTATCGAGACTGGGACGGTTGGTATTGAAAATGGGCGAAATCGGACCATGACCACGCCCACTTTTCCTATATAGAAAAAATCGGAAATTTGGTATCTCAGCCACTAATATAGCTAGAGTTTTAAAATTTTACCCACGTATTGAGCTCGGGCCCTTATGAAGAAATTTGATGAAGTTTTGGAAAATGGGCGGTGCCACGCCCACTTATTAAGGGTCAAACATTGAAAGTTTTATATGTCATAACTCAGAAACCGTTGAAGATATATCGATGAAATTTGGTACGCGTAATTTGCTTACATAGACAAATGTTTTGACGAAAAATTATCAAAATCGGTTTACGGCCACGCCCACTTTTATATATGTGTATTATAAAGTGACCTAATAAAACCATTTTAAGCGATATCTCTGTCAAATATAAAGATCTATCATTGAAATTTTGTCGCATGAGTCCAACTATGGACATAAAACAAAAAACACAAAAATTTTGGAATATGGGCGGTGCCACGCCCACTTATTAAGGGGCAGACATTGAAAGTTTTATGAGTCATAACTCAGAAACCGTTGAAGATATATCGATGAAATTCGGTACGCGTAATATAATTACTTAGTCAAATGTTTTGGCGAAAAATTATCAAAATCGGTTGACGGCCACGCCCACTTTTATATATAGGAAATATAAGGGGGCCTAATAAAAACATTTTAAGCGATATCTCTGTCAAATATAAAGATCAATCACTGAGATTTTGTGGCAGGAGTCCAACTATGGACATAAAACAAAAACTACAAAAATTTTGGAAAATGGGCGGTGCCACGCCCACTTATTAAGGAGCGAATATTGAAAGTTTAATAAGCCATAACTCAGAAACCGTTAAAGATATATCGATGAAATCTGGTACGCGTGATATATTTACTTAGCCAAATGTGTGGACGAAAAATTACCAAAATCGGTTGACGACCGCGCCCACTTTTATATATGTGTATTATAAAGTGACCTAATAAAACCATTTTAAGCGATATCTATGTGAAATATAAAGATAATTCATTGAAATTTTGTGACATGAGTTTTACAATAGACCGGAAACAAAAAATAAAAAAGTTTGGAAAATGGGCGTGGCACCGCCTCTTTTTAGACAAAGGGATATATGAGATTTCTTAGCCTTTAACTCGACAAATAATTGAGATATTATGACGAAACTTGGTTTATACACTTTTATAACATGTGTTAATAGACACGCAAAAATGTATTGAAATCGGTTTATGACCACGCCTACTTTTTAACAAAGATATTTCTGGAACACCCTTTTGGAATTTGTAACGTGAAGTCTTTGTAACTAAAAGTCATAGAGGGATGAAATTTTGCACTAACAATAATATTTGTATGCTTATTTGGATGATTGATATAAATTTTGAAAATGGGCGTGGCTGCGCCCTGTTTATGCAGCACTCGTTTCATATAAAATACACCCTATATCGAACAAACGCAAACAAACAATGAAAGCATACAGCTGAGTATCTAATGTTCGATTGCACTCGAACTTAGGCTTCCTTACTTGTTAAATTAATGTATGTATGTGTAGAACATCTTTCTGCGTTGGCGGCTTTTGGCCGCGCTTCAATAAAATTACCCTCAGCCGGCAGAATTCTCTTTCTGGATTAATATCCATGGAGCAATCCACAGTTGCCTTCAGACGCGCTTTACAAAAATAACCCTCAGCCGGGAGAATTCTATTTCTGGAGAACTTTAATATTATAATTTAATAATAGTTGAAAGTGTTAAGATAAGATGAATTATCATCTACAGAATATTTCCTGAAAGTTTCACTGAGCCTGGATAGACAACAAATTCTAACTAAAACCAAATTATCCGGATTTTAAAAATAGCAGCCACTCTAGGCAGTGGGTGGCACACCCTCCGAGAGTAGTTCTGCGGTGGGTCGGCTTCAGTATAATGCGCCCGCCGTATTTATTTTCAAACCACTGGAACTTTCGGGAAATCTTCTATGGATGTTAATTTTACTAATTATAACACTCCCGATCGCTCCGCAGATATAATTCGAGAAAGGAAATTTTGCTGGCTTGGGCTATTTTTTTTAAAGCGCGGCCAAATGCCGCCAACGCAAAAGTTTGTTCTACTCAAAATTACTGTGGATCGGTGCATAGAGGGTTATTTTTTTAAAGCATGGCCAGGGCCGGGTGCATTAAATTTAAATCTCTTCTGCGGGGCAGCATACACGAAGACATACTGCGGTGGAAAACAGTATGGACATGGGTACAAAGAAAAGCAATTGTTAGTGTGATAATTATTACAATGAAATCCTATTTATTAGATAGTAACAGCGAACCCCAGCGGGTTAGGGGGTCTAGAATATACCCGTTGTAAGGAATGCCTGTCGTAAGACGCGACTAAAATCAACCGGCCTAGAAGGTTGATTATGGCCAGAAAAAATCGTTCGCACGACAGTCGGGCTAGTGTCAGAAGGGACTAGTATCCGAGCGTACCGGATTTATCCGGCAAAGGACTGTCACATCCCCTACACTCCCCAAAACCTTCGGGGAGTGTCTTGGTGGCTATAACAACAACAACATGAAGTTAATTGTATTGCAGATACATACATATGTGCATATATCTCCACTGTTTTCAGGCAGAATTGTAACTCCATTAGCATTTATATAGAACAAACAGTGCCGATTTATTGTAAAAGAGAGTTCCGGATGCATTTCCGAACTTCAAAAAACCTTTTTGCGAGCCTATGCGAACGATTTTTAGATTGAGAAGGTTATCGCGAGGTGACAAAAGACTGACCAAAACGAATCAAAAGAAATTAAATAAGAAAAAAAATATGTTTTATTTTATTATTTTTATGTTATATGTACATATATACATAATTAACAGCAATAATTTCCACAAATTTTATTATCATTTTAATTTTAATCCTTTTTATCCTTTGAATTTGGGGCTTGTGAATGTAAATAAAAATCAGCTGTTTGCCAAAGCTGTTGAACTCTGCAAATTTTGTGTTCGTTTACCTCTTACGATATTTTTCTCTTGTGAGAGGATAGGTGACATTTTTCTCCAACACCTGGCTGTTGGAGGCTGCTGAGTAAATGCTGTTGGAGAAAGTACGCGAACAAAGCTAAATATGTATGCGACAAACCAAAAAATGTATGGTTCATGAAAAAAACAAATACATATACAAATATTTTTTTTTTATTACTAAATAAATATATGATTAAACATACCAAAATCCGAAAATTGGTAAACTTTGGAGGCAAAAAAAAAACATAAAATTCCGTGAAATTTTTTTTTTTGTTTATGGTAGTTTGGACTCTTTTTTTTTTGTTGTTTTTGTTTGTTTTGGTGTTTGGTTTTTGATTTTTAATTTCTGATTTTTGATTTCTGATTTTTTGATTTCTTGTTTTGTTTTGCTCAGAAACATGCAAGATCATTCGGATCCACGTTTGACCCATATCCTGGGGCTCCGTGTAGAAGTCCTGCTCAAAACCTTTCATTTGATACCAACATTGCTCAGAAATATTCAAGGATCATCCGGGTCCTCGTTTTGACCCATATCTCGCGACCCGACCTAGGAATCATAAAGAATAGGGCTCCCTGTAGAAGCCCTGCCCAAAACTTTTCATTAGATACGCGTAAACTTTACCTGTTTTTCGAAATTACTCATAGCTACAGCAAAGATGTTTACACATCAAAATGCCACAGGTATACATATATATATATTATATACCTAACAATAATAAGTCCATCCTAATGTACGGCAAATAGTATTATAATAATTTTTATAGTTTTGCCACTGAGAAACAAAATTAATTTCGTTTCTGGTTTTGTTTTTGTTGCAAGGAACAAAACTAATTTTGTTTCTGATCGTTACGGATTTTGTTACAAGGAACCAAAATTAATTTAGTTTCGTTACAGGTTTTGTTTCTGCTGGAAACGTTTCGGAGTTTTGTTACGACTTTTGTTACAAAGGAGTTTTGTTTCTGTTTCTGTTACAAGGAACAAAATTAATTTAGTTTCGTTGCAGGTTTTGTTACTTATTGAAACGTTACAATCTTTTGGTTTCGAATTTAGTTTCTATCCTTTAATGTTTCTTGGAACAGAAACGCCAGAAACGAGAGTTTCGTTTCGAGTTTTGTTACAAGTCCCTGACTAGTACACATTGAAAGTTTTATGAGTCATAACTAAGAAACCGTTGAAGATATATCGATGAAATTTGGTACGCGTGATAAACCTACTTAGGCAAATGTTTGGACGAAAAATTGCCAAAATCGGTTGACGACCACGCCCACTTTTATATATGGGAACTGTAAAGGGGCCTAATAAAAACATTTTAAGCGATATCTTTGTCAAATATAAAGATATATCATTGAAATTTTATGGCAGGAGTCCAACTATGGACATAAAGCAAAAAACACAAAAATTTTGGAACATGGGCGTGGCACCGCCTCCTTATAGAACCAGGAATATACGATATTTCGGAGCCTATAACTCGACAAGTAATTGATATATTATGACGAAACTTGGTGTATACTCTTTCGCAATGCGTGGTAATACATGCTCAAAATTTTAGCGAAATCGGTTGACGACCACGCCCATTTTTATATATGGGAACTATAAAGTGGCCCAATAAAAACATTTTAAACGATATCTTTGTCAAATATAAAGATAATACATTGAAATTTTGTGGCGTGAGTTCCACAATAGAGCGGAAACAAAAAATATAAAAATTTTCGAAAATGGGCGTGGCACCGCCTCTTTTTAGACAAAGGAATCAACGAGATTTCGGAGCCCATAACTCGACAAGTAATTGAGATATTACGACGAAACTTGGTTTATACACTTATATAACTTGTGTTAATAGACACGCAAAAATTTATTGAAGTCGGTTTATGACCACGCCTACTTTTTAACAAAGATATTTCTGGAACACCCTTTGGGAATTTGTAACGTGACATCTTTGTAACTAGAAGTCATAAAGGAATAAAATATTGACAAAGAATAATATTCATATGCTTAGTTGGATGACTGATAAAAATCTTTAAAATGGGCATGGCTACGCCCACTTTATGCAGCATTCGCTTTATATAAAGTACACCGTGTTTCCATCAAACGCAAACAAACAATGAAAGCATACAGCTAATGTCCGTTTCCACTCGAACTTAGGCTTCCTTACTTGTTTTATATATATTTTTTTTGATTGAGTCTTTTTATAATTTTGTTCACCTAACTAATCACATTACCTGTGCAAAATTTCAAAGTTTTACTATTAGTGGAAAATGTTGATCAACGCGAGATTAAAATTTTAAGAATAAATTGTATTTGACATATTTTTTTACCCATTTACACAAAAAAAAATATTTAAAATATAAAACATCGATGAGTTATGTTTTTATTAACATATAACAGCGATTATTACTTACTTACTTAACAGCGATTATGCTTTATTTTAAAGAATTTTTTTTTCTAAAGGTTAACATGTAAGGAAAAACCTACTTAATTTTTTAAATTACCGTAATGTATTCACCTAGTGAGTAAAGTTTCGACAAATTTTGATTATTAACTCTATTTTTCTGAACACTTAGCAACAATGATATGCCATATTTCATTTTTAAATAATGATTATAGGTACTTTATTCGGTCTATGATAACACTGTGGAACAAATTCAGGTCAACAAAAGTTAACTCGGTTCTGAAAGTTAGGGGTGAAAATAGAGGCTAAATTAGAAGACCCGTATCGCGGCGTTTGTTTAGGTTAGTTCGAATTTGTTTTTAATCGACCTTTGAACTTTGCAGGCAAATGCCGATTTTTAGCATATTGTTTGTATGGTTTTTTCGCTATAACTCGTCGACTAATTGAGATTTTTTTGTTGGAGTGACAGCAAACGAAAGAAAATTAAATTTCCTATACATGGGTGCTATAACATTTTTCTCTACCTCTTATAGTTTCTGAAGTATTGATGATTCTAATTGAATTTTTCGATTTTTTAAAGAAAAAATTGACTTTGTCAGGCAATATCTTTAAAACAAATATTTTCACCGGTTTCGGTTTTACTCCTTTACGTGAAGCTACATTCAATTAGCAAAAAAATAAGCTATCAACGAAGAAAATCCATGGTAAAATGGAAAAGTTATAGGCGATCAAGTAAATACAGCCAAGTCGCGCAATCGGCATTTGCCTGCAAAGTTCAAAGGTCGATTATAAACAAATTCGAACTAACCTAAGCAAACGCCGCGATACGGGTCTTCTAATTTAGCCTCTATTTTCACCCCTAACTTTCAGAACCGAGTTAACTTTTGTTGACCTGAATTTGTTCCACAGTGTAATAATATCTTACAGACTAGAAATGTACAAGAAATTACTAAATAAATAAGCTGGAATTCGTACTAGGGATAAAATGAAGTAATCTTATCGGCAAATTGGGATCTCGGCATTGCAAAGTCAAGATCTAATTTTTTGTAAATATTATTGATTTCACTGACTGCCCTGGTAATGGGGGCGAGATAATGGTAATTGGATTTAACTGCTGTAAGATGAAAAGGGTAGTGGGAACGTAGGACCCGATTTGGAACATTGAAGCTTAGTTGCTCGAGCAGGCTCATGCAATCAATTAGTCCATTAACAATGTCAAAAATGAACATTATCGAATGAATTGTGCGACGACTAGAGAGAGATTTTAAGTTTATGAGCAAACACCGAGCATTATACGATGGATAGGGGTCGACGAAATGAAGGGGATAGAGAGCAAAGCGTGTAAAACTCCGCTGTAGACGCTCAAGTCTGTCAGAATGAGAAATATATAAAGGGTTCCAGATAATAGATGCGTACTCCAACTTAGACCGGACAAGGCAATTAAAAAGGGATTTCCTCGTATAGGGATCTTTAAAGTCTCTCGCATAACGCTTCAAAAAGCCCAAGTTCGTAAAAGCCTTGGGGATAACTGCATTCACATGAGTAACAAAGGTAAGACCAGAGTCAAACAAAACGCCTAGATCAGAAAATACCTCGACTGAGGACAGTTGATTGCTTAGGATCGTGTAACTGGAACTAATGCGATTCCGGGGTCTCGACAAAGTTAAATGGAAACATTTATTGACATTGAGCGACAGCTTGTTTTTGACACTCCAGTCAGTAAGATTGTTGAGTTCATTTTGTAGCCGAAGCACGTGAGACTGACAGGTAATTCTAGCAAACAGTTTCAAGTCATCGGCATATAGTAAAAATTGCGAGTGATTAAAACAGGACCGGATATCATTAATAAAAATAACAAAAAGAAGCGGGCCCAGAATACTACCCTACGGGACTCCAGAGGTGACCACAAAAGAGTAAGATGCAGTACCAGCAATTTCTACAAACGTTGTTCTGTTCGTGAGGTAGGACCGCAACCACAGAAGAAAAACTGAGTGGAAACCTAAGCGTTCAAGCTTTTATAATAATATATCATGAGAAACTGTATCAAAGGCTTTAGAGAAATCGGTGTAAATAGTATCCACCTGGGATCCACTCTTAAATGCCGATATACAGTACTCAGAAAAAACCGTAAGATTGGTTACGGTGGAGCGACCACGAACAAAACCATGTTGGTTGGGATCAATGATTTCTTTAACTGAGAAGAATAACTTATCTTTTACCACCTTTTCAATAAGTTTTGAGAATGTTGTTAATTTTGAAATTGGGCGGTAATTCCTGACATCATTTTTGTTACCTGATTTGTGGATGGGGGTAATGGAGCTCACCTTCCATTTGTCAATGAAATTACCAGAGGAGAGGGAGAGCTTAATTAAATGGGTTAAAGGGAAGGCTAGTGACGAACAGCAATTCTTTAGGAAAAAAGAGGACAGGCCATCGGAATCATTTTTATGAGACAGTTTCAAGGAAGAGATACCAATCTGAACATCTAACTCTGTGATCGAAAGTGCTCCGAAATCTAGGTATTGCAGACCAAGATCATCACCAAATGAGTTATATGTGCTCACACCAGCATCGCTTACGAAGTTAGATTTAAAAAAGTCGGCAAAGAGATTAACAGAGTCGGACAGAGAAGAGGAGGAAAAACCATCGAGAGTCATACAGCTGGGAATATTCGAGCACCCTTTCCTGGACCGAATGTAGTTCCAAAAAGCTTTGGGATTCGACTTCAACTCTTCCTCATACCGGGAAATATAATTGTTATAGAGTGTTTAATCAAGTTCATTGAATTCATTACTAAGGCTGACATACTTTTCTCTGAAGCTTAAATCATTAGTGGACTTGAAAAGTTTAAAATATTTGTTTCGTTTGTTCTTCAGTCTCTTAAGCCTTCTCGTATACCAAGGAAGCTTGTGACTCCGGGGAGAGATCAGATTTAGATTAGAGTTTAAGACTACGTGAATTTGTTCAAGAAATACCTCATAGCAATCGGAGACATAAGGTGAAAGAAAGATAGAGTTCCAATCAATTTCATAGAGAATTGCATTTAAAGACTCATAATCGGCATTTCTGAAGTTCAAGGACTGGGAATCCATTGTGCGGATTACAGGAAATGTACAAAACTGAAGGGATAAAAAGAGCGGCACATGGTGCATATCAGACTTGCAAATAGGGAAATTACATTCTTGTAACTGAAAGATCAGATTTTCATCAATAAATAAAAGATCAAGAAAATTACCAAGCGTATTGGGAATATAATTAATTTGGGTTAGATTAATACTGGAAAGACTATCCAAGACATGGATCTCATGTGCAAGACTTGCATTAGAGGCAGTTAAGACACCATTCCTAAGCAGGTCAGACCATACGATCTTGTTTAAATTAAAAGCACCAAGTATGCAAAAATGGTCATCTTCATGATTTTCATAGATATGTAAAAAGTTATTGGTATGGTCAGAACTATTTGGCGGAATGTATGAGACGCATATAAACAGGCTACCAAAGGTACCGAAAATGCGGACACACAGTTGATCTAACAGCGAATCGGCATTACTAAGTGCAACGACTGCCGATCTAAATACACGTTTTACCGCAATTAAGACACCCCACCCCTACTACAGCCAGTTTTTACCGCATCTCTATCTTTACGATAAATTTGAAAAATATTAGGGTCGAAAAACTCTGCATCAAAAAAGTCGCTAGTTAACCACGTTTCGACTAGTACAAAAACATCGAACTCACTTCGAGACGTAAATAAAAATACTTCTTTAGCCTTAGTACGCATTCCAGAGATATTTTGGTAATACATTTTAAGAAATTTATGATTTTCACTATTAGAGTAAGAAAGACTAGGAGCATTAACTACACTTTTATTTAAGTTATTCGTGTTGGTCCCTTGGAACGTTACGAAATGGCTTGACGTTTATTCCAGTTGGCCATAAATTCGGGTCTAAAAGCAGACTATAGAAATCTGGAGACACGCCCAATTTAAAATTAACTTTCCTTAGACTCTGGAGCGGAGTGTCTTTCTTAACTAATTTATAGCATGAAATAAAATTATCAATGATACCCGAATGCTTTTTGACATAATCAATAACCATATCTTCGGATACTGATGGTTTAAATGATGAAATATGTACCCATTTCCTGATAACGGCGACTTCTAACTCTGTAGAGGCATTTCGACCAACCACTATATTTTTAGATGATGTGCAAAACTTGGTGTTTTTTTTAATGGGTACCCGTTACAAAAAAACCGATTACTTTTTTAAAATTAGAGTAATATAGAAACTTTAGATGTAAGGTTTCAATAAATTCTGACAATTCCTTCATGTTTTCGTAAACACCACAATCAGCAGTGATTATACCTTATTTGTCTTTCATATAGTAATGTAAAAAAAAATCGTTTTTTTTTTAACAGGTACCCGGTACCGAAAAATCAATTCCATTTTTGAAATTAGCATCGCTTAGTCCTTTTAGGTGTAAAGTTTCAACAAGTTCTGAATACTATTTCGGTTTTTATAAACATATGTCTACGATGATTATGAGTTATTTTACCTTTTTAAAAAATTTAAAAAAAAAATTGTTTTTAATTAACTGGTATTAGATGCTGCAAAACGGATTTCTTTTCTGAAATTGGCGTGATATAATCCTTTGAGGTGTGAAGTTTCAGCCCATTCTGATGACTGCTTCCACTTGATATTTTGGTAATACATTTTAAGAAATTTATGATTTTCACTATTAGAGTAAGAAAGACTAGGAGCATTAACTACACTTTTATTTAAGTTATTCGTGTTGGTCCCTTGGAACGTTACGAAATGGCTTGACGTTTATTCCAGTTGGCCATATATTCGGGTCTAAAAGCAGACTATAGAAATCTGGAGACACGCCCAATTTAAAATTAACTTTCCTTAGACTCTGGAGCGGAGTGTCTTTCTTAACTAATTTATAGCATGAAATAAAATTATCAATGATACCCGAATGCTTTTTGACATAATCAATAACCATATCTTCGGATACTGATGGTTTAAATGATGAAATATGTACCCATTTCCTGATAACGGCGACTTCTAACTCTGTAGAGGCATTTCGACCAACCACTATATTTTTAGATGATGTGCAAAACTTGGTGTTTTTTTTAATGGGTACCCGTTACAAAAAAACCGATTACTTTTTTAAAATTAGAGTAATATAGACACTTTAGATGTAAGGTTTCAATAAATTCTGACAACTCCTTCATGTTTTCGTAAACACCACAATCAGCAGTGATTATACCTTATTTGTCTTTCATATAGTAATGTAAAAAAAAATCGTTTTTTTTTAACAGGTACCCGGTACCGAAAAATCAATTCCATTTTTGAAATTAGCATGGCTTAGTCCTTTTAGGTGTAAAGTTTCAACAAGTTCTGAATACTATTTCGGTTTTTATAAACATATGTCTACGATGATTATGAGTTATTTTACCTTTTTAAAAAATTTAAAAAAAAAATTGTTTTTAATTAACTGGTATTAGATGCTGCAAAACGGATTTCTTTTCTGAAATTGGCGTGATATAATCCTTTGAGGTGTGAAGTTTCAGCCCATTCTGATGACTGCTTCCACTTGTATCAACACATGTTCACAATGACTATTTTCAAAGAAAAATGCAAGAGAAACTCGGTTGTCTCGAAATGAGTAACCGGTACCGAAAAACCGATTCCATTTTTGAAATTAGCGTGATATAATACTTCTAGGTGTGAAGTTCCAGCCAATTCTGACCACTCCTTCTATTTTTGTCCATCATTTGTATGGAGTCGCGGCACTGTGCACCGTGGCGGTAGCCACGGTTAGGGCACACGTCCGGACGGATGGCGTAGCCCAGGGTTATTTTTTGTAAGCGCGGCCTAGTGATGGGCGAGCCCGAGATGTTTAGACAATCGAGAGAATCGCCATCGTTGCAAAATCACAATCGAGTCAAAAGTTGACTCGCTCCTCGACTACACAATCGAGATGTTTTTGCGATTGTTCCGAGTCGGCGAGTCGGAGGTTGTTTCGATGACAGCTCGACTACACAACCGAGATGTTTTTGCGATTGTTCCGAGTCGGCGAGTCGGAGGTTGTTTCGATGACATCTCGACTACACAAGCGAGATGTTTTCGCGATTGTTCCGAGTCGGCGGGCCGGCTGTTGTTTTGATGATATGTTTTAGTTGATAAAATACATGGAGGAACAATAAAGGAGAATGCATAAGATCAGCTGACTTCTTCTTCAATCTTCATAAACACACACGAACACAAGCATTTTTTTTGTTGACATATTCCACACACACACGCACCCTAGCATTTCCATAGGGGCCACATCTGTCAAATTCTTCTACATTCCTCTTTGCATGACACTTCTGGCCCCACTATGTATGAAGGTATGTCGTTATGCATTCTCCTTTATTGTTCCTCCATGGATAAAATAAACTGAATGAGGGTTGTTGATAAAGAAAGTAGGATTTTTAATGGAAGTGAGGTAACTACATATATAAATGAACCAAATTGAAAAATATGCTATACATAGACGCTGCATTTTTGAAATCACAACTAAAGAGTGTCGTGCATAATAATAATAACTAATTATTTAAACATTAATCAATTTTCTGAAGTGAGACGCTTATGAAATAAAGGAATTTTACGAGTAGCAACAACGGCAATAGATTTGTACCACTCTGTATGTTTTTAAAGCAATTTTGATATTCAAGCGGCAACAACAAATATTGTGTATTTTTTGCACCGAGTCCAAGATGTTGTATGGTTGCTTTGAAAACGAGAGGAATCGTTGGCGAGTCCGAGATGTTTTAGCGATTGTTTCGACTGATGGCCATTTACGACTTGACTCGAGTACGAATGAAAACCATCGAGAGCATTCGAGATGTTTCAACAATCGAGAGAATCGAATAAAACATCTCGGACTCGCCCATCACTAGCGCGGCCGAAGGCCGTAAGTGCAAAAAGGTTTTCTACTCAAAAGTACTGTGGATTGCTCTATAGATTTTACTCCAGTAAGAGAACTCTGCCGGCTGAGGGTCATACAACAACAACACAAAAACAACAACAACAGACCATTATTGATACATACATGTACATTGAGCCGTATCACGTTATATGGACAAAAAAAAGTTTAGTGTGTGTCAGTTTTATTTGAACACTTATGTCGAAAAAATATTTTTGGTGTAAATTTTTTTTTTTAGGCCCGCGTTAAAAACAGCTAAATCGCGTTTTTTGTAATAACTTCCTTATTTGATGTCGGATCTCTATGATCTTAATGTCGCAGAAAAGGTCTCGCTCAGCACTATATTTGGCCCATATAAAGTTTCGACCTCAAAGGTAGTCCTGAATTTTACCTTTAAAAATTTTGGAGTTGCTATCCCTAGATTTTTTTATTTTTATCACTAACACAAAGCCCTCAAAAAACTATGAGGAATCCCCAAAAAAATTCTAGCCTTTATTCACAAACAAAAAAGTTATAACGTTGTAAAATGAAACACTTGTTTTTTTTTTATAAAAAAATACCACAGAGAAACGGCGAAACACGTCAGCTTAATTTTTGGCTCCCGATTACGATTGCGTTTTTAGAAAATCCGGATTAGCTCCCATTTTCGAGATATTTAAGAAAACATTTTCAGTTTTTACATACAAAGCGATCCGATGGGGGGGCGTATGAGTAACTATTTTTGAGGTAATAAAAATAAAGAAAAGGGGAAAAACTATACGTACATATATGTATATAAAATTCATATGAGAGGGAAGAGAATACCCTGCACATAAATTCCAATTTGTTTTAAACGTTCGAAACCTGCACTGAAAAAACAACTTACTCAGATTAAGGAAAAAATGGAATGTTTCGGCGCTAAAGACATATTTTCATTGTTTTGATGTACAATTTTCTTTAAATCAAGGAATAAAAACCACGTTTTAAAGAAAATTGTATTCAAAACAATGAAAATATGTCTTTAGCGGCGAATCATTCCCATTTTCCACAATCTGAGTGATTTTTTTTTAGTGTGAGCAAAGTAATATAAGCGACGAGGAATTCACTTTCAGAGCTCTGAAACTTCTTTCATAAATATCTTGGAGAACATCGTCATTTTCGGTCTCAGTTATCATAGATAAGAAGATGTTTGCGGGATTAAATTAAAGTGCGTTGTTTTCAATTGTAGGCTTATTTTATCTTTAGCAACAGTTTTGCAGGAATGTGTAAGACGTAAGACAAAATGTGCTCCCAATTTGAACTAAATTTTAAATTTTTTAAATTAGTTAAATATTGTATTTTATTTCTCATAAAAGTAAATAAATTAAATAATTCACAGCTAGTAAAAGCACATTAGAAATTAGACGAAATCGCTTGTGACCTTGCACATACGACAAAATACTGATCAATATATCTTAAACTAAAAGAGATAGCAAAAAAGGGATAACATCATTCGAAATATCTTGATCAGTTTAGTATAACTGCGTTATAAACTCAATTCGCCCAAATTTCACATACGACAGCAATTTATCCGGGCGACGATTAATCATGATACCTTAAGTTAAATATGTAAATAAATACTTTTAATTTCAAAGCCAAACTATGTAGAACAAAGCACATTTCCCACTAAAACTTGTTTCCTAACTTTAATTTAAAAAAAAAAAGTAACTTATAGAAAGAAAATGTGCATTCAGTTATTTATAAATATTCAATGAAAATTTTAAAAGATAATTATGTGTTCCAAAAAGTAACATCAAATGTGGTAGGTATAAATGGATTAATATTTATATGTAAATTCCAAAATTATAATTTTATATTTGCATTTGTAATGTACATAATTGTTGATATAATTTGAATTTCCCCTGCGAACATTTTTATTATTAATTAGAATAAAAAACAACTAAATTAATGAACTTATAGTTCAGTATCGAATGTGATAGTAAAGTTGATTAAGGAAACAAAAAAGAAAAAATATGCTAAATAAATACCAAAATAAAAAACTAGGTACATGCTATTGTTTTATTAAATATAAAAAGGCTAATAAAGGTAACAAATGTAACTACTCCATTTGGGACCAGAAACGGTTGTGTCGCCTTGCAATTGTTCGCATTTGCTACCGGTTCGGGTACAAAACGGGTACAATTAGTCTCTTCATAGGGCCTGCTCCAACAAAAGGGAACACTTCAGCACATATAAAGAGATATAAAAAGGTAGTAGTCGCATGCTCCCTTGCGAGTTGTCCCGGATGTATCCCGGAGTGATCGCGTTTTTTGCAGGGATGCGTTTGTGCTCACCAGTGTGCGTGTGTGTGTATGCTAGACATATACGCCGACAGTGATTCCGGCGGCGCCATTCCAAAAAAATTTCGGCGGCAGCGGCGACGCCGGCGTGCTTTTTCGCGCCGGCGCGCCTGCCCTAAATCTACAAATCACAATCCTTATTCAAATCTTAATTTTATTTAGTTACCTTAATAGCGCTGGCTGAATGGAATAAATAAACTAATTTCCACCTTAAATTGTTGAAAATTTTTTATTAACAGCAAAAAACAATTGTTACATAAACTAAAATCTATTATATAATAAGTAAATATTTTAAAAATATAAATACACGCGCGCGGTGGTTATAACCTAATCTCATTAGTAAAATGTGTTGCATATATTTAGACAGCAGCTAGAAATTACATACATACATACATACAGGTGAAACTAATAAAAGCGTGTTAAAAATAAGTCGCATTTTCCTCCCTGATGATTTAACTCCAGAACGGCTGGACTGAATTAAATGAAATTTTGCACGTAGTTTTCGATTGAGCCCGACATGGTTTATGGCCAAAAAAAAGTATAAGAATCCGGGAAGGTTTTGGAGATATTCCACAAAACGTGGACCAGGGTAACCCTATAATGGTTTCGTACGATATGGGTATCAAATGAAAGGTGTTGACGAGTGCTTGAACAAGGTGTAGTTATTGGTCCCATATAAGACCCCGTATTCGAGGTATTTCCTGAAATATGAACCAGGTGTGACCCCAAACGGGTTTTCTACAAAATGGGTATCAAATAAAAAATGTTGGTGACTATTTAAAAAAGAGGTGATTTTCAACACCCTATGCGACCCGTTTTCCGAGATATCGACCAAAATGTGGATCAGGGGTGACCCTAGAAAGTCTGGAGGGATAGAATCGGCAGAGGGATAGGGCTAGAGATATGGATAGGGATATGTTTATGGATAGGGATAGGGATAGGGATAGCGATAGGGGTAGGGATAGGGATAGGGATAGGGATAGGGATAGGGATAGGGATAGGGATAGGGATAGGGATAGGGATAGGGATAGGGATAGGGATAGGTATATGGATAGGGATTAGCGATTAGGGATTCGGGATTAGGGATTAGGGATCAGGGATTAGGGATTAGAGATTAGGGATCAGGGATCAGGGATTAGGGATTAGGGATTAGGGATTAGGGATTAGGGATTAGGGATAGGGATAGGGATAGGGATAGGGATAGGGATAGGGATGGGGATAGGGATAGGGATAGGGATAGGGATAGGGATAGGGATAGGGATAGGGATAGGGATAGGGATAGGGATATGGATAGGGATAGGGATAGGTTTATGGATAGGCATAGGGGTAGGGGTAGGGATGGGGATAGCGATAGGGATAGCGATAGGGAGAGGGATGGGGATAGCGATAGGGATAGGGATATGGATAGGGATAGGGATAGGGATAGGGATAGCGATAGGGATAGGGATAGGGATATGGATAGGGATAGGGATAGGGATAGGGATAGGGATAGGGATAGGGATATGGATAGGGATAGGGATAGGGATAGGGATAGGGATAGGGATAGGGATAGGGATAGGGATAGGGATAGGGATAGGGATAGGGATAGGGATAGGGATAGGGATAGGGATAGGGATAGGGATAGGGATAGGGATAGGGATAGGGAAAGGGATAGGGATAGGGATAGGGATAGGGATAGGGATAGGGATAGGGATAGGGATAGGGATAGGGATAGGGATAGGGATAGGGATAGGGATAGGGATAGGGATAGGGATAGGGATAGGGATAGGGATAGGGATAGGGATAGGGCTATGGATATGGATATGGATAGGGATAGGGATAGGGATAGGGATAGGGATAGGGATAGGGATAGGGATAGGGATAGGGATAGGGATAGGGATAGGGATAGGGATAGGGATAGGGATAGGGATAGGGATAGCGATAGGGATAGCGATAGGGATAGGGATATGGAAAGGGATAGGGATAGGGATAGGGATAGGTATATGGATAGGGATTAGTGATTAGGGATTCGGGATTAGGGATAGGTATAGCGATAGGGATAGGAATAGGGATAGGGATAGGGATATGGGTAGGGATAGGGATAGGGATAGGGATAGGGATAGGGATAGGGATAGGGATAGGGATAGGTATATGGATAGGGATTAGCGATTAGGGATTCGGGATTAGGGATAGGGATAGGGATAGCGATAGGGATAGGAATAGGGATAGGGATATGGATAGGGATAGGGATATGGATAGGGATAGGGATAGGGATAGGGATAGGGATAGGGATAGGGATAGGGATAGGGATAGGGATAGGGATAGGGATAGGGATAGGGATAGGGATAGGTATATGGATAGGGATTAGCGATTAGGGATTCGGGATTAGGGATAGGGATAGGGATAGCGATAGGGATAGGAATAGGGATAGGGAAAGGGATAGGGATAGGGATAGGTATAGGGATAGGGATAGGGATAGGGATAGGGATAGGGATAGGGATAGGGATAGGGATAGGGATAGGGATAGGGATAGGGATAGGGATAGGGATAGGGATAGGGATAGGGATAGGGATAGGGATATGGATAGGGATAGGGATAGGTTTATGGATAGGCATAGGGGTAGGGGTAGGGATAGGAATAGCAATAGGAATAGGGATAGCGATAGCGATAGCGATAGGGATAGGGATATGGATAGGGATAGGGATAGGGATAGGGATAGGGATAGGGATAGGGATAGGGATAGGGATAGGGATAGGGATAGGGATAGGGATAGGGATAGGGATAGGGATAGGGATAGGGATAGGTATATGGATAGGGATTAGCGATTAGGGATTCGGGATTAGGGATAGGGATAGGGATAGCGATAGGGATAGGGATAGGGATATGGATAGGGATAGGGATAGGGATAGGGATAGGGATAGGGATAGGGATAGGGATAGGGATAGGGATAGGGATAGGTATATGGATAGGGATTAGCGATTAGGGATTCGGGATTAGGGATAGGGATAGGGATAGGGATAGCGATAGGGATAGGGATAGGGATAGGAATAGGGATATGGATAGGGATATGGATAGGGATAGGGATAGGGATAGGGATAGGGATAGGGATAAGGATAAGGATAGGGATAGGGATAGGGATAGGGATAGGGATAGGGATAGGGATAGGGATAGGGATAGGGATAGGGATAGGGATAGGGATAGGGATAGGGATAGGGATAGGGATAGGGATAGGGATAGGGATAGGGATAGGGATAGGGATAGGGATAGGGATAGGGATAGGGATAGGGATAGGGATAGGGATAGGGATAGGGATAGGGATAGGGATAGGGATAGGGATAGGGATAGGGATAGGGATAGGTATATGGATAGGGATTAGCGATTAGGGATAGGGATAGGGATAGCGATAGGGATAGGAATAGGGATATGGATAGGGATAGGGATAGGGATGGGGATAGGGAAAGGGATATGGATAGGGATAGGGAAAGGGAAAGGGAAATGGAAAGGGATAGGGATAGGGATAGGGATAGGGATAGGGATAGGGATAGGGATAGGGATAGGGATAGGGATAGGGATAGGCATAGGGGTAGGAGTAGGGATAGGAATAGCAATAGGAATAGGGATAGAGAGAGGGTTAGCGATAGGAATAGGGATAGGGATAGGGATATGGATAGGGATAGGGATATGGATAGGGATAGGGATAGGTTTATGGATAGGCATTGGGGTAGGGATAGGGATAGCGATAGGGATAGGGATGGGGATAGCGATAGGGATAGGGATATGGATAGGGATAGGGATAGGGATAGGGATAGGGATAGGGATAGGGATAGGGATATGGATAGGGATAGGGATAGGGATAGGGATAGGGATAGGGATAGGGATAGGGATAGGGATAGGGATAGGGATAGGGATAGGGATAGGGATAGGGATAGGGATAGGGATAGGGATAGGGATAGGGATAGGGATAGGGATAGGGATAGGGATAGGGATAGGGATAGGGATAGGGATAGGGATAGGGATATGGATAGGGATTAGCGATTAGGGATTCGGGATTAGGGATTAGGGATTAGAGATTAGAGATTAGGGATTAGGGATTAGGGATTAGGGATTAGGGATTAGGGATTAGGGATAGGGATAGGAATAGCAATAGGAATAGCAATAGGAATAGGAAAAGGGATAGAGATAGGGTTAGCGATAGGAATAGGGATAGGGATTAGGGATTAGGGATAGGAATACGGCAACACGGTAATCTAGGACTTTTCCTTTAGGCTTTATAGGAATAAATTTTAGGCAGAACAACGTCTGGCGGGTCAGCTAGTATAAAATAAAAAAAATAGATATTAAAGAATATACACAAATCCATATGTAAGGGTAAATTTAAATTCATTTGCTTATTTTGTATGATAATAAACATGTATAGTATGCATTGCATACATATATTTACATACATATTTATATATATATGGCACTTTAAAATAAATATATGTATATACAGTGTTGGAAAAAATAATAGGGACAAAATTTTGCAATTCTCCATTTATTTCATTTTAAGACCAAATAATAATTACCATATATTGATGCTTACACGGAGAGGACATGCTGCAATGACTCTGGGGTGGTTTTTGTATAATAATTCAATTTTTATGAATAAAAATAATGAAATGTATAATTTAAGTTGGAAATAATAGGGACAAACATTAAATTCGATTGTTTTTTTCAAATAAACTACAATATTACTGCTGCAGCTAGATTTAAACTAATGTATAGTTGAAGCTCCTTTATTTTTTATAACCTCCTTACTTCTTCGTGGCATAGGGTTGACCAAATCAGCGCAATTTGCAACTGGTATTAAGTACCAAGCTTCTTAAATTTTTTTTTCTATAACTCTTGCTTATTTTTCCATTTTTGATCCCCCATCGTCTTCTTTAATATTCCGTATAGGGCTGAGGTTCGACGACTGTGAGAGCTACGCAAATTTCTTACGTTCAAACCATGAGTTTTCGATTCGGGAGGCATGTTTGGGATCATTTTCATGCATAAATCGCCATTTAATGATATCAAGGAGGGTTTAAATTATTCAATTTTGAGTAGAACTAGCAACAGACCTCGAGAAGTAGGACTAAATGGAAGAGATCCCAGAAAAGTTCCGTATCTGAGAAAAATTATGTAAGCCAACGAACTGAATTCGTGCAGAGGACGCCACCGTGCTTGATAGTCTTTCTGGTGTATCTGGGGTGAAATTCTGCATTCTGCGGGCGTTGAACGAACATTATGCCATCCGAGCCGAATAAATTTACTTTTGTGTCGTCAGACTAAAGAACGTTATTCAAGTTTTCCGGCAACCTGTTCCTCTCAGCCTCAGGAATACGAACCTGAATGCGGAACTGTTTTATTTTTTGCCCGTTAAACGTTATTAACAAAAACTTTGGCTGTTCCTTACTTTACTAGCCTCAGTCCCAAAGAATTTAAGCTACTGGAAAATTTTCAACGAAATTCACAGAGAACGTTCAGGGGGTAATATCTAATAAAAATAAATATAATGTTTCACTAACCCACTTATAATGGTATTTGTCTACACCTTTTCCCGTTTAAGTTCAGAAAGTTACAATTGAACAGCCAAAGTTTTTGTTAATAACTTTTAACGGGCAAAAAATAAAACATTTCCGCATTCAGGTTCGTGTTCCTGAGTTAAAAACACGTCGATTGGTTCCTTTTTTTAATTTTGAAGAACTTTAGCAGTTAGCAAAACTAGGAAAATATGTACACATCTCGCTCCATACGAGTATGGCGCGCCAGCGCACGCCGCCGCGCCGCTACGCCGATTTCACGGATTATGGCGGCGGCGGCCGATTATGAAGGTAATCGGCGCGGCGGCGGCGGCGTCAATCGGCGGCGTATATGTCTAGTGTATGCCAATGCTTAGACTACTGTATCCTCGATACTTAAGTAGTCTTACAGTAAACAGTAAATAATACTTAAATACTGTAAACTTTTTACAGTAGTAAGTAAAGACTACTTATTACTGTAAAATTTTTACAGTAATAAGTAACGCGGTACTTAATACTGTAAAAAATTTTAAGTAATAAGTAAAGCGATACTTAATACTGTAAAAAATTTTAAGTAATAAGTAACGCGTTACTTATTACTGTAAAAAATTTTAAGTAAGCAATATTCTTTTACTGCTTACTGTTTGCTTTACTGAATTATAATTTTACTTCAGTATGCCCATCTATGCCTCAGATGCTCGTTAACCCATGCGTTTGTGCTCATCATTGTGCGTGTGTGTGTATGCCAATTCGTGTGACCTTTTCTTTTCTACGAAAAAATGTTGCCCTCCTATATCCCAATTATCTAATTACGTATCCTGACTTTCTATAAAATGGCTGAATTTGTAGATAAAGGTGCCCTCTTACTTAGTTAGAGGTCAATATTTGGTGAAAGGACATTATTTCGAGAAAAGAAAACGCCATTAGACTACTGTATCCTCGATACTTCAGTAGTCTTACAGTAAACAGTAAATAATACTTAAATACTGTAAACTTTTTACAGTAGTAAGTAAAGACTACTTATTACTGTAAAATTTTTACAGTAATAAGTAACGCGGTACTTAATACTGTAAAAAATTTTAAGTAATAAGTAAAGCGATACTTAATACTGTAAAAAATTTTAAGTAATAAGTAACGCGTTACTTATTACTGTAAAAAATTTTAAGTAAGCAATATTCTTTTACTGCTTACTGTTTGCTTTACTGAATTATAATTTTACTTCAGTATGCCCATCTATGCCTCAGATGCTCTTTAACCCATGCGTTTGTGCTCATCATTGTGCGTGTGTGTGTATGCCAATTCTTAGACTACTGTATCCTTGATACTTCAGTAGTCTTACAGTAAACAGTAAATAATACTTAAATACTGTAAACTTTTTACAGTAGTAAGTAAAGACTACTTATTACTGTAAAATTTTTACAGTAATATGTAACGCGGTACTTAATACTGTAAAAAATTTTAAGTAATAAGTAAAGCGATACTTAATACTGTAAAAAATTTTAAGTAAGCAATATTCTTTTACTGCCTACTGTTTGCTTTACTGAATTACAATTTTACTTCAGTATGCCCATCTATGTTTGAGAATTAATGCGCAAATGAGCAAATGTCAAAATCGCTAGGAATGAGGTATACCCGATAGTCACGATAGTACTAAAACTATCGATAGTAATTTCAAATGACTAGACTATCGATACTATCGCCGATAGTTTGACAGCTCTAACACTTACCGTAAGTAAATTATTTCTTATTTATTTAAAATCCAATTTTACTTGAGGCAAGAAAATGTTTTCTTATTTATTTAAAATCCAATATTGCTTGAAGTGAGAAAACTTTTTCTTATTTATTTAAAATCCAATTTAAATTGAAGCAAGAAAATGTTCACTTATTTATTTAAAATCCAATTTCTCGGACACGGTAGGCAGGAAGCGACGATAGGTTGCATGAAAATGTCGAGAAAAAAGGAAAGTGGGGTTGTGTTATGTGATGTTTATAGATGAAATATCCGTTGAAATTAAAATCCGAGCTGCTCCTTTTTCAAGGATATCCACATTTTTTGTTTTTTTTGAAAGGACCAAATATTGAGGAAATCGAAAATTCGCCACCGGCCAAATTTTTCCGATTTCAATACATTATTTGGTCGCTAAGGGATACAAAAAAAAGGTATTAAAAAGAACAAGTAAGGAAGCCTAAGTTCGAGTGGAATCGAACATTAGATACTCAGCTGTATGCTTTAAATGTTTGTTTGCGTTTGATGGAAACACGGTGTACTTTATATAAAGCGAGTGCTGCATAAAGTGGGCGTAGCCACGCCCATTTTCTAAATTTTTATCAGTCATCCAACTAAGCTTATGAATATTATTCTTTGTGCAAAATTTCATCCCTTTATGACTTCCTGTTACAAAGATGTCACGTTACAAATTCCCAAAGGGTGTTCCAGAAATATCTTTGTTAAAAAGTAGGCGTGGTCATAAACCGATTTCAATAAATTTTTGCGTGTCTATTAACACAAGTTATAAAAGTGTCTAAACCAAGTTTCGTCATAATATCTCAATTATTTGTCGAGTTATGGGCTCCGAAATCTCGTTGATTTATTTGTCTGAAAAGAGGCGGTGCCACGCCCATTTTCCGAAATTTTTCTATTTTATGTTTCCGATCTATTGTAGAACTCATGCCACAAAATTTCAATGAATTATCTTTATATTTGACAAAGATATCGCTTAAAATGTTTTTATTAGGCCACTTTATAATACCCATATATAAAAGTGGGCGTGGTCGTCAACCGATTTCGCTAAAATTTTGAACATGTATTACTACAAGTAGTGAAAGTGTATACACCAAGTTTCGTCATAATATATCGATTGTTTGTCGAGTTATGGGCTCAGAAATCTCGTATATTCCTGCTTCTAAAAGGAGGCGGTGCCACGCCCATTTTCCAAAATTTTTGTATTTTTTGTTTTATGTCCATAGTTGGACACCTTCCATAAAATTTCAATGATATATCTTTATATTTGACAGAGATATCGCTTAAAATGTTTTTATTAGGTCACTTTATAATACCCATATATAAAAGTGGGCGTGGTCGTCAACCGATTTTGGCAATTTTTCGTCCAAACATTTGCCTAAGTAAGTATATCACGCCTACCAAATTTCATCGACATATCTTCAACCGTTTCTGAGTTATGACATATAAAACTTTCCATGTTTGACCCTTAATAAGTGGGCGTGGCACCGCCCATTTTCCAAAATTTCACCATATTTCTTCATAAGGGCCTGAGCTCAATACGTGTGTGAAATTTTATCACTCTAGCTCTATTAGTGACTGAGATACAAAATTTCCGATTTTTACTATATAGGGGAGGTGGGCGTGGTCATGGTCCGATTTCGCCCATTTTCAATACCATCCGTTCCTGTCTTGATACCAACTTACATTTCAAATTTCATCAAAATATCTCAATTTTTGCGCGAGTTATCGTGCGCACAGACGGACAGACGGACAGACGGACGGACGGACGGACGGACGGACATGGCTCAATCGATTTCTCTTTTCACCCTGATCATTTTGATATATATAAGTCTATATCTATCTCGATTATTTCATTCTGTTACAATCCACCGTTAGGAAATCAAAACTATAATACTCTGTGTACTAGTACAGCTGAGTATAAAAAAGGACACCTGTAGTGGAAAAATCCAATTTGAACAGGACCTAAAGGATAACCACTGAAATATAAAATAACACAAAAAGTACCCACTTTAATTTGCGTATAACTCCTAAAATGTTAACTCTAAGTGAAAATTCCTTATAATATGTTTCATTCAGAATAAGCAAAGGAATATTTCTTTGATATACAATTTTGATGTACCTGCAGTGGTTAATGCACTTTGGTCCATCTAAAGTGAAAATTTCAAAAAAAATGTACTTTTTTTATGGTGCTATTTTAAGTTCAAATATTTTGCAAGTTTATGTAAATATTTTAATCTAATGATCCAATTCCCATTCATAAATATTTATACAGCAATATTAAAAAAAAAAAATAGAGCTGAAATACGCGCTAGCTGTGCACGGTTGGCGGGAAGCCACAATAGGTTTCATGAAAATATCGAAAAAAAACGATGGCCCAACGAATATGTGCCTAGATGTGCGCCGGTATTTTTTTTAATATTGCTGTATAAATATTTATGAATGGGAATTGGATCATTAGATTAAAATATTTACATAAACTTGTAAAATATTTGAACTTAAAATAGCACCATAAAAAAAAGTACTTTTTTTTTTTGAAATTTTCACTTTAGATGGACCAAAGTGCATTAACCACTGCAGGTACATCAAAATTGTATATCAAAGAAATATTCCTTTATTTATTCTGAATGAAACATATTATAAGGAATTTTCTCGTAGAGTTAACATTTTAGGAGTTATACGCAACATAAAGTGGGTACTTTTTGTGTTATTTTATATTTCAGTGGTTATCCTTTAGGTCCTGTTCAGATTGGATTTTTCCACTACAGGTGTCCTTTTTTCTTTTTAATACCTATTTTTGTATCCCTTAGCGACCAAATAATGTATTGAAATCGGAAAAATTTGGACGGTGGCGAATTTTCGATTTCCTCAATATTTGATCCTTTCAAAAAAAAAAACAAAAAATGTGGATATCCTTGAAAAAGGAGCAGCTCGGAATTTAATTTCAACGGATGTTTCATCTATAAACATCACATAACACAACCCCACTTCCCTTTTTTCTCGACATTTTCATGCAACCTATCGTCGCTTCCTACCTACCGTGTGGATTTTCTTGATATTAAGAAATTATTTTCTAAGTTCAAAATCAAGTCTAATTTTTCTTGTCTCGGCATTCATTCTAGTAAAAATTCTTTCCGTTTTGTCTGTACTTTGGACGCAACCATGGTATAAAAATTCAGAAGGTAATTTCACTTCAAACTTTTTGACGGTTATTGAATTTTTCTGAAGTATCTTTTTTGTAAACATTATGAGTGAGGCTGCCATATTGGACAAATATGAAAATGGAGTTTTTTAAGAAAATTTTGCACTCAAAATAATATTTCGTAAATATTACGAAATCTTTAGTACATATTACGAAATTCTTTCGTAAAATTGAGCAACGAATGGTTTCGTAAATAGTACGAAAGCTATTTCGTACTATTTACGAAATACTTTCGTAGTGTTTACGAAATACTTTCGTATATTTACCAAGGCTTTTGTACTATTTACGAAATACTTTCGTAGTATTTACGAAATACTTTCGTAGTATTTACGAAATACTTTCGTATATTTATGCAGGCTTTCGTACTATTTACGAAATACTTTCGTACTTTTGAGCAACGAAAGATTTCGTAAATATTACGAGACCGCTTTCGTACATTTACGAAGGGTGTTAGAGCTGTCAAATTGTTGTACAATTGACCAAATTATTATTTAGCTTAAAGTTAAAAAAACCCTAATTATTACATAATATATATGTACATATGATGTATATTTCAACGAAATTTGAAAACTTTTTCGAAATATGTATATCAATAAAATAATGCTAAGAGAAAGATGTTTTATATATCTCTTCTTGATTGGCGCTTAACCGTCTAGACGATTCTGGCCGAGTCCAACAGAGCGCGCCAATTGCTTCTGTTTCGTGCAGCATGGCGCCACTTGGGAACACCTAGGAAGGCAGCATCGCTGTCCACCTGATTTTCCCAACGCAGTGGAGGTCTCCCTTTTCTTTTGCGTTCTGCGGGTTTCGATAGAAATGCTTTCTTGGCCGGAGCGCCTTCGTCCATTCTCACGACATGACCTGCCCAACGCAGCCGCTGGATCTTTATTCGCTGAACAATGTCGATGTCTGTGTAAAGCTCGTACAGCTCATCGTTAAATCTCCGTCGATACTCGCCCACGCCAACGCGCAAAGGTCCATATATCTTACGAAGAACTTTTCTCTCGAATACTCCAAGTGCCATCTCATCTGATTTTGAAATTGTCCATGCTTCTGCGCCGTACATGAAGACTGGAACGATGAGCGTCCTGTAGAGTGTGATTTTTGTTTGTCGAGAGAGGACTTTACTTTTCAGTTGCCTACTTAGTCCGAAGTAGCATTTATCTCCGTGCTGACATCATTCTTGGTGTTAATGCTGGTTCCCAAATAGACGAAGTCCTTAACAGTTATCAACATTGACGTGGCTGCCAAGGCGTGCTGTTTCTTTGTGTGATGACAGGAGGTACTTCGTCTTGTCCTCGTTAACCGCCAAACCCATTTTCTTAGCCTCTTTATCCAGCTTGGAGAAGGCAGAACATACGGCGCGAGTGTTAGTGCCAATGATGTCGATATCATCGGCGTACGCCAGCAGTTGTACACTCTCGTGGTATAAAATGCTTCCTGTATGGTTAAGTTCTGCAGCTCGTATTATCTTTTCCAGCATCAAATTGAAGAAGTCACACGAAAGGGAGTCACCTTGTCTGAAACCTCGTTTGGTCTCGAACGGTTCGGAGAGGTCCTTCCCAATTCTGACGGAGCTGGTGGTGTTAGTCAACGTCATTTGGCATAGCCGTATAAGTTTTGCAGGGAAACCAAATTCAGACATTGCGGCATATAGGCAATTCCTATTCGTGCTATCAAAAGCGGCTTTAAAATCGACAAAGAGATGGTGTGTGTCGGTTCCTTTTTCATGGGTTTTTTCCAGTATTTGGCGTGTTGTGAAGATCGGGTCGATGGTAGATTTACCAGGTCTGAAGCCACACTGATAAGGTCCAATCAGCTTGTTGACGGTGGGCTTCAGTCTTTCGCACAATACACTTGCTAAGACCTTATATGCAATATTAAGAAGGCTTATCCTACGATAATTGGCGCGTACTGTGGAGTCTCCTTTTTTATGGATTGGGCAGAGCACACTTAAGTTCCAATCGTCGGGCATGCGCTCGTCCGACCATATTCTGCATAGGAGTTGATGCATGCTCCTTGTCAACTCTTCGCCGCCATGTTTGAATAGCTCGGCTGGCAAGCCGTCAGCTCCCGGGGCTTTGTTATTTTTAAGTCGAGACATTGCTATTCGCACTTCGTCATGATCGGGTGGTGGTTTTATATATACATAATAAATAAGTATAGATGATTTCATTTTAGTTTTAAATATCTACTAAAATTAATTTACTCATTTAATTTAAAAGTTTTTTATTTATTTTAATATTTTACATATATATTAATATTAATTTTAGTAACTAATAAAATAAGAGGTACTTATTGCTTATACGTGTTCTGACAAACATAGTAATCTTTGGAAATCGCAATTTGCAAATGTGGACGTCGTTCCGATTCACTTAAATAGATAGCCCTGTGAAAAAGAAACAAAAAAAAGAAAAAAAAAAAGAAAAAGAAAAGAAAAAGAAAAAAGAAAAATAAAAATAAAAAATTAAGACTAAGATAAAGATAAAAATAAATATAAAGGTAAAGATAAAGGTAAAGATAAAGATAAAGATAAAGATAAAGATAAAGATAAAGATAAAGATAAATATAAAGATAAAGATAAAGATAAAGACAAAGATAAAGATAAAGATAAAGATAAAGATAAAGATAAAGATAAAGATAAAGACAAAGACAAAGATAAAGATAAGGATAAAGATAAAGGTAAAGATAAAGATAAAGATAAAGGGAAACTACTTAAAACCTTAAAATTCAAGCAGATACACTCGGAGAAAAAAAATAAAAAAAAATTTAATTTTTATAATACACGTTTTAAACCAGGTCGTTTTTATTTTAAAAATGAAAATTTGTAAATTTAAAATGAAACTTTTGAAATAAAAATGTATTTTGGATTAAGTAGAATCATTTTTAAATTAAAAATTAAAATGAAGGGAATAAAAGCGCAAGTTTTAGGTTCAAAATCTCATAGGGCTTGAATTAAAAATAAACATTTTTAAATTTAAATGTTTTTTCTTGATTTTACAATTTTACAATGAACCTTTTTAAAATAAAAATGGTCGTATCTACATCACTTTTAAATACGTTTTTGCCAATTTTGAGCACGTTTTCATATGTTTTTAAAATTTTTTCTCTGAGCGTAGAAATATCTCTTTATATTATTTTATTAAGTATTTATTTAGGAAAATAGATAAGACCGAAAAAAGGAAAAAGTAAATGCAACTAATGTACTCACCCTTAAGTTCAATCAAGTTGGAAAATATCACAGTTTATTTTATATATCAATATTGTCTTTTTATATACAATGCATTATTCTTTTATACATTATTTCATTACGCACTTACTACTTAAAATAATTTTTGATATTATTGCACCGACTCAACACTTTACAATGTACGAAAGTATTTCGTATATATTACCATTTCGTAAACCATTTTCTAATATTTTTTTCGTAATTTTCTTAAAATTATCTTTACGAATAATTTCGTATATTGTACGAAAGTTTTCGAAACATTATCAAAGGATTAAAAGATTTACGAAATACTTTCGTAATATATTTCGTATATATTACGAAAGTATTTCGTTTGATAATGTTTCGAAAACTTTCGTACAATATACGAAATTATTCGTAAAGATAATTTTAAGAAAATTACGAAAAAAATATTAGAAAATGGTTTACGAAAGCCCTTTCGTAATATTTACGAAAGATTCGTAAAATTAGATTTTGTTGAGAAAAATGCTTTCGTAATATACATATACGAAACTTTCGTACATTTTACGAAACTCTAGACTACGAAAGTCTTTCGTAGTTTTTTTACGAAATGTTATTTTTAGTGTGGTAATTTTAGTTTTAGTTGAAGAAACCTCAGAAATTATCGAAGAAAGTCATATATTATTAAAAGGGATGTGAAAAGTGGGAAGTGTTTGGTGCGAATATTTAATACAAAGCCTTACGCAGTACAGCAGACAGAGCATTTAACAAAGAAGTAAGGATGGAGTCATCGTTATGTCCGAATAGTAGGTCTGGTAAGTGAAGGAAAATGTAGAGCGTACCGGCATTGCTTACACATATCTTCTGATCTTCGTTGAAATAATTTATAAATTAACAAATTTGCTCAGTTTGTGTGCTTATTGTTGCTGTTAACTTCCTCAAAATCTTCCGTGCGATTTCACCGTTCTCAATTTGTAGGTCATCAGAATCTCTTCGAGACATAAAAGTGAAATCAGATATTTTCAATTAAATGTTTGTTTATAAAGCACTTACGTGTCCACAGCCTCGAGATTTTTGTTCACAAAGCTTTCCACTAATTGCACTCTAAAAAATACATATTTTATTAAGATTTATGCACATTTTAATTATTGCGTCCGTTGTTTTCGCATTATAACTTGGCACTGCACATTTCGATAATAACGTTTTGTTGTTTGTGCTACTAATATCGCTAGCACCGAAATGCACTGAGCACAAAACACCGTCAAATGGAAAACGTGATATTATCTGAAAAATAGAAGCTCCATAAAAGCGCAAACACTTTTTTTTAATACAATCTTTTCCTCCAAATTTAAATTTGACAAAATATCTTCGCATTCATAACCAACGTAAACGTTATGCACGTCAAGTAAATATGGAGCTGGAAGTTCCAAAACTTTTAGCTGTAATTCCCACGGAATTGTAAAAAAGTCGGGTTTTAAGAAATTTCTTGCAATTTTCAACACAAGTGTCTTAGCTTCTTGTCCTAGTCGGTAAATAAGTACATTTCGGCTTTGGAACAATGCGTTAAATTCATTGAAAAAGTTAAGAACGTACTTCAAAAATCTAAAATAATCCTTGTTTTGAATTCTTTCCAATTCTTGATAAACAGTTTCTGCTGTTAGGGAACAGTGTGTATCAATTTAATACCTGTTAATATATATATACTTAAGTTAGGGAACGATGTGTACCAATATAATACCTCTTCGTTGTACGATAAAAGATTTTATCATCTTAATGTACTAATTCTTAATGTCAAATAATAAATACAAATACCAATACAAATACAACAAAATGTCCCTTTTTCCATCTTTAAAACTTTTGCTGTGAAATATCCCTCAAAAAAGGAAATTTCCCTCAAAAAACGAAATTTCCCTCAATCTGGCACCACTGCCTATAACATTTTTCCCTAGGTCTTATAGGGTCTATACACGATGCGTCTGATTCAAGAGTCAGTTTAGGTGTATTGGTGAAAATGTGCTTGAATCTGGCTTGACTCAAGAAAATCAAAATTAGTTTGATATTTTTCTGTGACTCGCCTGTCAAATTTTAATGACGGCGAGTCAACACGTAGACAGAGACTCGCGAGTCAGACGCACTGTGTATAGACCCTATTATAGTTTCTGAAATATAGATGTGTCAATTTGAAAATTTTAAATTTTTTACGTAGGTGTTACTCCAACGTAGATAGATCAATGCGTTAAAGAGACATACTGGATTAAGTGGAGCCATTGGCCAAATAACGGTAAGTTGCCGATATCTCAAAAACCTTCCCATAGAATTAAAAATGAACACGATTTTCGGAATCAGCGACCGATTTTACATATAGATAGGATAATGGCCTTCAGAGTGTTTTTTCTCTGTAGAGCAGTGTAATCATTATTTAACATGTCTGAAGTTTAATAGTTATTTTCTGACTTAAAAAATAAAAGTCAAAATTTAATAGTTATTTTTTGACTTACGCTTTTTCGATATAAGATAACAAAACAAAAATCACATCGGATTGACCATCTGTGACACACGAGCATCACAATGGTATACCTATATAAATGTTAAAAATATTAACCATTTCCCTTTGACTTTTTGAATTCAAATTTCAAAAATAACAATTATTTTCCATCCCTTCTATATGGATATCTCAATCGGTTCCCGGGATTGAGGCCGAAACATGGACCCAAATAACCCGGAAATATTTTTGAACATTATTGGTATCAAATTAAACGTATCAATCAGAGCTTCAATAGAGATTTCATTCCATTCTAATTTTCCAGCCGGTTCTTCAGATAGCGACCAAAACTTGGACCCGGACGACGCTAAATAGATATTTTCGCGCAATATTGGTATTAAATTAAAGGTGCTGATAAGGGTTCCCATATATATTTCACGCTATAAAGATATGTATTTAATTGGTTCCCGGGATTGAGACCGAAGCATGGACCCAAATAACCCGGAAATATTTTTGAACATTATTGGTATCAAATTAAAAGTATCAATCAGAGCTTCAATAGAGAGGTCATTCTATTCCAATTTTCCAGTCGGTTCTTCAGATAGCGACCAAGACGTAGACCCGGATGCGCAATATTGGCATTAAATTAAAGGTCGCTGCAGCGAAAACGTGAACTGGTATGCAAGTAAACTAGTTGATCAACTGGTAGGAGACGAAAAAAAAACATACCAGTTTGCTTTCTAATAGTTGTTCAGCTGGTATGAAAAAGACAAATTCGATATGTTTCCTCCGTTCGTCAATATCACTACGGCTTTGCAAATTTCTACAATTCTCAAACGATTAGTGAAGCACTTGGTGTAAAGAGTTTATTATGTTCATCTTCACTTATACGAAATGAAATTAGTGATGGGCGAGTCCGAGATGTTTAGACAATCGAGAGAATTGCCATCGTTGCAAAATCACAATCGAGCTCCTCGACTACACAATCGAGATGTTTTTGCGATTGTTCCGAGTCGGCGAGTCGGAGGTTGTTACGATGACTTCTCGACTACACAGCCCAGATGTTTTTGTGATTGTTCCGAGTCGGCGAGTCGGAGCTTGTTTCGATGACATCTCGACTACACAAGCGAGATGTTTTTGCGATTGCTCCGAGTCGGTGGGCCCGCTATTGTTTTGATGATATGTTTTAGTTGATAAAATAAACTGAATGAGTGTTGTTGATGAAGAAAGTAGTATTTTTAATGGAAGTGAGGGAAATGCATAAATAAATGAACCAAATTGAAAAATATGCTATACTATATAGACGCTGCATTTTTGCAATCACAACTAAAGAGTGTCGTACATAATAATAATAGTAATTAATTTAAAATAAATTTTCTGAAGTAATACGCTTACGAAACAAATGAATTTTACGGCAATAGATTTGTACCACTCTGTATGTTTTTTTTATACTCAGCTGTACTAGTACACAGAGTATTATAGTTTTGATTTCCTAACGGTGGATTGTAACAGAATGAAATAATCGAGATAGATATAGACTTATATATATCAAAATGATCAGGGTGAAAAGAGAAATCGATTGAGCCATGTCCGTCCGTCTGTCCGTCTGTGCGCACGATAACTCGCGCAAAAATTGAGATATTTTGATGAAATTTGAAATGTAAGTTGGTATCAAGACAGGAACGGATGGTATTGAAAATGGGCGAAATCGGACCATGACCACGCCCACTTCCCCTATATAGTAAAAATCGCAAATATTTTGTATCTCAGTCACTAATAGAGCTAGAGTGATAAAATTTCACACACGTATTGAGCTCAGGCCCTTATGAAGAAATATATTGAAATTTTGGAAAATGGGCGGTGCCACGCCCACTTATTAAGGGGCAAACATTTAAAGTTTTATGAGTCATAACTCAGAAACCGTTGAGGATATATCGATGAAATTTCGTAGGTCAAATCAGCTTGCAGGACTGGACCTATGTGAAGTATATCATTTAAGCTCGTGCCATTAGCCGTTGGGCACGAGGCATTGAACACCACCCTAACTTTCGTAGTTGTACTTTCCTCTTTTATAACCGCATGATGGGGAAGAAAGTAGCAGTCGTTAGTGTCTGGTGAAACAGCAGAGGGAAGTTTTGACATGTGTCCTAATGTCTCATATTCCTCTAAAACCCTATTGTATTCCGACTGTAGGGCGGGTGTCTTCGCCAGGCGCGTCTCATTTCGATAAAATTGAGAGCAAACGCTTCGGAGGGAAGGCCCTAAGTGGACATTTGTCGGTAATTCCTGCTTAAATGGTAGTGAAACGGTGTATTTGCCATCGGGATTTCTAAATGTTGTGGATTTGAAGAGTTCTTCGCAGTATGCGTTTTCTTCAGTAAGACCCTTTTTCTTTGGCACATCTTCTAACTCCCAGAAAGCGGTTAGTTGCCTATCGAGATGTATTTCATTGAAAAAAGATACCCTCTTGTTGGCTGGACTTTGTGAATCGGCACGGCCGGTCAGTATCCAACCGAACACAGTTTCTTGGGCCAGAAGCGTATTCAATATATTCTTTCTTATACCGCCTAAAATGATTTGTGGGTATATATCGCCACCCAAGATGATATCTACTGGTTCATGAACGAAGAACCTTTTGTCTGCCAGCTCGAGGTCTGGGAATGCTTGCTGAGTCATGGCACTTACGTGGCACGTTGGCAGATCTCCTGTTAGTTCTGGTAGTATTAATACGACCGCTTCAATATTGACTAAAGCATCGGTTAATGAACGTAGTTCAATAGCGCATGCGCGTTTTACTTTAGCTGAAAGGGTGTTATTTATACCAGAGACTTGTACATCTAGCCGTTTCGACGGCAAGTTAATTCTACGTCTGAGTCGCTCTGTCATAAAGGAGCATTCTGACCCAGAGTCAATTAGCGCCCTAGCTGCATAATTAATGCCATTGTAGTGCACGTTTACTCTTGCCGTACCTAGCAACACCCCTTTGCTTGTATTGGCGTGAAGAGAAGAGACATTATTGGAGTTTCCCTTTGCTTTTTCGCGCGCTTGCTGAGAGGTGGTAGGTTCATCGTCAGAGGTTTTGGATGTGTTTTGTCCCTTTTGTTTTGTAGGCGCCGTTGATTTACCTGTTTGGAGATGGAGCATTGTATGGTGTCGGGAGTGACATGAGCTGCAGTTAAACGAGCTAGTGCATTTTGACACCGTGTGTCCAGCCGAAAGGCAATTCAAACAACAGCTATTGTTTTTTTATGAACGAAATTTTGTCAGCTGTATTTAACCTACGAAATTGAGGACAGTTGCGTAATTGGTGCTCTTTGTTTTTACACATTTTGCACGCATTCTTGGGGACGCTTGCTTGGTAAACTCCAAGCTTTGAAGGCGCTTTACCCGTATTATTTCCGCTTGGCGGTTTGATAGATTTAGAAGCTTTATTGTCTTTTAGACCTGATACTGCTTCTAAAGTCTGAAATCGGTTAGTTAAAAATCTATCCATATCCTCCCATTTAGAAATTTCCGTTTTGTTCTCGATTGTTTGCTCCCATAACGCGAGAGTGCATTCTGGGAGCTTTGTGGAGCACAAGTACGTGATAATTGCGTCCCAGTTTGATATGTCGATTTCATGGGTTTGCAGGGACGACATACAATTATTTATTTCCCGCTGCAATTTTTTTATGGAAACCCCGCATTCTGATTCTACTGGTTTCAAATTAAATAAAATTTTCAACTGGGTATTTACTAGAATTCGCTTATTTTCGTAGCGATCACATAGATTTTTCCACGCTGTGGCAAACCCTTCGTTAGTAAGTGGGCACCTTTTTACAATTTCTTTAGCCTCGCCACTGGTTTTGGTATTGAGATGGAAGAGTTTTTCCACGGGTGTGAGGCGTTTGTTTAGTATGTATATGGCCGTAAACATGTCCCTAAAGGACGGCCATGATACGTAATCACCTTTGAACACTTCGGTGTCACAAGGTGGCAAACGAATGTTGTGCTCACGACTCTCATTGTAATCAGCGTTGGGTTGTAATACCGTAGGTGTTGAAAACTGTTCTGCTAAAGACGTTATAGTGGACATACATTTTTTGTATGCAGCGTAACAACTTTTATTTTTTGCCTTAAGTGACGCAAGGTTTTCTTTTGAAGTGTCAGGAGCTTGTATCAGGCTTTCATAAACTTTTTTAGTTTTAATCCATGAGGATTTTAGCTCCTCTTGATCAACTGCAAGAGACTGCTTTGTATGCTCCTCGACAGGGACGTTGTTGAACTCCTGTTCAAATTCCACTATATGGTCTGACAATCTAATATAGCTCTCCATTTTTTTTATTTGGCGGAAAATTTTTCTTTTTCTTTTTTAAAAAGGAAATGAATTTAATGTAGAAGTCGGAATTCGATTTGGGGAAAATTTGAGAGAGGTATATAAACCAAGAACTTATAAATTGTAGTCGTAGACTAAATTTTCTAGAGAATTTCCTATGGGAGTAATCGCCAAAAACCAAAAGCCACACCGACCCGTAAGATTCGGAAAAATAAAATTTTATTTCAGTGTTAATTTTCTTTATTTAATAGAATTTTTCACCTAAATTTATACATGCATATATATACGTAGCAGCTGTAAAGAATATAAATGCTTATATATATTTACGTATGTATATATGTGCTTGCGTGTATAACCTCAAATGATGATATAGCAAATTTAGTGCAAATTAATAAAATTGAAAAATTTTTAAAATATTTATCACAAAATGCCACCCAACCGTGATTATTAAAATTAAATTGCAATGCGGCGAAGTGAAATGTGCGAAAAAAGCAAAAATTTAGTTGAATAATTGACTGCCGGAGGTAGTCGAAAATAATAGAGTTGTTGTTGTTATACACTTGTACGTATGTACGTTTGCAGGTTATGTGCAAGTATGAATTTGCAAATATATATGACAAATCACTTGCCCGCGCAATTAAAATTAAATTTGAACCAAAAAAAAATTCGCTTTTCGAATGTAATTCGCAATTTATTTGTATTTTTAAAATTTTTTTTTTTTTTTTTTTGCTAAGTGCGGAACCACAAGGAAAGGAACCACTTACCGAATTAAAAATTTGTATGTATGAATGTGATGAATGTGATGATTGTTTTAATGATGGTGTATGTGCTGGATGGATTTTTCCTGTGATGATTGTATGATGTGGACTGTATGGATGTATAGATAATATATGGAGGCTGTAATTGCTCGCAAGTTTGGTACTTAGTTATTGGGTGTTGGTGTTCGCACTTGTGGCTCAAGGAGGCGCGATAGGACCAATGTTTCCGCAGTAAACCGGGAATAATAAATAAAAATAACAGAATTAGTTTTTTCTCAAAATATTAATTCAGTTAATTTATTTTCAATAAATAAGATGTATATGTATATATATATTCACGTAGTGAACAGAAAAACTTACGGGCGCTGATGGTTTGTGATCGGGATCGTAATCGAATAGGCGGAAAAACGAAACAAACCGGAAAAAGCATATATATATATATTTTCCGAATTGTTAGGAAAAAAGTTACGTTAATTCTTGTAGTTTGCTCAGGGTTGCTATAACAGGGTTGCCACGAGGGGGTATGACAAGTGCACATTAGGGTGCGTGAATTGGGTTTGGGCTGCTCGCCCAAACACGTGATATACTTACTTAGGCAAATGTTTGGACGAAAAATTGCCAAAATCGGTTGACGACCACGCCCACTTTTATATATGGGTATTATAAAGTGACCTAATAAAAACATTTTAAGCGATATCTCTGTCAAATATAAAGATATATCAATGAAATTTTATGGCAGGATTCCAACTAAGGACATAAAACAAAAAAAAAAAAAAATTTTGGAAAATGGGCGTGGCACCGCCTCCTTTTAGGAGCAGGAATATACGAGATTTCTTAGCCTATAACTCGACAAATAATTGATATATTATGACGAAACTTGGTGTATATACTTTTATTACTTGTAGTAATACATGTTGAAAATTTTAGCGAAATCGGTTGACGACCACGCCCACTTTTATATATGGGTATTATAAAGTGGCCTAATAAAAACATTTTAAGCGATATCTTTGTCAAATATAAAGATAATTCATTGAAATTTTGTGGCATGAGTTCTACAATAGACCGGAAACAAAAAATAGAAAAATTTTGGAAAATGGGCGTGGCACCGCCTCTTTTTAGACAAAGAATCAACGAGATTTCGGAGCCCATAACTCGACAAATAATTGAGATATTATGACGAAACTTGGTCTATACACTTCTATAGCTTGTGTTAATAGACACGCAAAAATTTATTGAAATCGGTTTATGACCACGCTTACTTTTTAACAAAGATATTTCTGGAACACCCTTTGGGAATTTGTAACGTGACATCTTTGTAACTAAAAGTCATAAAGGGATGAAATTTTGCACAAAGAATAATATTGATACGCTTATTTGGATGACTGATAAAAATTTAGAGAAAGGGCGTGGATACGCCCACTTCACGCAGCACTCGCTTTATATAAAGTACACCGTGTTTCCATCAAAGGCAAACAAACAATGAAAGCATACAGCTGAGTATCTAATGTTCGATTCCACTCGAACTTAGGCTTCCTTACTTGTTTTAAACAATTTTGATATTCAAGCGGCAAAAACAAATGTTATGTATTTTTTGCAGCGAGTCCGACATGTTGTAGGGTTGCTTTGAAAACGAGAGGAATCGTTGGCGAGTCCGAGATGTTTTAGCGATTGTTTCGACTGACAGCCATTTACGACTTGACTCGAATACGAATGAAAACCATCGAGAGCATTCGAGATGTTTCAACAATCGAGAGAATCGAATAAAACATCTCGGACTCGCCCATCACTAAATGAAATGTTGCCCTTTGTCTGAATAAGTCCTAGGAAAATACTAGTTGACTGCTTATATTTTTCAATCCCTCAGGTTTTTTCATTTTTATTTATTTATTTTACTTATTAAATATTTTTTTACATTTTTATAAAAAAAAAAATTAAATAAAAAAAAAACTTTAGTCATCTGACTTCGACGTGATTCGAACTCGCGACCTGCTCAATTCGAAGCCAGACAGACGTCTCACCACTACGCCATCGCACCACTTGTGTTGAGCATGTCAAAAGCTGCACTTAAACTATATTTACTTCAAGTGTATATGTGAACTAACTTTTTTTTGGTATGTGATCGACTGGTATTTAACTGGTATGAGCTTATGCAGAGGAAGACAATTGCCATTTCGAAGGACATTAACACACGAAAAATACCAGATGTTTACATGGGAAATGTACACTCGGGCAAGTAGTTGACTGTTTACGGTATACTGGTATAATTCTAGTATGCAACTGGTTATTTTCGCTGCAGGGGTGCTACTCAGGGTTTCCATATATGTATATTTAACGCTGTACGGATATCTCAATCGGTTCCCGAGATTGAGGCCCAAACATGGACCGGAATAGCTCGAACTATTTTTTAGCAATATTTGTATCAAAATATAGTAGTCATCATAATATAGACCGATAAGTGGACCCGGATGGCTATGGAAAGTTGTTGGTAAGTCCATATCTATTTCGATTATTTCATGGTGTTGCATAGGTACTACCGTTATGAAATCAAATGTGTATCTACTATTTACAGACAAGAATGTGTTTCTGACCAATTGCATAATAAGAACAATGATCAGTTATCTAAGACTAGCGGAAATTGCATACGTTTATATACCACCAAATTCGAATTGCACCAAATTCCCCATAGACGGTTGTGGAGGTATAGTCTTAGTAGGTACTTTTTCCATAGCCGCTGCCTATCTACCATCTTACCTTATTCGCTGTAAGGCTCGTGATATAGCGGAAGCTTTAAATATGCATCGTACACCACTTAACTGATTCCAATTTACTGTTAAAATACCATACAAATGTGTTAAAAACGAAAAATAAGCAACGACTATGAGAATCAAAAGTAACAACTTTCTTCTCGCACAGCCAACCCTTAATATGTACTTTTATCTCGTGGACAAGTTAATCATATGGACAACATGCATATGTTGTTGTGGGAGCAGCGCAGCAATAGAAGCTACTCTGGTCGATTCTTCTTGAAACAGTGACTGAACGGATGCTGTAAGACCAATTCATTTTGGGGCGGAGTTATATTTTATACCTACCACTGTAGGTACATAAATACAGAAATTTCAATCTGAGGCAATTGAAATGAAATTGGGAAACTCTACTTACACCTCTATTCTACGATTCATCGGGACTTCGAACGCTGCGACGTCGACTGCTACGACAAAACGAAAATTGGTATTCTGGTTTACGATGTTTCGAACATAAGTGTTGTTAAGTGTAAAACTATGTTCGAATCGATGTTAAGTAGCGTTTATGCGAAATCATACATATGTACATATGTATTTTTTGACAGAAAATTTATATTTTCAGTAAGTTTTACATTATGCTAGCCATACACGGTGCGACCGTTGACCCAACTCGGTTGCAATCGAGTTGGACTGTTTGCCTACATACATTGCAATTTATTGTACAACCTTGTTGTACAATCTCATTTTGTAAAAAATTACTTTGAGTGAAGATGGAATAGGATAATATTGCGCTTGTAGGAAGAAGAAGAACGTACAGCAAAAGTACGATTAATTAAAAGGGAACAAAATTGTAAAAAAGTTGTTCCTGCGAGCTTTCCATTTTGCGTTATTTATTCTACAAATATTTATGTTTATTTTGTGTTGAATTCGCTTATTTTTACTTATTTTAATTTGATGTGTTCACTTAAAGAATTCTCGTAAAATGAAATGTTGAACAACATACCCCCAAACGATGCAACCAAGTTGTACAACTTGCCAAAAAATCAAAAATTTTTGATTTTTCGTACAACCGATACACAACTTCATACAACAGCCCCAAAAACGTTGTGATTTCGACCGCAACTGGCGCAAGTTGTATAAAAAATTGCAAGGTGTGTGGCTAGCATTATATTTTCAGGAAGAATATCGTCCCTGCGAATAAAAAAACAGTTACATATGTATGTATGTGTTTGTCAGTAACTTTGTAGGAGAGCAAAAATTGATTCCTGGCGTCCATTTGCAAAATTTAGCAAACTTTTAATTCAGAAAGGATGGTACTATATCACTGTTATTGATTTATGAAAAAATAAATCACTTTTTGACCCATTGCGACGTGATAAAGATTTGCGCCTTTTTAATGCACATAGCTGTTTTTATACACCAATTTTGTTGTTGTTGTAAAAACGTATGCAATCTGTACACAATACACCGCTAGGCCTAGTTTGTATGTGAAAAAGTTGAGTGTCGAACTAATTAACTAACAGTTGCCATTTTGCCTGTACGTTTGCAAGCGCATACCTTTTTCTCAGAACATTTAACACAGTACATGCGCATACTTTATTTGATAACTTGTACACCACCCAGATATGAAGAAACTGCAAACGCAGAAATGTGGGCAATGAATAGGGCTACTAGCAATAAAAACATTTCCTAAACATTTACATAACTGTTTTTTTTTATTCGCTGGGACGATATATTAAACAGTTAAAAAATGGATTAGTGGAAAAATAAATGGATGAACAAAGGAATTTGAACATTAATTTGATTTCAATTTTTTAAAATATTGCTTTCTATTATAAAAAAAGTGTTAACATAAATGAAAACGATATTTATAGAATACTGTCACCAAGTTTCATGCGAGAATAACTTGTAATTCGGAAGCTGAGCCGCTGAGCTTAGATATAATGCATCAGTTTTATTTATTTACAATCTACTGGGAATTTTTCAGTGAAAAATTCAGGAAATATTCTTTGGATAATAATTCATCTAATTTTAACACTTTCAACTATGTATTATTAAATTATAATATTAAAGTTCTTTAGAAAGAGAATTCTGCCGGCTGAGGGTTATTTTTTTTAAAGCGAGTCCGAAGATCAGTAACACATTACTTTAACAAGGAATATCTATAATATAATAATACAATGGCGCTATTATAACTCTGACGTGTTTTATGGCCGAGCTTCTCTCCCAATTCGAGGTGTGCTCCATTTTGTTTTTCCTACACTCAGAAAAAGGGCAAGCTAAATTTAAGTATAGCGGGCTTGAATCAAGCCGAAAACGTTATGAAAGTCTGTTAAGCTTGAAAATGCTAAAATCAAGAATATATTCTTATTTTTAAAACGGCATTTTTGTGAAGAAAAAGATTATATGAAGAACTTTCCGGTTTGAAACAAACTTGAATAAATTTATTTTAAGCATTGCTCATGATTGATTTAAGAATGCTCAACTTTGTTTTAAGAATACTTATACTTGCTTTCCACTTTTTCGAAGTTCAAAATTCGACATCATTTAACCCACCTAACAAAAATAAAAAATAAATTCTTTTATTTCTTTGCATTGTATTTTATTATTTTTTATATTTTAATGGGTCAGTCATATGTATATGTATATGGGGATACAATTCTTATTATCACTATGTATAATTCAGTCCTTACATACATAGATACTTATAAATAAGAAAGATCTGCATACATACACATATCTTATACCAAACTTATTTTAGAAAAGTGTATACATTTTTTCCGTAATCTTTTTAACGGTTAAAAAACTTACTCAATACTTCCACCTCCAACACAGATTTTATCCACCCAATTTGAATGGTAGTATCCCCATACCGTTGAACCGTTTCTTACCTACACCGGTGATCTGGAATCCAACAATTTTGGCCACGATTTAAAAAAGACAACGGCTTCCAAATTATTAGTCTTGCTCTTCAGCAGTTCATATGTACATGCCCATTTTACCACTTCTCCATATTTGATGTATTTCTTCATCTATTGAAAACTATTAAAAGCCATATTAAAACATAATCTAATTTTTTCCAAGCAAACAATTTCACGCAAAGCTACATTCACAATACCAGCGGATGAATAGCTAAATAGTATTTTGGTTTATTAAAAAATCTTTTTTATACAAAAAGAAAAACTATTGAAATGTATATATTTTCTTGTAAACATTTGGCTCTGATGGTCGTAAATTAGGAATTTCATTTTTAAATCAAGAATTTTATTCTTAAACCTAGATTTTTTTCAGTGTTTTATGTTGTTTCAAGAATACCGTTCTTGATTCAAAATTGGGGAAACTTAAATTTGATTTATTTTTCATTAATTTCTGTAATTCTTAATTCAAGTACGACACAGCTTGTTTTTAGCACGCAACTTTTCTCTGAGTGTACTAATTCGGTAGAACTACAGTTTTATGCCGGCTCCGCGAAGCATTTTTTGTGAGAAGCTTTTTCATGGAAGAAATACACTCGGAGGGTATGCCGCCCAGTGCCGAGAGGTGACCGCTGCTCTTAAAAAAAACAATAATTGGATTTTTACTAATTAGAAAAATTTTTTTGGTGTTTGCTCAGACTGGCGTTTGAACCCGAGACCTCTGGCATAGCAGGCGTGCACTCTACCCACTACACCCCAGCGGCCACAAGGAATATCTGCTGCACTATAATCGTCCAGCAGGAGAGACTTTTTTAGGATGTGTGATCGGATCGTGGTTCATTATATACAAATTTTCCCTTAGAATCAGTGGTACATTATTGGGATTCCCACCTTAACTGTTAGCAATTTTAAATTATGAAAAAACTAGACTCCATGAACTCAATGGCAATGGAAAAGCCAGGTTGCGATCCATCAAATCATGAATATGTACATATGGTATAGCAGAAATTTTGTGATTCGCCAGGAGGATTTGAGCACGAACGGGCATATAAAGTGAGCACGTTTCGTCGATTTGTTAGTTTCTCGCCCAAAGTTTTGTAAATATTTTCGGATGGCGATATTTTAAACATCTAAAAAGACACAGTTGCGCAAAAATGCTTAAAGTGCATCCGGGCACAGAAATTATGCCCTAGTTGAGGTGCGCTTAGGGATGCAAACGATACATCGATGTTTGAAAATTACTCAGTATCGAAAAATCGCCGATACATCGATGCCAACCCTGACGATATTTGACTGTAGTTTTAGTCAGTGGTAATTTATACATAAACGTAATAAATCCTCCACATTACGGGTCCAATTTCGGGGTGTGTGAGAGAGTACCCAACAGCCATTCAATTATAATTATCATCAAATCCACCGGAGCCATATATTTTTCGAACAATTTAGCTAAAAACAAGTAAGAGCGCGGCTGTCTTCGGCCGTACCGAAGACTTCATACCTTTCATGATGGAGAAGTTATACCCTAAAATATATATATCTGAAAAATCGGTTGTATGGCATCTATATGTTATAGTGGTCCGATCTTGACAAATTTCGGCAACATTATTTAGGACTATATGGGTACCAACACTTCAAAGTTTTATGCACTTAGCTGTTTAAATGGAGAAGTTATACCCCAAAATGTTCATATCTGAACAATCGGTTGTATGGCAGCTATATGTTATAGTGGTCCGATTCGACCGATTCCGACAAATGATCAGCTTCTCCTAAGAATATACTCGCATTCCGAATTTCAAGCAGATATCTCAAAAACTGAGGGAATAGTTTGCGATCAAACAGACAGACAGACAGACAGACGGACATGGCTTAATCGACTCAGCTCATGATCCTGAATATATTGGTATATATTTTGGTAGGTCTGCCACGCCTCCTTCTGGTACTTTCACCATTCGTGTTTCGGCACAAAGTTATAATACCATTTCATTCCCATGAAAGGTATAAAAAGTCGATGTATCGATAGTTTTCTTCCGATGTTTTTTTAGAATCGATGTTAATTTTTTCGATACATCGAACATCGATGTATCGATGTTGGTCCTCAAAATTTGCATCCCTAGGTGCGCTACTCACTCAAATTACATGATCATTAGGCATATAACTTTTTACAATTTTTGCAAATACGAAAAACGGCATACCATAGTCGAATAGAGCATAAAAAAGTATGAACCCCATTATTTTTTTTTTTTGCGAAATTGCAAAAAAGATTCCGCGCAAAAAGAAATTACTTTTGTATCAGAACTGCTGAAAAAAACAAAAAAAGTTTTGTACAGTGTACACGTTTTTCTTCAGAGCGTGCAAGTAAAATTGTGCAAGACATTTTACCATTTTGTAAATCATCACATACTTTAAACTTAAAACTTATTTCATATAACAAATGACAAAATGGTAAAAATAACAAGTAAGGAAGCCTAAGTTCGAGTGGAATCGAACATTAGATACTCAGCTGTATGCTTTCATTGTTTGTTTGCGTTTGATGGAAACCCGCTGTAATTTATATAAAGCGAGTGCTGCATAAGTGCGCGTAGCCACGCCCATTTTCAAAATGTGTACCAATCATCCAACTAAGCATATAAATATTACTGTTAGTGCAACATTTCATTTCTTTATGACTTCTAGTTACAAAGATGTCACGTTACAAATTCCCAAAGGGTGTTCCAGAAATATATAATATATAATACAAAGGCGCTATTGTAACTCTGACGAGTTTTATGGCCGAGCTTCTCTCCCAATTCGAGGTGTGCTCCTTTTTGTTTTTCCTACTAATTGGGTGGACCTACAGTTTTATGCCAGCTCCGAACGGCGAATGCATTTTTTGTGAGAAGCTTTTTCGTGGCAGAAATACTCTCGGAGGGTATGCCGCCCACTGCCGAGAGGTGACCGCTGCTCTTAAAAAACCCAATAATTGGATTTTTACTAATTAGAAAAATTTTTTTGGTGTTTGCTCGGACTGGGGTTTGAACCCGAGACCTCTGGCATAGCAGCCGAGCACTCTACCCACTGCACCACAGCGGCCAGTGTTCCAGAAATATCTTTGTTAAAAAGTAGGCGTGGTCATAAACCGATTTGAATAAATTTTTGCGTGTCTATTAACACAAGTTATAAAAGTGTATAAACCAAGTTTCGTCATAATATCTCAATTATTTGTCGAGTTATAGGCTAAGAAATCTCGTATATTCCTTTGTCTAAAAAGAGGCGGTGCCACGCCCATTTTCCAAAATTTTTCTATTTTTTGTTTCCGGTCTATTGTGGAACTCATGCCACAAAATTTCAATGAATTATCTTTATATTTGACAAAGATATCGCTTAAAACGTTTTTATTGGGCCACTTTATAATACCCATATATAAAAGTGGGCGTGGTCGTCAACCGATGTTGACAATTTTTAGTCCAAACATTTGCCTAAGTAAGTTATCACGCATACCAAATTTCATCTATATATCTTCAACGGTTTCTGAATTATGACTCATAAAACTTTCAATGTTTGCCCCTTAATAAATGGGCGTGGCACCCCCCGTTTTCCAAAATTTTTGTGTTTTCTGTTTTATGTCCATAGTTGAACTCATTCGACAAAATTTCAGTGATATATCTTTATATTTGACAGAGATATAGCTTAAAATGCTTTTATTAGGTCAATTTATAATACAGTACTCTGAAAAAAAACGTTGTAAATACAAAGACTTTTGCCGTTAAATGAACAACTTTCCGCAGTTGAAATGTGCCCAACAACGCTCCGTTGTTGTTTCAAAGATGCGAGCGTTTTTGATTTAAATACTTTTCGTATTTAAGTTAACAACGGAAACTGTTGAATGAAATACTTTTACATTTACGTTAACAGTTTTTACTTTTGAATTAACAGCAAAAATTTTTGGTCCAAAAACGGGCACCATTAAAGCAAATACTTACGCATTTAAGTTAATATCAAAAAAATTGTAAACAATAGTAATTTTTATACTCAGCTGTACTAGTACACAGAGTATTATAGTTTTGATTTCCTAACGGTGGATTGTAACAGAATGAAATAATCGAGATAGATATAGACTTATATATATCAAAATGATCAGGGTGAAAAGAGAAATCGATTGAGCCATGTCCGTCCGTCCGTCCGTCTGTCCGTCTGTACGCACGATAACTCGCGCAAAAATTGAGATATTTTGATGAAATTTGGAATGCAAGTTGGTATCAAGACAGGAACGGACGGTATTGAAAATGGGCGAAATCGGACCATGACCACGCCCACCTCCCCTATATAGTAAAAATCGGAAATTTTGTATCTCAGTAACTAATAGAGCTGGAGTGATAAAATTTCACCCACGTATTGACCTCAGGCCCTTATGAAGAAATGTGGTGAAATTTTGGAAAATGGGCGGTGCCACGCCCACTTATTAAGGGGCAAACATTGAAAGTTTTATGAGTCATAACTCAGAAACCGTTGAAGGTATATCGATGAAATTTGGTAGGCGTGATATACTTACTTAGACAAATGTTTGGACGAAAAATTGCCAAAATCGGTTGACGACCACGCCCACTTTTATATATGGGTATTATAAAGTGGCCTAATAAAAACATTTTAAGCCATATCTCTGTCAAATATAAAGATTTATCATTGAAATTTTATGACAGGAGTCCAGCTATGGACATAAAACAAAAAACACAAAAATTTTGGAAAATGGGCGTGGCACCGCCTACTTTTAGAAGCAGGAATATACGAGATTTCTTAGCCTATAACTCGACAAATAATTGAGATATAATGACGAAACTTGGTGTGTACACTTTTATTACTTGTAGTAATACATGTTCAAAATTTTAGCGAAATCGGTTGACGACCACGCCCACTTTTATATATGGGAACTATAAAGGGGCCTAATGAAAACATTTTAAGCGATATCTCTGTCAAATATAAAGATTTATCATTGAAATTTTATGACAGGAGTCCAGCTATGGACATAAAACAAAAAACACAAAAATTTTGGAAAATGGGCGTGGCACCGCCTACTTTTAGAAGCAGGAATATACGAGATTTCTTAGCCTATAACTCGACAAATAATTGAGATATTATGAAGAAACTTGGTTTATACACTTTTATAACTTGTGTTAATAGACACGCAAAAATTTATTGAAATCGGTTTATGACCACGCCTACTTTTTAACAAAGATATTTCTGGAACACCCTTTAGGAATTTGTAACGTGACATCTTTGTAACTAGAAGTCATAAAGGAATGAAATTTTACACAAAGTATAATATTCATATGCTTATTTGGATGACTGATAAAAATTTTGAAAATGGGCGTGGCTACGCCCACTTTATGCAGCACTCGCTTTATATAAAGTACCTACACCGTGTTTCCATCAAACGCAAACAAACAATGAAAGCATACAGCTGAGTATCTAATGTTCGATTCCACTCGAACTTAGGCTTCCTTACTTGTTTTTTAATATAATAGATATTATTTTATTTAGTTTTTTTTATATAATATATCTTTACATAGTAATATTAATACTAAGGCCCGGTTTCACCAAAAAAACTTTTTCCATTCAGTGATGGTCATTTGATGCATCATTTGAACAACACGATGTGTGGAAAGAGACACGGCCACAAAGGTTTGCATCACATTTTCACACCGCCAATATAAAGATTATGGAAACTTGTGGGCAGTAGTGGCACAAATATCCATCAATCCTGCACCTCAAATGATATATCAAATGACTATCACTGTCTGGTCTATCACTGTGGTCTCTGTGGTGCAGTGGGTAGAGTGCTCGCCTGCTATGCCAGAGGTCTCGGGTTCAAACCACGGTCCGAGCAAAACACCAAAACAATTTTTCTAATTAGTAAAAATCCAATTATTGGGTTTTTTAATAGCAGCGGTCACCTCTCGGCAGTGGGCGGCATACCCTCTGAGAGTATTTCTGCCATGAAAAAGCTTTTCACAAAAAATGCATTCGCCGTTCGGAGCCGGCATAAAACTGTAGGTCCACCCAATTAGTAGGAAAATCAAAAAGGAGCACACTTCCCAATTGGGAGAGAAGCTCGGCCATAAAACTCGTCAGAGTTATAATAGCGCCATTGTATTATTATTATATTATTATTATCACTGTCTGTAGGGCTTTTTACACACACAAACACATAAACACAACTGATTTTATTTTATTATTTCATAACACATTCTTTATATTAACTTACATTGTTTTCCGACCGCCAGACCGCGCAATCGTCGCCGACAAGTTTTACCTCGATTGCTCGCTATCGGAAAATGGGATAATCAAACATATTTAATCTGAAAATACAAAATATATGTATGTATTTTTAAACGTACAAATGTACATATAATATTAATATATTATAATAATATATAAATATTATTATTGTGACTTACCTTTGTTTGTAGTTATATATTGCATATACATATGTATATGTATGTATATATTTTTCCCGAAAATTTAAGTTTGAAAAAATTTTTTTCTATTTTTTATTTACTTCAAAATTTTTCAACAGCAAGGGAGTTTTTGAATAAAAAACGCCCGTCTTTGAATTAACTATGGAAAGTTGTTGAATCAAAAACTTTGCCGTTAAAGCAAATACTTTTGCTGTTGAATCAAAGACGGAGGTTCAAGAGCGGAAAGTTGTTGATTTAACTGCGGGTACTTTTTTCAGAGTAGACGCTGACAAATTAGAACTCTTAGTAATTATAATTTCCAGAAATTAGAATCAACTTTTTGAATATATTACACGATCTGAAATTCGAATCGAAAATTCTAATTTCAGAGCGTATTTTGTTTTTTTGTTGCAAAATAGATATAAAAAAGGGAGTCCCCAATTTATTCATATTACGCTCGGTAGTCGTTGGATTTTCGTCACTATCTGTACAGTTTTTGTTAGTTTTTGTTTGAATTCGATAATTGGAGTTTTTGTTTTTTGGACCTTTTTTTGACTTAGCGCATAAATACATATATGTATATTGGATTGACACCGAATTTTTTTCGTTTTTATGAATAAAATTGAATAAGACAAAATTTCATTGTAGTTGTTCAATGCAAATTGACTTAAATTTTAAGGTTTTATTGAAATAAAAAAACGTCCAGGAATTAGAATTTCTCAGAAACTAGAATCACCCTGAAAACAAGGTGGTTCTAGTTTGTGAGCGTACACATATATAAAAGTGGGCGTGGCCGTCAACCGATTTTAACAATTTTCCATCCAAACATTTGCCTTAGTAAGTATATCACGCATACCAAATTTCATCGATATATCTTCAATGGTTTCTGAGTTATGACATATAAAACTTTCCATGTTTGACCCTTAATAAGTGGGCGTGGCACCGCCCATTTTCCAAAATTTCATCAAATTTCTTCATAAGGGCCTGAGCTCAACACGTCGGTAAAATTTCATCGCTCCAGCTATATTAGTGACTGAGATACCAAATTTCCGATTTTTTTCTATATGGGAAAAGTGGGCGTGGTCATGGTCCGATTTCGCCCATTTTCAATACCAACCGTCCCAGTCTCGATACCAACTTGCATTTCAAATTTCATCAAAATATCTCAATTTTTGCGCGAGTTAGAGTGTTTATAGACGAACGGACGGACGGACATGGCTCAATCGATTTCTCTTTTCACCCTGATCATTTTGATATATATAAGTCTATATCTATCACGATTATTTCATTCTGTTACAATCCACCGTTATGTGATTAAAACTATAATGCTCTGTGTACTAGTACAGCTGAGTATAAAAATATTAAAAAAAATTAAAAAAAAATCTGACTTTTTTTAGACATCCATTTTTGCGCGGAACGTTTTTGAACCGAAATCACATAAAAAAGTGATATTTATTACTAGGGCCCGGATTTTCATGCACTAAAAACTGGAAAATATGCGCATATAATATGACCTAAAAAATGAAAAATATGCACTAAAAACTGGAAAATATGCGCATATAATATGACCTAAAAAATCAAAAACATGCACTAAAAACATAAAGAGTATGCAAAAACACTTTTTACATTTTTTTATTTTATTTTTTTATTACGAGTAGTTTTTACTTTTTTTAAGATTTTAATTAACGTAAGAATATATTGTACTCTTAGTGTGAAAGACTCCAAATTAATAAAATATATGTACATACCCGGGTACAAGAGTAGAGATCAGCTCTAGTCTATTGCGACCACCTAGCTGTTCAATTAATGCCAATGTTTCAAAAGTGCTACTAAATTTTGGCAATAAACAGGGTTGCATTCCATTAACTCAAAATAAACTCCAAATGAAAGTAGAGTTAATTGGAGTTAAAAGCGATTTTATCAAAATAATCTGTATGGTTAACTCAGAGTTAAGTAAGAGTAGAGTTAAGTGGTTAGTTAACTCGAAATAGCCACTTAACTCTAATTAACTCTTCAACGTGAACATGGTATAAGGTTGCCAACTAATCTTGAAATGTATTTAACTGAAATTCACCAAATACTAAAAAATATGCGATAAAATATACCTTTATGAAAAAATATGCAAATATATGCATTAAAGACAAAATATGCAAAAATATGCACTAACAAATCAATGCCATTTTTACAGTAATTTCTTGATTCGCAAAATCGTTTACTCTTTAAGTTCCTATGACTTACCAAAAAAAAAATATGCAAATGCATAGAAATCCGGGCCCTATTCATTACTTGTACAATATTTGCCACCACGTGGTGGTATGCCAAATTTTTCGTCAACATTTGTTATATGCCTAATGACAGCATTGCGTGATTCGAATCAATTTTGATTTCAAATCAACTTTCAAATAAAGAATCAACTTGATTCGTGATTCAAACTATTTTTAAATCAAAGATAATTCTTATTTGTGAATAATTTCTCAAAAGAATCAAAAATACCCTTTGATTCGTGATTCAAACCATTTTCGAATCAAAGATAAATTTGATTTGTGATTCATTTCTCAAACGAATCAAAAATTTTATTCGAACCAAAAATTTTATTCGAATCAAAAGTTTTATTCGAATCAAAAATTTGATTCGAATCAAAAATTTATTAAGAATCTTGATTCGAAATCAAGTTTGAATCAAGAATCAAAAAAGATTTTTGATTCTTTTAAGAAATGAATCACAAATCAATTTTATCTTTGATTTGAAAATAGTTTGAATCACGAGTCAAAAGGTATTTCTGATTCTTTTGTGAAACGAATCACAAATAAAATTTATCTTTGATTTGAAAATAGTTTGAATCACGATTCAAAGGGTATTTCTGATTCTTTTTTGAAACGAATCACAAATAAAAATTATCTTTGATTTGAAAATATTTTAAATCAAGAATCAGAAAATATTTTTGATTAGTGATTCAGTCAAATCCAGGGACCGAAAATAAAAATTATTATTTTTTTCGATGCTATAAAACTCCAGGGCTAGATTGTGTCCTTGGGAAAAATTATTAACTTTACTTTCATCCCAGGACCTCCAGGATCAATAACCTGGGCTCTATTAATTTTACTGATTTTTTTTAAAAAACACCAGCTATAAAATAAAAATATGGCGTTTTATTTTTTAACGGCAGCGATAAAATACAAATTTGGTGTTTTATTTTTTAGCACCAGCGATAAAATAAATACTTGGTGTTTTATTTTTTAGCTCCATCGATAAAACTAAAACCTGGAGTTTTATTTTTTAACTCCAAAATAAAACTCCAGGGCCAATAACTAGCGAACCCTTAACCGAATTGCATAAATTTGGTATCAGATGAAAGGTAATTTAGTAAGCTTTTGAATGCTGCCACTTATACTAAATTGGAAAAAATTAAAAAAATAGGTGGCAACCTTGGTTTTAGTGGTAACCTTGGCATGGGTGGCACCATTAAAAAGCTTACTGAATTACCTTTCATCTGATACCAAATTTATGCAATTCGGTTAAGGGTTCGCTAGTTATTGGCCCTGGAGTTTTATTTTGGAGTTAAAAAATAAAACTCCAGGTTTTCGTTTTATCGATGGAGCTAAAAAATAAAACACCAAGTATTTATTTTATCGCTGGTGCTAAAAAATAAAACACCACATTTTTATTTTATCGCTGTCTTTAAAAAATAAAACTCCAAGTTGATTGATTATTTTTGTCCAAATAAAATATTCCTCCAAATATAATTTTTTTCTTTGGTGTTTTATTATAAAAGGAATAAAACTCCCGGTCCCTGGTCAAATCAAAATCACGCAACCCTGCTAATGATCATAGTAATAATACACAATTAAAATTATTTTCAGAAGCTTTTATTAAACAATAATATACATATAAATACTGCTAAAATGGAAAATAAAATTATTATTAAATAAAAGTTCGGTACAATGAAACTCCTTGTACTTATTGCGCTCTATTCAGTCTCTTGTACTAAAGCAGATTCCTTTTGTTCACTTATTTTGCAAAGAAAAGGCCTGTAGGGTTTTGTATAAAATTGTTGCATAAATTTAAAAATCAAAGTTAAATTCTTTACATTTCTCTCTTTTTATTTCACTTTACAGCTAGTTGCTAGTTTTCTAAAGGTTTCAACTCACCGACGGCAGCCCGTAGACCGTGTCAGCTGACAGTCCGGAAACCGGGGCACGTCCTGCGCCTATATCCATCCCGTTAAATTTAAATATTTGAGCAGCCCCTCGGGCCTGACATTCTTGAGTTCCGAGATACTGCCGAAGAAAGGAACTTCATTCTGCTTTGGCAGTGCGAAGGACACTCGCATAGCAGGTGCTCCACCGTCTCCTCCGTTCCAGAAAGGTTGCAGCTGCGGCACAAGGTGTTGTGGTCCAATCCCAGTCGGGCCGCGTGTGTACCAATGGTCCAACGCCCTGTAAATAACGCAGTTATGCGGTCTCTTCTATCCATCTTTAGGATGGCTGAATAACGCATCTCATTAAATGAAGGCCACAGACTTCTGCAGACTCTGCAGGTCTGCAACCGTTTCCATCCATTTTTTGCCTCCCCGAACCAGTGCCGAGAGGTTCGACCTTTGACAAATCCCAGGGGCACAAGAACCTCTCGCGCTTCTGCGACATCAAGAGCCGAGCACCACCTGGCCAGAAAATCAGCCATTTCATTACCCTGAATATCACGGTGCCCCGGCACCCAGATTAGGGTTGCCAGATGTACCCCTTTGGGGGGATTCTACCCCTTTTTGACTTGGCGTTCCCCTATCTACGGAAGGCTCCGTAGATACCCCTTTTTCACTATACTCCTAATATCCTAATAAATTTAATTTTTTGCTAAGTGAACATGATGAGATTGGCAAAAATATTTTGAAAAGCTTGAAAACCAGTGTCAAATATGACTAAACAAGTGAAACATAAATATTATATGCATATGTACATACATATATATTTATGTAACTAAATGAATGTTTATATTAATTTTTTGCTTCAATTTGAAAATGAGGTAAATTAAACGAATTTTCATCAAAATTCTAATGTTTTTACTAGAAATCTTTTTGTAAAACATCTGCTCAAAAGTCTGTATGGATGAAATTTCAAAATTGCCAAAAATTCGAAATTTTTTTTTTTTGGTGAATCTTAAGTCACTGAGCCACGAAGCGGAATACTCCACAAAAATAAGTAGACTTAGTTGACTCGATGTGCTACATATACATACACAAAGATATATTTATGTTCAACCTAATTTATAATATTAAGGATATGTACATACCTTCATAAATATGCGTGTGCATATCATATTATTTGCGCATATTTTCCAGTTTTTAGTGCATGAAAATCCGGGCCCTAATTATATGTTTGCATACATATATGTATGATATGTACATTCGGCCGTCTCGCCTTATATGGACCAAAAAAACATTCACCGTACGCCCCCCCATATGATTTCTCTTTCGAAAACGTTTCGATCAGTTGATTTCAGATTGTTGTTGACATAGTATGTATGTATGTAAAACCTATCGTGTTTCGAGAAGAATTAAAAAAAAAAAAGAGAAGCCTCAGTAATAAGCAAAATACAAGCTTTCTCCCACTATTTTTTGTACTTAGTAAAGTAAATACTTAGTATAGATGCTAATAAGAGTTATTTAATGGATTATCATTTTCTGTATACACTGATGACTACACTTATGTACTATATTACCCTTTTTTCATTTGATCTGATTTGGCAGGTACATTTATTGCCAAACCAACGCGTGTCATTTGAGACGCGTGCGATATCACCATATGACAAATACATATTTTGTAATTTTTTTCTTACTATCATAAATAATGTTGGATACATCCCAATATGCACGAGTAAAACTTTTTTCCAATTTTTGAGAAGTTTTGTGGTTCTCAAATGGATATCCAACTTATATAGATATCAATTTGAGATACCAAGTTTGTTTTCGAATTGAGTGCCATTGGAGGTATTATTTAAAACTTTTTCATATCGACGCTTCCAAACAATACTGTACTAAGTCGACTTAGTACATTTTTCCGTATTTGGCGTTTTCAAGTAGAGCGTGCCTTAATTTAGATGCTGTCTAATATTGGTATCAATCGGACAATCCAATCAAAAGTTATAAGCAAAAGTGTACATATAATACAACTCGATATTTTTACAGAATAAAAACTTTGAGAGCTTGCCATGAAAAACCACGTAGCAAATTTTTATTTCTTCTTAAGGTTTTATATAAAGCGTACCCTGACTTCGATGTTGTCGAGTTTTGGTGTTGATCGTTCCATCCAAACAGAAGTTACAAGTGAAAATATACTTAGCATACAATCGAGGTTTCATATCGAGTTTAAACTTTGAGAGCTTCTCCTGCAAAACACAGTTTTCAGACTTAGTACAGTTTTGTTGGGGTAAGTGGAAAAAAATTCAACAACAGTTTTGTTTGGAAGCGTCGATATGATAACGCTGTTAATATTTTATAAACCTTTTATGTGGATGGCAATATTGGTGAGTGCATATTTTGCCTTGCCCTTTAATAAGTATTTTTTTTTTTTCATTTAAATCTAATTGGAAACTTATGTTTGAGTTCAAATTGGTTTTTGAAGTGGAGAACTAAGATTAGGGAGTGCCACATAATCCCCAAAAAACAAAATCCCCAACGCACAAAATCCCCAAAAAAAAAAATCCCCAAAATCAAAATCCCCAAAATCAAAATCCTTAAAATCAAAATCCCCAAACACGAAATCCCCACATTTTTTCGGGGATAGCGTCACAAAATCCCCAAAAGATGACTAAATAAACAACATTGAAGATCATATTTAAAAAACCGCATTCCGCAGAAATCGCGGCGATTTCTAACCTAATTTTAATTTATTTCACACAGAATATGGGGATTTTGTGTTTGGGGATTTTGATTTTAAGGATTTTAATTTTGGGGATTTTGATTTTGGGGATGTTGATTTTGGGGATTTTGATTTGGGGATTTTGATATTGGGGATAACGTGGTAAACCCCTAAGATTATTTACGTATATGTGCCGCTTTCCTTGAGAATGGTTTGGTTCTCCAATGGAGGTACAATGGAAAGTAAATATTGGAAATTGGAAAACGAGTTGGATATGCATTTGACCTCAAATCAATTTCCAACTAAAATGTTTATTGGGATCTTATATTTATATGTACATACATATGTATGCATGTGTGAGTTAATTGTCACGCATGAAATTGATCTTTAAAGAGTTACCTTTACCCAGACAAAATTCTTTCAGTGAAGTGAAAAATATTTCCAGTTGAGTGGTTACTTGGTCATAAGCTTAAATCACATTGACGATAAAGCCATGTCCGTCCGTCTGTCCATACGTACTCTAAAAGCCTATCACCCAGTCACGAAAGAATTTAAGTAAAAAATAATTTTTTTCCGTCATATGTTTCATATAAAATTCAAGTCAAAAAAATTAAATTAAAGTTTAATTATTAAACATACACATCGTCGCTGCGGCAACAAAAAGAGCTATACGTTTTTCAGCAACTTTTCAGGAGAGCAAAAAACCGTTTTCTGGTGATCCTAGAGAATATTTTTTCTAGTTTGCATTGTTAACAATATACTACACATATGTAATAGACTTGTGCAATTTTTTTTTTTACTTTTTTTGACCAACCACTTCGCATGAAGCATTTGCGCCGTTTTACAGCCCATAGTATGTAGCTCTTTTTACAAATTATTTCAATTTGCTAGTGGGGGTAAAAAATCGTGAAAGATGTGTATACAATTCTTCGCTAGGGCCCAATGATTGCATTAGCGATAGCTTGGAACTGCATTATTTAATTGACCAGTGCCGCTCCTATTTTGAAAAGTGGTCAGATACGCTTTTTAACACGCTTTTATTAGCTTCACCTGTATGTATGTATGTATGTTGTATGTATGTATGTATGTAATTTCATCCCATCCTAAAAGTTGCAACATTTAACTAAATTATTATATCTTTCAAACATTCACTTTTATTGTGTTCTCTTCACTATTATTTCTATTCTCCTCCGGATTCGCAACATGACATTAACGGCCCAACGGCATCATATAGTAGGACATTCAACATTATACTTCATGCTTCATTGTGGCTTTTATCCTTATGCTGTGTAGGGACACGATATCGAATCAAAAGCATCGATCTGGTACTCATTTAAAATATCGCTTAAAAAGAATCGCGAACCCGATAATATCGAAACTAAACTACTCGATACTCAAAGTATCGGTATCGAAAGCGGTAATTTTCTAGAAGGTGCAACCTTAAAATTTCCTCTAAAATAGTTAAAAGAGGTATCAATCGACGCGTTCTGACCTCTAGATTATGAATTCGAAAGCGGAAATAAAAGATTTTTCCACATTTTAAAGATATTTATTAAAACGGTTTAAAGTTGCACCGTCTTCTAGAAAGTTACCAAAAACGCAATAAAACTGCACCCTGAGGCATACGCATATCGCTGTATTAGTGCTAATTCCATGTCATAGGCATACGCATATCGCTGTATTAGTGCTAATTCCATGTCATAGTATGCCATGGCTGGTTCCAAAGTTTTGATTTTGACGTAAATCCTTTTCTAACTCATAAGAATAGTTCAAGCTGATTAAAAAAATTATACAAGTTTATTAAGTTCTTGAAAACATTTTTTACAAACCAACAGCTTTTACAAAACAACAGGTATATTTAATGCAATCACAGTTGTAAAAAGATATTTGCAAAATATTTAGTATTTTAAAAAATAAACATCTTAAATAACATTAACAATTCATTTTCATTGAGATTGAGTGTCAGAATAGCTGTGCATTCCATGTTATAAAGCAGAGTTGTAATTATTATAAGAGAAAAAATAAAAATCAAAAAATAAATATTATTGAAAGAAACATTTTTTAAAAGTCTTTCCATAATAGTTATTTCTGAGATATTTTTTTAAGTCGTTTTGTAATTATTATAAATAAGAAATTTTGTTTTATATATTCAAATAATTTTATATTGAGACAATTTTGAAAAAAGTCTTTGAGTAATTATTATCTGTAACAAATTGTTTTTTAAGTCTTCAAAGACTTTTTCATTGAGACGAATTTCAAAAATATCTTTAAGTAATTATTTTGAGTAACAAATTTATTTTTTATATCTTCGATAAAAATCTTTCATACAATTTCAAATTGGAAATTTGCTTGAGTTTTGAAGTACTTATATGAAAGTTATTTTTATTTTATACTTACATATATGAAAGTTATTGAAAATTTTCTGAGACGTTTTTTGAACTTTATCTCAATGAAAAAGTCTTTGAAGATATAAAAAAAAATTTGTTACTGATAATAATTACGCAGACTTTTTTCAAATTTGTCTCAATATAAAAGTCTTTGAAGACTTAAAAAATATATATTTGAAATAACTATTATGGAAAGATTTTTAAAATATAAGTTTCTGAATAATAATTATAGAAGATTTTTATCATTTTCATTATGAAAAAAATATTATCAAAAGACTTTTATGATTCTGAAGAAAATTTGACTTTTTTATAATTTCAAAATGAAATAATAATTATTCTACATCTCTGTTATAAAGAGAAGCCATTGCGCAGTATGATTTTTCTTCCGGACTTCTTCTTTCCCCTTACGGCCAAAGCAGAAGCTTACAAGAGGCAAATTTAAAATTTGTATTTCCATATATTTTATATTTTAAAAATAAAAATAATTTATTTTATAGTTGTCAAATTGAAACAATTGTCAGAAAAAAGTGCCGAATGTCAAAAAACCTATCGAAATACAAGCTGGCTCATTGGTTTTTAACCGCCTAGATGGTATTTCGTTGGTTTTTTCCAACATAGCTTACTCCCTTTCACCAACACAAAACTGTATTTGACCACCTCTTTCACACAAAAAACCTTGTAGAATACCAGGAAAAAAACGTAGTGTCATAGGGGCATTAATGGAAACAGACCCTTTTTTGTTTAGGTGTTTTTTGTAAAATGAGAAAGAAAAAAGATATTGACGATTCCTTCGCTGAAATGACGATTTTTTATTTGCAAACGTCAAATTATCGTATGAAAATGAAAAATATATAATCCTATATCTCCAGTTATCATTGGGTGAGTTTCTAAGACTGAGCTGTTGTGCAACTGTTGAGTGTTTGTCTTAGAAACGCACTGTTGAGTAATTCCGCTCAGCTCAACAGTTGGCAACTTTTCGCCATTTTTTGCATCACAAATTTTCTTCGCTACTTGAGCTCAACATGTTGTGTAAAGCCAAACAGCTGATAAATTCATCAAACCGTTTCTAAGACGTAGCTGTTTAACTCAACTGCTACACAACTGTTGGCAACTGTTCAGCTCAACAGTTGCGGAGCAGCTTTTTCTTAGAAACTCACCCATTATTTCTATCGCATGGTAATTGCAAATTGTAAGCAAGTTTCGGTGGCAAGTGTGCGCCTCGTTTAATGTGAAAATCAATAAACAGATTTGGGTATCTTCATACAACTTCATACAAAAAACCTTACGAAGTAGCCCAAACCTGCCATTATTTCAGCACGTGGATCAGACCTATTTTTCGATAGGTACCAGTGATAATTACTCGTGCTTGTGCATTTTTCGGCCCTTTAGCAGCTTGTCACTTCTGCACACTCGACCGATTTTCAGCACTATTTTGCGTTGCACAATTTTTTGGACAAATATGACATAATTTTAATTTTCCATCCATGGTTGAGGTACTCGATACCAAAAAATATCGTTGCAAAAGAATCGAGTAAAAAGTATCGGTATCAAATGCAAAAAATATCGATTTGGTATCGTATCGTATCGAAATTCGTGTCCCTAATGCTGTGGTTATGGTACCAATCAACATTGCCAATCAAAATCGGAAACATTTCGTGATTGGTGAGAGGTGGTTATGCTTGCATTGATGATTGGAGCGCACATACACAACATAACACATTATTATTACTGAACACATACACAACATAACACATTATTACCCCCGAAACCTCGACTGCTGGCTGCCTGTTTCACACAGCAGATTTGCTGGATGTGAGAGTCCGAAAATTCTCTCACCGTCGGAGTGCACAACAACAATTTCACGGTGCTCGACCAGCAAGATTGTAACCATAACCAGGCCCTTACCTTTCTTCAAAATAACCTCTATGAATTTCAATTCACTCACGCATCCAAGCCAAAAAGTAACAAGCTTTCAGGGTACGGGAAAACTCACTCACTAACGCTCAAAAATACATTCTTCTCAAATCACAAACAAATCTGTGCCCGCAAATTAAAGTAGCCTAACTCGAGATAATGCGAAATTGAGTTATTGTTATAGTGTTAATCTATGGAGGAAAACCCATCGATCTGTCTTATCCCCATTTAAATTGGAGTAATATTTAAAAAGTTATTAAGATATAAAAATTATCCTAACTCAGATAGAAACATTTTGCACCAGTTAAAACAACTTATCTTCTAGCAAATCTCTTAAGTCTAGTATTGTATGAAAAATCGTTTTATTAAAACATCCTAACTAGAGTTATGTGGGTACTTCATGGACATATTTATTTGCGTTTTCAGTTTATTAGAAAAACCTAACTTGAGTTAGGAATTATAATTTTTTTTTGTCAATTTTGTTTTCATAGCCTAACTCGAAATAGGTTATTTTAAGTGATTTTTTTTTTTTATTTTTACACAATTTATCTCGAGTTAGGTTTTTTTATTAGAATATTTTTCTCATTTCGTGCGTTATTATCTTCAGTTAGGTTTTTTTGTTGGAAGCAAGTGGATACGATAAACGATAAAAAGTGGATATATATTATAGAAATTCAATTAATTATTATATACTGTATACATAAAACACCTTTTTTCATCAATTAAACTTTAATGTGGCCGCTGAGGTGTAGTGCGTAGAGTGCTCGCCTGCTATACCAGAGGTCTCGGGTTCTAACCCAGTCCAAACACCACAAAAAATTTTTCTAATTGATTAAACCCCAATTATTGGGTTTTTATAAATAGCGGTCACCAGTGGCGGATTAAAGGTCCAGAGCGCCCTAGGCAGCCACTTTCTCGGCGCCCCTGTACCGACCATAAATGGCCATCATAATACCATAAATTTTAACTACCTAGTTGTTTTACACCCTAACAATCAAAATCTTTCCTCTTTATAATATTAGTGTAGATGTAGATATAGATGATGTAAAAGCTTAGATAATTTGTTAATCTCTACATATAATAAAATTGTGACAGGTCGATGTCTGTACATTGCAGATATCGAGAAAAAAATGATTGGGGGAAGCATTATTAAGCCAGTAGAATCCAAATCAACCATTTTTAGAATTTTTGTCTGTCTGTCTGTCTGTCTGTCCGTATGTTTGTGGCCGTATCACTCAAAAAGTGCTGAATGGAATTGAACGATTGGATTGCTAGACGCTCAACTTAAATTTTAAGGTATTATTTGTTTCGATATCTCGACCGGTTTCGGAGTTATCGGCCAATATGTGCACCAAAATGTGTTAGTACAATATGGGTATCAAACGAAAGGTGTTTATGAATGCTGCCATAAACCATTTGATTAATTTCAATACCTAAACTGGCTTCGGAGATATCTCATAAAATGTGAACCTTCTTAATCTCAAAATGCTTAATAAGTATGGCTATTTTGTTATAATAAATAAAATAATGGCTACCTGGTAACCGACGTACAGAGTGTACTTATGTTATGGAGCGATAAATTCTCCTCATTGATAAATTTCGAGGGAGTCGTCGAACCCGATACCACAATCCCTGACGATGGAAAAAACATTCCACCACCCGACTATGATGAAGTGAGGACAGCTATACCCCGGGTCCAAAACAATAAAGCTCCTGGAAAAGACGGACTACCTGCCGAGCTGTTCAAACACGGACGCGAAGAGCTGGTTGAAAGCAGGCATCATCTTAGAGTTGAAATCCAGTCTTTTTTGTTGATACTTATTATTAATTTGACAAAAATTTGTATGAAGAAACTTTCAAAATTTGAGAAAAAGGCTTGAAAAAGTAATTGCTTTTTTATTAATATAATCTAATATTTTGATAATCGCCAAAAAAGTCGCCATCGCCAATTTTCATAAATTGGTCGCCAAAGTTTGAAAAAAATCGCCAATTTGGCGACAAATCGCCAGTACTGGCAAGCCTGACGACGCAACAAACGCGCAATATTGCACAATATATCGATTCTTGTGCAATATAATCGATTTATCTATTATCGATCTATTATAGATCAGCTTTAATTTTTAATCGTCGATATGTTATTTTCTTTATTTGTTTAAAAATTCTGAGCTCGCGCGCCCCTAGGCAAGTGCCTAGTTTGCCTTAGGGATAATCCGCCTCTGGCGGTCACCTCTCGGTAGTGGGCGGCATACCCTCCGAGTGTATTTCTGCCATGAAAAGGTTTCTCACAAAAAAGCATTCGCCGTTGGGAGCTCGCATAAAACTATAGGTCCACACAAATTGTAGGAAAAACAATAGTTAAGAAGCACACCTCGAATTGGGAGAGAAGCTCGGCAATAAAACTCGTTAGAGTTTTAATATCGCCAGTGTATTATTATTGTTATTTTTTTTATTTATTAATATTGGTAGTTAAGCTTAAAAGCTAGAAACTAACAGATATTTTTTATATAGCACTGACAACTCAGGCCTTCGGCTAGTTATTATTGTTATTAAACTTTAATCGTGTAGCCTTTTACAAGGTATGGATCCTGGTAACATGGAGGAAGAAGACTTTCTGAATATGGATTATAGTAGCGACGACTCAATTAAGGATTCATTTTTTAACGATAGTCAGTCGGACACGGGGTCAGATAGTGCTGATTAGCATATGCCTTCCTACACATTTTTGCGATCTTCTGAATATTTTTATAAATGCTTTATACACTTTTTATTTAACTGTACATGACTGTGTTTCCGGACAACCTACGTGTTATATGTGGCATGAGACCCTTGCAAATTGTGGTGGCAATGGAATAGCATCGTGCTTATTCGAACACTTAAATAGTTTACCATTCAATATTAAACATGTCGTTTTTATAGCGATTGCTGTCCTGGCCAAAACCAAAACTCTTTTATTAGTACTATGTTTTAAATCTTCATGCAAGGTGATACTAACATTGACAAAATTTACCACAAGTTTTTGGTTCATGGTCATACGCATATGGAGTGTGCTGTAGACATGCCTTAATTGAACGAAAAAAAAACAAACGAATATAAAGATTCATCACTGGGTTTATAAACATATGTATTTTGCACATGACTCTATATGTCGATTCCATCACAATTACCAGTTGTGTTCTATCAAACAGCAGTGCTACCGCGCCCCTTTTTTCGGCGGTTCCAGCTGTTATAGCTTTGAACCTCTCGCTTGGGAGTCTTCATTAAACATGTCCGGATAAACCAAGCTTCTTGTGGTGATTTCCCTAGTACCATGCCTTTTTCAGTATTCGGTAAAATAAAACGCAAATTCAGTTCGGGTTGAAAACGATCCGCGGCGTAGGATTATGGATTATTTTTTTTTTTATTTCATTCATTTCAAACAAAAATTAAAAGTCAAAAACTCTAAGACTTCTAATTCCACTACTTAGTTATATCCACTTAAATTATCGTTTCGGGTCGTTTTCGACTCGAACGTAGGTCTACGCTTAAAAACACTTAACTCGAGTTAAATGGAAATAAAAATCTTATTGGGAAGAATTCGACACAATAAAAGAACTTAACTCGAGTTAATTCTGCTTTTCGTAAAAATTGCATCCAATAAAAGCACTTAAGTTATAAAAGACAATTTTTTGCAATTAACCTTGCTTTAAGATTTCTGGTTCACAACTATTCCTTCTCTAACACTACAAATCCATTATTTCCCCTTTTAAAACCCCGAATTGGTCCAATGGTTTGAATTTTGACAAAAAATTGAGTTTTCTCCGTTCACCATATTTTGAGTTAGGCTACTTTAATTTGCGGGCACAGAAATGTTCAAAGAAAAACGTATAAACACTCAAATAGCGAGCGAACTAACGCACAACAGCCAGCGATCGCTCATAGCGATGGCGATAAACTCAATGCATAAATTCACTCAAATGAAGCTTGAAGCTTTCTGTTTTGTGTTTGTTGTATTTGCAATGAAATCAACCGCATGTACATACATACGTATGCAAAGCAAGAACTGGTTTTGTTTGTAATTCATTTAATATGTAGTAAGTGCTGAATCAACGAAAAGGAACCCTAATTCTATAATTGCATTTCACGTTTGGAAAGCAATTTTTAATAAACATTTTTATACAATGTTTTGTAAACGTGAGGTGAAAAACAAAAAAAAAAAAACAAAAAGAAAATGCGCTACTTGGGACTCGAACCTGAGCTCCTTGATCCCTAGGCAGCATACCTCACCATTACGCTACAATTGTATTCGGAACTTTGTTGTCTAAATTCGAATTTATTCAATCAGGTTTCTTTTTTTTTTTGTTCTTTTCAAATGCTAACGCTCAAATGCTTCACCTCAACTTCTCTTCACCCTCTGATTATAAAACATAGATGCCCACACAAATACAGTCTCATTTTTTCGTAGTGTTGATGCATGGCGTTGGGTCGCTAGAAACGTGAGTTGCCACTTCCCTGTAATGGCACCGAACTGAGGTGTTTTTTGTTCGCTTCGGAGCCGGCATAAAACTGTAGGTCCACCCAATTAGTAGGAAACACAAAAAGGAGCACACCTCGAACTGGGAGAGAAGCTCGGCCATAAAACTCGTCAGAGTTATAATAGCGCCATTTTATTATATATTATTAATGATGATTTTAGGCTAATGATAATTTTCCACCTTTGTTATTTAAAATACTTGTACGTAAATACATCTCACACTCAAATGATAAATATAAATATACAGCCTTGCCCAAAAGTATTAGACACCAATGTTTCTGTAAAAATCATATTCATACGTATGTATATGAAAATATAATAAATATCCCAATATGCAAAATACATTTGTTATAAGTTTACAATAAACTTACTTCAGTAAGCAAAACGTTTCGAAAATCTTTAATATAAAACTTGTAATTCATTTAATAGTAATTGCTGAATCAACGAAAAGGAACCCTAATTCTATAATTGCATTTCACGTTTGGAAAGAAATCCTTAATAAACATTTTTATACAATGTTTTTTAAACGTGAGGTGAAAAATTTCTCCCAAACAAAAAAAAAAATTCCCTACTCGGGAGTCGAACCTACGCTCCTTGGTCCGTAGGCAGCATACCTCACCATTATGCTACAATCGTATTCGGAATTAGAGTTTTTGACAATAAAGAACTCTAATTCGTGCACGTCATCATACATTGTGGACATTTTCGCAAATAAAAATTATTTACTTGCATTCATAATTGCGCATAACGGTTACGCAGCTGGCAACCACGAGCTAAAATTCAGAAGAAAAACAACCAACGGCAAAGTCGACTGAAGCAGTGCTTTGCTACGTCACGTCAGTATACATATCAGGGATGGGCATTATTCAAAATTTGAATAATTCAATAACGAAAAAATAAAAATAAATTTTTATTCTTCATTCTCATATCCTTGAATAAAGAATAAATTTTTATTCTTCATTCCGGCGCCCTTGAATAAAGAATAATTTTTTATTCTTTATTCTGGTACCCTTGAATAAAGACTAAAAATTTATTCTTTATTCTGATACCCTTGAATAAAAAATAAATTTTTATTCTTCATTTTGGTGCCCTTGAATAAAGAATAATTTTTTATTCTTCATTTTGATACCCTTGAATAAAGAATAAAAATTTATTCTTCATTCTGATACCCTTGAATAAAAAATAAATTTTTATTTAATTGTTGAATTATTGTGTAGGTACACAGAAGATTTTTAATTAATTTTATTTGGCGAAAAGCGAACAAGTTCAAAGCTACGTATTACCAGCGATGGTAGAAATGATAGCTATTTCGAAGAAAACCAATTCTTCATCATCAGATTTCTTTTCGGGATCAAGCCGGGAATCGAACTTAGACCCACCGTGAGAAGGTGTAAATGTTAGCGACGCGCTAACCCACTCACCCAAACACGGCCTGGTACGCAGTTGAACTTTTTGTCGCTTTTCTTTTGCCACCTTTGCTCGCTCAACATTGTTATTGTATTTTTATGTACACATGATTTTCATGAGATAACACAAACTTGTTGAGTACTTTTAGGCGGTCTATGCTTCGGTTAGCCGGAAGTAATGTGCATTTGCAACACCCTGCCTTTCTATTTTAATTTAATTGTTGAATTATTGTGTAGGTACACAGAAGATTTTTAATTAATTTTATTTGGCGAAAAGCGAACAAGTTCAAAGCTACGTATTACCAGCGATGGTAGAAATGATAGCTATTTCGAAGAAAACCGATTCTTCATCATCAGATTTCTTTTCGGGATCAAGCCGGGAATCGAACTTAGACCCACCGTGAGAAGGTGTAAATGTTAGCGACGCGCTAACCCACTCACCCAAACACGGCCTGGTACGCAGTTGAACTTTTTGTCGCTTTTCTTTTGCCACCTTTGCTCGCTCAACATTGTTATTGTATTTTTATGTACACATGATTTTCATGAGATAACACAAACTTGTTGAGTACTTTTAGGCGGTCTATGCTTCGGTTAGCCGGAAGTAATGTGCATTTGCAACACCCTGCCTTTCTATTTTAATTTAATTGTTGAATTATTGTGTAGGTACACAGAAGATTTTTAATTAATTTTATTTGGCGAAAAGCGAACAAGTTCAAAGCTACGTATTACCAGCGATGGTAGAAATGATAGCTATTTCGAAGAAAACCAATTCTTCATCATCAGATTTCTTTTCGGGATCAAGCCGGGAATCGAACTTAGACCCACCGTGAGAAGGTGTAAATGTTAGCGACGCGCTAACCCACTCACCCAAACACGGCCTGGTACGCAGTTGAACTTTTTGTCGCTTTTCTTTTGCCACCTTTGCTCGCTCAACATTGTTATTGTATTTTTATGTACACATGATTTTCATGAGATAACACAAACTTGTTGAGTACTTTTAGGCGGTCTATGCTTCGGTTAGCCGGAAGTAATGTGCATTTGCAACACCCTGCCTTTCTATTTTAATTTAATTGTTGAATTATTGTGTAGGTACACAGAAGATTTTTAATTAATTTTATTTGGCGAAAAGCGAACAAGTTCAAAGCTACGTATTACCAGCGATGGTAGAAATGATAGCTATTTCGAAGAAAACCAATTCTTCATCATCAGATTTCTTTTCGGGATCAAGCCGGGAATCGAACTTAGACCCACCGTGAGAAGGTGTAAATGTTAGCGACGCGCTAACCCACTCACCCAAACACGGCCTGGTACGCAGTTGAACTTTTTGTCGCTTTTCTTTTGCCACCTTTGCTCGCTCAACATTGTTATTGTATTTTTATGTACACATGATTTTCATGAGATAACACAAACTTGTTGAGTACTTTTAGGCGGTCTATGCTTCGGTTAGCCGGAAGTAATGTGCATTTGCAACACCCTGCCTTTCTATTTTAATTTAATTGTTGAATTATTGTGTAGGTACACAGAAGATTTTTAATTAATTTTATTTGGCGAAAAGCGAACAAGTTCAAAGCTACGTATTACCAGCGATGGTAGAAATGATAGCTATTTCGAAGAAAACCAATTCTTCATCATCAGATTTCTTTTCGGGATCAAGCCGGGAATCGAACTTAGACCCACCGTGAGAAGGTGTAAATGTTAGCGACGCGCTAACCCACTCACCCAAACACGGCCTGGTACGCAGTTGAACTTTTTGTCGCTTTTCTTTTGCCACCTTTGCTCGCTCAACATTGTTATTGTATTTTTATGTACACATGATTTTCATGAGATAACACAAACTTGTTGAGTACTTTTAGGCGGTCTATGCTTCGGTTAGCCGGAAGTAATGTGCATTTGCAACACCCTGCCTTTCTATTTTAATTTAATTGTTGAATTATTGTGTAGGTACACAGAAGATTTTTAATTAATTTTATTTGGCGAAAAGCGAACAAGTTCAAAGCTACGTATTACCAGCGATGGTAGAAATGATAGCTATTTCGAAGAAAACCAATTCTTCATCATCAGATTTCTTTTCGGGATCAAGCCGGGAATCGAACTTAGACCCACCGTGAGAAGGTGTAAATGTTAGCGACGCGCCTAAAAGTACTCAACAAGTTTGTGTTATCTCATGAAAATCATGTGTACATAAAAATACAATAACAATGTTGAGCGAGCAAAGGTGGCAAAAGAAAAGCGACAAAAAGTTCAACTGCGTACCAGGCCGTGTTTGGGTGAGTGGGTTAGCGCGTCGCTAACATTTACACCTTCTCACGGTGGGTCTAAGTTCGATTCCCGGCTTGATCCCGAAAAGAAATCTGATGATGAAGAATTGGTTTTCTTCGAAATAGCTATCATTTCTACCATCGCTGGTAATACGTAGCTTTGAACTTGTTCGCTTTTCGCCAAATAAAATTAATTAAAAATCTTCTGTGTACCTACACAATAATTCAACAATTAAATTAAAATAGAAAGGCAGGGTGTTGCAAATGCACATTACTTCCGGCTAACCGAAGCATAGACCGCCTAAAAGTACTCAACAAGTTTGTGTTATCTCATGAAAATCATGTGTACATAAAAATACAATAACAATGTTGAGCGAGCAAAGGTGGCAAAAGAAAAGCGACAAAAAGTTCAACTGCGTACCAGGCCGTGTTTGGGTGAGTGGGTTAGCGCGTCGCTAACATTTACACCTTCTCACGGTGGGTCTAAGTTCGATTCCCGGCTTGATCCCGAAAAGAAATCTGATGATGAAGAATTGGTTTTCTTCGAAATAGCTATCATTTCTACCATCGCTGGTAATACGTAGCTTTGAACTTGTTCGCTTTTCGCCAAATAAAATTAATTAAAAATCTTCTGTGTACCTACACAATAATTCAACAATTAAATTAAAATAGAAAGGCAGGGTGTTGCAAATGCACATTACTTCCGGCTAACCGAAGCATAGACCGCCTAAAAGTACTCAACAAGTTTGTGTTATCTCATGAAAATCATGTGTACATAAAAATACAATAACAATGTTGAGCGAGCAAAGGTGGCAAAAGAAAAGCGACAAAAAGTTCAACTGCGTACCAGGCCGTGTTTGGGTGAGTGGGTTAGCGCGTCGCTAACATTTACACCTTCTCACGGTGGGTCTAAGTTCGATTCCCGGCTTGATCCCGAAAAGAAATCTGATGATGAAGAATTGGTTTTCTTCGAAATAGCTATCATTTCTACCATCGCTGGTAATACGTAGCTTTGAACTTGTTCGCTTTTCGCCAAATAAAATTAAATAAATTATATGTTATGTTATGTTTGGCGACCTTTATTGGTTAATACTGAAAGTAATCGAAATATATTGGCATGAAAAATATATAAACAAAAAATTTTTTGATTGTTTTTCTTACGACCTGGAGCCGGCAAACAACAAATATTAAATAAATTTTTATTCTTCATTCTGATTCCCTTGAATAAAGAAAAATTTTTTATTCTTCATCCAAAATTGGTTGAATAAAAAATAAAATTTTATTTTTCATTCAGATAATTTTGAATAAAGAATAAATTTTTATTCTTCATTCTGATTCCCTTGAATAAAGAATAATTTTTTATTCTTGATCCAAAATTGGTTGAATAAAAAATAAAATTTTATTTTTCATTCAGATAATTTTGAATAAAGAATAAATTTTTATTCACGTTATTCAAATTATTCTTGCAGATCACACAAGTAAATGATTTTGCGAATATTTTTCTGAATACGAACCAAGTATTTTCCCGAGCCCCAACCGAATATTTTTCCGAATACTTTCCCGAATCCGAACCCAAATACTCAACCGAATATTTTTCTGAATCCGAACCGAATATTTTACCGAATACTTTCCCCAATCCGAACCGAATATTTTCCCAAATACGAAACCGAATACTTTCCCGAGTCTGAACCGAATACTTTTCCGAGTCTGAAACGAATACTTTTCCGGGTTCGAACCGAATACTTTTCCGAGTTCGAACCGAATATTTTTCCAAAACCGAACCGAATACTTTTCCGAGTGCGAACCGAATCCATTTCCGAGTCCGAACCGATTACCAGCCGTAATTAACGAAGTTATGGTAAAAATTAAAATGCAAACGAATATGCATACAGTACATACATATTTACATACATATCTGTGCCCGCAAATTAAAGTAGCCTAACTCAAAATATAGCGAACGGAGAAAACTCAATTTTTTGTCAAAATTCAAACCATTGCACCAATTCGGGTTTTTAAAAGGGGAAATAATGGATTTGTAGTGTTAGAGAAGGAATAGTTGTGAACCAGAAATCTTAAAGCAAGGTTAATTGCAAAAAATTGTCTTTTATAACTTAAGCGCTTTTATTGGATGCAATTTTTACGAAAAGCAGAATTAACTCGAGTTAAGTTCTTTTATTGTGTCGAATTCTTCCCAATAAGGTTTTTATTTCCATTTAACTCGAGTTAAGTGTTTTTAAGCGTAGACCTACGTTCGAGTCGAAAACGACCCGAAACGATAATTTAAGTGGATATAACTAACTAAGTAGTGGAATTAGAAGTCTTAGAGTTTTTGACTTTTAATTTTTGTTTGAAATGAATGAAATAAAAAAAAAAATAATCCATAATCCTACGCCGCGGATCGTTTTCAACCCGAACTGAATTTGCGTTTTATTTTACCGAATACTGAAAAAGGCATGGTACTAGGGAAATCACCACAAGTTGCTTGGTTTATCCAGAATTGATTAATGAAGATTCCCAGGCGAGAGGTTCAAAGCTATAACAGCTGGAACCGCCGAAAAAAGGGGCGCGGTAGCACTACTGTTTGATAGAAAATAGCTGGTAATTGTGATGGAATCGACATATAGAGTCATGTGCAAAATACATACATATATTTACAAACCCAGTGATGAATCTTTATATTCGTCGCACACTCCATATGCGTATGACCATGAACCAAAAACTTGTGGTAAATTTTGTCAATGTTAGTATCACCTTGCATGAATATTTAAAACATAGTACTAATAAGAGTTTTGGTTTTGGCCAGGACAGCAATCGCTATAAAAACGACATGTTTAATATTAAATGGTAAACTATTTAAGTGTTTGAATAAGCACGATGCTATTCCATTGCCACCACAATTTGCAAGGGTCTCATGCCACATATAACACGTAGGTTGTCCGGAAACACAGTCATGTACAGGTAAATAAAAAGTGTATAAAGCGTTTATAAAAATATTCAGAAGATCGCAAAAAGGTGCAGGAAGGCATATGCTAATCAGCACTATCTGACCCCGTGTCCGACTGACTATCGTTAAAAAATGAGTCCTTAATTGAGTCGTCGCTACTATAATCCATATTCAGAAAGTCTTCTTCCTCCATGTTACCAGGATCCATACCTTGTAAAACGATTAAAGTTTAATAACAATAATAACTAGCCGAAGGCCTGAGTTGTCAGTGATATATAAAAAATATCTGTTAGTTTCTAGCTTTTAAGCTTAACTACCAATATTAATAAATAAAAAAATAACAATAATAACACCCTGGCGATATTAAAACTCTAACGAGTTTTATTGCCGAGCTTCTCTCCCAATTCGAGGTGTGCTTCTTAACTATTGTTTTTCCTACAATTTGTGTGGACCTATAGTTTTATGCGAGCTCCCAACGGCGAATGCTTTTTTGTGAGAAACCTTTTCATGGCAGAAATACACTCGGAGGGTATGGGTTTTAATCAATTAGAAAAATTTTTTGTGGTGTTTGTGCGGACTGGGTTAGAACCCAAGACCTCTGGTATAGCAGGCGAGCACTCTACGCACTGCACCTCAGCGGCCACATTAAAGTTTAATTGATGAAAAAAGGTGTTTTATGTATACAGTATATAATAATTAATTGAATTTCTATAATATATATCCTTGAAAAATCTCTTATCTCAGTTTATCGTATCCACTTGCTTCCAACAAAAAAACCTAACTGAAGATAATAACGCATGAAATGAGAAAAATATTCTAACAAAAAAACCTAACTAGAGATAAATTGTGTAAAAATAAAAAAAAAATCACTTAAAATAACCTATTTCGAGTTAGGCTATGAAAACAAAATTGACAAAAAAAAATTATAATTCCTAACTCAAGTTAGGTTTTTTAATAAACTGAAAACGCAAATAAATACGTCCATGAAGTATCCTCATAACTCTAGTTAGGATGTTTTAATAAAACGATTTTTCATACAATACTAGACTTAAGAAATTTGCTAGAAGATAAGTTGTTTTAACTGGTGCAAAATGTTTCTATCTGAGTTAGGATAATTTTTATATCTTAATAACTTTTTAAATATTACTCCGATTTAAATGGGGATAAGACAGATCGATGGGTTTTCCTCCATAGATTAACACTATAACAATAACTCAATTTCGCATTATCTCGAGTTAGGCTACTTTAATTTGCGGGCACAGATATGTACATATGTATGTACATATAAGCAAAAGAAGTATATAAAGAAGCTGTGGACACATAAATGGCACAAAATTTCATATAAACTACAAATTTAAATTTTTAGCTGAAAGATTATCGTAATACAAAACTGTTGCATTTCTAGTTGCTGTCGTAATGTGTGCCGCATCTGCGACGCAAAAATATGTCAGTTTGTTGTGTTTACTGCTTACCGTTATCAATTTTATGTAAACAATGCACTTTTTGGCTGGACACATAAATGGCACGAACTAATTTCATTTGCAGTTGGCGTGTAACTTTCAATCAAATTAGACAATATTTTGCTTATTTCCTCGCTATTTAATATTAAAAGTGTTTTAAGACGAAGAGCGTTTGAAAATTGGTTCAGGAAAACATACCACAAATGAAGAAAGACGAATTATTTGGGAAATGTATAAATCGGGTAGAAAAATTGCAGAAATTGCAAAAATTTTAAAGATTTCTCGCAAAAAGGCATACAATGCCATAAATTCATGTATGGAGGACCCTGATGTGTTAATTAGAGGCAAAACTCGGAAGCCAAGGCCACGAAAAACAGATGCACGTACGGATGCCTCTATTGTAATAATGGTGAAAAGTGATCCCTTTAAGTCATCACGAGAGATAGCAAGTAGTATAAATCAAAAATTAAGCACAGAAATATCTAGTAGGCTCGTCAGAAGACGTCTGAATGAAGCAAATTTATTTGGGCGCATTTCCAGGAAGAAACCACTCCTGTCAAGAAGAAATATCCTAAAGAGAATGGACTTCGCTAAAGCTCACAAAGAAAAATGTCTAAATTTTTGGAAAAATGTTTTGTGGAGTGACGAAACCAAGATAAATCGGATGGGGCCAGATGGCAGAGTGTATGTTCATCGCCCGAAAAGCCAAGAATACAATCCAAGGTTCACCCAGAAGACGATCAAGCATGGGGGCGGAAATATTATGGTTTGGGGAGCATTTTCTTGGCATGGTATAGGGCCACTCGTAAAGATAAACGGCAAAATGGATAAATTTCAGTATTTAGATATTTTAAAAAGCCATATGGAGCCATTCGCCTTTGAAAAAATGCCAGTTAAGTGGAGGTTTATGCAAGACAACGACCCAAAACACTCGTCTAAACTAGTCAAAAGTTGGTTCAGTGCGGAGAAGATTGATGTATTAGATTGGCCAGCCCAGAGTCCCGACCTAAATCCGATAGAAAACCTGTGGAATGAAGTCAAGGTTTCAATAGCGGGGAAAAATTATAAAAATTTAGACGAACTGTGGTCGGCCGTTGAAGAAGCTTGGTATGCCATACCCCCAGCAAAGTGCCAAAAACTCGTGGAGAGTATGGGCCGCAGGTGCGAGGCAGTCATACTTAATAAGGGCTACAGCACAAAATATTAGCAAAAACTAGAACAAAAAACGGGTTTTACTCGAATTTTTACACTTATTTTCATAATGTGCCATTTATATGTCCAGCTCATTTTGTACCTTTCTCAGAATTTCATGATTTTTTTTAAATTTAGATATGAATTATAATTTAATTTTGTGATATTACTAAATGTAAAGAATAAATGTTTGAAAAAATACCAAAAAATTAAACTAAAATTATTCGCGTTTTTTTAGCATAACAAAATATTTCTAACAAGGTGTGCCATTTATGTGTCCATAGCTGTAGTTTCTTGTTATCATGTTCTGGTCATCGGTTTTTAATTAAATTTGGCGCCGTTCTATTCAAATACAATGACATTTTCATTTTTACCATAACTGCGTTAATTACAGAGCGAGCGGGTCCCGGACTCGGTACAGTAATCGGTTCGGACTCGGAAAAGTATTCGGTTCGGTTTTAGAAAAAAATCCGGCTCGGACCCGGAAAAGTATTCGGTTCGAACTCGGAAAAGTATTCGGTTCGGACCCGGAAAAGTATTCGGTTCGGACCCGGAAAAATATTCGGTTCGAACTCGGAAAAGTATTCGGTTCGAACCCGGTCGGTTCAGACTCGGGAAAGTATTCGGTTTCGTATTTGGGAAAATATTCGGTTCGGATTGGGGAAAGTATTCGGTAAAATATTCGGTTCGGATTCAGAAAAATATTCGGTTGAGTATTTGGGTTCGGATTCGGGAAAGTATTCGGAAAAATATTCGGTTGGGTCTCGGGAAAATACTTGGTTCGTATTCAGAAAAATATTCGCAAAATCATTTACTTGTGTGACCTGCAAGAATAATTTGAATAACGTGAATAAAAATTTATTCTTTATTCAAAATTATCTGAATGAAAAATAAAATTTTATTTTTTATTCAACCAATTTTTGATGAAGAATAAAAAATTATTCTTTATTCAAGGGAATCAGAATGAAGAATAAAAATTTATTTTTTATTCAAGGGTATCAGAATGAAGAATAAATTTTTATTCGTTATTCAAGGGTATCAAAATAAAGAATAAAAAATTATTCTTTATTCAAGGGCACCAAAATGAAGAATAAAAATTTATTTTTTATTCAAGGGTGTGGAGTGGCTACGCCCACTTTATGCAGCACCCGCTATATATAAAAATACACCATGATTCCATCAAACACAAACAAACAATGAACGCATACAGCTGAGTATCTAATGTTCGATTCCACTCGAACTTAAGCTTCCTTACTTGTTTTCTGACCTGTTAAATTCCGATTAGGATTAGTAATCAATTAAATTTTCATTTTTTAATTCTTTTGCAGAAAAAAAGTAGTTTTAATCAAAAAAAAATAAAAAAAATCAAAAATAATCATAAATAATAATTTTTTTGATTGTTTTTGATTTTTTTGATTTTTTATGATTTTTTTTGATTTTTTATGATTTTTTTTTGATTTTTTTTCATTTTGTTTGATTCATTTGGAAGATTCATTTCTAGGTCCATGATAAGAACAGGGAAGAGCGAATAAATAATTCTGATTATGACAGAGATTATCTTTACGCAAATCTATTTGCAGCATAGCAAGTCGTCTACTGCTTTATTATGTAGTAGTCATGCGAAGCCGCATACAAATTCCCAGATAATCCTATTTGAGGAAAAATGGGTATGTCGTGAACGCATCTGTGGCCTTGGAGGGATTTCTTGAGGCAACGTCCTTCCAGGCCCCACGAGAGGGGGGGGGGGCTGAGGGGGTCAATTGCCCCGGGCCCGGGCTTTAGAGGGCCCGGGAATCTCAAAATAATATCCATGTTTTTGCTACAGAAAATAAACAAACAACACCTTTAATCACCTTTCGTAGATAGCAATTATTTTAAATTTCAACAAATTTTATAAATCTCTTAACGTGTCCGCATCCCACTTAAGGAATTGTTGGTTTTTGGCGTCGAGTTTGCAGCATAAATTTGAATTCGTTTTCTGTTGCAACAGAAAAATTCGGTATGATGCAAATTCTTATACAGCGATATGGGTATTTCCTGGGCGTTTCGGACGGTATGTTCGCACGATTTTTTGAACTTTTGAGGCAGAAATATCGCGAAATATTGTATCGTTTTATGATAAAAGGAAAGATTTAGGTCACAGCTGATGACTAAAGTATGTTACCGACAGAAATTTAGGTTAATGCCTCTGTGTAAGCCACTTAAACTGCGTTCCGGACGCTACAAAAACACGTCCATATTTTAAAAGTAGCTAAAACAGAGGCATTAAACTAAATTTCTGTCGCTAACATACTTTAATCATTATCCGTGGCGTAAATCTTTCCCTTTATCATAAAACTATACAATATTTCGCGATATTTCCGCCTCAAAAGTTCAAAAAATCATGCGAACATACCGTCCGGAACGCCCAGGAAATGATCATATACATATGTACGTGTATGTATGTATGTAAACAGCGATACGCCGAAAACAAACAAAGCTTGCGAAGCTAAAATTTGCTTTGGTGCTTCGTACAGTTGAATTCGATTGCTGTTTCACTAAATCAGTCTTTTGATATACTAAATTATTACCAACAAATATTTGTATTCCAATTTAAAGAAATTTATTTCACACAAATAAAGCAATATGTATTTAAACAGAATTCATTCAGACCTATGGTCCCTTGGACAATATTACTCAGTATGACCCATGGATTCGGAAACTGGATGTGCCTTTTGACAATACATTTGACCCACCCTAATATGTATAGGTATTTCTATGTAAACATATTTACTTGATCTGTATTAATGTATAGATAAATTAAAGTTCGTAACTATATATTCATTGAATTTTGATTTTGAGAATTTGTTCATTTAGTATAGGGGCCCGTAGTTATTTTGACCCCGGGCCCGGATTTTCTCTCGGCGGCCCTGCGTCCTTCACGGGAAAGGAAGATCGCGGGCTTGTATCATTGTTCCGCGATGCTTAGAGAATTTGTTTACAGGATTTTAAATGTTTATCCAGATATGATTAATCCGAGATAATTCACTCAGTTTTTACTAAAGATTAATGTTATATATTCCTTAATATTTATCAAAATTAAAAATGAATTAGCTAATACAAGAAATATACATTTGTTTATTTATTTATGTATCTAAATGTTTAAATTGCAATAAATTTTTATTAGAAAACAGCACGATGGTATAGAGAATCTATGATTCCATTGTCTCCGTATTGCCCCAAAAAAGCTAGGTACTTTATTTAAAATGGTTTTGGCATATAAATGTAGGAAGTGCAAGAATATAGTTTAAAATGCAGTGAAACATGAAGTTATAAGCATAATAATATGTATGTAAAGTATACAATGTATATGTGGTGCAAGACACACTAAAAATATTGCTATAATATCAAATCTCTCATCTGCGCTTACCCACCTTTTGTAAGCTAAGACCGGATGATTAAGAGGACAGAGAGTAAGTCTATGCATACCGCAGACCCACCAAAATATATGTATTCGATATGATGAGGGCTATGAGCTGAGTCGTTGAGCAATGTCCATATGTTCGTCTGCATAAACACAAATTACTCCCTCATGTTTTTGAGATATCTGCTTGAAATCTGGTACGTGGGTGACTTTTTAAGAGAAATCGGACCACTATAACATATAGCTCCCATACAACGGATTGTTCAGATATAGACATATTGAGCTATAACATCTACATAAATAACACAAAGAATTGACGGTATAAATTAAAGAAAATGGTGCATCATGCCATGTACGGTCAATGACAAATTAACAAACTTTTAAGGTATACACAAATATTTCTGCTAGAAAACATTTTTAGAGGCAAATTATTACATACATACATACTTTAATATGTGTACAAAAAACTTTTAAGTTCAAATAGATTTTATTTTAAGAAAATTGTAGTACAAAGTCGTTTATTCACGTGTGAGCTCAGAATGTAAAAGGGAAGAGGATGTATGAGAAAACTCAGATGTGAAAACGACACTTTGGTAAATGTCAAAAGTGACCACAATAATAACCCAAAGAGGTTGCCATATTTAATAAGAAAGTGATTTCTCAACACAAACTATTGTACAAAAATGTGTATGCCTCTCTGAACATAAGTAGCACATACCCTTTTATTTGTTTTTTACGAGGAGGAAGCATTTAAAGCATTTACCCTGTCAGTGTGGGACTTTACCCGCACTAAACCTGCTGTCGTCGTACCGAACCCCCTTCCCCCACGGTACTATCATCAAGCTACCGTCGCACAGTGGGGGCACCTCCATACAAACGCGGCCGAAAATAGTAATACTTGAGATAGAATCTTGAAATTCGGAACTTAAGCTTTTTTGGTTGAAATTAGTAAACTGTGAAAATTTGAACAAAATCCACCCACAAGTACGCCCACCTCCCATATAACGGTATTTTTGAAATTTCAGCATTTTCCTAACTATTATAGCTAAAATGCTCAATTTTGATTAGTGTATACATTTTTGAAATATAAATCAAATGCAGTAATCATTTTGGAAAAGGGGTAAAGCACTTCACCGTTTTTAAATCAAAAATATATGCACTTTTAAGTATTTTATAAGCATTTATCATAAAATTTTCATACAAAAAAATCCCATTTCAAAAAAATGTTATACCAGAAATTAAATTACACTTTTCTAAAGGATTTCAGTGTGCTAAATCTGAATCTGCAGTCAGATTTTCCAAATTGGTTCTAGTTTCTGAGATATTCATGCCCAAATAGGCAAAAAACACGTTTTTTGGCTCTATTCCCTGCTTAATATCTTTTATGTAATTACTTTCCACTCAAATTGGATTAAACCAGTTGAAAGCACAATCATTACCCTTAAAAACAGCGTTTAGTTTCTTCGAATATCTTAATTAGAATTGGAAATATCGAGATTTAAGTTTCATCATTTTGACAAATATTCCCCATACAAAACTATTAAAACTTTTTGAAGCATACTTCTGGGCATTTTGTATGGGAAAAATGTACGAAAACTTAAAAAACACCTTCCATAAAAAAGTGCATAAAACAAAATGGAGCAAACGAATTTTTATGATTTTTTCACTTGTTTATAAAAGACATTTAGGACTATCAAATATTAAAAAATTGAGGAGGTCATATTTTTTGTTTTTTTTTTAATTTCTTTTAAAGTTTTAAAATTTTTACACATTTTTTTTTATATTCCAAAAGAAAAAAGGTGCCAAAGATATGAATTACCGCTGATAAAAAAAACTACCTCATAATTTGAAAGTATGCACAATTTACTGCAAGACGATAAAGAAATATTCGATTATTCGCCTAAATATAAACGTTTTTCATAATGTCAAAACTAACATAATTAATGCGTTTACAAAAACGCAGTTTTAGGCAAATGGGAAAAAAATTATAAAAGCAAATGGAGCAAGTGGATTTTTAAAATGAAAATGCAGTTTGATTAAGAATATATTTTTTCAAAGCATAAAAAAAAATTGAGGAGGTCATATTTTTTGTTTTTTTTTTAATTTTTTTATTCAAAGTAGAGCCAAATTTTTTTCTCATCGACATTTTTTGTCAATATTTGAAAATTCATATAAATTCAATTGTGAACCCTATTTACAACGAGGTTATAATTTCTGAAAGAGAAAATCATTATCTATGTAATAGAGCATTTTGTATGAGGTGTGTTCATTGAGAAAAAAAAAGAACAAATTTTTTGCTCAACTTTGGGCACCCTGTACGGCTAAACGAAAAGAGACTCAAAAATTTTTATATAAGCTTTTTTATTACAATTTGATGTATCTATCAATGTCTATTTAAAAAAATGGGTTTACTCATACTTTAATTTTGAATTTATTTTTGGCCGCAATCACCCATGATTCAAATAAAGAAGATTGTGCACTCAGCGATATTCAGCAAAATATTCATCCGTGGGACTGGGTTCATTTTGGTTAGTACGTCATCAACTACGTTATCGACGAGAAAGAAAATTTGCAATCAGGCAAAAAATACTTTTATTGAATTATTATTCAGACAAATAAATACACGGCACTTCATTTTTCTTTATTTAAAATAGTATTTTAATATAAATTTCACATTTATCGCACACAATCTTTAGTTATTAGAAAACCGGAAACGAAACTGGGTGAAAGAGAATTTATGTTACTACGTCACTAAATCAGCTGATTCTGTCAAATTTTGGATGAACGCATAGCGGAACCGCTGAATACACAATCAAATAACGTATGTGTGTGCAGAAAAGTGAAATCAACCACCAAAGGCATGAATGAAAACATACAAACCAAATAATAAAAGCAAGTGTAGGTAAAATACTAAGGGCCGTTTACTCAACCTCTGATTAATGCTAACCGGAGGATAAAGGCCCGGTTAACTTATGGGCTGCATTATCGACCACATGGTAAATGTATGGTGTGATGAAGTCGATAATGATGTTTAACCAGACTTTAACCGTGATTAGCGTTAATCAGAGGTTGAGTAAACGTATGGACTGCATTATCGACCACATGATAAATACCTGGTTTGATGAAGTCGGTAATGATGTTTAACCGGACTTTTACCTCTGATTAACGCTAACCACGGTTAAGACCCGGTTAAACATCATTATCGACTTCATGAAACCATACATTCAACATGTGGACGATAACGCAGTCCATAACTTAACCGGACCTTTATCCTCCGGTTAGCGTTAATCAGAGGTTGAGTAAACGGCCCTAAAAGCAGTTCATTCATAAATCGAAAAGTCGCAACAAAGCATAAAAGTGGCAACAGGGCTTTTGATCAGATCCAAGATTTTTATAAAATTCTTAAATTTGAAGTCCGACAAAACTCTTCATAATTTTCTGACTCGTAATCCCAAAGAACGTATATTGTATACAATATACGTTCTTTGGTAATCCCTTATGTTACTCGCTACATTTTTCGGGAGCGATTTCTCCTTTCTTATAGCCCCGTCACAATGAAATTTTGACGGAGCAGCATGCATTGACAGCTGAGTGGAATGTATGGATTTGCATGGAGTTCGACACATCCAGCAGCACTAGCGCCATCTACCATAAAAAAGTTCCCAATTTTCAACTTTTGCTGCATGTAAGGCATAAGAAGAAGCATTTGACATTTGTTCGGGGCAATGGAGCGCAGCGCTGCGAAGAGCAAGGAGCTAAAATCATTGAAAATAGCGGAGTTGGAGCTAAAATTACTTACATATTTGTGGATATGTATCAGAGTTGAGCAAAATTTTTTCGAATAACGAATAATAAGTAGATGAATAATTTTTTTTTATCTTTATTTGAATAATAAATAATTTCGCTTACTGCAAAAATAATTATTCGAATAATAAATACTTTTTATTTACATACATTTTTGTGATAAAATCGAAACCATGTACATATATGTGTATCTATATGTTCCTCAAATGCCTTTTTTCTACCGATAATTTTTATTTCTTGGTTCGTATTAACAAAAATATAGCAAATGCTTTTACTCAAGATTTCGGAAATTTGACATTAATTTGTATGAACCAAATTTCAAAATGTGAGTAACTGTGTAACCTAAATCAAACGCACGCCGTCAATTTACTGTCAAAAATTTCTCATGCCCATACAACTTGTATGGGAGTAACCGAAATTGAACGGCGTGCGTAAAAAGCAAATTCGACGCCCAATTTTTGTTTTGCGTGACAGTTGAAATTAAGCATTGTGGGTGATTGTTTGCAAAAAAATTGACACTTACTTTTGATATCGTGTCTGTTAGGTACATATTCCACAAAATAACAAGATTTTCTCTGATTTTCTGTATTTTTCTATTTCTTTATCTGAACACGCACGCAAGTCAATTTCGGTTCAACGCATATGAAAAATTTACGTGCGTGCGTTAAATTGACGACTTGCGTTTGATTTAGGTTACACAGTAAAAGCTCTGAAATCTGAAGCAAAAGCAAATGCTTAGCTTTTATTAATATAACCCATTATTTTAAATAGCAAATAAAGTTCCGAATAATTTATTGGTAACTAATTTATCTAAATAAAAATTTTTTAAATATATTTTTATTCGAATAATTATTTAAGTAAAAATTTATTCGAATAATGCCTAAGTCTGGTAGACATGCATCCCTATTAATTTTTGTTTGTGTTATTTATTTAATTTTAATAAGTTTTTTTCTTTTAACTGTCAACCTAAAATGGCCACACTGCAACATTGACGATTTGAAACAAGAGCAAAGAGAGTTGACGAAAGAGACAAACGAGTAGTCAAGGAGAAACAGCGAACAACGCCGGACATAAAATTGAACGATTCTAATTCATATTCATTTCTTTTAAATAAACTTTATATTTTCTTCTATTAAATAAACATTAAAGTATTCGCAACAATTTCAGAAAGTGGATAAGAAATCCATTGCGCCTATAAAAGATTAATTGCAGACGAAAAAGTAACGCCAAAACTCCACAAAACAAAAATTATGTTAATTTTGTCTACCAGAATCATGTCTAAAATCCATGTTTGCATATGCGTGGGCACTTCATTATGTTAGACATAATTTGCAAAATGGCGCCGAATTGGCATGCCGTGTACGCAGAAGCACTTAGAAAGTTAAAAAAAATTGTTTAAAATTGGCGATGATGCTCGCAAACTGTATATATGCACTTAATGTTCTTTTTATTTATTTTTTAAGCCCAAACACTCAAGCCAAATGGACGCCGTGCGAAATTTCACGTTCAATGTGGAGATGTTGCCACTGTGAATTTTTCGTTGAAATGAAAAATTAGCTGTCAAATCACCAAACTGACAGCTCATGTTAAGGCAATCTTGTTAAAGCAATTGCCTTGGCATCTCTGTTATACCAGAAGACAGAGGCGGTCTCCATTTGAAATCTATGTTATAATGGTGCTTGTGATGACAGAATTCTGTTTTGAGGAGACGCCGGGTAAGTAAAACGAAAACGCGGCAGCAGTGTGTGGTACATACACATATCACATACATATACACGGCCAACGATAGTATTCAACGAGCAAAGACAGCGCAAACGGCACGGTTTGCAAACGGCGCAACTCTTTGGACGAATAAATATCAACGTCGCAGTCAAGTCAAGTGCTGCTGAGCAAAACCACGGCAAAGCGTCAAAGTCAACGTCTTGGCGCACAACGCACGAAATTTTTACAACGAACGTAAATATTGTACAAACGGAACACGAATAAATATCAACGTCGCAGCCAAGTCAAGTGCTGCTCAACAACAAACAAAATCGGGAAAAAGCATTAGACCACCACTAAAATAAACGGAGAAATGAATTATTAGCTCAAAACAAAGGACGGTACATACAATAAATATACAGACATGATCAAGCTAAATACACTAAAGGTCAGCCAGTTGAATACACTTCTGCGGGCAAACGATTTACCATTGACGGGTACCAAAGCACATAAAGTAACGAAGCTGCAAGAGGTTTTGGGTGTTGATGAAGTGGACCCAATCGACTTCGAAGAGGAAAATTCGGCATCTACAAGCGATCGGGAACTACGTATGCAATTGAACAGCTTAAGAGAATCAATGGCAAGTTTAGCATCAGCTGTGGCAACATTTACGCAAAATTCATCACAGGCACGCAATAACGATCAAGGTCAACAAGCTGCTATTGACAACGATGAGGATGCAACCGAATCAAGTGTATCATCTTGGGAATCAGCTCATGATCTAAGAACGTCAACACGCTCAACACGTCGGCAGATGTCAATTCAGGATATGACGGGAGTTATGCCTGATTTCGACCCGTTAAAAGGTTCTACATCAGCAATACAATTTATAACACGAACTGAACAATTACAACAATGTTACGGCTGGAAAGAAGATAGGGTTCTGATCGCGATTCAGCATAAAATGAAGGGCATGGCAAAACGTTGGCTGGATGCACAACCCGTTTTCCGAACATGGTCACAATTTGTTGACGCATTTAAGGCGGATTTTCCAACAACACACAACGCAGCCGAAACGCACAAATCGCTTATGAAGCGCAAACGCAAAAACGGTGAAGACTACCTGGAATACTATTATTCTATGTTAACGATAGGGCGACAGGGTAGAGTGGATGATTTATCTATCAATAAACACATCATCGGTGGTCTCAACGACAACGCATTAACCAAGACCAGTGATGCCGAAGTTGGGCCTTTCGGACCAAATCTGGTCCGATCAATTTACTTTGGGCTGTTGGGCGGCTAAAATCAATTTTGGTCCGATTTGTAATATGAATATTTTTAGTGGTGACAATTTCTCTGACGCTAAACATTTTATCTTTCCCCTGTAAAGTTTTTTTTATTGTTATATTTAAATTCGCTTAGGACTCGTCTCGCATGCCAAATTTAATGAAACGTCAAAATCAGACAATCTGATATTTATTTTGCAAATAAAATGCTGAAATTTAACACAAATCATGTTTCACTTGAAAAGCACCAGCGAACATACGGGCTATTCCACGAATAGGTTAGGCTGGAGTGGAGAGTCGCACTTAGGCCAGTGCAGAAGCCCGTTGTGATGCCACAAGAAGAAAATGGATCACTCCTCCTTTTTGAACCAATTTGAGAACTTAATGCAGCTCGCCAGGGCCCTCACTTGTAGTTCTATTTAAAAGCAAAATTCGATTCAAAAGCACATTCTTATTGTATAGAATATATGGAATAGAACTCGAAATCGAACGAATTTTCTTTCCAATTAAACTACAGAGTGAGGGCCCAGGTCCTTTATGTCGACGTCCGCGACTTTGCATAGGCTATCCAGGAAGGAAGTCCCACGAAAGCGTCGTCTGCCACTGTTAAGAGCCGAGAAGTGGCAGATGAGTTGTTCGCTTGTCTCCTCGCCTCCAGCTTATGCAGCATCTGCGGTAGGGTGCATCTAGCCTCTCTGCGTGTTTCCCCGATGAGGCAGTGTCCTGTAAGGTTCGAGATGTCATCTCTCCTTAGAGTACTGATGAGATCACTTGTGAACCCATTTCTGCCAGGTTTGCCTTAATGTTCGACATACTGGCTTCTGTTGCCATCTATCACTTGCTAGTTTATAGATATGCTGTTTACGAATTTGCTCATTTGTGGCTAACGGCATACCTACGTGTTCATTGTCAGGAAAAACCTGCTCGGTAGTCCCTTCCTCGCAAGTTCATCCGCCCTACATTTGTCATTAATATCCCTACGTCCCGGGACCTACATGAGGTGCCATCTCCTTTATAGATCGGCGACAGTCTAGTGTTAGTTCTGAATTGAATGAGTGGGAACCAAGATTACTTAGTATGTACATATGTATTTAAAAATAAATATGTTAATTCCATTTTAAATTGACTTTTGATTTTTGGGCGTTTTTTGGCGGAATTGGGCGGTAATTTGGTCGGTAAAATTTTTTTTTCTGTGGCAACACTGACCAAGACATTAGCAACAATGAATTTTGAAACGTGTAGTGAGCTATTGGTTGCATTGAAGAATTTATCAGCAGTCGGTAGTGCATCGATGACATTAGTTGCACCAACTCAACCAGCAGTCAAAACCGAAAATAAATCCAACGTGAAGCCTACGCAAACGAAGTGCTTCAATTGTAATGAGTTGGGACATATTGCAGCCAAATGTCCACAACCTCAACGAAAACCAAGGTGCACGATATGTACAAAAGCGGGTCACGAAGCCAAGAATTGCAACAAGAAAACATCAGTGGCAAAGATTGGCGATCAAAACGAACATGTCGAGGCTCCTCCGGTTACGAAGATAGTGGAGCTTAATGGGAACAAACTAGAAGCATTCATTGATACAGGCAGCGTATGTTCGTTGATAAGAGTATCAGCAGCAAAGGGTATGCAAATGCAAAAAGCTTCCAGATGCTTCACAGGCTTTGGTGGATCCGAGGTGAACGTGACACAACAAGTCAACGTTATTGCAACGATCGATGACATTCAACGGGAAATTAAATTGTACATTGTTGAAGATCAGTTATTGCCCTACGACATATTATTGGGCCGAGACATTCTACAAAACAGTGGCTATCAGATGGTGTTAGACAATGGGGTGCTACAGCTACACGAAGCTGACGGCATGAACTTTAACATATCCAAAGACTTATCTGAGCAGGATCGACGCAAGGCAATGAAGCTTTTATTGAGTCATGGAAACTGCTTCGCAGAGTGTATCAACCAAATTGGGAGATGCAAAAAACGCTGAGATGACCATCGAAATTACGACATCAAAACCTATTCTGGGCAAACGCTATCAAGTCCCATTTGCACAACGACCAATGTTATCGAATATTTTGAAAGAGCTCTTGGACAACGTTATTACCAGATACCACTGAATGAAGAATCGAAGAAATTCACCGCATTTCTAACGCACGAAGGGCTGTTCGAGCATAATGTTATGCCGTTCGGTTTAGTCAACGCTCCAATGGTTTTTCAGGAGATTATTGTTAATCTGACAAAGACACTTAAGCATCGCGACAAAGTGATCAACTATGTGGATGAGGTCATCATAGCCACGAAAACTGTCGACGAAGGTATTTCGGTACTTAAAGAATTTCTTGAGGCAATAAATGCATCGGGTCTTACGCTCAGACCATCTAAAAGTACATTTTTAGCTGAGCAGGTTCAGTTTCTGGGTCATCACATTGACAAAGATGGCATACGTCCAGGCGAAAACAAAACGAAGGTAATTGACGAGTTTCCGACGCCATCAACGACAAAAGAAGTACGGCAATTTCTGGGGGTGACTGGTTACTTTCGGAAATTTGTCAAAGACTACAGCACTTTGGCACGTCCGTTAACGATGTTACTAAAAAAGAACGTAGAGTTTGTCTGGAACGATGAACAAGACGACGCATTTCAAAAGCTTAAAACTATGATAACGACTAAGCCAGTATTGACAATATACGATGCTACAAAGCCACACGAGGTGCACACGGACGCCAGTTCTGTAGGGCTATCCGGGGTGCTGATGCAAAACGACACTGGGTTTGAATGGAAACCAGTATTTTTCTTCAGCCGGCAATGCAATGATGCCGAACGCAATTATGCTAGTCATGAGCTTGAGGTTCTGGCCATAGTCGAGAATTTGCTACGCTACCGGATGTATTTGATTGGACATAAATTCACAGTGGTAACGGACTGTAACGCCGTAGCAGTTACTAAAGCAACAACTCCAGTTTTGCCACGAGTGGCAAGATGGTGGTTAAAGTTGGCAGAGTTTGACTTCCAATGTGTTCACCGTGCAGGTGCAAAGAATACCTTAGCGGATGGGTTAAGCAGATGTCCTACTCTTCCACCAGAAGAACCGACAACGGTTCCTGAATCGATTTATCCTGTGGTAGATATAGACAACGACTGGGTGGCAGCAATGCAAAGGCAGGATGAAACATTGAGAGAAATTATCGAAGTACTCAACGGCAAAGAAACACATAATGCACGTCAGCTTAAAGATGATTATATTTTACAAGGCCAACGGCTATACCGCAAAATAGATGGGAATAGAAAACTGGTAGTTCCACGAGGCGTAAGATGGCGATTGGTGAGAGCGTTTCATGATGAAGCAGGACATTTCGGTGTGGAGAAGACATGCGAACGTTTATCCAAGGACTTTTGGTTTGCTCGTATGCGACCATACGTTAAATCCTATATTGCATCTTGTCCAGAATGTTGCATGAATAAAGTATCAGGTGGTAAAAGGGAAGCGCAACTCCACGTTAGCGATGTTGTACCAATTCCATTCAGATCTATACATATCGACCATCTTGGGCCATTTGTACGCAGTAAACACGGCAATGTTTATATACTGGTCATTGTCTGTGCTTTTACAAAATATGTAATACTACGAGCAGTACGCAATACGAAGACGACGCCAGTAGTAAATACACTACGCGATTACATAATGATCTACGGGTGTCCAGCGCAAATAATTTCCGACAGGGGAACGGCATTCACGTCGAAAGAATTTCAGAACTTTACCGATAGATACAATATCCGACATATAAAAGTGGCAGTGCGTACACCTCGTGCCAACGGTCAGGCCGAGCGTGTCAACAAGACCGTTTTGGCATCGCTCAAATGCAGTATCAAAAACGAAAGGGATTGGGATGAAACACTACCACGACTCCAATGGTGCTTAAACTCCCAAAACAACGCAACAACAAAACAAAGCCCTAATAGCTTAGTTTTTAACTATAAACTACGTGATGTTACAACAAATCGATTAATTCAAGCTATCACCGATGAGAACGACAATGATTATGAACAACACGAAGACGTCAGACTGAATTTAGTCGCCGAACGTATCAACGCTGAAAGGGCTAAATGGAAGAGACGCTTTGATGCAAAACATCGGTCACCTAAACAGTACGAAGAAGGAGATCTAGTAGTGGTTGACTATGTACCTCCGCCAACTGGTACCTCCCATAAGCTTGATCCGGCATACAAAGGTCCGTACATAATAACCAAGGTCTTACCCAATGATCGTTATGTGGTAGAAGATTTACCAGATATACCACATCAAAGAAAACGCTATGCAGGGGTTTTTACAAACGACAACATGAAACCATGGTGTGCCTTCAGTGTAGTAGATGACGACTACGATGACGAAAGTCCTGTCGACGACGCAAATATAGGGGTTAAAGACGACGACACCGTGAAATCGTCCCGGGGAGACGATCTATCAGGAGTGGCCGAGCTGTCAACCTAAAATGGCCACACTGCAACATTGACGATTTGAAACAAGAGCAAAGAGAGTTGACGAAAGAGACAAACGAGTAGTCAAGGAGAAACAGCGAACAACGCCGGACATAAAATTGAACGATTCTAATTCATATTCATTTCTTTTAAATAAACTTTATATTTTCTTCTATTAAATAAACATTAAAGTATTCGCAACATAACTGATTTAGCACATTGTAAGAGGAGGAAAAATTTCATATGGACTCGTCATGTATTGATACATCTCGTAAGATGACAGCGAATAGTTTTTTATTATCGCATTTATTTTAAAAATCATCACCCACCGGTCGAAATACTATATATATTTTTGAATTTCCATTACAACATGAAAATTTCACTTTATACATATGTATCACATCCACATTTTCTCTACTAACAGTTTTTATACATTTAGTATAAACTTACTTCCTATACCAGTTTGGTAAGAAATTCCCACAAACAACATCCCTGATCACCGCAAAAATAAAAATTGGGAGCTAAGAGCGGAGCCAACAAAAAAATTTTTGTGAGCGGAACTAACAAAAAAAAAACTTTCGCTCCGATGCCCTGATAGCAAAGAAACGCAAGATGATTGTGGCGATGCACCTACATGCAGCAAAATGCAACTACATCCAGCAGTTGATTGTGACGGGGCTATTATACAATATACGTTCTTTGCTGCCCACTGCCACATCGCTAATGTAATTTAGGCTTTACTGTCAAATAGATTTCGGCTATTCGAAACTTTGAAGCGCTTGAAGTAAAGCTGCCATTTGGTCAACTTTTATACATTTTAGTAGAGCTCAAAAAATTTCATCATTTCTCAAAGCCAAGCAAGCGCGCATTAGACCAACACCTTTATTACGTCTGCTCATTTTTTATAATTTTTTCACTTTTTTTATTTCACTCAACTTCACCCGACAAGTGTTAGCGCCGTTATTTCTGCGTCATAACCGTTAAGGCACACCCAGTTACCTTACTTCGTTCAGTTTTTACAGACTTTCAAATGCAATGCAACGCCAGGGTTGTTCGGATTAAGGACCACAATGTATATGTACAGACCTGGGTATCCTCAATTGGGTATCCTCAATTACATTTTTATACTCAGCTGTACTAGTACACAGAGTATTATAGTTTTAATCACATAACGGTGGATTGTAACACCATAAAATAATAGAGATAGATATTGACTTATTTATATCAAAATGATCAGGGTGAAAAAAGAAATCGATTGAGCCATGTCCGTCCGACTGTCCGTCCGTCTGTCTGTCTGTACGCACTCTAACTTGCGCAAAAATTGAAATATTTTGATGAAATTTGGAATGTAAGTTGGTATCAGGACTGGCACGGTTGGTATTGAAAATGGGCGAAATCGGACCATGACCACGCCCACCTCCCAGAGATGTAAAATAATGCATTCTTTTGCGAATAATTATTCACTTGATTTATTGTAAAATGATTGCAGCCATTTTTCGAATTCTTTGACTGGGACTTAAAAAATGAAGTCACCATTCAGACTTCATTTTGTGACTTCGGAATTCTTTTTTCATTCATTTTTTGGTTATTCATGTATTGCATTTATTGAATAAAAAGTCTCACTGTAGTCAATTGAAGTCAGTTGGAGTCATTTGAAGTCAATTTACCTGTGGCATACGAGACATGATCGCAAAAGTAAAGTTGTTATTATGGATCACCAGCAAATACCCGTCCCACTTCGCTGCGACAAATCACACAATACCACTCCCTTCCCTATTGGTCTCTCTACAATTCTGCATTTCCCAATCGATCTATCTCTTCCTCCCCCTGTACTACTCTCTCTCTCTGTATTGAAGCCCTAATTGATACCTTTAATTTGATACCAATATTGCTCAAAAATATTTCGGATGCATCTGGATCCATATTTTGGCCCTATATCTCGGGAAGGCGTTGAGATAACATATTTAAATGTGGTCATAATTTTAATCTAATACCAGGTGATCATAGTGTAAAAATTTGAATGTGATCGGCCCTGTAGTTTCGGTTTCCATAAGGAACAAACAAACAAACTTTCATCCTTATACTCGTATATATATCTGCAATTTGCAATAATCTCTTAAGTCTTAAAAAATGATTTCGAGATAAATTGATTTTTATATTCGAAAGCGTTTCTTAACACATCATAAAAGTCGATTAAAAACTATGGACGCAAAATCAGTAAGCCATCCACAATGTTACGATCAAATTTTGTAAATAACAAAAAATTTCATGAAGAAATTTGTTTGTTTGAAGTTAAGCCTAAATGTTTTTATTTATATCTTTTGATTGAATTAAGTTATAGGCATGGGGTTTTACAGAAATATAGTGTTTTAACCCAAATAACCCTGAAGCTTGTTTGCAAAGATATTGTGCTGATTTTTTGAGGATTGGTCATTGGGACCATAGATAAGATGCATACAAAAACCGACATCGATAAGTGTCCTGGATCCTGAGATATGTCCTGTTGCCATATGGCAACGCCAGGGCTGGTAGGGTACAGGTTTTTTTTTCTAGCAAAATGTATTGAAAAAAAGTTTTTGACCAGAATGAAGAACTGAAAGACTTTTACAATGATGAAAATTTCATTTTTAGTGATTTTTCATAAATAAAATACTAATGTAATGTATAGTATGGCTTGAAATGCTTCAAACAGATTCCAACGTTGTATTTGTTGCATTGCGTTCGAAATATTGAACTGCATTCATCGCCGGCCCATCTTCGTTTTTTATCAATAGGCACAACGATTCAATTATAGCACATTGTGGTTTCCAGACTGGCACTGCATTTGCGTTTGGCACTTTTGACTTGAATAATATCGAGATCCAAGGTTTCAATAGCGCCTTCAAATCTGTTTACACGATCGCCACTGCCAAATACAATTTTGCTCGAAGTTGTCCAGCAAATAAATTGTCAGGTATGTCCCGTAATCATCATAGCTTGTATTATCTTCAACGCTGCTTTCGCCTTCTTCCGGTGGTTCTATGAATATACTAACTACCTGCTGATCTCCGAACCAAACTCTTCTAGATAGACTAAGATATCCTTCAGCGATAGATTTGGATACGCGAAAATCAATTGATTTCAGTAAAAAACCATATATAATACCATAAACAACGGCAAATGGCCGGAAAATTAAAAAAATCTATCAGCAAAAAACCTGTACCCTATCGACCCTGGCGTTGCCATATGGCAACATGAGCAAAAAACAGCAAAAAAACCATCTCAAACTAAATTTTTTACACTACTTATTTTCTTTTCATGAATATTGACTAAAAACCTTTTCAAACGATGCAACTCGATAGTGTTTTTGCTTTTTTTAAGTAAATTAAAATCACTTACTTATTACGTCTGCTGATTTTTTTGTGTCGCTCAACTTCACAATGTTATAACTATGAAATCTTTCACTCAAATTTTATGTTCTATGCAGCAAGTGTTAGCGCCGATATTTCTGCGTCATAACGGTTATCGCACACCCTTTTACCTGAATTCATTCAGTTTTTACAGACTTTCAAAGGAACCTCTCATTGCGTTGCCATAAGCGATTATTGCTTGTGACCACAGATATATAGATTATAAGTAGGGACACGATATCGAATCAAAAGCATCGATCTGGTACTCATTTAAAATATCGGTTAAAAAGAATCGCGAACCCGATAATATCGAAACTAAACTACTCGATACTCGAAGTATCGGTATCGAATGCGGTAATTTTCTAGAAGGTGCAACCTTAAAATTTCCTCTAAAATAGTTAAAAGATGCGACGCGTTCTGACCTCTAGATTATGAATTTGAAAACGGAAATAAAAGATTTTTCCACATTTAAAAGATATTTATTAAAACGTTTAAAGTTGCACCGTCTTCTAGAAAGTTACCAAAAACGCAATAAAACTGCATCCTGAGCCATACGCATATCGCTGTATTAGTGCTAATTCCATGGCATAGTATGCCATGGCTGGTTCCAAAGTTTTGATTTTGACGTAAATCCTTTTCCAACTCATGAGAATAGTTCAAGCTGGTTAAAAAAATTATACAAGTTTATTAAGTTCTTGAAAACATTTTTTACAAACCAACATCTTTTACAAAACAACAGTGGACCTATTCTGTAACCAATTTGCGACAATTTTCGGATCGGTATCGTAAATTTGCGATCATTTTTGCGATTATGCTATTCTGTACGATTTTCGGTCGAATTCTATAGTATATTTTGACAGATGTTTCCGATAATCATCGCAGAGGTATCGAGGGAAATTTTTGTGTCGGTAGATTTTGCGATTATCGGTTTCAAAATAAGTTAGAGAATTCCAGCACAGGTGTATTTAACGCAATCACAGTTGTAAAAAGATATTTGCAAAATATTCAGTATGTATTTTGAAAAATAAACATCTTAAATAACATTAACAATTCATTTTCATTGAGATTATATGTATCCGTCATTCAATTTTTTTGGAAATTTGAATTTATCGAAACAAAAAAATGATGAAACTCAAGTGGCAGAATACATGTGCATTCCATGTTATAAAGAGAAGCCATTGCGCAGTATGCTTTTTCTTCGGACTTCTTCTTTCCCCTTACGGCCAAAGAAGAAGCTTACAAGAGGCAAATTTAAAATTTATTTTCAATCCATATATTTTAAAAATAATTTATTTTATAATGGTCAAATTGAAACAATTGTCAGAAAAAAAGAGCCAAATGTCAAAAAACCTGCAGCTTGTCACTTCTGCACACTCGACCTATTTTCGGCACTATTTCACGTTGCACAATTTTTTGGACAAATATGATACAATTTTAATTTTGCATCACTGAATGTACTCATTTGTTCGATACCGTGGTTGAAGTACTCGATACCAAAAAATATCGTTGCAAAAGAATCGAGTAAAAAGTATCGGTATCAAATGCAAAAAATATCGATTTGGTATCGTATCGTATCGAAATTCGTGTCCCTAATTATAAGTAGTTTGTATAAATTTTGTTGCAAATAGTTAGTGACTTCACTCAAAAAATGAAGTCAGTACGTGACTTCTCTAAATGACTTCAAAGTCGCGACTTCAAGAAGACTTCAGACTTCTTTTTTTTTTATTCTTTAGTCAAAAGGCTAGTCAATGAGTGCATTCGAAATTGGAGTCATTGAATTTGAGTTCAACTGATTTCATTCGCATATGAGTGCATTCTTTTACAACCCTGCCACCTCCCCTATATAGTAAAAATCGGAAATTTTGTATCTCAGTCACTAATAGAGCTGGAGTGATAAAATTTCACCCACGTATTGAGCTCAGGCCCTTATGAAGAAATATGGTGAAATTTTGGAAAATGGGCGGTGCCACGCCCACTTATTAAGGGGCAAACATTGAAAGTTTTATAAGCCATAACTCAGAAACCGTAGCAGATATATCGATAAAATTTGGTATGCGTGATTTACTTACTTAGGCAAATGTTTGGACGAAAAATTGCCAAAATCGGTTGACGACCACGCCCACTTTTATATATGGGTATTATAAAGTGACCTAATAAAAACATTTTAAGCGATATCTCTGTAATTGTAATTGAAGGTGTAATCAATTACAAAATGTAATTGAGGGTGCCCAGGTCTGGTACCTAACTACTTAAACATTTTTTATCCAGTTCGAGTATTTACTCGTCCTTAAATTTGCATGGACAAAATCACTTTTTTTAATGTACCTTATGAAATCTTATTTTTTTTAATTAAAATAAAGCATTGCCTACACTAAGAGAAAAGAAATCAAAAATAAAATTTTTATTTTTATAATGCACGTTTTAAACCAGATCATTTTTAATTAAAAATTTTCATTTAATTTAAAAAATTTTTGAAAATAAAAAGTATTTGGATTTAAAAAGAAACATACATATTTAAATTAAAAATGAAAATGAATGGAATAAAAGCGAAAGTTTTGGGTTCAAAATCACATAGTGTTTTAAATAAAAATAAATATTCTAAAATTTAAGCTGTTTTTTTCTTAATTTTACAATTTTACAGTGAACATTTTAAAATAAAAATGTGCGTATTTACATCACTTTTAAATAAGTTTTTGCCCATTTTAAGCACGTTTTCATATGTTTTTATAATGTTTTTTCCCTGACTGTATAGAACCCTCTTATTTTACCCACTTGAATACTACTCAAAAGCCAACAATTAAGTTCATGGTTAGTTTTCGATGGCATAACTTATTAATTGTTTTGTCACAATTCCCCTTTATCCAGTAACAAAAATGCAAGAAAATTTGCACAGCAACCAAAATTATAATTTCTATTATTATTTATAGTGAAAACAGACTTCTTATCAGTAATACATTTTGGATAAAAATAAGTTTAAGTAATGGTATTCGCGAAGAAATATCTAAATATGGTTTTATGTACTTGTAAATATTGCAAGCATATTATTTGGTCAGTGATTGGAGATGTATAGATAGCTGTTCTAATATACATATTAAAATGAACCCTTAATAATAATAATACAATGGCGCTATTATAACTCTGACGAGTTTTATGGCCGAGCTTCTCTCCCAATTCGAGGTGTGCTCCTTTTTGTTTTTCCTACTACTAATTGGGTGGACCTACAGTTTTATGCCGGCTCCGAACGGCGAATGCATTTTTTGTGAGAAGCTTTTTCATGGCAGAAATACTCTCGGAGGGTATGCCGCCCACTGCCGAGAGGTGACCGCTGCTCTTAAAAACCCAATAATTGGATTTTTACTAATTAGAAAAATTTGTTTGGCTCGGACCGTGGTTTGAACCCGAGACCTCTGGCATAGCAGGCGAGCACTCTACCCACTGCACCACAGCGACCACAAAATGAACCCTTACTGTTTTTAAAGGAACATTAAAGAGTTCCTAACATAATGGGAGAAGTCCAAAAGTTCTACACAACATACCTGCAAAGTTTTCCGTCTTCAGATTGGTTGAGTATTTGTTGGAACAATTGGAGCACAAAATGCAGCCCATCGAATTATCAGTAACATAAATGCATACATTCAATCATTATCTAAGCTTGTATTCTTGTAGGTTTTTCCGTAAGTGACCTTAGATATTCTGAAAGATACTCAGTTCGAATTAATAAATCATACTACCAAAACTAAAAAATTGCCTACAGGGTTATTCCAAATAAGTACATATGTATATATATTGATCGAAAAGTAAGTATAAAGGTAGTTGGAATAAAAGAGCAACAAAATACTTCCTCGAGTGCAATATATTTGACTTGCAGCGCGCACATTTATTTATTGTTGACGCCGTCCCTCACTTTTCACCGAGTTTTCGGATGCGAAAATTACCGTTGGTCGCACGCTAGTCGTTTACGATTTTTTCGCCCCTTATAATGAAAGCACTTGAAAAATGTTAATGAATCGTTCCTAAGTATTATTTTTCCACCCCATTTTTAATGCTCACTTTTTCACAACCTCATTGCCAATTCAACGATTTGAATGTACAAATGCCTTTTGTGTGTTTGTTTTTGTTTAGTACATCATTTCCTGCTTACATGGCGGTTTTATTATATTTTCATTACTGTTTCATTGCTCTTCTATAACTTTTGGATATACTCGTACTTTTTGTTTCAATGTGAACCTTATGAGAATATCAAAATTGGTTTTCAACTCCTTAGTGATGCTTTTGAATCCAAGTCGGAATATTGATTGTCGTTAATACGTTAATATTTATACTCAGCTGTACTATACTGTACTGTATTATAGTTTTAATCACATAACGGTAGTACGTAACTTCATGAAATAATCGAGATAGATATAGACTTATATACATACATATATCAAAATGATCAGGGTGAAAAAAGAAATCGATTTAGCCATGTCCGTCCGTCCGTCTGTTTGTCTGTAAACACTTTAACTTGCGGAAAAATTTAAATATACGAGATTTCGGAGCCCATAACTCAATAAATAATTGATATATTATGACCAAACTTGGTGTATACACTTTTATCTCTTGTAGTAACACACGTTCAAAATTTTAGCGAAATCGGCTTATGACCACCCCTACTTTTAAACAAAGATATTTCTAGAATGCCCTTCAGAAATTTATAACGGGACTAAAAGTCTTAAAGGGATGGAATTTTGCACTAACAAAAATCGGATCATTAATACAAATTTTGAAAATGGGCATTGGTACGAACATTTTATGCAGCACCCGCTTTATATAAAAGCACCGTGTTTCCATCAAACGCAAACAAACAATGAAGGCATAATAATAATACAATGGCGCTATTATAACTCTGAAGAGTTTTATGGCCGAGCTTCTCTCCCAATTCGAGGTGTGCTTCTTTTTGTTTTTTTCCTACTAATTGGGTGGACCTACAGTTTTATTTCGGCTCCGAACGGCGAATGCATTTTTTGTCAGAAGCTTTTTCACGGCAGAAATACACTCGGAGGGTATGCCGAACACTGCCGAGAGGTGACCGCTGCTCTTAAAAAACCCAATAACTGGATTTTTATTAGTTAGAAAAATTGTTTTGGTTTTTTGCTCCGACTGGGGTTTGAACCCGAGACCTCTGGCATAGCAGGCGAGCACTCTACTCACTGCACCACAGCGGCCACTGTGGCCACAATGAAGGCATACAGCTGAGTATCTAATGTTCGATTCCACTCGAACTTAGGCTTCCTTACTTGTTCAATTTTGAGTTACATTGTTAACAACCGTATTAGCCATGTATGTACATTAAGGTGGAGTGAAACATTTTTTTTTGGAAATTCAATTTGTTCCAAAGCCAGAACGGCACCTTTCTAGCCCAGTAATAAGCCTGTAAAATTTTATTGACCTACTCGCATGTTTAGATGTGCCCCCAGCCCCACAAAGTTGAAAAAATAGCACGATCTGGTACAAATGTGAAATTTCTAAAATTATAAAATCAAAAAACGAAGTATGAGGATTGATAAAGATGGCTAAGCTGAGTATTAAAGTGAATTTTTTTTTTTGGAAACAACAACAACAAAAGTTTTTAGAGGTAAAATTTTATATTGTGCATTTTTTAAATTGCAATTACTTAAAAACTACTAAACCGATTTCGAATATTTTTATAGCATTCGATATTATATATGAAAACAAAAAAAAATCACTTTAATACTCAGCTTAGCCATCTCTATCAATCCTCATACCCCGTTTTTTGATTTTATAATTTTCAAAATTTCATATTTGTACCAGATCGTGCTTATTGCTTTCAACTTTGCGGGGATGGGGGCAGTTCAAAACGTTATCCTATCGCCATAAAATTTTGTGGGGTTCATTAACTCGTATAAAGGTAACTTCTCATTGCTGGTACGTTCAAAAAAAAGAATAAAAAGAAAATCTCCATATGATTTCACTCCACCTCAATGTACATGCATATGTTCATACCCTGCAAAAATTATTGGACTACTTGGTACATTTGTGCCAAAGACAACTAGTGATAAGCTTGTCACAAGTATTTAATTATTGGGCTAGTGCCATTCAGCTACACTATCGTATTTTTCTACGACCATCGCTCGTTGTGACGATCGCCCTATAGATTCAGAACAGACTAGCCCATAACTATTTCATATAAAAAAATTGGTTCAATTAACATTGCGATGTCCCAGGGGAGGACTAGTCCCGCTAAGCCCGTATAACAGCTAAGAGTAGCCACGGCAAGTTAGTTTATAAAATAGTTTGATGCGATCTACAGACGGGCCACTCTTATAGGCTACATTAGCCTAAATAAAACCCATAATACGATAAGCGTGGTATGTGGACAATTTTACTATGTCTTGAAGAAGATAAGATGGACGTTTTTTCTCCTATTATTTAAGTTTTTTTTATTACCACTCTTAAAAACGATGGTAAAAATATAAGAATCGCTCTTGAAGTGATTTCCAACGACTTCGTCTGGATCTTTCCAAATGCTTTAAGCTATAAAAACTGCAAATTTTCAGATATCCATGTATATTTTGAGCTCAGTGCTTCGAACTTTCGAACTGCGTAATCTCTTATTTTGAATTGTATCTGTAGTACATAACGTATATGAATTTATAACCTGAATTGAACTTACAAATTATTTTCCAACTTTACGAAATAAAGTTTATGATATCTGAAATCCAATTTTCATTTTCTGAAATCCAATTGTCTATTTCTGAAATCCAATTCACATATTCTGAAATCCAATTACTTATTCTGAAATCCAATTTTCGTTTTCTGAAATCCAATTGCCTATTCTGAAATCCAATTAACAGATTCTGAAATCCAGATAACTATTCTTAAATCCAAATGACAAAATCTGAAATCCAATTACCTATTCTGAAATTCAATTGGTGTTTTCTGATTTCAATCTGGAAAAGGTGTAGTTTGGACAGAGAGTGTATATCGCTGCACTCAAAAAAAATATTTCTCTCGATCAAAGACATAATTTTCCTTATTTTGAACACGCGTCCCAATACAAAATTTTCTTTGTTTTGTGTAAATTTTCTCAAAAATGTGGAAAAAACATAAAAAAACATTCAAACAAATTCGTTGCCATGGGGATTTGTATGGGAATTTAATTTCTCAAAATTAAAGAAATCAAGTCTTCAAAACAAGGAAAGTTGGGAATGGAATGGCGCTTAAAGATTTTTTCATTATTTTAATGTATGAATTTTTTCAAAACAAGTATATGAAACCATGGTAACGCATGTAACAGCAATATTTTATAAACCTTTTAACATGTTTTAAGGAAAATTTACTCAAAACAAAGAAAGTAGTGTTCAAAATAGGTAAACAATTTCTTTGACCCCTCCATATATTTTTTTTCTCTCAGTGTGACTGCACCCTCATCCATATATGCTCTTTGTGAAACTTCACACTAGATGTCACACTTCGCGGGTCCCATCTCGCGCGAAATGTGACATCTAGTGTGAATTTTTTCAAACTGCAGCCTCTTGGCCATATACACTCTTTGGCCTAAGTTCGAGTGGAATCGAACATTAGATACTCAGCTGTATGCTTTCATTATTTGTTTGCGTTTGATGGAAACACGGTGTATTTTATATAAAGCGAGTGCTGCATAAAGTGGGCGTAGCCACGCCCATTTTCAAAATTTTTATCAGTCATCCAACTAAGCATATGAATATTATTCTTTGTGCAAAATTTCATTCCTTTATGACTTCTAGTTACAAAGATGTCACGTTACAAATTCCCAAAGGGTGTTCCAGAAATATCTTTTTTAAAAAGTAGGCGTGGTCATTAACCGATTTCAATAAATTTCTGCGTGCCTGTTAACACATGTTATAAAAGTGTATAAACCAAGTTTCGTCATAATATCTCAGTTATTTTTCGAGTTATAGGCTAAGAAATCTCGTATATTCCTTTGTGTAAAAAGAGGCGGTGCCACGCCCATTTTCCAAAATTTTTCTATTTTTTGTTTCCGGTCTATTGTGGAACTCATGCCACAAAATTTCAATGAATTATCTTCATATTTGACAAAGATATCGCTTAAAATGTTTTTATTGGGCCACTTTATAATACCTATATATAAAAGCGGGCGTGGTCGTCAACTGATTTCGCTAAAATTTTGAACATGTACTACCACAAGTAATAAAAGTGTACACACCAAGTTTCGTCATAATGTCTCAATTATTTGTCGAGTTATGGGCTCAGAAATCTCGTATATTCCTGCATCTAAAAAGAGGCGGTGCCACGCCCATTTTCCAAAATTTTTGTGTTTTTAGTTTTCTGTCCGCAGTTGGACTCCTGCCATAAAATTTCAGTGATAGATCTTTATATTTGACAGAGATACCGCTTAAAATGTTTTTATTAGGTCACTTTATAATACACATATATAAAAGTGGGCGTGGCCGTCAACCGATTTTCACAATTTCCCGTCCAAACGTTTGCCTAAATAAGTAAATCACGCATACCAAATTTCATCGATATATCTTCAACGGATTCTGAGTTATGACATATAAAACTTTCAATGTTTGACCCTTAATAAGTGGGCGTGGCATCGCCCATTTTCCAAAATTTCATCAAATTTCTTCATAGGGGCCTTAGCTCAACACGTGGCTGAAATTTCATCGCTCCAGCTATATTAGTGGCTGAGATACCAAATTTCCGATTTTTTCTATGTAGGAAAAGTGGGCGTGGTCATGGTCCGATTTCGCCCATTTTCAATACCAACCGTCCCAGTCTCGATACCAACTTGCATTTCAAATTTCATCAAAATATCTCAATTTTTGCGGGAGTTAGAGTGTTTACAGGCGAACGGACGGACGGACATGGCTCAATCGATTTCTCTTTTCACCCTGATCATTTTGATATATATAAGTCTATATCTATCTCGATTATTTTATTCTGTTACAATCCACCGTTATGTGATTAAAACTATAATACTCTGTGTACTAGTACAGCTGAGTATAAAAATGTTTATTAAGAATTGCTTTCCAAACGTGAAATGCAATTATAGAATTAGGGTTCCTTTTCGTTGATTCAGCAATTACTATTAAATGAATTACAAGTTTTATATTAAAGATTTTCCAAACGTTTTGCTTACTGAAGTAAGTTTATTGTAAACTTATAACAAATGTATTTTGCATATTGGGCCCAATATGCAGTGAAGTAAACTAGCTTATTATGCAATATTTTCCAAAACCTTTTATTCAAGGTTTTCCAAACTACACCTTTTCCAGATTGCATTCAGAAAACTCCAATTGTATTTCAGAAAACACCAATTGGTTTTCAGAATAGGTAATTGGATTTCAGAATTTGTCATTTGGATTTAAGAATAGATATCTGGATTTCAGAATACAAAATTTCCCAAACGTTTTGTTATGTTTTACAATCAGAGGGTGAAGAGAAGTTGAGGTGAAGCATTTGAGCGTTAGCATTTGAAAAGAACAAAAAAAAAAAAGAAACCTGATTGAATAAATTCGAATTTAGACAACAAAGTTCCGAATACAATTGTAGCGTAATGGTGAGGTATGCTGCCTACGGATCAAGGAGCTCAGGTTCGAGTCCCAAGTAGCGCATTTTCTTTTTTTTTTTTTGTTTTTTTGTTTTTCACCTCACGTTTACAAAACATTGTATAAAAATGTTTATTAAAAAAGGGTAAGAAAGGTAAGGATAAAAGCCACAATGAAGCATGAAGTATAATCAAAGAACGTATATTGTATAAGAAGGGAGAAATCGCTCACGAAAAATGTAGCGAGTAACATACGAGATTACAGTCAGAAAATTATTATTTTATTCAGGTAAATACCCTACGAATAAATTATTAGGATATTTATTTTTTATTTCAAATTTATTTTTAATATGTTCGTATGTACTTAATTATTTTCTGGTTTTTATTTTTTGTTAAAAATAATTTTTTTTACCATAAAAAAATCGTTACGGTCCCTGCAAGTTTTAAATTTATTTGTTTAATAATTATAAAAATAAACCATGGATATTAAAGGGCACACATTTTTTCATGTTCATAAAAAATCATACTAAAAAAATAATAAAAAAATATTCAAAGCAAAAAAAAAAATTATAATAATTCAAAAACTACCTTTAAAATAATCGTATTTAATTTCCAATTCAAAGGTAAGTGAAATCCCATACGATTTGCGTTCACACGTGCCAACACAAAAATATATGTAAGTACACATACATACTACATACATGCATATCCGTGTATGCAGAAAAGTCAAATCAACCACCAAAGGCCTGAATGAAAACATACAAACCAAATACTAAATGCAAGTGTAGGTAAAATACGAAAAGCAGTTCATTCATAAAATCGAAAAGTCGCAACAAACCATAAAAGTGGCAACATGGCTTTTGATCAGATCCAAGATTTTTATAAAATTCTTAAATTTGAAGTCCGACTCATTTCCAGCAATCCATTAATGTGGTGGTAGTTTCTTGTTCACACATGAAATCTTTCTTTCATCTGTATTTGTGTACTATCATTGTCGCTTAAAGTGCAAAACCACATACCAGTCTGTCCCTGCAGAAAACGGAACTAGTTCATACATGCATGTACAAACCAGCCGGTTGTGGCAATCAACTAGCTCAAAACCTGCCACATTCCATATAAAAATACTCAATAACTAGTGAGCAAAATTTCTAGTTCCGAACCAGCGCAAAGGTGTCAAAAGGGAACTAGATCAATTGTAGTTAGACAATCACCAGTTCAGGAGGAGTGAATTGAGTGACCATTATAAGACACACTTTGATTTGTATGCAATTTCAAAGTGACAAAAATTCTATGACAATTTTTCGTTCGTTCAATTTCCGTCGGCTTTGTATATTTTTGCAATTCTCAGATGTTTAGTGAAGCGTTTTATATAAAGAGTTTTCTATTTGCATCTTAACTTGTATGAAATGAAATGTTCCCCTAATTATGCTTTTCCGATCCCTCAGGCTTATTTTTAATTTTTTTTATTTTATTACTTTTTAAATATTATTGTAAATTTTTATTATGTAAATAAATAAATAAAAAATATTAGTTAAAAAAAAAAAATTAAAAAAAAATTATCATCCACCTTGACACCGATAGGATTCGAACCCGCGCCCCTCAGATTGAAAGGCACATGCTTTAGCCAGTCGACCATCGCGCCACTTGCATGAAGTGTGTCAAAGGCTGCACTTAAGCGGCAGATGTAAAACTGTAGAATTTGTAGGTACTTGTAGCTAGTTCAGAACTATCGAAATTGTGCCAATAAACGAACTAGTATAAACTGTAGAATTTAGCACTAGTTCGGAACTATCGAAAATGTAGTGCAGAGTAGAGCTGCAAAACTATCGATGGCACTATCGATAGTATCGATAGTTTTTTTTTCGTGTCACTATCGATAGTTTTTTTCAACTATCGATGGTTATCCCTATTCATTCTTGTAGTTTTGTTCCAAGAGAAGAATACTGAATGTTAGGGAGGAGTTGGATTTCGATATCAAATTGGTCAAATTAATACCCCAGCGGGTTAGGGGGCTTAGAATATACCCGTGGTAAGGAATGTCTGTCCTAAGAGGCGACTAAAATCCACGCTTCTAACGATATACAACTTGTAGTAATTGAACCACACCTCGCTAAATGACATCTGGTCAATGTCAAAATTTTTTCCGATTTTTGAAAGTTTTGATTTTCAAACTAAGTTTTTTATAAAAACTTGTAAAAATCAGAAAAAAATTATTTTTTAAAAATTAGCCCGTTTAATTGTTAACGTAATATCAAAGATATCTGATAAAACATTATTTTTAGCGATTTCTTTCATGTAAAACAAAAGGATATTTTATGGACTAAAACTTCGGTTATATGACTCATCCGTGTATAGGGCGTCGTTTTACAACTTTTTTTTTTCAAAACACTATAGACTTCTTGCGCGGCCTTAAACTTCTCATATTCAATAGTACTGCCTTTAAAATCAGAAACAATTTTCTCGCACAGCTAAATTCATTGAAGGTGCAAAACACGGTAACTCGCATGGAACATGGTCCTCGCATGGTGCAAGTTTTCCAATATATTAGCTGCGGAATGATTTGTATCTGACAGCAGCTTTTTAAAATGACAAGCAATAGTTAAGTAATTTTCATTATTCCTTTTTTTTTGCTTGGCTTTCCGACGGGGTAGGAATATGAAGTATTGTGGAACGATTTTTTCACAAGGGATGACGAAAAATCGTTCCACAATGCATAAGTATCTATATCTTTAGCTTAAGGGCCGTTTACTCAACCTCTGATTAACGCTAACCGTATGAGAGGGTGAAGTCACAAACAAATTTTATCTTTTGTCTATACACGAATGAGTCATCTAACCGAGTTTTTCGTCCATAAAATATCCTTTTTTTCACATGAAAGAAATCGCTAAAAATAATGTTTTTATCAGATATCCTTGATATTACGTTAACAATTAAACCGGCGTATTTTTAAAAAATAAAACTTTTCTGATTTTTACAAGTTTTTATAAAAAACTTAATTTAAAAATCAAAACTTTTTCAAAAATCGCAAAAAATTAAAAATTTTGACATTGACCAGATGTAATTTAGCGAGATGTGGTTCAATTACTATAAGTTGTATATTGTTAGAAGCGTAACTCCAGCGAACATAATTTTTGAATAAAGTGATAACAAAAAACACAAAATTACCGTTATCTCAAAAACGTAACCATACAAAAAATTAAAAAAAAATTGTTCTGTGCTCAGCAGGCCCATACCTATCCTCCCTAGGCATGGGTAACACTGCGCTGCGCGGCGCAATTGCGCTAACACCAACACCACAGCGGCCACATGACGAAACTTAGGGTTAAACTTTTACTACTTGTACTAATATACGTTAAAAAATTTAGCGAAATCGGTGTATAACCACGCCTACTTTTTTACAAAAACATTTCTAAAATAGTCTTGTGAAATTTGTGACGTGACATATTTGTAACTAAAAGTCATAAAGGAATGAAATTTTGCACAAAGAATAATATTCATATGCTTAGTCGGATAATTGATACTAATTTTTAAAATGGGTGTGGCTACGCCCACTTTAAGCGGTATCCGCATTATATAAAATACACCGTGTTTCCGTCAAACGTAAACAAACAATGAGAACATCACTTTGCCAAAATAGTTGACTTATCTGGTCTAATTCTGATTCATCAAAACCTAGTTAACCAGGTCCTGAATAGTACTGTTTACAGTACTTATTAATTGAAACTGCTCACTGTTTTCACAAAATGAAAATTTTTTGTTATCAGTACAATTTTTTGAAAAATTTCAAACGAAATGCTACACAACTTTGTAATTTCGGAAAGCTCCAAGTGCAATTCAAAGTGCCGAACTTATGTATTGGCCAACCTTATTTTTTGCAACTTTCACCAATTTCTTCTTCCGTAAAATTATTGTACTAATTTTGTCAAAAATATGAGTCAAGATTCAATGCAAAATTAATAAACTGTGTTTTGAAAATTTTTGCAAAATCATTGCAACTTAGATTGGGTCATGGGGGGGGGGGTTTTAACCCCCAAAACCCCCCCCCCCCGTGCGCACGGCCCTGTTATCGATTATTCCATGACAATTGCGCTAAAGGTGTTATTGCGCCAGTACCGTGAGTTGGCGCCACGAGTGGCGCTGGAGTTATTGTATCAGCGCCAAAAAAATTGCGCCATTACCCATGGCTAATCCTCCCCCATAACTGAAATTCTTCGTATTTTTTTTGTTTTTTGATTTATTTAAAGCATAGTGTATTCTACATTAATGAAATGTTTAAACAGTGTGCCTTTTGATTATCCGTATTTTACATTAATGAAATGTATAAACAATGTGCCTTATGTACTACACCATTTCCAGATGGATTTTAGAAAGCGTCAACTGGATTTTAGAAAGGGAAAATTGGATTTTAGAAATGTCAATTGGATTTTAGAAAGGCGAAATTGGATTTTGGAAATGTCAATTGGATTTTAGAAAGGGGAAATTGGATTTTAGTAATGTCAGTTGAATTTTAGAAAGGGAAAATTGGATTCTAGAAATGTCAATTGGATTTTAGAAAAGGGAAATTGGACTTTAGAAACTGTAAATTGGATTTTCGAAAATTTATATAATTACGTATATGTACATTATAATTTCATACGCAAAAAGAATTTCTATTCGAAAAATTCTGTGTAAAATTTATTTTACACGCACATTCTGAAATCCAAATCACGCTTTCGAAAATCCAACTGACATTTCTAAAATCCAATTTCCCCTTTCTAAAATCCAATTGACATTTCTAAAATCCAATTTCCCCTTTCTAAAATCCAATTGACATTTCTAAAATCAAATTGCCCCTTTCTAAAATCCAATTGATATTTCCAAAATCCAATTTCCTCTTTATAAAATCCAATTGACATTTCTAAAATCCAGTTAACGCTTTCTAAAATCCATCTGGAAATTGTGTAGTCCGCGCCAAAGATGCTAAAAAACAAATGTACTACTTTTAGTTTTATTACTATAGCGTTTTCAAGTCAAATGAAACCTTTTTCAAATCAAGTGCAAATTTTAAATTGAAAAAGGCTTAATTTAACCAAAAAATGCTATATATATAAGTGAAGTATTTATTTCCTATTTGTTGTTCTTTTGTTAATTAATTAATGTTATGCGTTAAAAAAAAATTAAAGACTTTGAAAAGGAAAATGTAAACAAAACCATCCCTCTTTTTAAGGTTTAATTTAACCAGAAAATGCTATATATATACACAGAGAAAAAAGTACAATGGTTTTTTCAACCAACTTCTAGGTTGATTTATTCATGTCAAAAGGAAAAAATGTAATATGTACATTTTCATTGTACCATTAACCAATATTTTGGTAACAATCAATATAAAACAGAAAGTTGGTTTGCCCAACGTGTATATTTGTTATGTTAACGAAAATATTGGTTAATTCATATCTAAAAAAAAAGTAAAAATATTTAAGAAGCTTTATGGCTTCGGCTCTGTTGTTACCATCGCCTTCAACACCGTTTGTGCTTGACGAAGTTGAATGGCTGGACCCGAATTGCAGAGAGCGAGAGAGTCAGTATTTGGAATTTTCTTTGTTATTCAGTTAACATATTAACACTCTCTTATAGATCATACATAGCAGTGCTGCTACTGGCATAAAAATATAACCAACAAATTGTTTAATAGTAACAAGAAATTGGTTGAAGATTTGAACGAACATTTTGTTATATCAACAAATATCATGGTTAATATAACCAAAAACACTGTCTAATATATCAACAATGGTAATGGTAATGGTAATATTAAACAAAATTCACATTGATTCCATTTCAAGTGTGAAATTAGTACTATTAACCAACTTTTGGTTTATTTTTCTCTCAGTGTAAGTGGAGTATCTAATTTTTATTTGATCTTTTATTTAATTATTGTTTTGCGTAAAAAATTAAAGACTTTTTGGAAAGAAAACTGTAAACAAAACCATCCCTCTCTTTATTTTAGTGAAATATTCATAAAAAACTATCGATAGTATCGATAGTTTTTTTTTCGACTATCGAAACTATCGAGTGGTCCGACTATCGATGGTTTTACAGCTCTAGTGCAGAGGGTGACAATTGACACCGCCTAGGACATCGCCGTGTTAAATTCGCCAGTTGATAACATGCAAAAGAGATTTAGCTCGCACTAGTAGTGTCGAAAAATGCACTAGAAGCGACCTAGTTCAGAACTAGAGATTTTCCCTACAGGGGTTTGTACAAATTCTATTTTTAGCACAAGCAATGCTTTGTGCTAATTAGTAGAGCTTGTTTATCGGCTGGCTCATCCGGTTAAATTTTACTTTTGGTTTTTTGGTCGTTTTTATTTTCATAAATATTTCATTCTTGAGCTCTCAAGACAATTTATTTTCTTTTTTTTTTTTTAAATATTTAGATTAATGCTTCTTGGCAAGACTGTTAATAAACATCGTGCAGCGGTTACGATCGTTAAAATAGAACTTCAAAGTTTGAAGTTTGAAGTTCAAACACGAATCTACATACATACATATATATGAACTGACCCAATTATTGGCTGCATGTGACAAGTTCGTAGCTAGTTGACTGTGGCACAAATGTACCAAGTGGTCCAACAATTTTTGCAGGGGTACTATATACCATACGTACGTGGTTTTGCTTTTCGTTGAAACGAGCATTGTCGCTTAAAATGATAATAAATAAGCACATCTCACACTGAAAAACTTCAGTGTATGAATACACACGCTTTGGCCTAAAAGTATGCTATGTTTACATACATACATACATATATACATACATACAGGTGAAACTAATAAAAGCGTGTTAAAAACCGGTTTGATATTTTGCGACTTTGTGTATTTGTTGTTATTCTTCGACTTTATGTATTTGTTGTGATGAAATTAGTTTTCCAAAAACGCAATAATGTCCATTGACCTTATTTCCCAACCGGGTGGGAAATAAGGTCAATTGACCTTATTTCCATTGACCTTGTTACCTGTCACCAATGCAATTATAGTACAGCGTTTGACATGCAAAATTCAAATGGCTCGTTGGCGTAGCTGTAACGTTTGGCTTTGCATTTTGTCGATCGCGGTTCGAATCCTGCCTGTGGCTGGTATTTTTTTTTGTTTTTTTTTTATTTATCTAAAAATTTAAAAAATATTTAAAAATGAATAAAAAATATATATTTTATTCATGCATACTGGGCACACCACATAACATCCAAAATATGTACCTACATGCGAAAAAAGTTCACGTAGGTCGGTACATATGTACCTTTTGACGCACGTGCATAAAATCAAATTTGTCAAATGCTATTCGCAAATTGCCAAATCGCAAATTTATTTTCATTTCTTTCTTATCCCTATTTTTATCGGGATTGTACATATGTATGTAATTAATTTGGCCAGAAATGACTGAATCGTGTGAGAAATTGCCATTTTCAGAGGCATTTCGTAATTCTTGTTTAAATTAACTTTTCAAAAATTTGAGTTTATAAAAAAAGAACTTCAATAAAGTAAAAATTCTATTAAAAATATAAATATAACTAAAAAGTGCTATTTTCTTATTTATTTATTTGAAATTGATGATCAATCTGCCACCAATACCATACAATACTCATTCGCACGTACCAATCCAAAAATATACATACATACGTACCTACATATGTATAAGCACAATCCAATCAACCACCAAAGACAAGAATTAAAACGAGTAAGAAGTTAAAATACTACAAGCGATTCATTCATAAAATTGAAATGTTTCAACAAAGGAAGAGGAGCAAACGTCAAACTGTGAAGTTGTGTATTTTTTGCTCTCAATTTATTATTAAATTTCTTTAAATTAATTCAACCTTAAATTAATTGAAGTGATTGTAAAATTAATGAGTGTTACTGTGCACCAGGGCCGTGCGCAGGAATTAGCCTTGGGGGGGGTTTTTAATTTTGGTTTGCATTCGCATACATTTTTCGCTAAGATAAACATATTTGCTGAAACAGATATCCAGACCCATACACCATAAATTTAAATGTTCTCTAACTTTTCTGAAACTCATTATGATTCATCAAAACCTAGTTAACCAGGTCCTGAATAGTACACGGAAAGAATTTTTTACTAGAATCAATGCCGAGACAAGAAAAATTAGACTTGATTTTGAACTTAGAAGATAATTTCTTAATATCAAGAAAATCCAAGAAAATTGGATTTTAAATAAATAAGAAAACATTTTCTTGCTTCAAGTAAAATTGAATTTTAAATAAATAAGAAATAATTTACTTAGGGTAAGTGTTTTTTCTTGTTTTTTGAAATAAATAATTAAGAAATTATTTTTTTGTTGCAAGTAAAACTTTTCTTATACGAGCTTAAGTTAGTAAGAAAATATTAAATATTAAATTAAGTAAATATTTTCTAAAAATATTAAAAACGTAAAAAATAAGGAAAATTAAAACTAATCATGAGGGATTAGAAAACCATAATTAGTCAACTAGTATTTTCCTAGGACTTGTTTATTGAAATGACAACATTTTATTTAATATAAATGAAGATGCAAATAGTGAACTCCTTATACCAAATGCTTCACTAACAATTTGAGAATTGCAAAAATATTCAGAAATATGCAAAGCGGATGGCAAATTAAAAAAATACATGTAACTTTGGAAATGCAAATTCAGCAAGAAAAATTTTACTTCGCTCAAGAAAACGTTTTCTTATTTATTTTACATTTTTTTCGCTTTATTTTGTTGTTCCAATTCGTCGAAACACAATTTTCTTAAATTCTTCTTGATATTAGTAAAAAGATTTTAAGAAAAGATGTTCTTATTTATTTAAACATTTTTTTTTTTATATTTTTTTTCTATAGATTTTGTTAGTGTTCTTGAATAAGAAAATAATTGTCTCATTTTTGGAAAACTCAATTTCTTATTTCCAGTAATAATTAAGTAAATTTTTCTTATTTTCCTAAAAATTTTCTAAATTTAATTCAAGAAAGCATTTTTCTTGATTCAAGTATACAAATTTCTTTCCGTGTACTGTTTACAGTACTTGTTAATTGAAACTGCTCACTGTTTTCACAAAATGAACATTTTTTGTTATCAGTACAATTTTTTTAAAAATGCCAAACGAACATATGCTACACAACTTTGTAATTTCGGAAAGCTCCAAGTGCAATTCAAAGTGCCGAACTTATGTATTAAGTAGTGCCGAACTTATGTATTATGTATGTACCTTATTTTTTGCAACTTTCACCAATTTCTTCTTCCGTAAAATTATTGTAACTAATTTTGTCAAAAATTATGAGTCAAGATTCAATGCAAAATTTATAAACTGTATTTTGAAAATTTTTGCAAAATCATTGCAACTTAGATTTGGTCATGGGGGGGGTTTTGGGGGTTAACGGCCCTGGTGTGCACCACTGGAGATAAGTGATTTTAAAATTTATTTGATTTTTGATCATTATTTATGATTTTAATTTTATGTGCCGAGTCATCGTCTCATACTTATTGTTATTGTTGTTTCTGATATTTTCTCATATACTTTGTTAATTACTTATTGATTTTGTTTGTGCACATTTTGATTTATTTTGTTTTGCTTACTTATTTGTCATTTCTTGTTCACAGCTGTTTGCACTTGTTTGTTGAGTGTCATATACAGTGCATTTAAAACTGTTCGCTGCATTACGCTCAGCTGATTGTTGCGTCATTGGCTTCCAAACCTTTTGTGCTTTTAAACTGTTGTTATATACCCAGTTGCACTTACAACTTTTATATATACAAAACTTAACTTTGAATTTATTTCATCATGTCGTGTATTTACCTTAATTGTAATGTCAAAAGCGACTCTTATGTGTCATGCTGGCTTTGTGATGGGACCGGTCATGCAAAATGTGCTAGTTTAACGGGTAGAGTCGTTGATGCCATTATTGAGAAAAAAGGGGTTCGCTGGTCTTGTATAAAATGCAGACCCGCAGAAATTGATTTATTTAAAATCTTCAGACAAACCAGAAATGGTTTTTACGAAATTGGGAAAGAGTTGTCGATGCTGGCTGAGAAATTTAAGCTTTATGAAGAAATGTTTAAATCTCTCAAAAGCTTTGATGAATTCCCAAGCTCTGAAGATGGCCAATTAAAGCGTAAACGGGTTAGTAGTCCTCATAAGGGTGTTGATGCTGGAGCTAAACAGAAAACTCCATCTCCACCTATAGAATTAATAAATTTAGCCTCTCCGTGTCCTCATACCTCGCAAACTCCTCCACCTAAACCGATGCCCACTAGATCCTCTGCCAAAAACCATGTTGATAATCAAACTGCTCCATCAACTTCAAAGACCGCATTAACTTCCTTAAACATCCTGGAATCTTTAAATGGATCTGAACCCCTCACTTCCGAAAGAACTTCTGAGAAACTTGTTGTTATTCCTCCTAAAAAGTCTATTTTTGTGTCTAGATTCGCGAAAGACACTTCTCCTGATGACATTAATTTATATATTACATCCAAGTTCAAACCAAAACATTTATTTATTCGTAAATTTAATTTTAAATATGATCGCGACATTTCTAGCTTTAAAATCGATGTAGATCCGACCGATTTTGAAACGATCCTTCACAAATCATTTTGGCCGAATGGCGCGTTTGTTCGCGAATTTGAATTTAGACCAAATAAAAACAACATGAACGTCGTGAGATTACCTAATTCTCAGTCAGTTTCAAAAAACTAATTATATCAACTGTAAGCTTTTACTACCAAAACGTTAGAGGTTTGAATACCAAATTAACTGATCTGTACTTAAATGGATTTTGCTGTAATTACAAAATTATTTGTTTGACTGAAACATGGCTCAAACCTCACGTCTTGAACTCAGAAGTTCTTCCGAATCAATATGAAATCTACAGAAATGACCGCGTAAATAGAATTGGCGGTGGTGTTCTAATTGCAGTGCACACATCGTTGCCATCTGAGGATGTTAGTGTTTCATCCAATGCTTACTTTGAGCTCAAATGCATACGTGTGTTGATTGGTAAAGGATATATGTATCTAACCCTTTGCTATATCCCACCAAATTCCAACACGTCAATTTACAATGAGCTTCTGTTAACACTTAAATATATAAACTCTAGGATGACACTTTCTGATACTCTGGTAGTACTGGGTGATTTTAACCTCCCGAGCATATATTGGAACGTTAATGACTCGGATATTGTACCTGTTTCTTCTAAAGATAATCACATTTTTTTCCTTGAAGAAATGGCTGAACTCTGCCTCAACCAAATAAACTTGAATTCAAATAAATTTGGCAGGATATTAGACCTAGTATACGTTAATGATATTCCGAACTTCTCCCTAAATCGGTGTGACCCTCTAGTTCTTCCGGAGGATGTTTATCATCCTGCTATTGAGTTCTCTTATGAAGTTATTAACGAAAATGGAACTAAAAATTATTTCAGTTCTAGTGATCAATTTGTTTTTGCAAAGGCGAACTTCAAGAAAATAAATAAAGAGTTGTCGCGCTTTCCCTGGCCAAACTATGTAGATGATATTGACCTTTGTGTTGAACATTTCAATAACACCATCTATAACCTATTTCTAAAGTATGTTCCTAAACGCAGGGTCAATGAAGAACAAACACAGTTATGGTTCACCAAAGAGCTTAAAAAATTAAAAAATAAAAAGTCACGCTTTTTTAAGCTATACAAAAAATCTGGTCTTCATAGAGATTACGTCAAGTACTCAGTCTTGCGGCATAGATACATGGCATTAAACAAAAAATGTTACAAATCATACTTATGCAAAATGAAGAAAAAACTGGTTCACGATCCCAAATCATTCTATAACTTCGTCAACTCAAAACGTAGAGTTCATAGTTTTCCGTCCGCCATGAATTATAATAACACTGCGTCTTCTGATAGCCAACTTATTGCTAACATGTTCGCAAAATTTTTTAGTTCGAATTATTCTATGGACTCTCCTAAAAGTAGTGATTATCCGTTTAGACTTACCCCATCCAATTTAACTCATGTCTCAGTTATATCTCCGGAAGTAGTCTTAAATTCATTAAAAACCTTAAAAGATTCATTTAGATCTGGACCGGATTTCATTCCGGCTTGCTTTCTTAAAAAGTGTGCTGTAAATATTTACAAGCCCCTAACATCCTTATTTAACTTGTCTCTAAAAAAAGGTGTTTTCCCATTAGTTTGGAAGGAATCTTTTATAATACCCCTACACAAAAATGGCAGTAGGTCTTCTATTGAAAATTATCGAGGCATAGCCAAGCTGTCAGCGGTTCCAAAATTATTTGAAGCAATCATTGTTAATTATCTGAAGTACTCTATTTCCTCATCAATATCGCCATCTCAACATGGGTTTTCTACTGGAAAATCTACCACAACTAATTTATTGCAGTTCACAACTTATGTTTCAAATGGATTTAGAGAAAATGCTCACACAGATGTAATTTACACGGATTTTAGTAAAGCTTTTGACAAAGTATGTCATTCATTGCTCATCCGTAAACTAGGTCTAATAGGTCTTCAACCCAGTTTTATTCGATGGATATCTTCATACCTACATGGTAGAACTCAAAAAGTTATTTTCAAAAATTGTTCTTCCGATGTCATTTTCGTTCCTTCGGGCGTTCCCCAAGGAAGCCACCTTGGGCCAATTCTGTTCCTGCTATTCATTGATGATATTTCGTCTGTAATAAAACATTCTAAGATCTTATTATATGCTGATGATGTAAAACTATTTAAATCATTTTCCTCTATAGAAGATAGATCTTTCTTACAAGCAGATCTTAACAACCTTGTTCATTGGTGTAAAGCAAACTACATGCCGCTAAACTTAAAAAAATGTAAAGTTATGTGCTTTTCTCGTAGAACAGTACAACCAGCTTCTTATAAAATATCACAGCATAATCTAGATCAGGTAACTAATTTTATCGATCTTGGCGTCACAATGGACTCCAAACTCACCTTTAACCTCCATATAAACTCCACTGTCAACAAAGCTAAAGCTGTCTTTGCATTTGTAAAGCGAAGGTCTAAGGAGTTCAATGATCCTTACGTCACAAAAGCTCTATTTACAAGCTTAGTTAGACCTATCTTGGAATACGCATCTATTATTTGGAATCCCCACTACCAGTGTTTTTCAGATAAAATAGAATCTGTCCAAAAGCAGTTCCTGCTTTTTGCTTTGCGGAACTTTCGTTGGGACTCAGATTACATTCTTCCACCTTACACTTCTCGTTTAAAACTCATTAATTTGCCTTCACTTTCTAGTCGTAGAGAGATGCTTGGTATAGTTTTTATGGTTAAATTAATCACTGGACTTATAAATAGCCCATGCCTTCTAAGTGAGTTATATTTTAACGTTCCATGTAGAGTATCGAGGAATTTCAAGCCACTATTTGTGAAACCTTGCAAAACAAATTTCGAATTAAATGAACCATTCCGCCGCTTATGCCATGACTTTAATAATCACTCCAGCACGTTTGACACTTCAGACTCGCTTTTTATTATAAAAAAAATAGTTCTAGCCTCACTTAATAAATGATATACAATCAGCTGATGAATTTTGTTCTGTAGCTGAATAGTTTTAGATCTCGACACCTAACAAACCCCTTCCTGTACGACTCGGCACAAAAAAAAAAAAAAAACAAAAAAAAAACATATCCGTGCGTCATGCGGATTGGCGCCCCTCGCGTCGGTCGGGCGGGATATGGAGGGTAAACCGTTGGGTATTATTAAAAAAAAAAAAAAAAAAAAAAAAAAAAAAAAAAAAAGGATAAAAGTGGCAACAGAGCTTTTGGTCAGATCCAAGATTTTTATAAAATTCTAAAATTTGCAGCCCGGCTCATTTTCAACCATCCTTGCAGTGGCGGTAGAGTGTGAAAAGAAATAATAACTAAATGTCAAGGCTCAATGCAATTGGAAATAATTTGAATAGTAAAAAGAAATGTCAAAATGAATTTATTTTTCGCCGCGAAAAAACAAACGAATTCGAGCTCCGAGAGCTCCTCATGTTTTTTTGACTCAACGATTTTCACCTCACTCGTTGAAAATACCGAATTTTCCCTTCTTATACAATATACGTTCTTTGTTGTTGCATTGATGTTATTAAAATTTTTGTGGGAAAAACTAACCCTGCTGATACAGTTGTTGTAAACCTATATCACTTTATAACGTTATACTACTTTAAAAGAGCTTGTGAATTACCCAATGGATATTTGAAAGCTTATATTGAATTAATATTTTATACTGCATCGAGATGTTCTAGATGGGTTTGTTTTGGCAGGTTTAGCTTTCTTAGAGGAACATAAACGTTTAATTGGTCTTATTATTTTATTTGACATATGTCAAAGGCACCCCAAAGTAGAAAGTCAAATGTACCCCAAATGACTTTATCCAAAATAATCATCACACAAATTTTTTTTCTTTCAAAACATTGAATAATTAATATTTATTTTCAATCCTTAAGCTTCGAAGAACCAGTTAAGAACACTCATTTAAAAAAAATTTTAGTTTTACTTGTGAAAACGCTTACGTGGCACTATACAAAAATTACATCAGCTAACGGAAAATCATCGAATCATGTGTTACTTCGCTAAGAATTAAAGCAGAGCTGCCAAATTAGGTATACACATGTGTTATTGTATAAGGCTGCATTCAATTCTACTTTTGTGAAGTTTTTATAACGTTTTTACACCGAAAACGGCAAAGTCAACGGTGACCCAAAGTCAAAAGGACCCCACCTTACCCTACATACCATGGTGCGATAATAAATCTACATACTTAAATTCACAAAATAACTTCTTTACGAAAATTCTTCTATTGCAGATCGGCTGCCAATTTACCACACTTTTTAATTGCAACTCACTTTTAGAAAAGAAGATGGTAAATATTAATATAACGCTAAAATTGTAAAAATAGAAAATTTGGGGGGACAACATTATAATAGAAAAAAAATCTATATTTATTGAACTTTTCCAAAAAAAGATTAAAGAAACACAGAAAGCGAATGTAGTCATCGCCAAACAGCTACATTTTCTTGCACTACTCCCTTGTTTTTAACGGTTTTTCTAACTTTGAGTATCGAAAAGTGAAATGGGGGACAACAAATTTTCTATGAAAATCATGTAGTTTATCAAATAAAAACCGCCCTCACAAGTAAACAAACCGACTTTAAAGAGTAAAAAATACATTAATTTCTTGCTTAATATATGGGCGCGCTATGTTGCTTCTCATTTCCTGTTTTTCTGACAGTAACCTAATTTAAATTAGGGGGACAACAAAATAGTGTTTTATTTGAGAATGACCCCCATATGTAATCTAAACACACCGGATTATCGGGGGTTACATACTAGTTATGTATACATATGGGCTAATCCTGGGTACACTGAGAGAAAAAAAATATATGGAGGGGTCAAAGAAATTGTTTACCTATTTTGAACACTACTTTCTTTGTTTTGAGTAAATTTTCCTTAAAACATGTTAAAAGGTTTATAAAATATTGTTGTTACATGCGTTACCATGGTTTCATATACTTGTTTTGAAAAAATTCATACATTAAAATAATGAAAAATTCTTTAAGCGCCATTCCATTCCCAACTTTCCTTGTTTTGAAGACTTGATTTCTTTAATTTTGAGAAATTAAATTCCCATACAAATCCCCATGGCAACGAATTTGTTTGAATGTTTTTTTATGTTTTTTCCACATTTTTGAGAAAATTTACACAAAACAAAGAAAATTTTGTATTGGGACGCGTGTTTAAAATAAGGAAAATTATGTCTTTGATCGAGAGAAATTTTTTTTTTGAGTGTAACGCACGCAACATTCGTACGCATATAATCAATGATAAAGGGGGGAAACAACGAGAGGATTACATGTTTATTTTATCTAATGCAAAGCACTACCAGAGTACTACATTCACGAGAAAATTTAAGCTGGAGTAAAGCCGGAATTACAATAGCGCTGTGGCTGTGGCAGCGACTGTTTTTCGAAATCAGCTGATTTTTAGAAACTACGGTTTGTAATGAAGCGGCACATAATACAGCAGAGGCAGCTGGCAGCACCGCTCCGTTTAGCCCAAATTCTAAATTCGCTGCCGCTGCCTTGAATCGCAGCCAACTTCAAAGTGTTGATGTGAACTTATGTCTGTTTCCGTAATATCCAATGTAATATATTTTTTACTAATTTTGTGTTTCCGTACTTTGATGCCAGCAAGCGGTAGAGAATTTAATTTTTACTTAATTAATTTCCACTAGCAAATATTGCTGGCGGGATGCAAAAGCAAAGAAGAAGAAAGAGCAGAGGAAAAAATGAAACATGATTGATTATTTTAATTGAAAAAAGTGGACATGAAAATGGTAAGTAAATTTATGTCACCACGTGTCCAAGGTAAAAGGAAACAGACCTAATATATAAAGAAGTCACTGCCAAATACTGCGAACGCTCTATTGTGTTTGGTCTGGCAGTCACTGCTCATATTAGACGCATCAGCTGATTTCGAAAACCGTCACTGCCCGCTGCCACATCGCTGATGTAATTTGGGCTTAACAGTTAAGTTCTGATATACACGCAAATATATAGTGGTAACGCACGCGACAAAAAATAGAAGTTATTTTTTAATGTGTTTGGAAGTATGCAAAATTTAGCGAATTTTGCACAATAACATGTTTACTAAAAAGTAAGGAAGTCTAAGTTCGAGTGGAATCGAACATTAGATACTCAGCTGTATGCTTTAAATGTTTGTTTGCGTTTGATGGAAACACGGTGTACTTTATATAAAGCGAGTGCTGCATAAAGTGGGCGTAGCCACGCCCATTTTCTAAATTTTCATCAGTCATCCAACTAAGCTTATGAATATTATTCTTTGTGCAAAATTTCATCCCTTTATGACTTCCTGTTACAAAGATGTCACGTTACAAATTCCCAAAGGGTGTTCCAGAAATATCTTTGTTAAAAAGTAGGCGTGGTCATAAACCGATTTCAATAAATTTTTGCGTGTCTATTAACACAAGTTATAAAAGTGTATAAACCAAGTTTCGTCATAATATCTCAATTATTTGTCGAGTTATGGGCTCCGAAATCTCGTTGATTCCTTTGTCTGAAAAGAGGCGGTGCCACGCCCATTTTCCGAAATTTTTCTATTTTTTGTTTCCGATCTATTGTAGAACTCATGCCACAAAATTTCAATGAATTATCTTTATATTTGGCAAAGATATCGCTTAAAATGTTTTTATTAGGCCACTTTATAATACCCACATATAAAAGTGGGCGTGGTCGTCAACCGATTTCGCTAAAATTTTGAACATGTATTACTACAAGTAGTGAAAGTGTATACACCAAGTTTCGTCATAATATATCGATTGTTTGTCGAGTTATGGGCTCAGAAATCTCGTATATTCCTGCTTCTAAAAGGAGGCGGTGCCACGCCCATTTTCCAAAATTTTTGTATTTTTTGTTTTATGTCCATAGTTGGACACCTTCCATAAAATTTCAATGATATATCTTTATATTTGACAGAGATATCGCTTAAAATGTTTTTATTAGGTCACTATAATACCCATATATAAAAGTGGGCGTGGTCGTCAACCGATTTTGGCAATTTTTCGTCCAAACATTTGCCTAAGTAAGTATATCACGCCTACCAAATTTCATCGATATATCTTCAACGGTTTCTGAGTTATGACTCATAAAACTTTCAATGTTTGCCCCTTAATAAGTGGGCGTGGCACAGCCCATTTTCCAAAACTTCACCACATTTCTTCATAAGGGCCTGAGCTCAATACGTGTGTGAAATTTTATCACTCTAGCTCTATTAGTGACTGAGATACAAAATTTCCGATTTTTACTATATAGGGGAGGTGGGCGTGGTCATGGTCCGATTTCGCCCATTTTCAATACCATCCGTTCCTGTCTTGATACCAACTCACATTTCAAATTTCATCAAAATATCTCAATTTTTGCGCGAGTTATCGTGCGCACAGACGGACAGACGGACGGACATGACTCAATCGATTTCTCTTTTCACCCTGATCATTTTGATATATATAAGTCTATATCTATCTCGATTATTTCATTCTGTTACAATCCACCGTTAGGAAATCAAAACTATAATACTCTGTGTACTAGTACAGCTGAGTACACGATAACTCGCGCAAAAATTGAGATATTTTGATGAAATTTGAAATGTGAGTTGGTATCAAGACAGGAACGGATGGTATTGAAAATGGGCGAAATCGGACCATGACCACGCCCACCTCCCCTATATAGTAAAAATCGGAAATTTTGTATCTCAGTCACTAATAGAGCTAGAGTGATAAAATTTCACACACGTATTGAGCTCAGGCCCTTATGAAGAAATGTGGTGAAGTTTTGGAAAATGGGCTGTGCCACGCCCACTTATTAAGGGGCAAACATTGAAAGTTTTATGAGTCATAACCCAGAAACCGTTGAAGATATATCGATGAAATTTGGTAGGCGTGATATACTTACTTAGGCAAATGTTTGGACGAAAAATTGCCAAAATCGGTTGACGACCACGCCCACTTTTATATATGGGTATTATAAAGTGACCTAATAAAAACATTTTAAGCGATATCTCTGTCAAATATAAAGATATATCATTGAAATTTTATGGAAGGTGTCCACCTATGGACATAAAACAAAAAATACAAAAATTTTGGAAAATGGGCGTGGCACCGCCTCCTTTTAGAAGCAGGAATATACGAGATTTCTGAGCCCATAACTCGACAAATAATTGATATATTATGACGAAACTTGGTGTATACACTTTTATTACTTGTGGTAATACATGTTCAAAATTTTAGCAAAATCGGTTGACGACCACGCCCACTTTTATATATGGGTATCATAAAGTGGCCTAATAAAAACATTTTAAGCGATATCTTTGTCAAATATAAAGATAATTCATTGAAATTTTGTGGCACCGATAATGTTTGGAACACTTTTCCATAACTTAGAGAGATAAAGTTTGTATCGCAGATGCCACGCCCCCTTTTCAAATAGCTCCCATTTGACATTTTTTATGTCCCTACAAATTTCCAGGGTCCTACCATGAACACTTCCAGAGATATTGAGTATAAAAAATTTGGGGTATATGGGAGGTGCCACGCCCGTTGTTGTAATAACGCTCATCTCTATTTGTGAGCTTGGCATCTCGTTAGTATATCATCACAAGTTCTAAGCCTTACAAAGAATATTTTCAGAAATACGTATACAGTATGAAACGTTTTGTTTGTATGGGAGGTGCCACGCCCTTTTAACTTTTTTGAAATTATTTTCCAATAGAACTTTCTCCAGACAATACTAAACTCAACAAAGAAAGAATTATCGAAATCGTTCCATCCGTTCAGGCGTGATGCGATGACCAAGGAAATAGTGATTAATTTTTTTTATATATATAGATTGAATTTTTGCACTTACGGTAACGCACGCGACAAATTTAAAACACACATAAAGTGGTAACATTCAGCTTTCGGACAACACTGATTTTATTTTTGGAAAAAGGTACACAAGCTTACTTTGTCACTGAAATTTCTTTGTATTTCAGGTGGTTTCCTAGGTTTAATAACTATTTATATAGTTTTTTGGTAACGCACGCGACAAAAGGATAAGCGAAAATTTAAAGTAAAAAAACTCCTTTATTCTTACTAGCTTCGCAAATTTTATACTCTTATATTAAATTACGTTCTAAGTAGAATGATTAGAGCGTGTAACAATAATATAACTCTCTTTTCAATAAACTAAACCCGCGAAGAAAAAAATGATACTTTGCTAATAAAAAAGCCTTAGTGAAAATTATTTTTTTGGCGATTTTTCTCGGCCTGAGTTTAAGAACGAATAGAAAATGCTTATGTTTTTCTAACATATACATGTATTATCTTCACTAACAAATACCAAGAAAAAAAGTTCGGACCATTTTTAATTTCATGCTCTTGGTTGACTTTTTGAGGATTAGCCCATATATAATTAATTATACAGATCTGCCAAATAATTGGAAAATGGTATAGGGTTAACTTTTTTTCTACAAAGGACCTTCAAATAAAAAAGAATGTGAATATTAGATGGACTACAGTAAACTCGTCCTCTGTTATTTACAAACAAATTAATGAAGCGAATTATGCTATTCGCGCATTAAGAATTTTTTTATTTTCAAAACAAATTTATTTTGCAATCGTCTATCACGTGGCAAGTATAAAAAAAGCAAGCTTTACTTTTCTGAAACATAAATATTTAGTATGTATCTATGTTGTGTTTATTATTACATAGCACATACACACATTTAAGATAATAAATTTTGCTTTTCAATTTGTCTCGCAAAATGAGAGTTGCAAAATAAAAATAAAAAACAACTCCCAGCGCATTTCCGAAAGCAATAAATCCTTCAATAATTGGGCTATTATCAAATAAAGTGAGCAGTTTACTTGCAAAGAAAGTCATAGATATGTATACAGGGTGAAAAAATGTGCCTAAATCACCGTAAATCAGTGGCGCATATTTAACTAAGTGACTTCCGTCCTGGAAATAGGCTTATCAACTTCACCCTCACATGAGCTCGCATGGAAAAAAGTTTTTACAGCCTATTGTGTATATTTGAATGGTTTCTAAATACATATGTACATGTATAGATATATGTATATACATACATAAATACGTCTTTGTTTGGATATACAACATCCATATTATATTCTTGTGGTTATACTCAGCTGTCCATAGTACACAGAGTATTATAATTTTGATCACATAACGGTAGTACGTAAGATCATTAAATAATCCGGATATGTGAAAAAAGAAATTGATTGAGTCGTGTCCGTCCGTCTGCTTGTAGGCACTATAACTTGCGCAAAATTTAAATATTTTGATGAAATTTTGTACACAGCTTGATATCTACACCTTTTCCAGATTGAATTCAGAAAACTCCAATTGTATTTCAGAAAACACCAATTGGATTTCAGAATAGCTAATTGGATTTCAGAATTTTTCATTTGGATTTAAGAATAGTTATCTGGATTTCAGAATCTGTTAATTGGATTTCAGAATAGGCAATTGGATTTCAGAAAAGAAAAAATAGGATTTCAGAATAGGTAATTGGATTTCAGAATGTGTGAATTGGATTTCAGAAATAGAGAATTGGATTTCAGAAAATACTTTTCGAACTATTTTTGCCATGTAAATACTTGATGGAAAATGCAAAAGCTATTTACTATGGAATAAATTAATTCGTAATTTGTATGCCGTTCAATTGTAATTGTATTTTTAAAAATGGAGTTTCGAGATAACTACGTAATCTCTTATTTTGTATTGTATCTGTAGTACATAACTTATATGAATTTATAACCTGAATTGAACTTACAAATTATTTTCCAACTTTTCGAAATAAAGTTTATGATATCTGAAATCCAATTTTCGTTTTCTAAAATCCAATTGTCTATTTCTGAAATCCAATTCACACATTCTGAAATCCAATTACTTATTCTGAAATCCAATTTTCGTTTTCTGAAATCCAACTGCCTATTCTGCAATCCAATTAACAGATTCTGCAATCCAGATAACTATTCTTAAATCCAAATGAAAAATTCTGAAATCCAATTACCTATTCTGAAATCCAATTGGCGTTTTCTGATTTCAATCTGGAAAAGGTGTAGAAAAGATAAAATTTTTAAAGTTTTATAAGTCATAACTCTGAAACAACTTTTCTTTATGGGCATTATAAAGGGTCCTAATTCATTGAAAGTTTGTGGCATGAATTCCACCATAGACATAGAGCAAAAAAACATAAAACGTCTTGAAAATGGGCGCGGCACCGCCTCTTTTTAGAGAACTTGGTGTACACACTTTTATTGCTAGTAGTAATACAAGCGCAAAATTTTAGCGAAAAGGATGTATTAGCACGCCTACTTAAAAAAATTCCAAAACGCCCTCTGGAAATTTGTAACATGTTATCTGTGTAACTAAAAGTCATAAAGGGATGAAATTTGCACTATAAAGAATATTTATACGCTTGGTGTGATGATTGATACAAATTTTGAAAATTGGAGTGGCTACGTCCACTTTATGCGGCACGCGTGTTTCCATCAAACGCAAACAAACAATGAAAGCATACAGATGAGTATCTTATGTTCGATTTCACTCGATCTTAACCTTCCTTACTTGTTTTATGTAGCACTTGGCTTTCTTTTGTGGCATAATCTGTTTTTGTCCTTTGTCGTTCACACCCATAAAAAGTATCCAGTTTTATGCGGTCTGTATTTTAAGTCAATTCGATATAGAATATACTCAACAACTTCATTTGTGCGTTTAATTTTTAGGTCAAATAAAATACCCTAGCACGTACGCGGGGTCACGGTATGTTTACAATCTATTTTTTATGAACAATGCTTTACAAAAGTTGAAAAGGGTTAATCATACAAAATACTTAATGCCATCCAAAATTAATAATTGAAAACTTGTCCGGATCTCCGTTGTGAGAATAGTTTCATATGATGTTGGGATTTAAATTTTTACTCCTGAATAATAGACACTATGGGGTTTCATCGACCATTCAGTACTAATTTTCCATCTCCAAATATCCAAATGAAATGGCGAGTGACGAAAGTAAGAGCGCGGCTGTCTTCGGCCGTACCGAAGACTTCATACCTTTCATGAGTAGGGAAATGAAAAGTTGCCTATGTATGTACATATGTACATAGCCTGATTAAGTTTAATTTATAATTTTAATTCTGTGGGTTATTTATGGAAATATTTCTTAGAAAAAATGGTGTCTTGGCTATTTAAATGGAGGAGTTATACACCAAAATGTCCATATCTGAACAATCGGTTGTATGGGAGCTATATGTTATAATGGTCCGATCTTGACAATTTTCGGTAACCCCGTTTGGGCCTATATGGGTACAAATACTTCAAAATTCCACGCCGTTAGATGTTAAAATAGAGGAGTTATACACCAAAATGTCCATATCTGAACAATCGGTTGTATGGGAGCTATATGTTATAGTGGTCCGATCTTGACAATTTTCGGTAACCCCGTTTGGGCCCATATGGTTACAAATACTTCAAAATTTCACGCCGTTAGTTGTTAAAATGGTGGAGTTATACACCAAAATGTTCATATCTGAACAATCGCTTGTAGGGGAGCTATATGTTATAGTGGTCCGATATTAACAATTTTCGGTAATCATGTTTGGGCCCATATGGGTACAAATACTTCAAAATTTCACGCCGTTAGCTGTTAAAATGGAGGAGTTATATACCAAAATGTCCATATCTGAAAAATCGGTTGTATGGGAGCTATATGTTATAGTGGCCCGACCTTGACAATTTTCGGTAACCCCGTTTGGGCCCATATGGGTACAAATACTTCAAAATTTCACGCCGTTAGCTGTTAAAATGGAGGAGTTATACACCAAAATGTCCATATCTGAACAATCGGTTGTAGGGGAGATATATGTTATAATGGTCCGATCTTGACAATTTTCGGTAACCCCGTTTGGGCCCATATGGGTACAAATACTTCAAAATTTCACGCCGTTAGCTGTTAAAATGGAGGAGTTATACACCAAAATGTCCATATCTGAACAATCGGTTGTAGGGGAGCTATATGTTATAATGGTCCGATCTTGACAATTTTCGGTAACCCCGTTTGGGCCTATATGGGTACAAATACTTCAAAATTTCACGCCGTTAGCTGTTAAAATGGAGGAGTTATACACCAAAATGTCCATATCTGAAAAATCGGTTGTATGGGAGCTATATGTTATAGTGGCCCGACCTTGACAATTTTCGGTAACCCCGTTTAGGCCCATATCGGTACAAATAGTTCAAAATTTCACGCCGTTAGCTGTTAAAATGGAGGAGTTATACACCAAAATGTCCATATCTGAACAATCGGTTGTAGGGGAGCTATACAATCTATACGATCTTGACAATTTTCGGTAACCTTGTTTGGGCCAACATGGGTACGTTTACTTCAAAGTTTGATGTCCTTAGCTATTTAAATGGGGAAGTTATGCAGAAATTACATCCCAAAATTTTCATATATATCTGAATAATCGGTTGTTTTCTATATGTTATAGTGGTCCGATTCGGCCGACTCCGACAAATGATCAATTCAATATAACAACCTATATATTTGGACCCGGGGATTTTCAAGATACCTTAAATTTCTTTTTAATCAAAATATACAGGAATCTGCGCAAATTAATTCAGTTTTCAGAAAAGTTTATTTGATCGAAATCAAGCTGTTTTTAAACGGTTTTATTTAGCTCACCCCGTTTGTTAATTTTATTATTTATTCTTTATTCTTGGGTCAAATTTAGTAATTCAAATTTCACCCTCTTCCTGTCAACCGATTAATCTGAAATTTTGCACGCATGTATAACCCCGATGACAATGCAATATTATGAAAAAAAAATTCCGATAGGTGGCGCGTGGGTCGCTATATTTACAAAAATCGCATTTATGGTCCTATTTGGCTGAAATTCGGAACATGTATTACTACCTTGAAAATAAATATTTTCTTAAAAAAAAAATTCCGCTAGGTGGCGCGTGGGTCGCTATATTTACAAAAATCGCATTTATGGTCCGATTTGGCTGAAATTCGGAACATGTATTACTACCTTGAAAGGAAATATTTTCCTAAAAAAAACTTCCGATAGGTGGCGCGTGGGTCGCTATAGAGGCGTTGGACTGCAATAAACTAACGGGCAAGAAACCTTGCAATAATGAAGCACTAAATGAATTAAACAGAATGCGAAATAAAAACTAAAAACTAGAAAATAAAAATAGGTAAAAAAACTTTTTAAGTTAAACGGTTTTATGTTATACATACATTGCAATGTTTAAGATAAATGTACTAAAAACCAAAAAATAATAAAATAGATACAGTCGTGGGAATTATAAACATTTGCATAGACTAGACTAAAATAAAACCGGGGGGGGACCGCAAATGGTCTACAAATTATCGACTTAATGTGCGATAGAAGAATCGTTTAATTCGTCGTTAGGCAGTTGGCCCGCAGACGGTGAGGAAAATACTTACTATTTTCTTGCTCATGGAAATTCCAATAGTTATACACTCCATGTTAATAAAAGAGATGTTTCAACTAGTTTATCGTTGGACATTCACACGAGGAATCGTTTCACTGCTCGTAGTTTGTCTTTAATCGACAAAACATATGATAAAAGTACTACTCGCTCACCACTATGAAACCCTAAAACTCGCTTATAATCGAGCTTGCTAGCTTTTTTCCACATTCTAGCCCTACTTATCACACGTCCATCGTTGTCGGTTGAACAACTGCCTAATTATAGTGTAACATTACAAAACAAACATTTTAATCAACGATTGTAGACAATTGACGTGCCCCACGGTTTTATTTTAGTCTAGTCTATGCAAATGTTTATAATTCCCACGACTGTATCTATTTTATTATTTTTTGGTTTTTAGTACATTTATCTTAAACATTCCAATGTATGTATAACATAAAACCGTTTAACTTAAAAAGTTTTTTTACCTATTTTTTTATCCAAGCTACTTTTGTTTAAATAAAACATGCCAACATCATTTTGATATTGAACAACTTTTTTTTTTTACATATGTACATAATATATATACATATTATGTAAATAATAAATTTTCGAATTTTGTACTTGCAACAATAAAAAATGTTGTTCAATATCAAAGTGATTTTCGAATGTTTCATTTAAACCAAAGTAGCTTGGATAGAAAAAAGCTCGATTTTGATCAAATAAACTTTTCTGAAAACTGAATTAATTTGCGCAGATTCCTGTATATTTTGTTTTAACAGAAATTTCAGGTATCTTGAAAATTCCCGGGTCCAAACTTGAAAATCCGTGACTAAAAAAAATAAAATTCCAATTTAAGCGATCTTGGTACCTTCCCTATGGCTCGCAATAAAAAACTGAGTACACCATTCGATTAAGCCGTTAATTTTACATGAGAATATGTATCTTTTGTTTTTTTTATTTTTAATTCTGTGGTTTTTTTCATATGTGAATCTAATAAACCTATCATGGAAAAAAATCGCTGTTTATGGAGTAGCCCACTCAGTTTTTTTTCTAAAAAAAAAAACAAAAATCAGCTTAGTTATCCTACAACATCCTATTTTCATATTCTGTGGCCGGAGGGAAGATCTGAGAAACTTTGCCGAAAAAAACGCATCTAATGTACATACATATGTATGTTGGTATATATGTACATACATACATATGTATCTATGTTATTGGATGTAACATTTATACTAAACCCCCAAATTGTCATGATTTTCATCGTCTTTTCTGAGTAAGCAACTTTGTTTTTCATTTCTGCAGATAAACTCGAAGTGGTAGTGGCAATTGACAAATTAGCAGAGGCATTGATGTAATTAAATTTAAATGTATACATACATATGTGAGTGAATTTAAGTTATACAGTATGTACACAAAGCACCCATTGAGCAGTCGTGCAGTCAAGAGAAAGCAAAAAATTCATTTCAAGTTACTACTGAGCCAATAAGCGAGCAGTCGAAGCGTGCCACAACACTCGACGGGATTACAGATCGTAATTGGATACAGCAACTGTTTGCTTTGGAATACCAGCAGGGCAATGCTACCTTCGACATTAGCTATTCATTCAAATATAATTTTATAACATTTGTACGCATTCAAGCTATTAGCAACCGCCAAATAGCACAGCAGGATTCCATTTGGAACTCAGTATTAAAGGATAGGCAAGAGGGTGCTCTTTACCCGACACATTAATAAGATACCTAGAGTTCGAAAGCTACTAAAAGTAAAACATTGATCAATAAATGGTAAAAGAATTTTGTTAAGGATAACTATTTTTTCTAAAATAGTTATGCCGTTACTGAATAGTTTTAAGCCTTGGCAAATTGTAAACGACCAGACAGATGGACAAGAGGTAAGTTCGGCCTAAAATTTACCAAAATTTTGTGTGTCAAAAAATTGTTATTACCCTGTAGGGAAAATCTCTAGTTCCGAACTAGGTCGCTTCTAGTACATTTTTCGCAACTATTAGTGCGAGCTAAATCTATTCCGCATGTTATCAACTGGCGAATTTAACACGGCGATGTCCTAGGCGGTGTCAATTGTCACCCTCTGCACTACATTTTCGATAGTTCTGAACGAGTACTAAATTCTACAGTTTGCACTAGTTCGTTTGTGGCACAATTTCGATAGTTCTGAACTACCATTTGACACGCTTAAAGCAAGTGGCGCGATGGAAAAGTGGCTAACGCGAGTTCGCATCCTGTCGGTGTCGAGGTGGATGATAGCATAAGGGATCGGAAAAGCATAATTAGGGGAACATTTCATTTTCTACAAGTTAAGATGCAATAGAAAACTCTTTATATAAAATGCTTCACTAAACATCTGAGAATTGCAAAAATATACAAAGCCGACGGCAATTGAACGAACGAAAAATATTCATAGAATTTTTGTCACTTAAAAATTGCATACAAATCAAAGTGTGTCTTATAATGGCCACTCAATTCGCTCCCTCTGAACTGGCGAGGGTCTAACTACAATTGATCTAGTTCCTTTTTGACACTTTTTCGCTAGTTCGGAACTCGAAATTTTGCTCACTAGTTATTAAGTTCCCTGCGGTTACCCCGCGTGCATACATATATAGGTGTTTAGTCATGTATATGTATTTAGCATATGAATACATATAAATGAATATACATACATACATACATATGTAGGTACATATGTATGTACATACATATGTATATAGAAAAAATTTAACGAAATAACGTTTGCTATTATGTACTATATATTTTAATAATTTCGTATACATTATTTCTGCATCAACACCTTTTAGACAAAATTATTATTCGATTAACCGCCGCTGGCGATTTTGGCACTTAACAAATGCAATATTAACAAGTAAGGAAGCCTGTGTTTCGAGTGAAATCGAACATTAAATACTCAGTTGTATGCGCTTTCATTGTTTGTTTGCGTTTGATGGAAACACGATGTATTTTATAAAAATCGGGTGCCGCATAAAGTGGTCGTAGCCAAGCCCGTTTCAAAATTTGTATCTATCATCCAATATGAGATACGAATCAGAAAATGTGTCCCTTCTCCAAAATTTCACAATATATCTTCCTAGGGACCCGGCACCATTACATGGCTGAAATTTTGTTACTCGGGCTATATCAGTTACTGAGATATCACATTTCGTTCATGTCTAGCCAGGAACCTGAGTGCTTACAGATGGGCAAACAAACGGACATGGCTCAATGCCCTACCTTAAAATTAGAATGCCCTACCTTAAAAAGGCCAACAAGTTAGATGAATCATTATAATTAATTTTTTTTTTCATAGTTTGAGATAAAAAATTATTGCGGTTGCAATGTATGATATGGAGAATCCACCCTGCACCACAGATATAATTAAATAAGACCATCGAATGTTTGTAGTTTGGTTAAAGCAATGGTTCATTCCGGCACTTTTCTGACAAAAACTAATCTTACTGTGAGCGAACAACACCAAAAGCGCGGAATTGATTTCTAAGGCTGTGTGCTAATCTAAAACATTTTACTCGATGGAAAAATGAGGTGTCTAAATTTTCTATGGTTTTCGTTTAATCATTTTCGAGAATGTTTTTCTCACCTTGAGTTGCGTGCCGCTGTGGTGCAGTGTGTAGAGTGCTCGCCTGCTGTACCAGAGGTCTCGGGTTCAAACTCCAGTCCGGACAAACACCAAACAAATTTTTCTAATTAATTAGAACTCAATTATTGGGTTTTTAGAAACAGCGGTCACGCCTCGGCAGTGGACGGCATACCCTCCGAGTGTATTTCTGCCATGAAAATGCTTCTCAAAAAAAATGCATTCGCCGTTCGGAGTCGGCATAAAACTGTAGGTCCACCCAATTAGTAGGAAAAACCAAAATGAGCACACCTCGAATTGGGAGAGAAGCTCGGCCATAAAACTGGTCAGAGTTATAATAGCGACGTTGTATTATTGTATTATATTATTATATTGACTTGCGTTTATACCTACAGGAGACCCACATACCAAATTTAAAGATCATAGCTTTCTTAGGTATGGAATAATCGAAGGAAATTAAATTAAAATTAAAAATTTAAAAAATTTAATTTTCTGTTGCATTTAATTTTTTAATAATATTTTCGGCTTTAATTTTGTCTCTCGCTTATTTGCGTATGGCGGTTGGTCGCTATCTTCCACGCAACGAGAGGTGTTTAAAGACACATATGCATTTATAGCGACCATAGGATGTAGTACTGTAGTGTGCGAATTAACCTTTTCAACACTAACTGCAATCAATATTCCTCAAAGGCTGTCAATGGGTCACGAGAGAATGGCTGGTATGGTATGTCTCGCCTTTTAGAAAAAGAGAACAAAATCGGTTGATCTGAACGAAGTTCTTCGCATTTTTAATAACATGGCCAACCGCAGAAGTCAGCTGTTTTGAATGCTTTTACTATTTTTATTATTAGAATAAGTTTGCAGAAACAATAAACTTAAATGGTACTTTTGGTCGTATCTATTTACTCGTATCGCCCACCCAGTACTCACTCGCACTTAGACGTGGATCTCCACATCTAAATCTGGAAGCTGAACCATCTTGTTGGATTATTCTCAATGAGTATTGCTTATGTACTGTCACAATAATTATGGGTCAACAAATAGGTATTAAATGTACGTCACTGACCTAGAGAAAAGTGATATACATACATGCTGATTGATTTTGGAAGACATGCCTCGATGTCAGATTAATTGTGATACATTATTTACTTCCGCCCTACCTTAAACCAACGCTGCCCTACCTTAAATTTAAGTCTAGCTACGGCCCTGCATATTATTGGGTGGATTTAAAGTGTTGGCGATTGCTGTGAATGAGCATGCGTTGGTGGAGCTTTTTAAATGAATTCTAGAAGGCCTAAGGGTCGGCTTTATATTAAAGAACCACGATCCGAGAAAAATTACTTTTTCAGGGGGCTCTCACAGATATCAAAACCGAAATCAAAATTTGCCGGAGGCTTATAGTTCACCAGATATTTGTTGGTAATTTGTTGGTAGTTGGATGGGTCTATAGATATTACCGGCTCAGGGTTATTTGTTAAAGCGCAGCCAAAGGCCGCCAACGGGCAAATTACAACACACAAATTAGTTTATCAAGGAATATCTCCTCAACTATAAGCGTCCGGCAGGTAAGACTTTTGTTTTTCTCGAACCGTGGTTCCTTAATGTAAAGTGGAGCCTTTTGGTAAGCAGATTGAAATCTGAGCCAAACTATTATGTATTACTATCGGTTTGTTCGTGTTGAGTGAAATTTTTGTAAATAAGTATGTTGACTGTGTAATCTATTAAAATAACAAAAATGTACGTTACATTTGTGTTTATCTAAATAAAAAAACCATGAACTCTACAACAAACACTCGGCGTTTTTAAATTGAAAATAGATTTATATTTCATATTAACCTAGTCCAAGGCCGTATTTAGGGGGGGGGGGGCAGGGTTTGGGTGTTTGAACCCCCCACGAAATTCTGGTAGATAAATTTTACTTCTATCATATTAAAAGCTATATGTTGAAAACACTAGTTTACAAATAATTAATTTGAAAAAATACCAAGAATTTCAGGTATAGGGGAGGGCTGGCATGAACTGCTAAGGTCAAAACCAGTTTTTATGGATAGGGTTTTAAGATAACGTAATTTTGGGTTTTTTTGGTTACAACTTCAATCAAAAATTCTTTTCGCTGAAGTTACAAATACGCGCGAACCGTATCTACTCCGTTCGAAATATAATGAAAGTACGCTTCTAACGATATACCACTTATAAATTAAATTATGTTACCACTCCGGAATAAGGCAGTCAATCATCGCACATTTTCTAAAATTTTAGCATATTTCCTTATAACTGCATAAAGTCATTGCATGGCTGAAAATTCATTACTCGGGTTATATTAGTGTCTGAATTATAACATTTTGTGTGTTTTTCGAAAGATCCCATATATGGGATGTGTGCGTTTTTATTGATATAGTCTGATTTCACCTATTTATGGTCGAAAAACTCGGTTAGGTGACCGAACTATATGAAAACGACTTCACAGATCAAAGGACATTAGAGGGAAATATAAAGCTTCCCAAGCACTGTTTGCCAGCATAACACCAACAGTCTCAAAAATAAGCTGTTGCTGTTCTGCGAAAGTTATCATAATTTTTTGAAGACTGTGCAGTTGCAGTACAGTAGAACTTTTTATTTTTTATACTTCTGCGCGCTGTTTATTTTTTAATTTTCAAATGAAAATGAAATTCAATGAAAATGAAAAAAAAAGTTGAAAATAATTTCAAACCCTGCAAAAAAGACTAAAATAATGACATATCTATCAATTTTAAAAATCGGATGTCAAATAACAAAGTTGCAAAAAAAAAACAAGTAAGAGTCTCAACATAAGCTGAAAATCTTGGGACGGACTTTTACAGTTGAAAACAGCTGGATAATCTAACCGAGTTTTTCGTCCATAAAATAAATTTGTTGAATAAAGTCACTAAAAATAAAGTATTCATCGTATTTGCAATAAAACAGTCTAATTTTTAAATGAATAAAAGTTTCCTGATTTTTAAAACTTCTAATAAAAACCCTAATTTGAAAATCAAAAGTTTTGTAAAAAAATTTTTCTTCTAAATAGCACTTTAGAAACCAGAATTTTTTTTTATAATTTTTATTGAGTGCACGAAATAGGTTATATATTTTTCTCAAAAAACAAAAAAAAAAAAAACTCCACGATGAACCCCCCACGAAAAAAATTCCTGGCTACGGCCCTGACCTAGTCAACAATACCGTTTGTTAACCCATAAAGAAAAGAGCTTTCACCTAACATTATAACAATTTCAAATTGACATTTTAATGTTGTTTCAAATAATCTTCACTTTGAAATAGCTACGATAGCTACGTTGCATCAACGTATCATTGTTAACCCAACAATAAAAGTGATTTTACCTAACATCACAACAATTTCAAATTGACATTTTAATGTTGTTTCAAATAATATTCACTTTGAAATAACTACGATACCTACTTTGCATCGACCAATATAACGTTGAATTAAAATTTTAGTTGTTCTTTCATAATGGAATGTGTTTAAATTGTAAATGTCCTGATGCATTATCCACTCACATGATATGTTAAATTGGCAATCGTCACAGTCATATTAAATACAAATGCGGTTGTTTTCATTGTAATATTTGTAAAATGGGAAAATAACAATTATTATAGTCGATCCAACAATTTTCAAGGTAGGCTGACTATCATGACTGTTTTTTGTTGAGTTGACGTCGTTTTTGTTGGATATACGTTGTTTTTTCCCTCAGTGTACATGTACTAGTACAGCCGAGTATAAAAATACATAAAAAACTGTAATAGTAGTGCTGCCTTAACCACGGGGATGAATTCAATATAAAATGCCTACTGGCTGTACAATTACGGCTTATATTTCATCTACGAATGCTTGTTTTAAAAATTACAATATTTTTAAACGTGAAAAAATATTAACTGAAAGCATACGCTTTCAATCGCAGAGCGTTTTGCAGCAACGCCCATTATGCCAAACCATGGTAAATGTGTACCTAGCTTGAGTTGCCACAAAGAGATACACAATCCCGTTGGGCCTAGATCATGGCTTTAACTTTGTTCGGAATCAGTAATAGACCTGGGAATGACCATTTCTAAACATTTACCGCCCTTAGATTTTTACCAAATGCTAAACGGTTTGGTTAAAGAAAAAAAATTATGTAGTCCCGTACATGAATATCGAATCCAGCATCATTACTAAAACGAGTTTATTATTTTCGAACTTAAGTTTGTTAATAAAATCAAGATACAAGAGTTTTTCCATTTTTATGATAATAGATTGTTAATTAAATTTTCCTATTATCTCTTCTGCTTATCTAAATGAATACGTGAGATCAAGGCAGATTTACAAAGGTAGGCTCGGTGGCGAATTCAGAAACTACTTTTTTTTATTTACAATGGTAGAGTGTAATGTCAAACTCAAAGCGAATTCAGATTTTAACCACGGCGAAATACCATTTTGACATTACACTCTACTAATTACAATAACAAAATACATGGGAAATTTCTGAATTCGCCACCGAGCCTACCTGTTAGATCTGCCATGACGTAAGATAGAAATTTATACATACATACATATATATGTTTACTCTCAACGTGCGTGTGTTTAATCGCAAAACCGCGCAACACTTTATGGGAATCCGTAGTTGGTACCCAGTCGATGTCGCTGCCACAATGCCAATGTTTCAATATGTGAGAGGTATCAAAACAAAAGGCCTTTGTTCCTATATTTTGAATTTGTTTTTAATTGGTCTCAAACTGAACGAAATTGACACCTTAAACGCGCTGAAGGCACTTAACAAATTTGAAAATGAGATTATCCACTAGCAAAGTTGTTGAAGGCACTCTTTAGGTTTTTATAAACACGAACATACCTTTTAGTGTTGCTCCCCACAATCCAAAGAGAAACACATGCACATACATACTTACGTATTTACCTACATATGTATGCAGACATTTTATATGCATAAATACAACCAGCATTGCCGTTGGGGCCGCTGAAGTGGCAATTGAACCCTTTTTAACTTTTTAAAATCTGCAATATTTGAACATTTAAAAAAATTCGGGCCACTTTTGATCTTTTTTAAACTCAGCTGTACTAGTACACTGAGTATTATAATTTTGATTTGCTGAAGGTGGTTTGTAACAACATGAAATAATCGAGATAGATATGGACTTATATGTATATATCAACATGATCAGGGTGAAAAGAGAAATCGATTGAGCCATGTCCGTCCGTCCGTCTATACGCACTCTAACTCGCACAAAAATTGAAACATTTTGATGAAATTTGGAATGCAAGTTCCTATCCAGACTGAGACGGTTTGTGTTGAAAATGGGCGAAGTCAGATAATGACCACGCCCACTTTCCCTATATAGAATATATCGGAAATTTGGTATCTCAGTCACTAATAAAGCTAGGATGATAATATTTCATCTACGTAATGACCTGAGGCCCTTATAAAGCAATATGGCGGAAGTTTGATTTCACCATCTCCGGTTAATTTAATCGCTGGTTAGTTTAACGTAGGGCGGCAAAATCCACGACTGAAACCTCCAAGAGGTTGCTGCCTGGGAAATGGGCCTTCGTTTTATCTTTCTCCGATGCCTGTTCGTGGTGCTTGCGCCGGCAGACTGGGGCTACGGAGGTCTAGCTAAGGCTGTTGTTCAGACGAGTAACTCTCCTCATGGTGTGAGTCAGGAGGGGAGGTGCGAGACGGACCTCAGCTATGGTCGGAGGTTCCTGGCATTAGGGCATAAAACGCACACAATATTTTTTCAGATGAAGGATGCAGAAAAAGGACGGGTCGGGATGTCGACCTAAATGTCGGTGGGAAACGTGACCGCTACCACCGGCGGGCACGGGAGAGGACTTACTTCTCCTCTGCGTGTCGCCAGTGGTCACACCTCGGCTAGAGTGGTTGCAGGCTTCATTCGATGTAATGCGACTGTAAAAAAATCGAAGGAAGGTACTGTAGTCGAATCAGACACAGACCTCGACAGCGTGAGCAGTGGAGCGACAGTCACCGCTGCAAATGAGGATGAACTTCTGAAGTCCCCACTCACTTCACGCCAAAATTCTGCATTGGGAAGGCGTAGAAGCAAGGGGGACAAGCAGAAGCTCAAGGCCCTATCCCAGTACAAGGCAGCAGTCAGAGTGAAGTTGCGCCTGTCGGGTAGGCAACACTTCGCGGGGATGGAACGATTTGCGACGACAAACCCCGTGTTCGTGAACACGATAGAGGAGGGAGTCGCTATCCGCCACTAAAAGGCATCGGTCCACGGAGGGCGAAGAACTCGCCGGGAGCAAGCATCCACGCGTAAGAAATAGTCCGCGTATTGCCGAAACCGGCCATCCTACTGGGCAGCCAACCTGTCCCAGGAAGGTGGCGATGGCCAGTGAGGTAGCCAAACGACATTTGATCGTGGCGCTGATCGACCAAAGCCACCCAACTGGGCAGATAACGCTGCATCAGTGGAAGCTGGTTGACGAAAAAATTGTTCAGACCATCGTCGCACGGGTGACGGACGAACCTGACCTACCCGTACCATCGTTTGATGGTGCGGGGTGGTTCAAGGGAGTCAAGATCGTCAAATGTAACGATGACCTCACCTTGAAATGGGTGACGGACACTGTCAGAAAGCTGACGGGGCTTTGGGAGGGCGCCAGTCTAAGGGTGGTGGCTAAGGATGCCATTCCGAGCACACCACGCGCTAAGGTACACGTACCTGGCGTGGTAAAGCCCGCAGTCGCCTTGCTACTGCTTCAGCGGCAGAATCCCGATGTCCCTTCGGCGGACTGGAAAGTGCTGCACCAATCGACGCAAGATACTGGGGGACTAGATTTGATCCTTCAGATCAACAAGGAGTCGGAAGACCTCCTATACCCAAGATATGGGAAGATGGCTTGGGGTACGGGTAGGATCTACCTGGGCCTCACAAAGCGTCACCCGAAGGACGGGAACCTAAATACCGTTGATGCCGAGGAGTTGCAGGAGTTGGGGCTGCTTGCAGTCACCGAGTCCGCTCTGGACTCGCGGTCAAGAGATGGTCAGGACGACGGGGACGCTGGAGACACGGTGGGTGGAACCGGTAACACGCGGGACATCGGCGAGTCTTAATGGTATGGGTCCTGCAGGTCAACCTCCACCACAGTAAAGTTGACAATGGAGGAAGGAGGCTACGAAATGGCCCTTGTGCAGGAACCATGGCTGACATCTGGCAACAAGGTCGCCGGTCTGGGGTCACGCAACTGTACTACGTTTTACGCGAAACCGGTAAGGAAGGCTCGATCTGCCATCTTGGTTAGGAACAGTATTAACGTATATCTTCTCTCTAATTTCAGCTCGGATGGCCTCACGGTAATGTCCATCGAGGGGAGTGAAGGGCCCAGACTCTTCGCCTCCTGCTACATGGCGCACGACGTGGGGGCTCGACCAGAATCGACCGTGTAAGTCTGATTCATTTAGATTTTTACGGAGCGCGCATAAAGCGGCTCGTTTCTCAACTTGTTCTATGCTACTTTAAGTATCTATAACCCCAGCCAAATTTACCGGCTACTTCAAATTAGTGCTACACTTCCAGTCACAGCAGCTTCAAGTGAACGGTCAATTTCAACTTTACGCAGATTGAAGACGTATTTGCGTAACAAGACTGGAGAGGAACGACTCAATGGGCTGGCGTTACTTAATATTCATCGCGATATTCGAGTTAGTGAACAAATACTAGATATTTTTGCAAAAAAAAAGGCGACTAGACATTACTTTGTGAATGCTCCAGTCTTGCTTTTTTGGTGTTTTTTTAAAAGAACGTATTTTTGTTATTAAAAAATATAAAATCTATATATATAAAAATCTCATGTAACATTCTTTGTGCGGGATAAACTTTTAAACTACTTTGATAATATTTGGTAGTAACATGTAATTGTGCTCCGATTGAGTATAGTTTTTATTTAAATTTTTGGTCAAACAGCGTAAATTTATGTAGAAATGTGTAAAAAACCACCAAAATTAGCTTTATACGGCCATAAATCAAAACCGGATCAACCGATTTAAATATTTCTTCTTGGAAATGAAACTTTGAACCTTTTACTAAAGTTCTGCATTCAAAAAATTAATAAATTTTCTTTTTATATAACAAAAATATTATAAAGAATAGTATAAATTTTTGAAAAAAGAGTCATGCGCATGGTTGATCGCCATAAGCAATAGTTATGCTAGCCACACACCTTGCAATTTTTTATACAACTCGGTCAAGTTGCGCTCAAAATTGCAACGTTTTTGGGGCTGTTGTATGAAGTTGTGTATCGGTTGTACGAAAAATCAAAAACTTTTGATTTTTTGGCAAGTTGTACAACTTGGTTGCATCGTTTGGGGGCATGTTGTTCAACATTTCATTTTATGAGAATTCTTGAAGTGAACACATCAAATTAAAATAATTAAAAATGAGCGAATTCAACACAAAAAAACATAAATATTTGTAGAATAAATAACACAAAATGGAAAGCTCGCAGGAACCAGTTTTTTGCAATTTTTTCCGTTTAATTAATCGTACTTTTGCTGTACGTTCTTCTTCTTCACTCAAAGTAATTTTTTACAAAATGAAATTGTACAACAAGGTTGTACCTACAATAAATTGCATGGTAAGTATGTCGTATGAGTTGGGTCAACGGTCCAACCGTGTATGGCTACGGTTAAAACAGAAGACAAAACAGCGAGAACAATACATACCTACGTACATATGTACATAAGCAAAGAAATAACACGAAGATACATACATACATACTACATATGTATGTATATACGACCAAAACATATATATAATATATATATATATGGACCAAAAGTAAAGCAATTCGTTTAAATGATACAAACGGATTAGATTCGTTATGCATGCAAATGGTAGGTTCGATTAATATTAAAATGTTTTGGTTTTTTGAATTTCACTTTATTTTTCAATTTATTTACAATATATGGAAAGGTAAGTATTTTCCTAATATTATGAACAATCATTTTTCTTTTACAACAGAAATAAAAATTGGAAAATTATTTTTAAAGTTTAACCTCAGATATGTACATATATACCTATTTTTATATATTTTCGTCTATCTATAACCGAATTTTTCATACTCCAAACCCCTGAAAGTGCTCTGGCCTTAGGTTCATACATATCTCTATCTACGTACATATATATATAACAAGTAAGGAAGCCTAAGTTCGAGTGGAATCGAACATTAGATACTCAGCTGTATGCTTTCATTGTTTGTTTGCGTTTGATGGAAACACGGTGCACTTAATATAAAGCGAGTGCTGCATAAAGTGGGCGTAGTCACGCCCATTTTCTAAATTTTTATCAGTCATCCAACTAAGCATATCAATATTATACTTTGTGCAAAATTTCATTCCTTTATGACTTCTAGTTACAAAGATGTCACGTTACAAATTCCCAAAGGGTGTTCCAGAAATATCTTTCTTAAAAAGTAGGCGTGGTCATAAACCGATTTCAATAAATTTTTGCGTGTTAACACAAGTTATAAAAGTGTATAAACCAAGTTTCGTCATAATATCTCAATTATTTGTCGAGTTATAGGCTAAGAAATCTCGTATATCCCTTTGTGTAAAAAGAGGCGGTGCCACGCCCATTTTCAAAAATTTTTCTATTTGTTGTTTGCGGTCTATTGTGGAAGTCATGCCACAAAATTTCAATGAATTATCTTTATATTTGACAAAGATATCGCTTAAAATGTTTTTATTAGGCCCCTTTATAGTTCACATATAAAAAATTGGGCGTGGTCGTCAACCGATTTCGCTAAAATTTTGAGCGTGTATTACCACAAGTAATGAAAGTGTAGACACCAAGTTTTGTCATTATATATAAATTATTTGTCGAGTTATGGGCTCAGAAATCTCGTATATTCCTGCTTCTAAAAAGAGGCGGTGCCACGCCGATTTTCCAAAATTTTTGTGTTTTTCGTTTTATGTCCGCAGTTGGACTCCTGCTATAAAATTTCAATGATATATCTTTATATTTGACAGAGATATCGCTTAAAATGTTTTTATTAGGTCACTTTATAAGACCCATATATAAAAGTGGGCGTGGCCCTCAACCGATTTCGGAAATTTTTCGTCCAAATATTTGACTAAGTAAGTATATGACGCGTACCAAATTTCATCGATATATCTTCAACAGTTTCTGAGTTATGACTCATAAAGCTTTCAATATTTGCTCCTTAATAAGTGGGCGTGGCACCGCCCAATTTCCAAAATTCCATCAAATTTCTTCTTAGGGGCCTGAGCTCAACACGTGGGTAAAATTTCATCACTCTAGCTATATTAGTGGCTGAGATACCAAATTTCCGATTTTTTCTATATAGGAAAAGTGGGCGTGGTCATGGTCCGATTTCACCCATTTTCAATACCAACCGTCCCAGTGTCGATACCAACTTGCATTTCAAATTTCATCAAAATATCTCAATTTTTGCGCGAGTTAGAATGTTTACAGACGGACGGACAGACGGACGGACGGACGGACGGACAGACGGACGGACGGACGGACATGGCTAAATCGATTTCTCTTTTCACCCTGATCATTTTGATATATATAAGTCTATATCTATCTCGATTATTTCACTATGTTACAATCCACCGTTATGTGATTAAAACTATAATACTAGGCGCATTTCTGTCGTACCCAAGCATGAAAAGAATACTCGCTTATTCATAAAATTACCTTCAAAGCAACAACACCAACTCGACTATTTTTAAATTAGTCGAGTTGGTGTTGTTGCTTTGAAGGTAATTTGATGCATAAGCGAGTATTCTTTTCATGCTTGGGTACGACAGAAATGCGCCTACTCTGTGTACTAGTACAGCTGGGTATAAAAATCTCATGTAACATTCTTTGTGCGGAATAAACTTTTTAACTACTCAAACAATTTTAATTATACATAATAATTTTTCTTTTACAACAGAAATTAAAATTGAAAAATTATTTTTAAAATTTGACTTTAGATATATACCTATCTTTATATATTTTTGTCTATCTATAACCGAAATACAATGCCGCTGAAATAGCTCTAACGAGTTGTAAGGACGAGCTTATCTCCCTAATTTGAGGCGTATTCCTTAATTTTTGTTTTATCCTACTAATTGAGTGGATCTACAGTTTTATGCCGGCTCCGAACGGGGAATGCATTTTTTGTGGGAAGCATTTTCATTGAAGAAATACCCTATGAGGGTATGCCGCCCACCGCCGAGAGGTGACCGCTATTTCTGATTTCTAATTAATTAATTATTTTTTTTGGTGTTTGTCCGGACTGGGGATAAAACCCGAGACCTCTTTTATGGCAGGCGAGCCTTTCACACACTACACCACAGTGGCCACTCTTTGATTTGAAATATATTTAAAATCAAAAATTAATTTTATCTCTGTATTTCTGACTCACCCAAATCCAAATTACGCAACCCCCGGTCAAAAAAAGATTTGTTTGAATTATAACATTTTAAAAGTAAATGGAAGTTTTGAGTTATGACTATCTATTTATACGAATGTAAAAAAAAATACTGGGAACCTGTACATATATTAATTTTTTTCGATTCATACGTCTTCCGTGGGCGTTTACCTCAGTATAGGTTCTTATTAACTTTTTTAAGAAAAAATGTATGTATAACAATTCCCAAGTTTTCGGTTATGGAACAAACCTATTTGCTACATGATTAATCAATGTATGTATGTATATTCTCTACAGGCCCATGTATGTATATATTTCATTTTGCTCCGGGGCTACTAGATTAATTATGTTCATATAAGGGAAAGATATACATAAGTAAGTATGTAAGTATGTATCTATGTAAGAAACACCACTTACAGCTCGATTCAGAGCGCTTCTTCAATATTATTTTACTGGTAATTTATTCTCGAACAAATGGTAACGCTATCAAAGCAATTCCATACGAATGGAATGGAATCGGACTCAAAATGGTAACAAATTGTTACCACTTATTGAGGTGGTAATATAATTTTCCTGCTGCTAGAATACTAGAGAGGTGCTCAAAGGTCAAGTCTTCACTTTAGCGGTAAAGTAAATTATGTTACCCCGCGGAATAAGGCCGTTAGAGGATTTCAAATATGTTCTGATATTTTGCCGTAAATAGAAATAGAACACAACAGCGACACCGCAGTAAATTCATGAATTTTATCGTCGCGTGAGTCAAATCCTTTTTAATTTCATATAATGAATCAATTTTATTTCTGATTTCATTCTTCATCCAAATCCAGACAACTTTTTATTTGTGATTTCATTTTCAGTCAAATCAAAGAATATCGTGTATTTCATTTTTTGAAAATAGAAACCTTTCCAGTAATAAAAAATATGTTTTATCAGGATGGCGAAGCAGATCACAAAATAAAAATATCTTTTATTTTGAAAATCAAATCACTAATAAGATGATGATGACTGTTGATAACTGAAAGCCAATGCGAAGCTTGGCCCGGTATGCTAGTCATATACAAAATTCTCTCGTATCTTATTTTTTTGTTGTGTTAGCTGTACTTTCATAACCATGTTGAAGTTCGATTTGAAATAAATATGAAAACTTACATACATTAAATCTTATACCTTTATATTTACCGCGAACTGATACTTGTGCGCAGGAATGCAATATGGAATTTTAAAACGGACTGAGGGTGTAATATGAAATATTTTGATCGAGACCCCCTCGAAAATAGTTTCTACATCCACCCCTGCCACAATGTATTTCTATAGTTTATCTTTTAAATAAAAAAAAAACTTTCAAAAACATTCAAACAAATTCCATGGTGATTTGTATGATTTCACCTTATCATAAAGAAAGCAAATCTTCAAAACAAGGACAAGTTGGGATGAAATGGCGCTTAAGGAATTTTTCCATATTTTGATGCAGGAATTTTTTTACAACAAGTATATGAAACCATGGTAAAGCATTTTTTTATAATCCTTTGAACATGTTTTAGGAAAATTTACTCAAAACAAAGAAAATAGTGTTTTAGTGTAGGAAATTTATTGTTCATTCTACACATTCGTACTGTACTGCTAACACTCGTAAGATTTAGATTTATAACATAAAAATCACTATAGCGTGGATTTACAATTCAATTTTTCCTTTCAACTCTGTTTGCGCTCTCGTTTGTGTTTTCTGTCCGCTTTTACATTTGTCAATTCGTTTCAATTCAAGCTTTTTGTGCTTTCTTCTACTTTGAGATTTGTTATGGCAACATTGTTTTTGTATTTTGGAATGCAGCCAAAAGGAAATGTCAAACAAGTGTAAACTTGAAACGAATTCCCGGTACAGAGGTAAGTAGGGTACTCGTCCCCTCTTCTCTCCTCCTCTAACGTAGTTTACTAATAATAACAAGTAAGGAAGCTTAAGTTCGAGTGGAATCAAACATTAGATACTCAGCTGTATGCTTTCATTGTTTGTTTGCGTTTGTTCGATATAGGGTGTATTTTATATGAAGCAGTGCCGCATAAAGTAGGTGCAGCCACGCCAGGGCCGTGCGCAGGAATTAGCCTTGGGGGGGGGGGTTTAATTTTGGTTTGCATTCGCATACATTTTTCGCTAAGATAAACATATTTGCTGAAACAGATATCCAGACCCATACACCATAAATTTAAATGTTCTCTAACTTTTCTGAAACTCATTATGATTCATCAAAACCTAGTTAACCAGGTCCTGAATAGTACACGGAAAGAATTTTTTACTAGAATCAATGCCGAGACAAGAAAAATTAGACTTGATTTTGAACTTAGAAAATAATTTCTTAATATCAAGAAAATCCAAGAAAATTGGATTTTAAATAAATAAGTAAAAATTTTCTTGCTTCAAGTGAAATTGGATTTTAAATAAATAAGAAAACATTTTCTTGCTTCAAGTAAAATTGGATTTTAATAAATAAGAAATAATTTACTTAGGGTAAGTGTTTTTTTCTTGTTTTTTGAAATAAATTAAGAAATTGTTTTTTTGTTGCAAGTAAAACTTTTCTTATACGAGCTTAAGTAAGTAATGCGGGATACACACATCGTAGTATAGTAATAATATTTCGATCTATACCACATATGTGTCACCCTCATATTGTAGTTTAATTGAAAATTTTTATAGCATAGCCAAATCATAATATTGATATTCTAATATTCATACCACATGTGTGTCTGAGGCATAAGAAAATATTATATATTAAATTAAGCAAATATTTTCTAAATATATTAAAAACGTAAAAAATAAGGAAAATGAAAACTAATCATGAGGGATTAGAAAACCATAATTAGTCAACTAGTATTTTCCTAGGACTTGTTTATTGAAATGACAACATTTTATTTAATATAAATGAAGATGCAAATAGTGAACTCCTTATACCAAATGCTTCACTAACAATCTGAGAATTGCAAAAATATTCAGAAATATGCAAAGCGGATGGCAAATGAAAAAAAATACATGTAACTTTGGAAATGCAAATTCAACAAGAAAAATTTTACTTCGCTCAAGAAAACGTTTTCTTATTCATTTTACATTTTTTTTTCGCTGTATTTTGTTGTTCCAATTCGTCGAAACACAATTTTCTTAAATTCTTCTTGATATTAGCAAAAAGATTTTCTTCATTTAAGTAAATTTAAGAAAAGATGTTCTTATTTATTTAAACATTTTTTTTCAACATTTTTTTTTCTATAGATTTTGTTAGTGTTCTTGAATAAGAAAATAATTGTCTCATTTTTGGAAAACTCAATTTCTTATTTCCAGTAATAATTAAGTCAATTTTTCTTATTTTCCTAAAAATTTTTATAAATTGAGTTCAAGAAAGCATTTTTCTTGATTCAATTATACAAATTTCTTTCCGTGTACTGTTTACAGTACTTGTTAATTGAAACTGCTCACTGTTTTCACAAAATGAACATTTTTTGTTATCAGTACAATTTTTATAAAAACGCCAAACGAACATATGTTACACAACTTTGTAATTTCGGAAAGCTCCAAGTGCAATTCAAAGTGCCGAACTTATGTATTGGCCAACCTTAATTTTTGCAACTTTTACCAATTCTTCTTCCGTAAAATTATTGTAACTAATATTGTCAAAAATTATGAGTCAAAATTCAATGCAAAAATTATAAACTGTATTTTGAAAATTTCTGCAAAATCATTGCAACTTAGATTTGGTCATGGGGGGGGGGTTTTAACCCCCAAAACCCCCCCCCCCCCGTGCGCACGGCCCTGAGCCACGCCCATTTTCAAAATCTGTATCAATCTTCCAAATAAGTATATAAGTATTACTGTTAGTGCAAAATTGCATCCCTTTATGACTTCTAGTTACAAAGCTCTCACGTTACAAATTCCCAAAGGGTGTTCCAGAAATATCTTTGTTAAAAAGTAGGCGTGGTCATAAACCGATTTCAATAAATTTTCGCGTGTGTATTAACACAAGTTATAAAAGTGTATAAGCCAAGCTTCGTCATAATATCTCAATTATTTGTCGAGTTATTGGCTCCGAAATCTCGTACATTCCTTTGTCTAAAAAGAGGCGGTGCCACGCCCATTTTCCGAAAATTTTCTATTTTTTGTTTCCGGTCTATTGTAGAACTCATGCCACAAAATTTCAATGAATGATCTTTATATTTGACAAAGATATCGCTTAAAATACCCATATATAAAAGTGGGCGTGGTCGTCAACCGATTTCGCCAAAATTTTGAACATGTATTACCACGAGTCATAAAGGTGTATACACTAAGTTTCGACATAATATATCAATTATTTGTCGAGTTATAGGCTAAGAAATCTCGTATATTCCTGCTTCTAAAAGGAGGTGGCTCCACGCCCATTTTCCAAAATTTTTGTGGTTTTTGTTTTATGTCCATAGTTGGACTCCTGCCATAAAATTTCAATGATATATCTTTATATTTGACAAAGATATTGCTTAAAATGTTTTTATTAAGCCACTTTATAATACCCATATGTATATAAAATTGGGCTTGGTCGTCAAACTGATTTTGGCAATTTTTCGCCCAAACATATGTCTAAGTAAGTAAATCACGCATACCAAATTTCATCGATATATCTGCTCCGGTTTCTGAGTTGCGACCTATAAGACTTTCAATGTTTGCCCCTTAATAAGTGGGCGTGGCACCGCCCATTTTCCAAAATCTGACCATATTTCTTCATAGGGCCTGAGCCCAATACGTGGGTGAAATTTTATCACTCCAGCTCTATTAATGGAGATAAATGAGATACCAAATTTCCGATTTTTACTATATAGGGAAAGTGGGCGTGGTCATGGTCCGATTTCACCCATTTTCAATACCAACCGTCAACCAACTTGCATTCCAAATTTCAACAAAATAATTTTTGCGCGAGTTAGAGTGCGCACAGACGGACGGGCATGGCTCAATCGACTTCTCTTTTCACCCTGATCATTTTGGTATATGTATATAAGTCCATATCTATCTCGGATATTTCATTCTGTTACAATCCACCGTTATGAAATCAAAATTATAATAGTTGGGGGTAAGTGGAAAAAAATGTCAACAACTATTTACAGTGAAGGTTTAGTGTATAGCTATTTCACGAAAAACCATTTTCGATCATCAGCACTCTTTTCGGAAGTGGATGCTACCGGGGATTGAACCCGAGTACATTCCATCTTCAACAAAAAAAAAAATTTTTTTCCACTTACCCCCAACAATTAAAAATTGAATTAAATAAAAATTTCGTGCTAAGCACTAAAACTCTTCCAAGTAAAATTGTTAACGTTGTTTGGCATATAAAAAAAATACCAACAACAAATGTTCATTGCGAACTGCCTACAACAAAAATTCAGCACGTTTGAGTAGAATATATGCAGAAGCATATACAGTGCTTTTGTGCAGAACACGTTTCTGCGTTGGCGGCCTTCGGCCGCGCTTATAAAAAATAACCCTAGGCTACGCCATCCGTCCGGACCTGTGCCCTAAACGTGGCTACCGCCACGGTGATGTCCTTCTGCGTAGTACTTTTTGGGAGTTATTTCATATTTCTTGGAATTTATTTAATTTGGGAGGTATTTCATATTTCTGGGACTTATTTCATTGGGACTTATTTCGGGGTACCGTGTACTAGTACAGCTGAGTATAAAAATTATAATTGGGTGGGAGTATTCTATAAATGTTATTTTCATTTAAGTTCGCAACTTTGAAGCACTATTAAAAAACTTTATTTGCCTGCAGAAAAAAATCGTGTGAAATCAACCAAAAATTAACAAAGTTTGTGGTTAATTTTTTTTTAACACGATGCTTAATGTATGCCATCCTGTAATCGTGTAAATTTAGCACTACTGTCAAGTGTTAGTTTAACCGGATGACAACTGTAGAATTAACACTAAAAAGTATTGAGTTTTCCTGTTGATATTACAATTTTAACTAGTTTATATTACAATTTAAGCTAGTTAAATTAACACGAAATGGTCGTATTGAATTAACAATAAAATCTTTTTGATTTTACCTTAAATTTATTGTTGAATTAAATAGAAAGGCTCGTTGATTTTACAATTTATTTTTATAAATAAAAAAAATATAAAACATAACATACATATATAATCATATTCAGTGACATATTATTTATTATATGAAAAAGATATACCAAAATAATCTTACATTTAGTACAATCGCTGTGGTGAACTCATTGATGATACATATGTAACGAGCGTATATTTTGCCTATTTTCCTTCAACAACGAGACCAAGAAATTTATCGACCAATATTCTGCACCAGTTCTTCATGTTTCATATTTACATGACCCACAGCAACAGACAAACACAACACCTTTTTCAAGCGACCATATTAATAAAGAAGCTGCTTCGGTATCGGTCGATATGGGAGGACCTCGTCGTGGTAAAAATTGCAAGCTATGAAGAGAAAAAGACAATATTGAACATTACACACTTTTAGAAACAAAAATGCAATCTACGTTTAACTCACCTGCAAACTGAAATATAAATGGAAAAAACATTATCACGCACTGCCAATGATGCTAAAATCCCATCATTGCCACGGCACAAAATTTTCTTTTTGCTAAAAAAAAATAATAATAATTTGGGTTCTGCACGAAAAGCAGAACTTCAAACTTGAAAAAATTGTGTATGTTTGAAAATAGTTTTGACGTTCTTTTTAACACTTTTTAAGATTATATTGACACTATCATCGTGTTGAATAAACCAAAATTCCAAATGACATTTATTTTTCAAAATGGTTTCGTGTTATATCAACCAACTTTTATTGTTAATTGTGGTTCTTGTTGTTTTAATATTTGTTATCATGTTGTATTGACACTATCATCATGTTAAATAAACAAAATTCCAAATGACATTTAGGAATAAAATTTTATATTTGAATAGGTATAGGTATATATAATAGGTATAGGTAATTTAAAATTTCTTCATGTTGCAGTGGCGTAGATAGGGGGGGGGGATATGGGGGATCAATCCCCCCCATGGGAAATTGACCATGGGAAAGGACCATTTTGGATTTTTTTTTAACTTTTTCAAAATTTTCAAATAATACTATTTTTCTTTTAAGATTACTTCAAACTCTATTTTGAGGTAGTTTTTTTTAGTTAAAACTGTTTCAACTGGAGCAGGATAATATCGAATTTTTAAAATTTGCCATTTCCCACACTTTGCACACTAAAGGCAGGCTAAACTACACTCTTGCGAATCTCAAAATCTTTCATTTAAAAAAAATTTTGTTGAAATCGGTTGAAAAATAAAGGCTGTACTGAATTATGAACAGTAAATTTCAATTATTGACCTTTGTAGGCCTGCCTTATTTTAAGCCGGAATCGGCGCAAACTAACCCAGTACAATATCCACTAAAAGCTTAAGCGTAAAATGTTGATTTTGTTTAAACAAATATCTTTACTTCGCTATTTGCTAGCTGTTTCGACCATGCCAAAAAATTATTAGCATGCTGGAGTTATTGTCCTTTATCTTACGAAAAACAGTGAAATTCCCCAAGACGGACAGTCCTTATAACCGGATAGCTCCAATAACCGGACAAATTTTGTGTACACAGGTTTTTCAATAATTTTTTCATACAAATATCATTCTAATACACGGACGCTCTAATAACCGTGCGCGGACACTGTATTTCAAGCCATTTCCATGAAAAAATTTCTCATAAACGGACAAAATTCAAAAACATCGCAAGCAATCTTTGTTGTTCGTTATAAAAATGAAATAGGGGATTCCCCTTTTAACATGTATGCCAGACATAGGCAGGCCATACCACAATTGTGGGAAGTCGATTCAAACGTATTATTATAGCCCCGACACATAGCATACGTCAATCCGTCTACGTCGACGTATTTGACTGACAGCTTAAGTACTTGACGGAGAGGTCGCCCCATAGGAAACGTTGACGGATATACATAAATCAGCTGTTTGATTAACGTTTAACTACAGAGGTGGTGGCAAAAATTTAGCTCTTAAGAATATTTTGTAATTTCTCTTTTAAATTGACCTCTTGAAATTCAGTTTTCAGTAAATTCACATCTCCTGATAATTATTGACCATTTTGGTTTTATGGAGGAATGTTTTACAAATGACAAAAAACTCGAAAAGCAAATTGCAAAAAGTGAAATTCAACAGTAGCTAAAGGTTAAGAATCAAAAGCAATCAGCTGTCATAGCGACGGATTGACGTATTCTAAAAGTTGAGTGTTGGCCAACTTTGGTACGTTGCGCCGACGGATCCGTCGTACTTGTGACGATGTACATTTAAATGCCCACAGTTTACCGAGCTGTCAGTCACATACGTCGACGTAGACGGATTGACGTATGCTATGTGACGGGCCTATTAAAGTTTTTATCGCTTCCTTCCATTTCACCAATACTGTTTTATACAGAGTTCGCAAATAAACTGAAACGGCAGCGTTGCCGTTTTCAATTCTTGAGATTTCCCAAAAAAATATTAAAATTACCCAAAAATACTCGAAATTCCCCACACAAATTTTCAAATTACACTACCCGACAAAATTTCAAAATTTTTATATCCTCGACATTTTATACATCTTGTATTTAACTTATTTTTTGCATAAAAACAAATCTTTTGTCCACCATAACTCAGTCACTTTAATGTCGATTTTAATTATTTTTCCTTTGTTGGAAATGGTATTTCATCCTCTCGAAATGAAATGAAATAACATAAAAACCGAGACGAATTTGGCGGAGATATTGACAGATTAGTAATCCTGCTTTTTTTCTTAGCTCAAACCCTGAATTTCAATATATCTCGAAAACTGTCCTACTTTTGAACCATGTGATTAGATATTTGGAATCGACAGGAATTTCTACATAGGAGTCAAAAGTCGAGGATATTTTTTTGTCAGGTAGTGTTATCAAGAAGTATTTTCAAATTTATTTTACTTCATAACAGATTGTATTATTTTTAAATTCATGTGCATATACATATGTATATGTGTGGGTAGAAAAGTTTATAAAGAAACATAAAACAAGTAAGAGTGCGGCTGTTTTCGGCCATACCGATGACTTCTTACCTGAAGGGGAAATGAAACATTAAATAAGCGGATTTTCTTTAATTTATACCTCCAATCCTGTGGGTTGTTTATGCAAATATTTATTAGCAAAAATATTGTAATGATCTTAGCTATTTAAGTGGAGAAGTTTTACCACAAAATGTATGGTTGGTTGTATGGGAGCTATATCTTATAATGGTCTAATTTGGCCGATTCCGACAAATGATCAGCTTATCTTAACAACTGAGGAACTAGCTCATGATTCTGGCCATATCGGTATATATTGTGGGAGGTCTAATTTTTCCCCTTCTGGTACTTTCGACAAACCTGTTTGGCTCAATTTTATACCATTTCATGTTCATGAAAGGTATAAAAATTGCTTTTTTTCCCTAGCTAACTCCTTACTTTAATGGGCTTATGAAATTTGCTGGCTTGTACATGTACGACAGCCGATAATTCAAAATAAAATAAATGCTGCAAAAACTCATGCACACTCACACAATGCGAATGTAATAGAAACTCATAAAAATAATAATTTTTTTTATTATTATTCATATAAAACTATTAAGAGCCTATACACACTTGCGACTCAATCGATTTAGTCGGGCTTTGATGTGCATGTGAATGTATGCAAGCGTTCACACTACATTCAATTAGTCGAACAACTGAAACAGTTGGATTTGCATACAACAGTCCAATTCGACTAAATCGATTTGAATCGCAAGTGTGTATAGGCTCTAAAAGGCGAATTCCCCAAAATTCCCCAAATCATAGCGCTCCCCAAAAATTACCCAAATTTTAAAAAATTCCCCAAATTTGGGGAATTACCCACAAAACGGCAACGCTGTCGTAGCGTTCATTTGCATGTTTATACCAGAAATGCGCATATGTATGTAGCTGATATTTTTTCGTACTGAGAGGCAACATAGCCCCGACACATAGCCTACGTCAATCCGTCTACGTCGACGTATGTGACTGACAGCTCACGTACTTGACGGAGAGGTCGCCACATAGGAAACGTTGACGGATATACATAAATCAGCTGTTTGATTAACCTTTAACTACAGAGGTGGTGGCAAAAATTTAACTCTTTAGAATATTTTGTAATTTCTCTTTTAAGTTGCCCTCTTGAAATTCAGTTTTCAGTAACTTCACATCTCCTGATAATTATTGACCATTTTGGTTTTATGGAGGAATGTTTTACAAATGAGAAAAAACTCGAAAAGCAAATTGCAAAAAAAGTAAAATTCAAGAGTAGCTAAAGGTTAACAATCAAAAGCAATCAGCTGACATAGCGACGGATTGACGTATGCCAAAAGTTGAGTGTTGGGCAACTTTGGTACGTTGCGGCGACGGATCCGTCGTACTTGTACCGATGTGCATTTAAATGCCCACAGTTTACTGAGCTGTCAGTCACATACGTCGACGTAGACGGATTGACGTATGCTATGTGGCGGGCCTATTACTCTCTATCATCAGTCGTTTGCCAACTGTCGAACGATAAACATTGTGCTTGACTACGTCGGTTCGTTGTTCAACGCAAGCACTGACTTTACTGTGTAACCTAATAAAAACGCAAGTCGTCAATTAACGCACGCACGCAAATTTTTCATATGCGTTGAACCGAAATTGACTTGCGTGCGTATACAGATAAAGAGATAGAAAATCAGAGAAAATCTTGTTATTTTGTGGAATATGTACCTAACACACACGATATCAAAAGCAAGTGTCAATTTTTTTGCAAACAATCACCCACAATGCTTAATTTCAACTGTCACGCAAAACAAAAATTGGGAGTCGAGTTTGCTTTTTACGCACGCCGTTCAATTTCGGTTACTCCTATACAAGTTGTATAAGCATGAGAAATTTTTGACAGTAAATTGACGGCGTGCGTTTGTATTAGGTTACACAGTTATACACGTAAGGTTGGAGAAAGATTCACTAAACATGAAAATATACTAGAAGGATTTTCGGCTCTTTTCAAGCATGATTTGAATGAAATTGAGAAAGTAGCTGATAAATTCATCAAGACAGTCGAATTTTGTCAGGAATTTCTCACTGCTGGGCCACCTGCTGTTCTTACCGAATTAGAAGTGTGGAAAAGATATTTGATTCGTAGAGGCGATATCAAACTTGGAAACTCTTTGGATGCGCTTGATCTTTGTCCAGAAGAAAATTTTCCGAATATCAACGTATTGCTGATAATATTAGCTACTTTACCGGTATCGACATCAACGGCGGAACGCACTTTCTCAAGTTTGAAACGGATAAAGACGATTCTGAGAAACATGACAAATGAAGTAAGTAACTATATTTGCTTTAAGATCTATGCGTTTTATTCTAAAAACAAAAATAAATGTTTACCTCATTTTTTTTATTGTAGAACCGCTTGAATGGATTGGCTGCTCTGGCTATTCATCATGACATTGGAATTACAGCTGACGAAGTCATAGATAAATTATCGAAAATATCCCGAAAACTTGATTTCATTCTTTAATTACTGAAATACTTTTTCGCATATTGGGACACCAAGTAAAAAATGTATCCCTATTTTTTGTTTGTTTTTATACAATGTACCTAATAAGTGAATCTCATGATTATAAAAAAGAACCAATAAAAAAAACTTGAAAGTAAAAAAAATTATATCCCCCCCATCACAAAAAGCTATCTAGCCACTGTCATGTTGTATCAACAATAAAATTTGGTTGAATTTACCAAATTTTCAGATGACAGTTACAAAGCCAAAATCATGTTTCAAACATCGTGTAATTTGAAAAAATTGTTGCTGTTCTATGTGTAAAGATCGATCGTGTTAATTTTACATGAATCGTGTTGATGATTTTTTTTCTGAGTGTATATATAATATTAATATTTTCTGCCACCAATTAAAGTTCAAACAATGCTCGAATTTATATATGGGCGATTCCGTAGAAAGGACGAAAAAATTCAATGTTAAAAATCAAGGGATATTTCTC